>OY757013.1:62701566-63301566 GCA_963580285.1 Lucinisca nassula | reverse complement strand
TCAGAGACACCAAAGGGAAACACAAACATGAAATAACTAGACCCTAATGGAAAGTTGTTGTGCTTAAAACTAGAAACCTTGGATTATATTTATAAATGTTGGTTGGCATCATCGTCACCATTATTCTCCCGCACCCACCCCAACTTTGAGTTCCAAAATCCTTGGCACGTAGGATTCTGAGCTGGGCAAGTGCAAAAATATTTTACTTGCCCGGTGGGCAAGTGGAAATTTTTTTGATTTGTCAGGCCCTGTATGGTAACTTTGTTCTACAATGTTAACCCTTGTTCTGCTGAATATTTAAATCTGCCACACCCACTACTGATTAATAACCAATCAGATTACTTGATGCAAATTTTTGCAACAAATTCACAATCTGAATGACAAACAATGAAGATCCAGATCAGATGGCTTCTTTGAAAAATAAGGCATATCCGGGCTCAGCAGGACAAGGGTTAATATTGCATTGTCATTCCTGTATTGTGAACAAAATGCGTTTCCAACCAGACAGCAAGGCTAACAATGCAGTGTTATGAACACCCCATACAAACCAATTTGTTTTTATACCCGCTTTTTCGAAGAAAAATCGGGTATATTGTTTTCGTACCAGAGTTGAGTGGTTGTTTGTCCATCTGTCTGTCTGTCACGTTTCTTGTCAGGACATTTTCTGCCTGTTCAGCAGGGCCAAAATTCGGCCCCATTCCCAATGCCAAATAGCATAAATTTTTCCCAATTTCACCATAGTTTTCCCCCCAAAAAATGAAGAAATGAAAGCCACAACAAAAGGAACAGAGAAAACAATACTTAACATCAGAGGTTAACATGAAAATTCTCCAAAGTGAAGCTACAGCTGTATTGCACTGCTCAGCTTTTAAATTCATAAGACTAGCATGAGCAACATTCATTTTCCTGGCACTTCTCTGATGAAATTGTTTTCCCTATTTTGTCGGTAATTTTTTCCCAATTTTGCCCAGGGGCCTTTTCCCAAAATACCTGGATAAAGCCCTGCTTGTAAAATGGAACTCCTCTGCAACCACTGAAGTTACACTTTTGAAACTTTGCATGTGGATAGTACATGGAATGTAGATGGCAGTGGGTTACTTTTTGTGACCTTGACCCCAACATGGCCCCAAGGTCAAAGAGTATGACTCTACCATATCTTTAATGTCATTCATAGAAAAAGCGGCTGTTTGCGATGGTATATCATCGACTGCGGATCTAGTGTTTGTTTGAAACGAGGCTGAACGTCCCTGTCAACACTATTTGGGTCATTAAATAATCTGATGACTGTAGAACTGATGTTTTCTTTAGTATGATATTCATCATTTCTTCGGTCCAGTTGAACTTAGATCAGGTCCAGTGCATCCTAAGAGTTAGAGGACCACCTTGTCTAATTATTAAAAAGTTAATGTTGAACCCTGGTATACATTATTTTCATTAGTACAGTGTTGCGCCGAGAGGGGGCCATGGGGCCATTTGCCTACCTAAAGTCATTGATGGCCCTTTCAACATTAAACATGGGGCCCGGATGACCCTCAGAAATCAACAACGTTGCTTATATTTTATTTACTGAAGCCCCTTTAAAATATAAAATGACCCTTTGGAAAATGTCATAAGGGCCATTGGTGTCCCCCAAGCAATCGAGCCTAGGCACAACACTGTTAGTATATGATTGTGGATACTCTTTAGAACCAGGGGTTCTGCTGGCTCAAAATGTAGTTCAGACCAATTCTCCGGACAGCTCCATAATTTATCGGACATACTGCATTTCATTTGGACAAATTTGAAAAGATGAAATTTTCTTACAACAAAATAGTCAATGTTACCACTTATTTAACAAAATTGATCCTGACAACAATATTGATGTAAAGAAGAGTCCAAAATTATTTCAGGACATTTTGTCCAGACTGGCCTGAAATCTTTTGGACAATCATAATTTTTGAAGGACTATGGCCGATGTCCGGCCCCAAACAAAATCCCTGCAGAACCTAAAAAAACATGTTATGTTTCCGATTTCCCGACCATCAAATTTTCCGCACTATAATTTTTTGGCGCACAATTGAAAAAATAAAAGACAAACAGCAACCCAGTAAAAAAATCCTGGTTTTTATACATGGTTCGTTGCGTAAATTTTTTTGTGTTGAAAATAAGCAACTGCCTGATTGTCCAACACAGGTTAAAATTGCATTGGAGAAGTTCAATTTCACGGTTGGGTGCCCGCCAGGCAACCCGAAAATTTTGATTACATTTTGTCTCAGGGTTTTCGAAAGCAAAGGATGCATAAAACCGTGTCCATAAGGTGCTTTTTCAACACCAAAATAGACACTTTTCTTATTTCGGCATGAAAATATATGTTGTGGATATTCATTAGAACTTCTAATTTAGAAGGTCCTCTGTACACGTTTTGGTGCAGAAATAAGAACAAGAATTCCGCAGAAGGCGGTGTCGCACCTGCTGGGGCAAAAGTCATAGAAGTCACAATCAGAATGTTGTTATTAGTTAAGTAAATTTCATAGCAGTTAATAGTTGATGAAAAATGTGTCAAAGTCACTGGACCAAAAAATATAGGCCATGGTCACCAGGTCAAGGTACGTGCCAAACCAGTACAATGAGAAGTACTATGCAAAGTTTGGAGGCTGTAGGCCATTTATTTTAGGACATATTGAACATTGACGTAAAAGTGGCTGGAGTGCATAATATAGGTTAAGGTCACCAGGTCAAGGTACCAACAGAGTAAGTAAATATAGGAGAAGCACTATGCAAGGTTTGGTGGTTGTAGGCCTTATAGTTAAGAAGATATGGAATGTCAACCTAAAATGTGTTAAAGTCAATGGAGTGCAAAAAATAGGTCAAGGTCACCAAGTCAAGGTACCCTGCATAGTCAGTACATCTAGGAGACCCACTATGCAAGATTTGGTGGTTGCAGGCCTTTTATTTGAGAAGATCTGGAACATTGACAGATTGTGTCTAAGTCAATGGAGTGTAAAATATAGGTCAGGGTCACCAGGTCAAGGTACCTGCAGAATCAGTACATCCAGGAGCAGCATTATGCAAGATTTGATGGTTGTAGGCCTTTTATTTGCAGAAATCTGGAACTTCGACATAAAAATTTGTCAAAGACGCTGCAGCGTAAAATATAAGTCAAGGTTACCGGGTCAAGGTACCTGCAGAGTCAGTACATCTAGGAGAAGCACTATGCAAGATTAGATGGTTGTGGGCCTTTTATTTGAAGAGATCTGGAACTTTGACGTAAAATGTGTCAAAGTCAGTGGAGCGTAAAATATAGGTCAAGGTCACCATGTCAAGGTACCTGCAGAGTCAATACATCTAGGAGAAACACTATTCAAGATTTTATTCTTGTAGGCCTTTTATTTTGAGAACTGGAACATTGACGTAATTTGTGTCAAACTCACTGAAGCGTAAAATATAGGTCAAGGTCACCGAGTTGAGGTGCTTGTCTAGTCAGGATCTCAGGGTGATGTTTCATGAAAGGTTTGATGGTTGTTTAGTCTTATAGTTGATTACAATACCAACTTCGACGTAAATGTCGAACTTCGATGTAATGCTAAAATCCACTGGAGCGCAAAATATAGGTCAAATTCACCAGGTCAAGGTGCTTACAAAGTGAGAAGGTCTATGATATGTTTCATGTAAGGTTAAATGGTAGCTGAGGTCTGTAAATAAAAACTTTGACGTAAATTTCGAACTTCGACTTAATGGTCAGTCACTGGAGCGCAAAATATAGGGTCAAAATCACCAGGTCAAGGTGCTTACAAAGTGAGAAGGTCTATGAGATGTTTCATGTAAGGTTTGATGGTAGCTGAGGTTTGTAAAATAAAAACTTGGACGTAAATGTCGAACTTCGACGTAAATGTTAACAGACGAACGCAAGGACGGAAAATTGGACGCCTATGTCACTCCCTGTATCTTATACCGTGTCAGTCATATGTGGCCATTACCTCAGTTGAGTGTGTAGCTTACTAGCTAAAAAAAAAAAAAAAAAAAGAGAAATCATATAAGTATTAGAATAAGAATTGTTACTCGTGACATGTCAAATGTGACGTACACCACTAAGCCACAGAGGCTTTTGTGCAGTAACAACTAGATTCAGGAGGTCATTGTGAATGATGGATGCATTAGAAGGGCGATGAACGTCATAAAATGCACCGTCCTTCGGATCGGGGCGTTAACTGGAGGACCCCTGTGCAGGGAGAACCATCCCCTGTGCAGGTTAAAGATCCCTACAGTAATTATACACGATTACTGTGCAGGCTTTCAGCCTGTTAAACCTGTAGTGTATGTAATGTACACCTGCGGTAATGGTCAAATGTGATTGCACGGCCAAAAATTTTATACTGGCATACAACAATTTGTGCCAAAAAAACAGTATTAGCATACTACCCGACCAATAAATGGACGAAAGTAATGTTTGTGTGTTAAGCTATCATTTGTTCGTTAAGAAGGTGGCGATATCGGATCTGATGAGTGAGATGTCAATGGATATTTTTTCCTGAAAGTATTTGCACGACTGTTTACCATTTTGATGATTTTGTGTAAAGGAAGTAGAAATTTCGGAAGTTTCGGACTTTTGCCTTGAAATTTTAATAAGCTCTGCTATGATAACGACTTTCATCATCATCATTGAGACGCCTTGATCAAAAATGAACGAAGAAGTTTACATTGTTTCGGCTGTCAGAACCCCTGTTGGTCAGTTAGGCGTGTAGATCACGCTTTCAGAAATGATCAACTTAGACGTTGCTATGTTGCATGCATACTTATTTCAAGAAATATTTTTTCACATGTTGTAATATTTTGCAAAGTAATTAGTTTTCGTGACCGATATATGCGGTTAACAAACTCAACACTGTATCTGTCAATTTTTCAACACATTTTCACGTATGTCAACTAGTTTTCTCACTTTCAGCCCTTAATACTGCTGTATTGAAAGCGAAATACTGTTTTGGTAAAACTGCAAGATTAAACTGCAAGATTCCTTTTTGGATCTTTTTTTTGGGGCGGGGGGTTTCGGTTTAACGGCCCTTTCAAGATTATCTCACTCATATCGAGCCGATTGTTAATCAGAGGTGGGTGAAAACCAGAGTACCCGGAGAAAAACCACCTGACCTTCCGTTGCAGATCTTGGCATCTCACATCTGACCCGAGCCAGGCTCGAACCTACAGCGGTATGAGACCTAGTGATTAAGACAATTTAAGAGCCAGCACTCTTACCCATTAGGCCATGGGGGCCATTCCTTTTGGGATCTATAGGCTGGTAGAGTGTATAGGTATACTTGACCGCTGCAGCCCCATCCATCGGGGCTTGAAGATATAGACACATCCAAAGTCTACATCACACAAGGTTTTATCTGGTAGGCAAACAACTTCCCGTTCCATACTCTACCGTTGATGTAGCACGAATTGCTTTCTCAAATTACCATTGTTAAATTGTCGTTCTATCAAACCTGTTTGCCACAAACCATTTTGGACATTAAACTGCTGCTTTTTCGTATAAATGTGGATGGAAAATATACATGCTTTAATCTTATTTCCGTTCGTAAAATAAAGCACATGAACTATGTTTTGGTATGATAGTGGGTAGTTTTATTATGCTTTTTTTTCTCAACAAAATATGCGATACAATGTCAGTAGAGACTGGTTCTATATCATTTAATACTTCAATTTCAAAAACACAAAATAACAAGGATCAATGAATTTTGTGGTGTAGAAAGGAGTTTAATTACACAATAAATATTCGAAATTCTCATTGACACTATACGGCAACAGTCATGTTTTGCCAACCAGATAAAAGAGGTACCCTACAGGGGAGGTTATTGGCGCATGCGCAGTGAAGTGAAAAGAGGTACCCCACAGGGGAGGTTATTGGCGCCTGCGCAGTGAAGTGTAAATAAAGTCATGTGTCAAAACATTGGATCTGTCTATAGATGGGCTGCATGAGCTGAATCGTTAACTGGTGATACATCAAATGACATTCTTTCATCAGGACAATTTGAACAAATGATGCTTCCATGTGGTGTGAGTCGAACCTTCCATGCAATTGTATATCAACCGTATTGGTTTCATTGGGCGACAGGGCTTGAGATGTCATTTCATCTCAATGTCAGGTAAAAGTCCCGCATAATTGAAAACAATGTCTCCAAAATGGCCTATATAGTGTTGACAGGGATGTTAAACCTCAAAACAAACAAACAAATTCTTGACCCCTGCCACAGCTTCAACCCAAACAAGGGCCTCAAAAATAAATAACACACAATATTGTAGGTACCTGGTCTGTACATAGCCATAGTGTTTCCCCCAGCCCCATTTAGCTTGGCGCGGTGCCATGCCCCTTTTCTCTAGAGCCATGTCCTTTTTTCCAGCACCATGCCCTTTTACAAATAGAGTAAATGTTGCCCTACATCTTGGTACGAAAATCACTGAAATTGCCTGTTTAAATATTAAAGGACTATTTTAGACGCATTTAAGCAATAAATTGTTGCCTATGACAATCCACCTTTATGGTTGACTGTTAATCTTCCTGTTTATTGTACTTAATTATGTCAATTTAAGAAGTCATGACTGTGTTTTGAAAACAAGTGTAATGACATCAATTAAACAAATGAAGTGTGAAAGTGTGCCTGACCAGTGTCATGTCCGTGTTTGTGTGTATTAGAGAATGGGAGCTGTGGCCCAAACATGTTACAAACTTATCTTGTTTGTATCAGTGATCAGCTTGCTTGCAGAACTTGAACTTCTTGCACCAATGGTTAATGTAGTATATCTCTTCATAGCATATAAAGATGAGCAGTATAATTTAGCATTGAAGACAAAGGGTAAGAGAAGATTCTTTTTATTTCAAGTTGAGAGATGTGCCCTTTTAACAAGGTGCAGCATGTGAATGTGCGCTTTTTTACACAGCTATTTAAAGTGCCCCGTTTTACATACTTCTGCGCGCTGAAAGTACCCTTTTTCCTGACCAGCACCATGCCCTTTTTAGGAGCTAGGGGAAACACTAAGCCAGCTTCAGTAGCTCAGTCGGATGCACTCTGACTGGTGATCAGGAGACGGGTTGGATACCTACCAGGGTCGGAAACATTCTTTCGTGAAGATTGATTGTAAAATCTTTTCTACGGTCATTCTCTCCCTTCCGCTGATTCAAGAAGGGCAGTTGTCAGTTTCTGGTGAAAGAATGTGCACTGTACTGGTTAACAGCTTACGTATAAGCCTGCTCAGGAAAAGTGTGGATAGGTAAACTGACAGACTCAAAAATGACCTAAAATAGTGTTGACTGGGCCGTGTATGTGATGTACACCTGCGAGTAATGGTCAAATGTGACCAATCACAATATAAGTAGATAGAGAGATAGATACCAGACTTATAGTGATGTCCTCAAGAATTGTTTCTTTCTTTCCTAGAACTATTCCTCATTGGAATAGTCTTCCCTCCTCTGGGATGGATGCTGAGTTCAAAGCCCATACAGTGTAGACTGGGTCTCAGAGGTATGGGTTTTAGCACACTGCTGTTATTCAGATTACTAATAGTTTTAAGGACTCATCCAGTGACCTCCTTTTGAGCTTAACAGAACCGAAGGCTCTGGGGGGGAGCTTATAGGATAGGCAGTTGTCTGGGGTTAACAATTTCAAACGACATCTCCTCTGATACCACTGGACCGATTCAGCCCAAATTTCATCTGTAGCATCCTTGGGCTGGGGGATTGAAAGTTTGTGTTTTTAATGAAAATGGGCTCATTAGTTCGGTTGCTATGGTAACATATAGCCCCCATAGACTTACAATGGGAACAACTTAAAAAAATCTTCTTCTCTGAAACCATAAGGCCCAGAGTTTAGATATTTAGTATGTAGCAGCGTCAAGTGGTCCCCTATATAAATCCTGCCAATCACAGTGTTCAATCTAGGCTGCGCCATTGCGCCCTTAGCCCCCTTTTTAGCTCACCTGAGCCGTAGGCTCATTGGTGAGCTTATAGGGTGGTCATGCTGTCTGTATGTATGTATGTATGTATGTCAACATTTTCAAACATCTTCTCCTCTGGAACCGCTGGGCGGACTGAAGCCAAATTTCATGTGGGGCCTCAGTGGGATGGGGGAACGAAAGTTTGTTCGCGGGGTCCAGGTCACATGACCAAGATGGCCGCCATGCCCATATATGGTAAAAACCATTCAAAAATCTTCTTCTCCGGAACCGCTGGTCCGATTTTCACCAAACTTGGTATGTGGCCTTGGGTACTCGGGCCTATCATAGTTTGTTCAAATAATGGCCCTTGGGTGACCTTGACCCATTTTATGCCAAGGTCAAATTTGGTAATATAGGCTTTTGAATGGCAAAAAGTGAAAACGGTGGATTTTTCGAAAACTGTTGCAGCCTTTGTCCTGAAAGTTGGTAGATGACATCAGCTAAATGAGTTAATAAGTATATATGAGATTTATAGGTCAAGGTCATTCCGTGACCTTGGGTCAAGTTTTTTAGTATGTCAAACTTTAAACTTATTTTTCAGGGAAACTACTTGGTCAATTTTGACCAAATTTCATATGCAAGCTTTATGGGAGAAGGACATGTAAATTAAGTTGATGATGTTGGGTCACATAACCAAGATGGCCGCCATGCCCATATATGGTTAAAACCCTTCAAAAATCTTCTTCTCTGAAACTACTGGACGGATTTTCATGAAACTTGGTATGTAGCATCTGGGACGCGGGCCCATCATAAATTCTTAAAATGGTGACCCTCGGATGACCTTAACCTATTTTATGCCAGTGTAAAATTTAGTCACATGTGCATTTGTATGGGAAAAAGTGAAAATGCATTATATCTAACAAACCGTTCATTATTCCACCACTAAATCATATATATTCTGGGCGCATTTATTGACATGGGGTCCACCAGGTCCCTTAAAAAAAACGTTCAAAAATCTTCTTCTCCGGAACCGCTGGGCCGATTTCCACCAAACTTGGTATGTAGCCTCGGGACTCGGGCCCATCATAGTTTGTTCAAAGAATTGCCCTGGGATGACCTTGACCTATTTTATGCCAAGGTCAAATTTGGTCACATTGGCATTTGTTTGGGAAAAAGTCTAAATGGCTGATATCTTGCAAATGGTTGAGAATACCACCCCTAAACCATATGTATATTCTTGTTCCTTGTGATTAAGCATGTTTAATGACATGGACCTTGGGAGTCTAGGGGGTCCCCCGGGGACATGCCCCACCCCCTTCATTTCAAAAAGTGCCCAATATCTTGGAAACTGTTCAGATCCTCACCCATAAACAATATATATTCTAAGGGGCTTTAAGTGACATGCATCTTGAGACCCTTGGGGCATGCCCCACCCATGCATTACATAAAATGCATCAAATCTCAGAAACTGTTCAGATCCCCTCCCATAAATCATATATTTTCTTGTTTCTTGTGATAAGGGGCATTTAGTTACATGGATCTTTGAACACCATAGGTTAAATTGGGGGCCGACACCCCCTTTAGATATGGTTAAGCTCTCCACCCATTAACCATATATTTTCTTGTTCCTGACCGTTTAGCTCATCTAAGGCTTTATCTTGGCTAAATATAACTGAAAATTCAAACTCAAAAGTTTTCCAACTGATCTTCAAGAGTCAGGAATGTGATTAAGGACCACTTGGTCATACAGCCAGATGCATTTAGTGACATGGACCTTAATTTGGGCCCCTGGGGGCATGCCTTACCCACATCATTTAATAAAATGCGTAATATTTCCCCACCCATTAATCATATATATTCTTTCTCTATATACTAATGTGGACATTTTCTCTTTTGATAATGGGTTTTCAGAAAAAACTCAATACAAATTACATCAGGATAAAGAACAAGGTTTAAAACAACTAGCGTTGCAATAATTTAGAAAATCTGTTGACAAATAAGGATTTTATAACCAAAAACACATTTGAATAGGGAAATTTCCATTGTTAAATTGCTAGCAAGGGAGGTAAATATTTCCCCGCAAACTTTGAATTTCTTCATACACTGTTAGTTACTAAATAACTGAAATAATCATAAATGATGCAAAACACATCATGAAGTTCAAAACATTTAAATCGAGGCCAAAAAGATTCCAGAATCAAAACTTTATGATCATGGATTATCTCCCTTTTCAATGTAAAATCTCTATTCAAATCTTATTTTGGTCATAATTTTTTTAATAGTGAACCGATTTTCAAAATTTTTGTGGCACATGTTTCAAGAAATTTATAAGCAACTTTTGCTAAAGAAATCATCAATCCTTGTCTTTGTTTACTATAACGAATCTCCGAAATATCATTATCAGAGGACAAAAACAGAACATTAAAACACGTTTGGTGACATGGATCTTAGATCCATAAGAGGTCTAGAGGGACCTTGGGTGCATGTCCCTTAGCCCTTTAGACCTAAGGCTGTCATGTGAGCGTCCCAGGACCAATGGTCCTCTGGTTACATGAGGGACGCACTAGAGATCATTTAATGGGCCCGTCGGGGGCAACTGTAGAATTTAGTGACTGTTTCTTCTGGAGTTCTTCTCTTCCAGAAATAAATTTCATGGCATTCATTATATTAGTCCTTGAGCAAGACACTTTATCCAAATTGCTATGTACTGGTTAACTGAGGTAATGGGCAAATGGGACCAACCCAGTATTAGAAGATGGATAGATAGACAAAACAGATTTTGTCTGTGATGTCTAACTTGTTTTATGTTTTTTATCATGCAGCCAAAACCTAAAGATAAATCTGGCAACTTTATACAGAATAATTTAAGGACCCTCTTAATTTCCAAATGGCCCCCTTTTTCAAGGCCTGTGGGCCCAAAAGGCCCCTAAACCACAATTTCTAGATTGAACACCGCAATCATGCCCCTGGGGTCTTAATTGGCCACGCCCCAGAGCTCCTTAGCTTACATAGACTTATAATGGGGAAAAAAGCTTCAAAAATTTTCTTCTTCAAAACCATGAAGCCCATTGATTGATTTGAGGACAACGTCCCCGTCAACACTGTAAAGGTCATTTTGGAGACATTGCTTCCAATTTTGTGGGACTTTTACCCGACATTGAGATGAAATGACAGCTCAAGCCCTGTCACCCAATGAAACCAATATGGTTTATAAGCATGGACGGTCCGACTCGCATCGCATTGCCTGGGCAGGCTTAGATCCTCTAAGCGGGTTACCAGTACTCGTGTGCGGGTCGGATTTAGCTCTGCGTGGAAGCATCGTGCGGCCCATATATTTCTTCAAGCCCCGATGGTCGGGGGTCGACCATAAAGCCCATAGTAAAGATATTTAGTATGTAGCAACGTAATATGGTCACCTACATACATCCTGCCAAAAGTGCCTCTGGGGTCAGAATTGGCTATGCCCCGGGGTTCATAAGCTCCCATAGACTTACAATGGGGAAAACTTAGAAAATCTTCTTCTCTGAAACCACAAGGCCCAAAGCTTAGATATTCAGTATGTAGCAACGTCTAATGGTCCCCTACATAAATCCTGCCAATCATACCCCTGAGGTCTAAATTGGCCACGGCCTGGGGCTCCATAGCTTCCATAATCTTATAATGGGAAAAAAAGCTTCTAAAATCTTCTTCTCCGAGACCATAAAGCCCATAGCTAAGATATTTAGTTTGTAGCAACGTAATATGGTCACCTACATAAATCCTGCCAATCACGCCCCTAGGGTCAGAATTGGCCATGCCCCGGAGGTCATAAGCTCCCATAGACTTACAATGGGAAAATGTTAGAAAATCTTCATCTCTGAAACCACAAGGCCCACAGCTTAGATATTCACTATGTAGCAACTTCGAGTGGTCCCCTACGTAAATCCTGCCAATCATACCCTTGGGGTCTAAATCGGCCACGTCCCAGGGTTCCTTAGCTGCCATAGACTTATAATGGGGAAAAAAAGTTTCAAAAATCTTCTTCTCCGAACCCATAAAGCCCATAGCTAAGATATTTAGTATGTAGCAACGTAATATGGTAAGCTACATAAATCCTGTCAATCATTTCCCTTGGGTCAGAATTGACCACGCCCCGGAGGTCATAAGCTCCCATAGACTTACAATGAGAAAAACTTAGAAAATCTTCTTCTCTGAAACCACAGAGCTTAGATATTCAGTATGTAGCATTGAAAAATGGCATTTGCTGCCAAGTCATTGCAGATATTTTGACAAAACTTTTATGGAAATGTTCCTTGAGTAAACGTCTCTCAGCCATATGCTTTTATGCCAACGTAGGGGTCCCCCAGGTTGTGCCGGGCCCACGCCCATCCCCTTCCACTTCGTAAAAGGCCATATAACTCAGAAACTATTCAGATCCCCACCCCAAAACAATATATATTCTTGTTCTTTATGATAAGACGCATTCAGTGACACCAACCTGGGGTCCCCTGGGATGCGCTGGGGTCATTCCCCACCCCCTCCATTTCATAAAAGGCCCAATATTTTGGGAACCTTACATATCCCCACCCCTAAACCATATATATTCTTGTTCCTTATGAAAAGACACATTCATTGACACAAACTTGGGGGTCTCGCAGGGTGCGCCTGGGTCTTGCCCCACCCCTTTACTTCACAAAAGGCCATATATCTCAGAAACCATTCAGATCCCCAACCCTGAACCATATATATTCTTGTTCCTTATGATGAGATGCATTCAGTGACACCAACCTGGGGTCCCCTGGGATGCGCCAGTGTCATGACTCATTCCCCACCCCCTCCATTTCATAAAAGGCCCAATATCTTGGAAACCTTACAGATCCCCACCCCTAAACCATATACATGCTTGTTCCTTATGAAGAGACACATTCATTGACATAAATTTGGGGGTCTTCCTGGGTGCACCTGGGCCTTGCCCCAGCCCTCCACTTCACAAAAGGCCATATATTTTTATGAAATTTGGCTCTTTAGTTTGGTTTCTGAGGGAAGTTAAGAGTTTTCATAGACTTATAATGGGGAAAATTGAAAACCTTTCCAGATATTTTAAAAAAACTTTCATAGAAATGTTCCTTAATGTTTTATCTGCCATATGGTTTTAAGGCTAATTGGTTGCCACAGATGGTTGTCATTTGTCATCCGTTGTCTTGCAACAACACATTCAAAACATCAGACCTCTGAAGCCACCAGGCAGATTGGGTCCAAATTTTATCTGCAGCGTCTTTGGGCGCAGGGATTCCATGGTTAATTAAAATACATGGCTGCCAGTGGGCAGTGCTCCCTAAGCTCTGGTGAGCGTAGTGGCCCATGGGCATCTTGTTTTTATTGTAAACTAAATTCTAAATTTAGTCACCCACCATCTGAGGTAATGGCCAAATATGACTGGCTGAGTATGAGAAGATAGATATAGCCAATCAATTAACAACCAAAATTCTGAGTTTCCGGTATGTAATAATAACCCTGTGTTTATCCCGTCAGGGCTGGCAAATCGGAGCTGAAAAGATGATCAATTATCAGTCCTGTCATTGCGATCAATAATCGATTAGTAATCGCTAAGGTTTTTGTCATAATTTTACCTGTCTGGCTTTCTTCTGAGCATGACTCTTACCATATGTTACACTTTACCATATGTATATTTGAACAGACAGGCCTGAGCAAACAGTGTAGACCCAGATGAGACGCCACAGAATGCGGCGTCTCATCAGGGTCTGCACTGTTTGCCACTCATCCAGCTGTTTTAGGCATAACTTTGGGTAGTAAATTGTACCTATCAAGTAATCGATTAAAAGCAAATCAGAAATGATAATCATTTTTGTTGAATTTATCGATCAATTAATCGATTATACGATTAATACTGTCAGTCTTATCCCTGACTGCGCAAATAAGCCTTTAAACGAACCCCGGGTAATGATTATACCCACATTATTCTTATCCCTGTGACATCTGGGGCCAGTTGTTCAAAGTATCGTTTTGCTTAACGAGCTCGTTAGTGGTCATATTCTAGTAAGTCCAATATCTAAATTTTTTGTATTTTTGCTGGAAAAATGTGAGCAGCTTTTGCATTTGCAAAAGCTGCTCACATTTTTTCAGCAAATATACTAGCATATTTGCCAAATTAAATGATCAAAGATTTAACGATATGTTAACTAACAACGTCGTTAGTTTTGAACAACTGGACCCAGAGTGCTATGTGAAAAGGGTTGACTATCTGTAAAATCTGGACCAGGTTGGTGTACTGGGACATTGGCAAACAGTCTAGACCCAGATCAGTCCCCAGACCCAGCAGAAAGTGTTGTCTGATCAGGATGCACACTGTTTGCTTTAAATAATGGAATTAACCCTTTTTGTACCAAATGGAATCTTCCTCCTTATATATTGCAGGAGTCCATTTCAAAATTCAAGGGTGTCCGGTTGTGTTTTTATTCAAAATTTATTTGAAAAAATGGCTGAACTTTTAGCAAACAGTGGAGGCCCTGATCAGATGCTGCGTTCTGCGGCGTCTGATCTGGGCCTGAACTGTTTGCCAGGGTACCCGTTTAGGGGTTTTCGGTACTAAATAGGTTAAAAGGTTTTGTCTTTGCTTTGACAAGTAAGCCAAGCCATTTTTCTTTTAGGGGCCACCCTAAGCTATTCTTAAGGTTCTTACGAAAGCAGATGCAAACCTATAGGGGGTTTGTTAGTGACACACTTCCAGTTCTAAAAATAGAACATGAAAAACCCTGGCTGTCAATGGTCAGTCATTCTCTTGTATTGTTTCAAGGCAGCAGGACTGATCAAGTGTTTATTACAGCGTAAAATGGTGAAATTCTTTAAACCTTTGGCTAATTCTAATGTAAAATAATGGGGAAACACCGACATGCATTGATGCAAAGAGTGAAATTTAGCCAAATCTCAAGCGCTTTTTTATGCCCCCGCCATTCGAAGAATGGTGGAAAGGGCATATAGCGTTGCCCCTGTCCGTCCATCCGTTCGTGCGTGCGTCCGTCCGTGCGTCCGAAACTTAAACGCAGTCAATAACTTCCTTATTTCTTGATGGATTTTAAAATTACTCGGCAAAAATGTTAACCATCATGAGACGACGTGTCACGTGCAACACCCAGGTCCGTACCTCCAAGGTCAAGCTCATACTTAGAGGTCAAAGGTCAAAAAAAGGGTCCGAAACTTAAACGCAGTCAATAACTTTCTTATTTCTGGATGGATTTTGAAATTAGTTTGTAGAAATGTTAACCATCATGAGTCGATGTGTCACATGCAAAACCCAGGTCCGTACCTCCAAGGTCAAGGTCATACTTGGAGGTCAAAGGTCAAAAAAAGGGTCCGAAACTTAAACGCAGCCAATAACTTACTTATTTTTGGATGGATTTTGAAATTATTTTGAAGAAATGTTAACCATCATGAGACAATGTGTCACGTGCAACCCAGATCCATACCTCCAAGGTCATACTTGGAGGTCAAATGGCATAAAAAGGGTCCAAAACTTAAACACTGTCAATACTGTCAATAACTTTCTATGGATGAATACGAACATAGACATATTTTCAGGCTGGGGCATCCGTGTTCTATGGACGCATTTCTAGTTTTTCTCTTTAATTTTCTGCTCTTAATGATATGTTGTACATACTTGTGCTCTCTCTTAATGATATGTTGTACATACTTGTGCTCTCTCTCTCTCTCTCTCTCTCTGTCTCTCTCTCTGTCTCTCTCTGTCTCTCTCTCTCTCTCTCTCTCAGTGGCATACATGTTGCTGAGTGCTCTCTCTCTGAAAGTGTTATGGCCTGCATGTTGCTCAGTGGTTTCTCTCATGGGCTACATGTGGCTCAGTGGTTTTCTCTCTTTCTCTCTCACTCTCTCTCTCTCTCTCATTTTGTTATATCATTAAATTTTTCATTGAAGGGTGACTGACTAGAGTCTCTCTCCCTCAGTGTGCAGAACATGTAGCTAAGTGGTAGTGTTCTTGTGGTTCTAGAGGATTCCCAACGGCGTTGAGAAAGTTTCGTTGTCCGGCATCATTTGCAGAGATGAATGCCTTAACATGCACCGTCCTTAGGCCCAGGATCTTAGTCGAAAGATTATATTCTGTCCAGGGAAATTCTTCTTCCATTCAAGTTGAAGACCTCTACCACAGTTTAAGTTATCAAATGATAGCTGTGTAAGCCAGTAATAATCGAGTGTATGTAAAAGTAAAGTACACTGACACTACATAGAGGATCTTACATGAGTGCTCATGTATTATTGAATTTATTAAACAAGTTGAGGAAAAGGGATAAAATGCAAGGCTTTGCCGAGCATTTTATCCCTTTTCCTGAACCAGTTTATTAAATTCAATAAAACACAAGCACGAATGCAAGGTTCTATTTATCATATGACATTTAAAATGCATTTTATTCAAGATTGTTTACAAAAATGTCAATATTCCGCCATGTGTAAACGTGACATCGTTAAGGACGTTGTAAATGTAACGTTACGGGACGTATCTAGCTAATTTGCATATTTAATCCACCAGTGGATTATTGAAAATATTACATGGCGTTATTACACTCTCAGACGCGACGTCATATGATAAAACTGAGTATTCACCACACTGATATTGCAGTATTTTATTTGCAGTATATATTGATTTATTAAATATTGATAATACCTATTTTGATGCTTTGATCAGTCAGATTTACCCCCTAGAACTTCAGTTAAATAAAGCAAATTCTTCTGATACCGAGGCCCCGTTTTTGGATTTACATCTATCTATTGTAGATGGATTTGTTTCGTGCAAAATTTATGATAAACGCGATGACTTTGATTTTGATATTGTAAATTTTCCTTTTTTGGATGGTGATGTTCCTCGTGCGCCATCCTATGGCGTTTATATTTCGCAATTAATTCGATTTGCTAGAGTGTGTAGTCATGTAACTGACTTTAACACTCGTAATAAATTATTAACGGCTAAACTCCTTAATCAGGGTTATCGGTACCATAAACTACGCAAAGCCTTTTCAAAATTTTATAGACGCCATTCTGATTTAATTTCAAAATTCAATATTGGACTTAAATCTCTTCTGCAACAAGGTCTATCGGAACCCGAATTTTATGGTGACTTAGTATATAAATTCAGAAAAATATATAACCGCAATGACTTCAGCACCCAATTTCGTAAAATCGTTCTGCGATATAAAAAGATTGGGTACAACATGGATATTATACGACAGACTGCATGCATGGTAGCTAACCCAATCACGGTTGGCAACTTTGCTTCCCTCTTTAATTGCACGCCGGTGGGTCAACCCTCAGATTCTATGACGGCTCCAACGTAAAGGCTTATTGAAAATTAGAGAGATAATGTCGGTTGGTGCCTGATGCTCTGTCTCTGGTCGGTCTCATCGGAGTCTAACTGTTGGTTTTCTTTTGCTCCAGCATTTCAGTGGTTTCTTGCTGTCGAGTCCTCACCGTTGTCTCACCTCTGTGGTTCTTTGATTTTTGTGTTCACGGAGATGTTGCACTGATGAGTTAGGAGGCCTTCATGCGGACTGAACAAATTATTTGTCTAAATCGCGACGGAAGTAAGGGGGAGGATTGTGGCCACGTAAAATCGATTTAAGCCCCCCAGTGGAAATCTTCCACTGACCGTTCCAAGGCGGCTCTTCTGTGGCGATTTATTTATGTTGTTGTTTGTTACTTACTGTGTGTATCACTTGTGTCTTTTGGTTTCGGATGGCCATATGGCCATTTTGTGGGAAAGTTACTGTCCTTATGGCCTTCCTTTGTTTAGGTTTCCATTATGGTCTGGTCGCTTAATGTTTGTATTTCTTTCCCTTTGGTGTCTTTTATGGGTGGAGTAAGATAATTGTATCAATTCCTGATCTTTGTTTTACTTCTACTTTGTTATGTTTACTCTATATATTTTCAATGAACAAGTTATTCAAGATGTTTTATTAATAAAATGTCTTCAGATGCTGTATTTGTCCAGTAAATTATCTACACCTGTTGACACTAAACTGTTCAAACTCCTATGAAACAACTTTCAATGAATCTCTTTGCATCAAGTTAGTTTGACAAGCAAATGTCATTCATCAGAGAATTCAGAACTAGATGAAGCAATTGATTGGTCTCATTTTGGCAAACACTTTCTGATTGACATTTGAGATGTATTTTAATTGGGCAGTGCAGGAGTCAGCAATGAAATGTACAACACCTTGTGTTCTGATAGGATGTTAGGATATATTGAATGATGTTTCAAGTCAAAATGAAATGAAGCTCATCAAAGTTTGAACGGTTTTGTGTCCACAGGTGTATTTTACCGAAGCTTTACATTTTGCATGTTTTCAATTATTCATTTGTTTGATTTGTTTGATTTGAGGTTTAACGTCCCCGTTAACACTGTAAAGGTCATTTTGGAGACGTTGCTTCCAATTTTGTGGGACTTTTACCCGACATTGAGATGAAATGACATCTAAAGCCCTGTCGCTCAATGAAACCAATAGGGTTTATTAGCATGGACGGTCCGCCTCGTACCGCGGTTCCTGGACAGGCTTAGATCCTCTAAGCGGTTTACCAGTACTAGTGTGCGGGCCGGATTCAGCTCTGCATGGAAGCATCATGCAGCCCATATATTTCTTCAAGCCCCTATGGGCGGGGGCGAACAATTATTCATTTAAATACAGTGAAATTCCGCTATTAAGACCACCTAAAATTAAGACTAATTGATCTTTAAAAAACCTTATTTTGAAGGCTGCACTTAGTTTTTCTTTATGTTTTCTGCCCGCAGTGTCTTCTGGTTATGGACCACCTTTGGGACTGTTCAAAAGTGGTCTTTAAGACCACTTTTGAACAGTTCCAAAGGTGGTCTTAATATGGGAATTTATTGTATATACTTCCAATATCTTAGCTGGCTGTCAATAGCGAACAGTCAATAGTGAATGTTTGCTGTTGACAGCCAGCTGTTGATAGCAAATATTTGCAATAGACAGCCAGCTGTCAATTGCCACTTAATATGAATCAGATCTGTTGTTTCAGGAAATCTCAATGGGGTTTTGTCGGGCATTTCTGCACATGACTTGGGCGCTCTGTGTATCAAGGAAGCTCTTCAGAGAGCTGGTGTTTCACCTGACCATGTGTCAGAGGTCATCATGGGTCAAGTGCTGACTGCAGGTAGGCCATTATCATACTATATCATAACACTATAGCTCGAACCTAAAGCAAATTCTAATGCACTTCCGTACATGTGTATGTAACGTGCTGTTGGATTGAATAAATGTGCATAAACTTTTCTTGTGAACACTCTAGGGGCCACAGTTTCGGACCATTCATCATCAAACTTGGTCAGAATGATCACCATGACAATATCTCGGTCAAGTTCGAATATGGGTCATGTGGGATCAAAAAGTAGGTCAGTAGGTCAAATCATATAAAAAAATTTGTGAACACACTAGAGGCCACAGTTTTGGTCTGATCATCATAAAAGTTGCTCAAAATGATCATCTTGACAATATCTCGGTCAAGTTCGAATCTGGTTCATGAGCTTTTGTGACTGTGAGATGTCATTTGTTTCTTCTTGCAAGGCAGTTCTGACGAGTGCTCACAGTCTGTGTTTTTGAACAGAAATAAGACAAATAATGAAATCCCTGTAAACCCCAGTTTTGCTGTTTAAAAGTGGGGTTTAAGGGAGTATATAGTATATGTATATAGGCATGTTTCAGGCCTCATATTTTTCAGGCATATGCAGGATTTCAGGCTTTAAGAGCTTGATTTTTTCTTGATTTTTCTTGATTTCAGGCTTTTTGACTTCAAATTGTTTTATATTTGCTCCTATATTTTGTATAAAATTACTTTTTAACGTTTATCCTGCTAAATTAAATTATTTAGCTACACACATTTTTGACTATTCATCAATCAAATTACTTGATATAATGTATTTGTTCATTTCACAAATTGCATTACAAACATTGTAGATCCAGATCAGATGGCTTCTTCAGAAGCCATCTGATCTGGATCTACAATGTTTGCAAAGGTAATGGTTGACATGTTCAGCATGTTGAGGGTTAAGGATATAAAATCGGGCCTTTCAGGCACGGAAAAGCTTGGTCAGTATGAGGCCTGGTGTTTTCATTGCAAACAAGCTGGAGCAGTCAATGTTTCTCAGAGAAAATAGTGCTTGACATTTTACTTGAATTGTCTACTGGAAGGCAATTCACACAAATTATCAAGTCTGATTTTCAATGAAAAGTACTGGAATGAAAATTGTTTCAAGTGTTGTTAGGCCCCCGCCCATAGGGGCTTGAAGAAATATATGGGCTGCATGATGCTTCCACGCAGAGCTGAATCCGGCCCGCACACTAGTACTGGTGAACCGCTTAGATCCGAACCGCTTAGATGATCTAAGCCTGCCCAGGAACTGCGGTGCGAGGCGGACTGTCCATGCTAATAAAAACCCTACTGGCTACATTGGGCGACAGGGCTTGAGAAGTCATTTCACATCTCAATGTCGGGTAAAAGTCCCACAAAATTGGAAGCAACGTCTCCAAAATGACCTTTACAGTGTTGAAGGGGACGTTAAACCTCAAATCAAACAAACAAACAAACAAAATACTTTTGCACAAATTTGTTTCACGTTTCGTGTGAATTATCTTCTGCTGACAGGTGATTGTTATGAAATATCTAGCCTGACTTTTGCTCAAATTAAGAAGCTATCTTCTGCTTTTTGTTTTGGTGCCTAAAAGCATCATGGATTTATTTTTTTTGACAGCAGACATCAATTTCATCTTGTAAACTATTTTTAACCCTTGTCCTGCTGAATATTCATATATGCCACTCCCACTACCGATTATCAACCAATCAGATTATTTGATGCAAATTATTGCAACAAATTCACAATCTGACTGGCAAACAATGTAGATCCTGATCAGATGGCTTCGACAGAAGCCATCTGATCTGGATCTTCATTGTTTGGAAAATAATGCGCATCCGGGCTCAGCAGGACAAGGGTTAAGAGAAAATAATCCTTGACATCACGTGAGTTGTCTGCTCAGCAGATGATTCACATGATAATGTCAAGCCTTATTTACTCTGAAAAATGAGAGAAAAAAAAAATGTCTGCAAATGTTGTAATTCACAGTTTAAGCCTTAATCTGCTGACACCTTTGCAAACACGGCCCCCGCCCATCGGGGCTTGAAGAAACGATGGGCTGCATGATGCTTCCACGCAGAGCTGAAACCGACCGCACAAGAGCACTGGTAAACCGCTTAGAGGATCTAAGCCAGCCCAGGCAAAGCTGTGTGAGTAAGAGAGTAAGACCGTCCATGCTTATAAACCTTATTGGTTTCTTTGGGCAACAGGGCTTGAGATGTCATTTCATCTCAATGTCGGGTAAAAGTCCCACAAAATTGGAAGCCACATCTCCAAAATGACCTATACAGTGTTGATGGGGATGTTAAACCTCAAATCAAACAAACAAACAAAAACCTTTGCAAACTGTGTAGTTCCAGATCAGATGCTTCTGAGGAAACCATCTGTTCATGGACCTACTTTGTCATGCAGTTTATGAAATAAATAAATACATCATATCAAGTAATTTGATTGGTTGATAATCAGAATGGATGTTGCTTAATAAATGTATTCAGAAGGATAAGGGTTAACCCTTTTTGTTCCAAATGGAATCTTCCTTCTTACCGTATATTTAGCAGGAATCCATTTCAAAATTTAGGAACCTCAGGTTGTTTTCTTCAAAATTTATTCGGAAAATGACTGAACTTTTTGCAAACAGTGTAGGCCCTGATCAGATGCCGCATTTGGCGGCATCTGATCTGGGCCTGCACTGTTTGCCAATTACCGGTTTTGGGTACAAAATGGGTTAATATATTATTATGTTTTTCAATTGAAGCTGAAGGCCAGAATCCTGCTCGTCAGGCCAGCGTGAATGCAGGTATACCAGTGACAGTTCCCGCCTATGGAGTAAACATGTTGTGTGGTTCTGGTTTGAAGTCTGTTGCCATGGGTTACCAGGCTATCAAAACTGGGGACTCGAGTGTGGTAGTGGCAGGTGGGCAGGAGAGCATGAGTAAGGCTAGTGAATTTTCTGTGCTTGTTCAAACCTAGAGTTGAACCTTAACCCTTAACTTGCTGAATATTCATTTAAGCCACACCCATTTCTTTTAAGCCACACCCATTTCTGTCTATCAATCAATCAAATTACTTCATGTGAGCATTGAGCTCCCTGTCGCAACCAGACACCGTGGTGATATGACTGAACAATTGTTGAAAGCGACGTTAAACCCGAATTCAAACACACACATTACATGATGTAATTTATTGCTACAAATTCATGAACTGAAAGCCAAATAGTGTAGATCCTGATCAGATGGCTTCTTCAGAAGCCATCTGATCTGGATCTACGCTGTTTGCAAAGATAGAGGTTGTCCTGAACAGCAAGATAAGGGTTAAAATACCAAGCTGAAAGCAACAGGTGGCATTTTCAAATATTTTTTTTTATATTCTCAGAGAAAATAAAGCTTCACTTTGCATGCGACCAGCCTAAATTTTCTGCTAAGACATATGAAATGTCAAAATAGATTTTCTCTGAAAACAGTGATAATATATGGGCCCACTTATGTGGATGTTGCCCCTGTACCTGCATGTTAATTAAAAAAAAAAAAACAATGATGATGACGGTGATGACTTGACATTTCATGTGAAAATTGATTTTCTCTGACAATAATAAAAAAATATGGCTTGACAGTCCTTGCAAATTGTCTCTTGGGGTAGACAGTTCACATAGAACATCAAACCTTTTTTTTAAAAATACGAATACTTGTAATACATGTGATAAAGAAAATAGAATGCAATCTTCTATTGTATTTCTTGGCATTTTTTAGTTGTTTTTTTTTGTCGGCGCCTCCTCCTCTATCCGACCCTATCTTTTTTTACATACCGTGTAATTTATGTACATTATATTCGGTCTCAGTCATTCGGTACTTGAAGAAACAGATGGACCGCTTGATGTTTCCACGCAGAGTTGAAATCCAGTCGTGCACGAGTACTGATAAATGCTTAGAGGATTTGAGCCTGTCCAGGCAAAGCAGCACCTCAATGTCGGATAAAAGTCCACAAAATGGGAGCCACATCTCCAAAATGACCTTTATTGTGTTGACGGGGACGTTAACCCTCAAATCAAACTAACAACCACAAATACATTGTATTCTGTTACTAAAATGCGTATTTTTTTACGTGTTTGTGTGTGTGCGTTTGTGTAGTTCGGTGCATCATTGATTAGCTGGCTGTAAAACAGCTGTGCTGGTATGGTATGAGTGTGTGTATGTAGACCTGTAGGTCGATCAAGGACTGGTAGGTTTGTGGCTCTAGGTTCATTACATTGCGGATACATTAAACTACACCCCCCACCCCACCCCAAAAAAAGGAAAAAGAAAAGTAAATGGATTAAAGTTGATGCCGCATTTTTTAGTTGATTTAAATTGTAATAGACACCTATGCCTGAAAGACGTATCTGGCATGACATCCATATTTGACCTCATACCATCAGTCCGTCATGAAAACACACCTATATAATTTTGACCCACTTCAACCCCACTTTTATATAGAAAAACAGGGGTAAACCTTATAACAGGGATTTACAGGGGTAAACCTTATTTTTCTTATTTCTGCCCTAAAATATAGATTGTGGGTACTCGTTAGGACCGCCTCGATGAGGGGGTTCTAACAAGAAATATTTTGAGCAGAGATGAGAAAAATATCACAATTTTTATGTCCCTGATAGCGATAGCGGGGACATATTGTTTTTGCCCCGTCTGTTGGTTTGTTTGTTTGTTTATACGTGGACAACTTTAACGTTGGCAATAAATTTTGAACCGTTGGAGAAAGAGTATTTATATTTGGCATGAAGGTTCCTTGTGACAAGAGTTTCACATTCATGCAAAAAAATTTGACCTGGGACCTTGACATTGGTCATAATTTTTGAACTGCTTGAGATACAACCTTCATATTTGGCATGTATGTTTCTTGTGACAAAAGCTTTACATTCATGCGAAATATTTTGACCTGTGACCTTGACCTTTGACCTACTTAAGATAAAAAAAATAACATTTGGTCAGAACTTTTGAACCATTTGAGATACAGCCTTCATATACATGTACTACTCAAAGTTTGATAGGGATCACTTTTTTAATGTAAAATAATTTTTGGATGAATTAATCAGCTGAATCCAAATTTGATACATAATGATAGAACACGTATCCTTCACAAAACCTAGTGATTAATTTTGTCAACTGGTACTGCATTCAAGCGTGACAACAGCAACCGCCTTGGCACCCCCAAAATTTGCCGTAACACGAAGGGATTTGGACAACTGATTTTTCACAAATTTCCAAATTTGTTTAGACAAACGTGCCTAATAACGTGTATGGCGTCCATGGGCATCAATTACAGTACGACATCGCCTGTGCATGCTCGTAATCCGAGTCTGTATCCGGTTTTGTTGAATCAGCTTTCATTCAGCAACCAATGCATCTTTGAGCTCCTGTAAAGTCCTCGGATGCACTGGTCGGGCTGAAACAGCACGCTGAAGCATGTCCTGCGCACGCTCAATCGGATTTAAGTCTAGTGACCGAGTAGGCCAGTCCATACGAACGATTGTCTCACGTTCCACATAGGAATCAGTGACGTTGGCACGGCTGGGACGGGCATTAATGTCCATCAGAATAAAGTCCAGGCCGATAGCATCTGCATATGGTCTCACAAACTCATCAAGAATATCATTACAGTACCTCACTGCCATTAACGTTCCGTTTTCAACGACGTACAAGTCAGTGTTACCGTTCACGCTTATCCCAGCCCAAACCATGACTGACCCCTTTCCATAGCGATCATGCTCTGCCACATCCAAGTCATCGAATCGCTCTTTAGACATTCGCCACACTAATTGACGTTTATAAGTGAAGTTTAGACAGAATTTGGACTCCTCAGTAAACAGTACTGGCGTCAAGTCACGAACCGTCCACCTGACGTGAGTTCTGGCAAAGTCCAAACGGTCTAGCACATGCTGTCTCGTCAACGGAACACGTACAGCAGGCCTCATGGCATTAAGTCCGAACTCGTGGAGCCCGTTTCTGACCGTTTGTGTAGAAATTCGTACTCCAGTTCCGTTCCTAAGCTCGTTATGCAAACGCGTAGAGTTCAGGAACCGTTGACGTCGAGACTGAATCAACAAGAAACGGCCCTGACGTTGAGTTGTAGCCCTTTCTCGACCCCGCCGTGTCTGTGTGAAGGATTTCCATGGGTAAGATGCCGACTCCACATATTTAACTAATTTGCATATTTAATCAACTAGTGGATTACCAAATTTAATACATGGCAATATTACATTCTCAGACTCAATGTCATATGAGAATATGAGACAATACCTTCTTTTGGATTATTGTGAGATGGCTTTTGTGAGACAATGTCTCTGTTCTTTTTCAGGCTAAGCATTGTGTTCATATGAGATCAGGGACGAAGTTTGGTGACACAAGTTTAACAGATAGTATGATGAAAGATGGGCTTACAGATGCATTCCATAATTATCATATGGGTATCACAGGTATACAGTCAGACTTCAATACCTCAAATACCTTTAGGACATTGAAAATTTGTTTGGTTCTAACCATAATTATTACATTCCGATGCCATGAAAATTTGTTTCTAGATGAAGGTATTTCAAATCATAATTTTAACAGTGTAATGCCAATGGCTCAGACACCTGAAGAACTATGAAAATTTGTTTCTAGATGAAAGTAGTTCAAAGCATAATTATTACAGTCTGATGTCAATGGTTCAAACATATTTAGACCCATGAAAATTACTTCCTAGATGAAGGTAGTTCAAACCATAATTATAACCGTCTGATGCTAATGGCTCAAAGACCTTGAGAACCATGAAAATTTGTTTCTAGATGAAGCTAGTTCAAACCATAATTATTACAGTCGATGCCAATGGCTCAAACACATTTAGAACCATGAAAATTTGTTTCTTTTTGGAGGTAGTTCAAACCATAATTATTAAAGTCCAATTTGATGGCTCAATTTTTAGGAATTGTACGGTAGTCTGAATAACTAGGAAAATGAATTATGGCATGTAATATCCAAAGCCATAATTACAATAGTCTGATGTTAATGGCTCAAACCCATTTAGAACCATGAAAATTTGTTTCTAGATGAAGGTAATTCAAACCATAATTTTTACAGTCTGATGCCAATGACTCAAATACCTTGAGAACCATGAATATTTGTTTCTTGATGAAAGTAGCTCAAAGCACAATTATAACAGTATAATGCCACTGGCACAAACACCGTTTAAGAAGCCTCTGTGGTGTAGTGGTTATGCTACTCGCCTTCTAAACCAGGGATCGCAGGATTGATTTCGGGCTTCTCCAGACTTTCGGATGCGTCTTTAAACCGAGGTCCCATCTCAGTATGACGTTAGCTGTTGGTGAGACGTAAAACCCAAAAAGTCACTCACTCAAACACCTTTAGAGCCATGAAAATTTGTTTCTAGATGAAGATTGTTCAAAGCGTAATTATTACAGTCTGATGCCACTGGCTGATACACCTTAAGAACCATGAATATTTTTTTTTTAACATCCTTTTGGATGCCCATTTATTCTCCCCGTCATTTTAGTGTGTAGTGGGTCGGCAAGGTCCATCCCACCAGTACACCTTACAATTATTTCATTTTATTATATGTCATTTAACAATTATCACAACTCCAGTCAAGGTGGATATTGAATAGGCAATGCAGACTACTTTCATTGTTTTTTGTACCACAGTCCATCCACCCTATGACCACCGTAGCCGCGCCAGCCAGGCAGTCCCAGTGAGCATTGAGATGATTTCCTCTGGCACATTCGTAACATTACTCTCTTCAAACAGTTCTACTGACTGGAGTTGTGACCAAGAATATTTGTTTCTCAATGAAAGTTTTGTTTTGTTTGTTTGTTTGTATTGGAGTTTAATGGCCCAGTCAACACTATTGTAGGTCATTTTTAAGCCAGTCAGTTTACCTATCCACACTTTTCCTGGGCGGGTTTATACTTAAGCGGTTAACCAGTACAGTGCACATTCTTTCGACAGAAACTGACAACTGCCCTTCTTGAATCAGTAGAAAGGAGAAAATGACCGAAGAAAAGCTTTCATGATCACTCTCAATCTCCAGGAAAGAATGTTGCCGACCCCGTCAGGTATCGAAACCCCTTCCTCCTGATCACCACGCAGACCCGCATCCGACTGAGCTAAGAAGGCCGAGATGAAAGTAGTTCAATGCATAATTATTACAGTCTGATGCCTATAGAACCGTGAATATTTGTTTCTAGATAAAAAAGTTGAAATTATAATTATTACAAAGAATTATTGATGACACAAAAGCTGTAATTGGCAATTTTACCGTAATGTTCCTAAGTAGTGGGACAGATAGGGCTAAGCAAACAGTGCAGTCCCTGATAAGACTGCTCAGTCTGATCAGAGTCGGTGTCTACACTGTTTGTCTTTCTATTTGCACCTGTTGGACTCCTTGCTCGATCATGAAACAAATTTGTTAAAATTTTAGGAGTATTACAGCAAGTCCTAAAGGTGTCCGAATTTTTAGGATATTACAGTGGTCTAAATAACTGGGACAATGAATTATGGCATGTTATATCTAAAACCTTGTTTTTATGAACAGTGTTATACAGAGATTATGATGTACCGTAAAAATCCTAAAAATTTGGACACTTTGAGCACTTGCTGTAATTCTCCTGAAGTTTTAAAAATTTTTTTCATGATCCTGCAAGGAGGCCAAAAAGTGCAGCTGGAATGGCAAACAGTGTAGATCATGATCAGACTGCTCCTTCAGGAGCAGTCTGATCTGGGTCTGCACTGTTTACTTAGGCCAATCTGCGCCCGTACTTAGGATTTTTACGGTATCTTGAATTATCAGGATTTGAACTATTGAGATTCCACTATAGCTTACATCTGTTTCTTTTTAAAGCTGAGAACGTAGCTCGCCAGTGGGATATATGGCGGGAAGAGCAGGATGATTTTGCTGTACAGTCCCAGAAGAAATGTGAGACAGCGAGAAAGGCAGGGTACTTTGAGAAAGAAATAGTTCCTGTTCCTGTGAAAACTAGGTCAGGTATGTCATCGCATTGTCTTTATTAGCAAGTCCATATACAGCACACCCCATTTAATGTAGGCAAAACTGGAATTTACAAGGTCTGTATGTGATTTTTGTCGCACCTGCTTGTAGCAGGGTGCGACATAGGCGTCAACTTTTCCGTCCGTCCGTGCGTACGTGCGTGCGTCCGTCCGTCACATTTATGTCGAAGTTCGACATTTATGTCAAACTTTTTATTTTACAAACCTCAGCTACCATCAAACCTTACAAGAAACATCTCATAGACCTTCTCACTTTGTAAGCACCTTGACCTGGTGATTTTGACCTATATTTTGCGCTCCATTGACTTTGAACATTACGTCGAAGTTCGACATTTACGTCAAAGTTCGACATTTACGTCAAAGTTTTTATTCACAGACCTCAGCTACCATCAAACCTTACATGAAACATCTCATAGACTTTCTCACTTTGTAAGCACCTTGACCTGGTGACTTTGACCTATATTTTGCGCTCCAGTGACTTTGACCATTACGTCGAAGTTCGACATTTACGTCAAAGTTCGACATTTACGTCAAAGTTCGACATTTACGTCAAAAATTTTATTTTACAAACCTCATCTACCATCAAACCTTACATGAAACATCTCATAGACCTTCTCACTTTGTAAGCACCTTGACCTGGTGAATTTGACCTATATTTTGCGCTCCACTGACTTTGACCATTACGTCGAAGTTCGACATTTACGTCAAAGTTTGTATTGTAATCAACTATAAGACTAAACAACCATCAAACCTTTCATGAAACATCACCCTGAGCTCCTGACTAGGCAAGCACCTTGACCCGGTGACCTTGACCTATATTTTACGCTTCAGTGAGTTTGACACAAATTACGTCAATGTTCCAGATCTTCTCAAATAAAAAGCCTACACCAAGAAAATCTTGAATAGTGTTTCTCCTAGATGAATTGACTCTGCAGGTACCTTGACCCGGTGACCTTGACCTATATTTTACGCTCCAGCGACTTTGACAAATTTTTATGTTGAAGTTCCAGATCTCTGCAAATAAAAGGCCTACAACCATCAAACCTTGCATAATGCTGCTCCTGGATGTACTGATTCTGCAGGTACCTTGACCTGGTGACCTTTACCTATATTTTACGCTCCATTGACTTTGACACAATTTGCGTCAATGTTCCAGATCTTCTCAAATAAAAGGCCTGCAACCACCAAATCTTGCATAGTGGTTCTCCTTATTGTACTGATTTGGCACGTACCCTGACCTGGTGACCATGGCCTATATTTTTGGTCCAGTGACTTTGACACATTTTACATCAACTATCAACTGCTATGAAATTTACTTAATTAATAACAACATTCTGATTGTGGCTTCTATGACTTTTGCCCCCAGCAGGTGCGACGCCGCCTTCTGCGGAATTCTTGTCTTTATTTGTGATCAAAACAGAGGTTGTGGACATGTTTCCCGCCATTTTGTGGAAAAGAAACTGTTGTTTTGGCTTTCCACTTGTGACATTTTAATTATGGTGAAGCTGTTTCATGTTGGGGTTTCTTTCCCCTTGGTGTCTTGGATGAGAGTTTTGAGGAAATTGTATCGATTCATGATCATTGCCTTCATTTCTATTTTGTCAGAACTGCCTCACTGCGATGGTTCCAATGAGCACCTTCAAGCTATGTTTGAAGCATGAAGAAGAAATATGAACCAGCGCATGACAAAACCTACAATAAGACGTGCGCCCAACGAAGACTCAGATCAGCCTGTGCATCGGCACAGTCTGATCAGAGTCTTCGTTGTGCACTCTAAGGATAGTTAAGGGCCCAATGAAAAGTCTCTGGTAAGACTATATGGATGCGCAGGCTGATCTTATTCATTCCTGGGCATACATGTAAATTGTAGGAAACAATACTGTGTCTGTTACATCTGGGTTTACGGCATCCCGCAAACCCCCATGCTGACAAGACAACCGAGGGTGTTCATGCATATACCGTTATTGCGCATGCGCCGACCAGACACACAGGCTGATCAGTGCATGTGACAAATAACTGCACAGCAGAACTCAACTTGACTGTACATCAAATTATCAGCACCCAGCGCTCGACACAAGAATACTCAAAGTTTATGCTTCCTTACTGAGCACTACAGAAATATATTAATGCTCACTACAACTGAGCATAATACTCATCAAATTCATGCTCACTAAATTACCACAGGTAAGAGGCAACTGAACAGACCAAGCTTTTGCGGTACCGGATCACCCACCAATTACAGGAAACATAACAAACTCCATTTCATATCCTTCTCCATGACATGGCTCACAAATATAGCTCTTCACAAATTCATTACATTAACAACGGCTAGAAACTAAAAACAGGAAGATTTTTATCTATTCTACACAACATGTTTTAAACTCCATTCAGAAAATCTGAATCATCGATTTTTTCGTTTCTCGCTTTTAATACTTATTTCAGCCCATACACCACTATGGGGAAGTTTTAGACCTCACCCTCCGCCTATTTCTCCAGCAAGTCGTATGCCTCTGCGACAGCTAGGAAAGGCTGTGATTATTTGGAGAAAATTGCAAAATCCATATTTTCTTTCACAGACTAAGACATTTTGACAGGTTGGACACATCCTTTTATACCATATATAGAAGTGGTTACTGCTCTTGTACATTACAAGGGCGTCTATGTTTTATTTGCACAATCACTCCATGGAAAATCATTAACTGTGACACCACATCTGATATCGGTATAATTCTTTTTGACGACTGTTGACAGCACATCGCGCTAGTGACTCCTCGTTCCTAGTGAGCCTCTTTCTAGCCATTCAAATAAAAGGTGTGTCGCAATTGCATATCTATTTATAAAGTGCGTCACATGGATTTGAATATTTATTATTTTACCTGACAATCATCGTCAAATGGACTTAGTCTGTGCTCTCATTTCTTTGTTTTGCAATTTTCTCCAAATAATCACAGCCTTTCCTGACTGTCGCAGAGGCATACGACTTGCTGGAGAAATCGGCGGAGTGTGAGGTCTAAAACTTTCCCATAGTAATGTATGGGCTAAAATGAGTATTAAAAGGAAGAAACGAAAAAAACGATGATTCAGATTTTCGGAACAGAGTTTAGTGTCTTATAGTAATCAACACTGTTTGGCATAAATTCTTTCCGTATTTGGTATCTGCGGCATCTGATCTGGGCCTGCACTATGTCTATTTGCAAACCGAAGTTTCTGTCAAAAATTGAATAAAAACGAAAAAACAGGCCTACCACCCCTTATATGACAAATGGACTTGTCCAACATATAGCAATGCAAGAGTCCACTAGTATACAATGGGTTAAAATAAACATACAAACAGACACTTTATGGTCTTCAAATGCACATGCATAGCCAATTCATAGCAACAGATAATGTTTGTATTTTTTGTGAAAAATAACTCACATTTGATGCAAACATCTCAGATACTAAAGTCTGTTATTTTATAGGGATATTTTATTTGTGATTTTAGCTTTTGCAAGATCACAGTATTTCGTATATCATGCAAATCTTTAATCCGGGATGGGTGAAAATTGAGGCACCCAGAGAAAAAAAAAACCTGACCTTCCATTTCAGACTTAATACAAAAGAGACTGGAAACTACAGCAGTGAAAGACCTTATACTTAACCCATTGTATACTAGTGGACTGTTCCACTGCTATATGATGGACAAATCCATTTGTCATATAAGGGGTGGCAGGCCTATTTTTTCATTTTTATACTATTTTTGACAGAAAATTCTGTTAGCAAATAGTGCAGGCCCTGATCAGACGCCGCATTCTGTTGCATCTGATCTGGGCATGCACTGTTTGCCAAGGTACCCCTGTAGGGGTTTCCTGCACACAATGGGTTAAGAAACACGGCTCTTAACCACTAAGCCACACAGGGTCCCATTCATAGCCCTTTTTTTTCATCCAAAAAGTACCAATATTTTTCTTATTTCTGCATGAAAACATATGTTGTGGGTACTCCCTAAAAGAGCCTTGCTGAGATGCGTCTAATGAGTACCCACAACATATGTTTCCATGTAGAAATGAGGAAAATCATACATGTTTGTGGGTACCCCCTCTTAGCTGGGGCTATGGTCTCATTATTCATGGCAAGCCAGATTTTCTGTACCACTGTATTGCGTAATTGAACAGGTGTTCAAGAAATTAAAACAGATGAATTCCCACGTGATGGATGCACAGTTGAAGGGCTTAAGAAGTTAAGACCAGCCTTCATTACGGACGGCTCTGGTACTGTTACTGCTGGCAATGCTTCCGGGATCAACGATGGAGCAGGAGCAGTGGTTCTGATGCCTGGTAAACTGATGAGGAACAAAGGCTTGAGCCCCATGGCCAGGATTGTGTCCTGGGCTCAGACAGGAGTGGATCCATCAATAATGGGAACAGGGCCAATATCTGCTACAAGAAAAGCTGTAAGCGATCATTACGTTCCCATGCCCATGTAATAAATACCCTTGTTAACCCATCTTTATACAGTAGAACTTCGATAGCTTGAACACCCAATGGCTCGTATACCATGGCTGTCGAACCCATTCTTGAGACCCTAGAGATTTGTTTGTTTTGGAGTTTAACAGCCCAGTCAAGATTATTGAGGTCATTTTTGAGCCGGTCAGTTCACCTATCCACACTTTTCCTGGGCAGGCTTATAAGTAAGCAGCTAACCAGTATAGTGCACAATCTTTTGCCAGAAACTGACAACTGCCCTTCTTGATTCAGTGGAAAGGAGAGAATGAACATAGAAAAGATTTCATGATCAATTTCCACGAAAGAATGTAACCGACCCCGGCAGGTATCGAACCTGCATCCTCCTGATCACCAGTCAGATGTGCATCTGTCGGAGCTACCGAGGCCGGCAGAGTCCCTAAGGAATTCCTCTTCATAAGAAATAGTGCAGGCTAATTTAGGAGATTTTCAACGTTTATCTTGTATACTGTGTATTCTTATTAGAATCACCTGAATGAGGCGATTCTTAAGAGTACACACAACATACATTTTTATTATAGAACATCAAAAAGATGTCTCAAAATTAACCCTGAAAGTTTATACTAATTTATTTTAATTTGATTGCGATGAAAGCTTCAAGCTTATTGAATTGCTCTCCAACACTCATTCCAGGTTTTTTCATGTGCACGCACGAGAGAGAGAGAGGCAGTGGCTTTTCAAACCACTGCTACCCATTTACACCTGGGTGGTGTGGGGCTGCTGGCTGTAACCCCCAGTGGCTCGAACTGCCCCAGCCTCAAATAGATTTCCATGGTCCCAAAGATGTTCGAGCCATTGAAGTTCCACTGAATAGGGGGAAATGTGGGATCTACAGGGTAATTCATTGTTTTTCCTTACATTTGGTCAAAAACATAGATAGTTGGTACTCATTAGAGTTGCCACAATGAGGCAGCTGCTTTAATAAGCACCAGTTATCTGTTTTAAGGGGAATGGGAACATCTGGCTGATTTTTCGGCCATTTTTCAAAGGGAGACAACTTTCGGGACTTCCTGTTCACTTTTCTATAAGCCTTGACCCGGGGAAAAAGGGGTCTACTCTTAAAGGAAAGAATTTGCTCCTCAGGAGACAAATGAAATGGGAGACAAAAATACTTTTGCAGGAGTTGCTTCCCCTAAAGGTGTTCCCATTCCCCTTAAAGACAGGACTGGACTATTTAAGGGAGCACAGGAAAACCTGAGTCATTCTTTGTCTGACCTCTGAAGGGTTAACATCAAATTCTATTTATCTGATTGGCTGTAAATGGAGACCTACTGTGACATCACAATGATTGACAGTTTAATAATAAGTGATTGACAGCTCTGCTCTGTTTGAAGCTAACCTTGTTTTCTCAATTATGTAACAGCAGGCACACTCCAGAATTGGTTTCAATAGACAAACAAAACAATTTAATGTATTTATTTTTTTATTTTTAAATTACAAAGAAACAAAATACAAACATATTTCTTAAAGGTTAATTATACAGCATATTTAGTTCTAATATACCAAAAAAATAAAAATAATAAATAATAAAAATTTAAAGCTTCAAATTTGTTGAAACATTATTAGTTGACATTATAGAAAACAGCTTCTTCTGATAAATAAATAAATAATGTTTGAATGTAAGAATTGTTTTTAAATTTGATATAATAGAAAGATTTTTCCGTTCTTCTTCTTGTTTTTCTTCTTATAGAAGAAGAACAAGAAGAAGAATAGAAAAATCTTTCTATAGAAGAAGAAAAATAAAAAGTAAAATGAATTATACACAGGCAGTCCAAGTAAAATAAATTAAACAAAATTGACACAGCTAAACAAATGATGGAATGGCTGAATGAATAAAAAAGATGTCCAGGCTTATCTCATTCTAATCTCAGTTTAGATATTTTAAAATAAAATATAGATTTTGGGCGCTCGTTAGAATTGTCTTATTCAGGCAGTTCTAACGAGCACCTACAATATACTATCAAGTGAGGGTATACATTTGTATGGCCTCAATGAGGCAATTCAAACGAGCCCCCACAATGTACTATAGAGTGTTGGTTTGTTTGTTTGATTTGATGTTTAACGTCCCCGTCAACGTGTAAAGGTCATTTTGGAGACGTTGCTTCCAATTTTGTGGGACTTTTACCCGACACTGAGATGAAATGACATCTCAAGCCCTGTCGCCCAATGAAACCAAGAGGGTTTATAAGCATGGACAGGCCGACTTGCACCGCTTTGCCTGGGCAGGCTTAGATCATCTAAGCTGTTTACCAGTACTTGTGTGCAGGTCGGTTTCAGCCCTGCCTGGAAGCATCATGCAGCCCATATATTTCTTCAAGCCCCGATGGGCGGGGGCCGATAGAGTGTCGGTACTATGTTTATTTCTAATGAGTACTCGAACTAGCATTTTTAACATACAAATGTTCAATGAGGCGGTTCTAACTATATTTTGGGGATATGTGTTAGAACTGTGTGTATATCCCAAAATCTTTTTACAGTGAATCATGTTACAGAGAGCTTATTGTGTACAGAGAAAAAATATGAAAGCACACATAATATTTCTTCCAAACGTAAATTTACATTCAGATAAAATCGTTTTCTGATTTCAGTAAAGTTTGCTATTTTATTTTCTACTACACAAAACTAGATTTTTTTTTCTATTTAAATGTTAATACGTAAATAAATCTTTGTTTATGAAGCATAATTTATGTCCAATTTTTGAAGGTATTTGTTTGATAAATATATGGACAGCAGCTGATTATTACAGTCAATTATATCCTATAATCCTTATCAGTTTTATGGCCCCTATAGGTAGCCAGCCCACCAAGACCAAGCCACACCTACATTTATCTGCTGGTTACCTGTACATGTTTAAAGTGGGAACCAGACCCCCCGGCATGAAAATCCTGTCTTTAAGAAGTAATCATTATAACACACCCGTGCCACATAGTGCATTTTTTTACATCTCCAAAATGGCTACTTTTCTGATGAAAATCAGTGATAGGTTTCTTGTTTATACTGCAAAAAAAGGTTGTGGGTGCTCGTTAGAACTGCCTCATTAACGAGTACCCACAGTCTATGTTTTGAGCTGAAATAAGAAAAATAATGTACACCCCCGTAATTTTCTAGTAAGTAAGTAAGTAAGTAAGTAATATTAAAGATTGTTATCAGAAAAATGTCAGTTTTGGAGCCACAAAAGAATTTACTATGTCACACAGATGTAATATAACTTTATTTTTGGGACTGGATTCTTTTGACTTCTCGTCTGCCTCCCTGTAAATAGTCTCTCAGAAAAAAGATTTTTACTCTTATATGAATGAATTTGTTTTCACTTCAGATGCAGTTTTTTCCTCTTAGAATAGACCTACAGTCCCGCACTAGAAGTATTCAGGCACTTTTGTTTGTTTGATTTGAGGCTTAATATCCCCGTCAACACTATTTTGGTCATTTTGGAGATGCTGCTTCCAATTTTGTGGTACTTTTACCAGACATTGAAATGAAATGACATCTCAATCCCTGCTGCCCAATGAAACCAATAGGCTTTATATGCATGGATAGTCCGACTCGTACCACTTTGCCTGTGCAGGCTTAGACCTTCTAAGTGGTTTACCAGTACTCATGTGCAGTCGGTTTCAGCTCTGTGTGGAAGCATCATGCAGCCCAATCTATTTCTCCAAGCCCCAATGGGCGGTTGCAGATTCAGCCACTTTTAAAATTCCTGCTAAGTTCAGTTCAGTTTTGATTGGTTTTGCGAAGCTGTTGTAAAGCTTCTAGCCGGCCTCAGTAGCTCCTGATGAGATACCACATTCTGCAATATCTCTTCTGGGTCTACACTGTTTGCTCAGGCCTGTCTGTCCAAATACATATGATAAATACTGTACCTCCCACTGTATGTTGCAGGTAGAAAAGGCTGGCTGGACAATAGACCATGTTGATATATTTGAACTGAATGAAGCTTTCGCTGCGCAGTCAGTGGTGGTTGTGAGAGAACTGCAGATAGATCCTGCTAAGGTAATGTACAGTAAAATTCCTTTATTAAGACCACCTTTGGGACTGTTCAAAGGTGGTCTTAAAGACCACCTTTGAACAGTCCCTAAGGTGGTCTCTCAGTAGGAGACACTAGGTGTAGAAAACACAAAGAAAGAATAACTGAAACCTTCTCAATAATCTTTTAAAAGCAGATTTAGTCTTAATTTTAGGTGGTCTAAACAGTGGAATTTTACTGTAATTGCTCTGTTTAATTGATTACCATAAACATTCTAAAAGTTGATGATTTTTATGTGTTAGCCATCTGAAATAATGTTGTTTCATCATGTTGACAAGTTTGCAATGATTTTTCTTGTAAACTCGACTTTATTTAAAGAAAAGTGTTGTTTACGTGGGTTAACATTATGTTCAGTATTCTGGCTTGAAACATAGATCATAGATTATGTCCACCCCACCCCCACCACCAAAGGGGAGGGCGGTATTGTTTTTTGGAGTAGATCCCAACTGCATATGTGTAAACAGGCGTGACACATTCTTGTGTGCAAGATATCTCATGAACTATTCGGTGGATTTTAATCAAATTTGTATGGATGAAGATGTTGGGACAGGATGAAGAATTGATTAGGATTTGGTGACCATGTTCTAAGGTCAAATCAAGGCCAATTTAAGTTGTGTGCAGTATATCTCATGAACTTCTGGGTGGATTGTAATCAAATTTACATGGATATAATATTTGGTCAGGATGATTAGGTTTTTGTGACCTTGCCCTTAGTTTCAAGGTCACAGCTATGCTGTTAAATTAAGCTTATTTTGAAATAGGTATATGGTTGGAGGACATCTCAGAAAACAAGTCTAGTTAAGGCAGTTCTAACAAGTACACACAATCTATTTTTAAAAAAATACCACAAATTTTTAGCAGAAAAGTAAGATTTTTACAGCTATGAAAGAAAGCGTTTTCTTGCATACCAGATAAGAATATCTAAAATTTGTATAGAAATTCTTGAAGAAATTGTTTATGCATGGCAGCACGCATTCACAACGGACATTCTTGTGTGCAAGATATCTCATGAATTATTCGGTGGATTTTAATCAAATTTGTATGGATGAAGATGTTGGGACAGTTTGTTTGTTTGATTTGAGGTTTAACGTCCCCATCAACACTATAAAGGTCATATTGGAGACGTTGCTTCCAATTTTGTGGGACTTTTACCCGACATTGAGATGAAATGACATCTTAAGCCCTGTCGCCCAATGAAACCAATAGTGTTTATTAGCATGGATGGTCCGCCTCGCACCGCGGTTCCTGGACAGGCTTAGATCCTCCAAGCGGTTTACCAGTACTAGTGTGCGGGACGGATTCAGCTCTGCGTGGAAGCATCATGCAGCCCATATATTTCTTCAAGCCCCTATGGGCGGGGGCGATGTTGGGACAGGATGAAGAACTGATTAGGATTTGGTGACCATGTTCTAAGGTCACAGCCATGCTAAATAGGTCAAATCAAGGCCAATTTAAGTTGTGTGCAGTATATCCCGTGAACTTCTGGGTGGATTGTAATCAAATTTGCATGGATATAATATTTGGTCAGGATGATTAGGTTTTTGTGACCTTGACCTTAGTTTCAAGGTCACAGCTATGCTGTTAAATTAAGCTTATTTTGAAATAGGTATATGGTTGGAGGACATCTCAGAAAACAAGTCTAGTTAAGGCAGTTCTAACAAGTACACACAATCTATTTTTAAAAAAATACCACAAATTTTTAGCAGAAAAGTAAGATTTTTACAGCTATGAAAGAAAGCATTTTCTTGCATACCAGATAAGAATATCTAAAATTTGTATAGAAATTCTATCTCAACCTGTTTATTTCACCCTCCTTATCACAACCTGCTGTGCACTATTTGCAAGATGTGTTGGAAGAGAGTGCTGAAGCATCTGTAGCTGAAAAGTAGCATTTAAAAGGAATGGGAACACCTGGCAGATTTTTTTGCCATTTTTCAACGGGAGACAACTTTTGGGACTTCCTGTTCACTTTTTAGCTCACCTGTCACGTAGTGACGAGGTGAGGTTTTGAGATCACTTTTTGTCTCACTGATCGAATTTTGACCAAACTTCACAGGAATGATCCTTAGGTGGTCCTCTTTCAAAGTTGTTCAAATGGTTCCACTCTGTTGCACATCTAGGTCACAGGAGCTAAAAATAGAATTATTTTACTCAAAACTTAAAAAATCATCTTCTCTGAAACTGCATGGTTCACGTATTTGATATTTGGTATGAAGCTTCATCTAGTGGACCTCAACCAAGATTGTTCAAATTTTAGCCCTGGGGCCAAAAATGCCCTAGTGCCGGGGCCCACAAGTTTTTCATAGACTTATATAGGGAAAACCTTTAAAAATCTTGTCTGAAACCAGAAGGCCGAGGTCTTTGATATTTGGTATGAAGCTTCATCTACGAGGGTAGGCTGAAAAGTTCTGAGCCTGACCAAGATCCAATGGTTTGTCCATGCTGAAAGTGTTTTTTTTCTTCAACATAGTCTTCCTTCCTGTCCACACTCTTCCTCCAGCGATGCTGGAGTCCTTGGATCCCAGTGGTATAGAAGGTCTCATCTTGGTCCCTGAAAAACTCCTTCACAGCAGCTGTCACCTCCTCGTCTGACCGATAGTGCTGCCCAGCCAAGTGCTTTTTCATGTTTGGAAACAGGAAATAATCTGATGGAGCTAGATCAGGTGAATATGGAGGGTGATCTACAAGTGTGAAGCCACAGTCATGCACAGAAGCCATTGCGACAACCGATTTATGAGCAGGCGCATTGTCCTGATGGAACTAGACCCCTTTTGTCAATTTTCCGGGTCGTTTAGCCTTAATTGCTTTTCGCAATTGTTTTAGCAGATCTGCATAATACTCCCCATTAATTGGTATGCCCTTTTGAAGGTAATCTATGAATATTATACCCTTGGCATCCCAGAACAGTGATGCCATCACCTTCCCTGAAGAGGAGATGACCTTTGCCTTCTTTGGAGGGGGTGAGCCAGGGTGCTTCCATTGCATAGATTGTCTTTTGGTCTCTGGCTCAAAGTGATGAACCCAACACTCATCTTGAGTGACAAAACGGTCAAGAAAACCATCTTGGTCTGCTTCAAAAATAGCCAAGTTGGCTTGTGACAGGTTCAGTCTGGTCAACTTTTGGTCAGGCGTCAAAAGCTGTGGCACCCATTTGGCGGAAACCTTAGACATTCTTAATTCACTGTGTAGAATGTTCTCTACTCATTCACAAGAGATGCCAACAGTGTTAGCTAACTGATTCACAGTTAAACGCCTGTCATCCATCACGGCCCTGTGCAATTGGCTGATGGTTTCCTCAGTTGTTGCCGTTGTGGGTCGTCCACGCCAGTCGTCATTTTCAAGCCTGTCCTTGCCCATCTTAAAATTTGCTGCCCACCTTTTCACGGTTGCATATGAAGGAGCATCATCCCCTAATGTAGCAACCATATCGGCATGAATGTCCTTAGGAGCTAACCCCCTTTTATGGAGGTACTTGATGACACCACGATGCCAGATTTTGTCCCATTTTCTCAAAAACGTGCTAGTATCAATTTTCAAAGTCTAGAATTTCTACGTTATTACAGGTAAACTTGAACTCATTTGAGTCAAATCAAGTAATAAAGGTTTGGATTTAATGAATACAAAATTTCATGGCTGTTCGATGCCTGCTTTTTGGTCAGGCTCAGAACTTTTCAGCCTACCCTCGTGGTGGACCTCTACCAAGTAAGTTATAGTCCTGGGGCCAAAAATACCCCGCGCCTGGGCCCACTGGTTTCTCATTGGCGTATATAAGGAAAACCTTTAAAAATCTTCTTTTCTGAAACCAGAAGACCCAGGTCTTTGATATTTGGTATGAAACTACATCTAATGGACCTTTACCAAGATTGTTCAAATAATAGCCTTGGGGCCAAAAATGTCTCCGAGCTGGGGCCCACTAGTTTTACATAGGCTTATATAGGAAAAAAGCTTTAAAAATCTTCTTGTCTGAAACCAGAAAGCCAAGGTCTTTGATATTTGGCGTGAAGCTTCATCTAGTAGACCTCTAATGAGATTGTTCAAATATAGCCCTGGAGCCCAAAAATGCCCCCGCGCCAGGGCCCTTTGGTTTTACATAGGCTTATTTAGGGAAAACCTTTAAAAATCTTCTTGTCTAAACCAGAAGGACCAGGTCTTTGATATTTGGTATGAAGCTTCATCTAATGGACCTCTACGAAGATTGTTCAAATTATAGCCTTGGGGCGAAAAATGTCCCTGCGCCAGGGCCCGCTGGTTTACATAGGCTTATGTAATTACTGGCAATTTGAAAATTATTCCTGATTCTAGGATAAGGAATATAATTTCTAAAGGACCGAAATATCGGTTTCCTTCTAAAATTGATTTCAGTAAATGTAGAGATGAAATCGCTGCTTCCTTGAATGAATTTGGTAATCGATGGTGTAAGCGAGAGTATGTTGAGCATAAAGCCCTTAAGGACTGGAAACTTAGCATTTTAAAACTAGTGAATAAACGCATTTCTTTCTATTCTCAAAATACTAACTTATTACCTCCTAAGCCCAAGACGTCTTTACGTCATCTTAAACTAGGTATTCAAGAATTTCATAAGAAGTTTGTTTTGGCCCCTGCAGACAAGGCCGCTAACAACGTCGTCGTTGTGTGACGGCTCCACTATGTTAACACGCTTAAGCAGGAGCTTGGTGGTACTAAGGCCTATGAACTTCAGCCTTTAGCTGAAGAGAGAGCTATAGTAGATAAACATGTTTGTCTTTCTGCCACCAAGTTTGCTGTGTGTGTTAACGAAGGCCAAGACAAGCTTCCTATGCTATACTGGTTACCAAAACTTCATAAAAAACCTTACAAAGCACGGTTTATTGCAAATTCTAGCTCTTGCACTACCACTGAACTTTCTAAATTATTAACTTCCTGTCTTACTGCTATTAAAATGCATGTAATTAAATATTGTGATAAAGTCTTTGAAAGATCAGGAAGAAATCTGTTTTGGTCTATAAAAAATTCGAATGAGGTTTTAAATAAATTGAAATCTAGACATTTTCGTGCTTCTAGTCTGTCTACTTACGATTTTTCCACTCTTTACACTTCACTTCCTCATAATCTTATAAAAGAAAAGCTTAATGATTTAATTGAATGGGCTTTTCACAGAGAAGATTCTCTCTATCTTGCATGTAATGTCAGAAATGCATTTTTCACTTCTAAAGAGCATAAGAATTATACACTTTGGTCAAGTCAGAAAGTGTGTGATGCCCTCACCTTTCTACTTGACAATATTTATATTAGATTCGGTACTAAGTTATTTAGACAAATTGTGGGTATTCCGATGGGTACTAATTGCGCACCTCTTGTGGATGATCTGTTCTTGTATTGTTATGAAAGAGACTTTATTTTGTCGCTTTCCATTGATTACCAATCTGAAATTATTGAAGCTTTTAGCTCTACTTATAGATATTTAGATGATTTATTAAATATTGATAATACCTATTTTGATGGTTTGATCAGTCAGATTTACCCCCTAGAACTTCAGTTAAATAAAGCAAATTCTTCTGATACCGAGGCCCCGTTTTTGGATTTACATCTATCTATTGTAGATGGATTTGTTTCGTGCAAAATTTATGATAAACGCGATGACTTTGATTTTGAGATTGTAAATTTTCCTTTTTTGGATGGTGATGTTCCTCATGCGCCATCCTATGGCGTTTATATTTCGCAATTAATTCGATTTGCTAGAGTGTGTAGTCATGTAACTGACTTCAACACTCGTAATAAATTATTAACGGCTAAACTCCTTAATCAGGGTTATCGGTACCATAAACTACGCAAAGCCTTTTCAAAATTTTATAGACGCCATTCTGATTTAATTTCAAAATTCAATATTGGACTTAAATCTCTTCTGCAACAAGGTCTATCGGAACCCGAATTTTATGGTGACTTAGTATATAAATTCAGAAAAATATATAACCGCAATGACTTCAGCACCCAATTTCGTAAAATCATTCATCGATATAAAAAGATTGGGTACAACATGGATATTATACGACAGACTGCATGCATGGTAGTTAACCCAATCACGGTTGGCAACTTTGCTTCCCTCCCGGTGGGTCAGGCCTCAGATTCTATGACGGCTCCAACGTAAAGGCTTATTGAAAATTAGAGAGATAATATTGGTTGGTGCCTAATGCTCTGTCTCTGGTCGGGCTCATCGGAGTCTAACTGTTGGTTTTCTTTTGCTCCAGCATTTCAGTGGTTTCTTGCTGTCGAGTCCTCACCGTTGTCTCACCTCTGTGGTTCTTTGATTTTTGTGTTCACGGAGATGTTGCACTGATGAGTTAGGAGGCCTTCATGCGGACTGAACAAATTATTTGTCTAAATCGCGACGGAAGTAAGGGCGAGGATTGTGGCCACGTAAAATCGATTTAAGCCCCCCAGTGGAAATCTTCCACTGACCGTTCCAAGGCGGCTCTTCTGTGGCGATTTATTTATGTTGTTGTTTGTAACTTACTGTGTGTATCACTTGTGTCTTTTGGTTTTGGATGGCCATATGGCCATTTTGTGGGAAAGTAACTGTCCTTATGGCCTTCCTTTGTTTAGGTTTCCATTATGGTCTGGTCGCTTAATGTTTGTATTTCTTTCCCTTTGGTGTCTTTTATGGGTGGAGTAAGTTAATTGTATCAATTCCTGATCTTTGTTTTACTTCTACTTTATATAGGGAAAACCTTTAAAAATCTTCTTTACTGAAACCAGAAGGCCCAGGTCTTTGATATTGGGTATGAAACTTTATCTAGTGGACCGCTACCAAGTTTGTTCAAATTATAGCCCTTGGGCCAAGAATGTACTAGAGACACTGATACTCAGGTGAGCGATTCAGGGCCCTCTGGGCCCTCTTGTCTATAAGCCCTGTCCCACTGAAAAATGGGTTTACTCTTAAAGGAAAGAATTTGCTCCTGAGGAGCAAATTCTTTCCTTTGATTCTTAAGAGTTACCCCTATTGTCATTGGAGACAAAAATACTTTTGCAGGAGTTGCCTTCCCTGAAGATGTATTCATTCCCCTTAATGCATCAAAAGCACTTAAGCACCATTTGTGTTTGTTGTCTAACTTAAGGGGAATGGGAACACCTGGTAGATTTTTCCGCCAATTTTCTAAGGGAGATAACTTTCGGGACTTCCTGTACGCTTTTCTATAAGTTCTGTCCTACGGAAAAAGGGGTCAACTCTTACAGGAAAGAATTTGCTCCTTAGGAGCAAATTCTTTCCTTTAAGAGTTGACCCCTATTGACATGGGAGACAAAAATACTTTTGCAGGAGTTACCTCCCCTGAAGATGTTCCCATTCCCCTTAATATCTGTGTTTAATCATGTTTCATGAAGCACTATTTATAGCTTGTAACATTACATCATACTTTGCCTTTGCGATGCAAGAAGAAACACACAAACGATGATCTTTTTCATAAAAAGAAGATGAAAAAGGAAGAAGGATCTTTCATTTGTATGTATTTAGTATAATTGTTTCCAGCCCTCTGGTAGCCTAGTCCGATAAGAACCTCGGCTTAGCCTCAGACAGCCTGGGCATCCCTTGGGTTGGAAATGCTTATATCGAATCTAATGAAAAATTCTTACACTTTCATTAGATGTGTTATCCTAATGTTGATCAAGAGAGAATAAATAACAGTACAGTAGCAGGATATTTTCTTTCCTGGCCATCAAAAACCATTTTTTTTCTCGTACAATTTTCTGATATTTTCTGCTTTTAAACATAGATTTTGAGTGCATATTAGAATTGCCTCTTGTTAAACATGTCATTGATCTTTGAGTCAAGTTACCATTTACTGGTACCCAGCCCACTCCCATTTTATCTTGCAGGTTAATGTGAGTGGTGGGGCCATAGCTTTAGGACATCCAATAGGAGCATCTGGGACCAGAATCCTCGTCACCCTTCTACACAATATGGAGAGACTGGGAAAGAAACACGGAGTTGCTGCCCTTTGTGTGGGCGGTGGGATGGGGATAGCTATGTGTGTCGAGAGATGATTGCGGCATCTTGATAGCTTAAAGGGATTAGATTCACCTTCAGGGGAGGCAACTCTTTCAAAATAGTTTTGTCTACCATAACAATGGAGGTCTACTCTTAAAGGAAAGAATTTGCTCCTCAAGAGTTTTGTTCCTTTAGTCTGTTTAAAAAACTGTTTAACCCTTATCCTGCTGAGTAAATTTATTTACCCACACCAATTTCAGACTATAAGTCAACCAAATTACTTGATATTTTCACAAACTGCATTACAAACAGTGTAGATCCTGATCAGATGGCTTCTTCAGAAGCCATCTGATCTGGATCTACACTGTTTGCAAAGGTAATAGTTGTGTCTTGTTCTGCTGGATAAGGGTTGAAGCTGCAAAAATGGGCTATTCAGGCATGGAAAATCGTGGTCAGTATGAGGCCTGATGCTTAACGACTCCATTTTTCAGGCATTTGCAGGATTTCAGACTTTAAGAGCTTGATATTTTTCTTGATTTTGGGCTTTTTGATTTTTTGTTCCTTAAGTCTGTTTAAAAAACTGTTTAACCCTTATCCTGCTGAGTAAATTTATTTACCCACACCAATTTCAGACTATAAGTCAACCAAATTACTTGATATTTTCACAAACTGCATTACAAACAGTGTAGATCCTGATCAGATGGCTTCTTCAGAAGCCATCTGATCTGGATCTACACTGTTTGCAAAGGTAAGGGTTGAAGCTGCAAAAACGGACTTTTCAGGCAATAGATTGTCTACCATAACAATTTAGGTCTACTCTTAAAGGAAAGAATTTGCTCCTCAAGAGCAAATTCTTTCCTTTAAGAGTGGACCCCTTTTTTCTTTAAAGATTGGAACCTTTTTTCAGAGGGTCTCGTATTACAGTTAACAAAAATTGCATCTGTAAATTGGTAGAAATGGTAGAAATATGTGAGGTGTTCTCATCTCTTTTTTAATATTTTAAACTTGTTATCAGGGTTCGGGATGAAATGGGTTATTTTTAGCTCACCAGAGCCGAAGGCTCCGGGGGAGCTTATAGGATAGGCAGTTGTCCGTCGGCGTCTGCGTCGTCGGCGTCTGCGTCGTCGTGTGACGTCAACACTTTTAAACGACATCTCCTCTGAAGCCCCTAGGCCCATTGGGCCCAAATTTCATCTGTAGCATCCTTGGGTTGGGGGATTGAAAGTTTGTGTTTTTTATGAAATTCGGCTCATTGATTTGGTTGCTATGGCAACTTAGAGTTTGCATAGACTTATAATGGGGAAAATTGAAAAATGGCATTACTGCCAAGCCACTGCAGATATTTTGACAAAACTTTCATAGAAATATTCCTTAGGCAATCTACTATCTGCCATATGATTTTAGGCCTACTGCTCATTTCTATTGGTTGCCATGGAAACCAAAATGAAAAAATAGAAAAAAAAAATACTTAAAAAATTATCTCCTCAGAAACCGTATGCTCTATGAGGCTGAAAGTTTATGGAAATATTCACCATATTTGCCTTTACAGGTTTTGTGTTTTTCATGAAATTCGGCTCTTTAGTTTGGTTGCTATGGCAACTTAGATTTTCCATAGACTTATAATGGGGAAAATTGCATTAACTACAAAGCCTTTGCAGATATTTTGACAAAACTTTCATAGAAATGTTCCTTTAGTAAACTTCTCTCAGCCATATGCTTTTATGTCAACCTGGGGGTCCAGTAGGTTGTGCCGGGGCCATGCCCCACCCCCAGTACTTCACAAAATGACTTATATCTCAGAAACCTTACAGATCCCCACCCCTAAACCATATATATTCTTGTTCCTATTGATAAGACGCATTCAGTGACACCAACCTGGAGGTCCTCCGGGATGTGCCGAGGCCATGCCCCACCCCCTCCACTTCACAAAAGGCCCAATATCTCGGAAACCATTCAGATCCCCACCCCTGAACCCTATATACTCTTGTTCCTTATGATAAGATGCATTCAGTGACATCAAACTGGGGGTCCCCCGGGATGCGCCGGGGCCATGTCCCGCCCCTCCATTTCATAAAGGGCCCAATATCTCGGAAACCTTACAGATCCCCACCCCTAAACCATATATATTCTTGCTCCTTATGATAAGACGCATTCATTGACCCCAAATTGGGGGTCTTCCAGGGTGCGCCGGAGCCATGCCCCACCCCTTCACTTCACAAAAGGCCATATATCTCAGAAACTGTTCAGATCCCCAGCCCTAAACCATATATGTTCTTGTTCATTATGATAGGACACATTCAGTGACACCAACCTGGGGGTCCCCAGGGATGTGCTGGGGCCATGCCCCACCCCCTCCATTTCATAATATCACAATATCTCGGAAACCTTACAGATCCCCACTCCTAAACCATATATATTCTTGTACCTTATGATAAGACACTTTCATTGACACCAACCTGGGGGTCTCCCTGGGCCTTGCCCCACCCCTGCACTTCACAAAAGGCCTTATATCTCAGAAACTGTTCAGAGCCCCACCCCTAAACCATATATATTCATCTTCCTTATGATAAGGCACATTCATTGACACCAGCATGTGAGTCCCCGGGGCATGCCCGGGCCTTGCTCCACCGCTTGACTTCATTAAAATCCACATATCTCAGAAATAGTTCAGATCCCCACCCCTAAACCATATATATTCTTGTTCCTTATGATAAGACTCATTCAGTCACACCAACTTGGGGGTCTCTTTGTGCTGAGGCAATGTGCCCTGCCCTTCCACTTCATAAAAGGCCATATATTTCAGAAATCATTTAAATCCCCACCCCATATTCATATATGTTCTTGTTCCTTATTATTAGCACACCTACTGTAGGGGTGTCCGCAGGGGCCAGTCCTCTCCTTTCCACTTCATGAAAGGATATCTTGGAAACCGTTCAGATTCCCACCCCTAAACCATATATATACTTGGTCCTTATGATGAGACACATTTAGGGACAACAATCTTGGGCTTTCCTGGGAACGACAGGGCATGCTCCAACCCCTCCACTTATTTCTCCAGCCATGCAGATCCCCACTGCTAAACCATATATATTCTTGTTCTTTGTGATAAGACACATTTAGTGATACCAACCAGAGCTCCATTGGGTCCATGCCCCACCCCCTCTACTTCATAAAAGGCCTAATGTTTCATATACTGAGTCCACATGGATGCTCATTTGGATATGGGGGTTCATTTGGCAGATTAAAATGATATCATGTTAGTTTAGTTTATACTAATTTATTTTAGTTCGATTGCGATGAAAGCTACAAGCTTATTGAATCGCTCTCGAACACTCATTCCGGGTGTTTTCACGCGCGCGCGAGAGAGAGGCAGTGGCTTTTACACAACTGCTACCCATTTACACCTGGGTGGAGTGGGGCAGTGTCATTACGTGTCTTGCCCAAGAACACACCTCGATACCGGTGGCGGATTCGAACGCACAACCTTTCGATCGTAGGTCGAACGCGCTAACCACTGCGCTATCGAGGCTGACAAACATGTTAAAATACATGGCTGCAATTTGGCAGTGCCCACCTGAGCTCTGGTGAGCATAGTGGCCCATGGGCCTCTTGTTTTATTTCTATTAAAATGTATTCTTTGTAAGAAGTTGTATTAAATGAGATTATGTAAACAAAAATGTACAAATGTATGAACTATTCCACACACACACAGAGTTGGTTTGTTGTTTATCAGCTGATTTAGTGATCTAGAAATATCCATGCAATTGTCGATGTGACTGTGTGCACATTGTGTTTGTATGAAATCCAGGTCAAGGTTATTTTTAGCATGCAGTTCTTGACGCTGTGATGTCAATGCTGTATAAAGAGAGGTTTCTGGAAAATCTTGACTAGGCTTACGAATGTCCTGGGACAGTGTCTGATCATGGTCATAGATTAAATGTGCTTAAAATACAGGTTAAATGAAACAGTCTAAGTGTCAAGCCTGCAAGAGATAATTGTCCCATCAGTGCTGACAGTGCTTTTTTTTTTTTTTTCATCATTGGACTTAGAAGTGCATGTGACCATTTGTTAACAGTTATCCTCTTGTATCTTTGCATAGACCCAGATAAGAGGTGGCATCCAGATATTATTTTCAGCTCACCAGAGCCAAAGGCTCTGGGGGAGCTTATAGTATAGGCAGTGATCCGCCGTCCGTCGTCTGTCGGCTGCATCCGCGTCAACATTTTCAAATGACTTCTCCTCCAAAACTGCTGGTTGGATTGAACTTTGAAGTCAAATTTCATAGGATGTGGGAACAAAATTTTGCCCGCAGGATCCAGGTCACATGACCTTGCTGGCCTCCATGCCAATATAAGGTAAAAACCCTTAAGAAATCTTCTTCTCCTGAACCAGTGGGCAGATTGTGATGAAACCTGGTATGTAGTATAGGGGACTCGGGGCCCATCATATTTTGCTAAAATGATGACCCTCGGATGACCTTGACCCATTTTATGCCAAGGTCAAATTTGGTTACATAGACTTTTGTATGGGAAATAGTCAAAACAGCATAATTTTTTAAACTATTGCAGCCTGTGACCTGAAAATTGGTAAATGCAGTGGGCAAAATATGCTAGTGAAACTACACTAGTTTTCAAGGTCAAGGTTATTCCCTGACCTTGGCCCAAGGTCATTAAGATATGAAAATTAAAAATTTGTTTTTCACTGAAACCACTAGGCCATTTGCAACCAAATTTTGTCTGAAAACTTTTTAGAACAAGGAAATGAAATTTAATTAATTTGAGTTTGGTCACATGACCAAGATGGCCGCTATGCCCATATAAGGTAAAAACCCTTAAAAAATCTTCTCCTCCTGAACCAGTGGGCCGATTGTGATGAAACTCGGCATGTGGCATTGGGGACTCGGGGGGGCCCATCATAAGTTGCTAAAATGATGACCCTCGGATGACCTTGACCCAATTTATGGCAAGGTCAAATTTGGTCACAGAGACTTTTATATGGGAAAAAGTCATAATAGCATATATTTAGCTCACCAGAGCCGAAGGCTCCGGGGGAGCTTATAGTATAGGCATTGGTCCATCGTCGTCGTCGTCGTCAACATTTTCAAACAACATCTCCTCTGAAACTACTTGGCCAACTGAAACCAAATTACATGTGGAGCCTCTGTGGGAACGGGGAACGAAAGTTTGTTCGTGAGGACTGGGTCACATGACCAATATGGCCGCCATGCCCATATATGGTAAAAACCTTTAAAAATCTTCTTCTCATGAACCGAACAGCCACTGTTCTTGAAACTTGGTGTGCAATATCGGGCCCTTCCAAGTTTGTTCAAATGATGACCTTTGGTTGACCTTGACCTGTTCTACGTCAAGGTCAAATATGGTCACTTAGACATTTGGATGGAAAAAAGGCAGAACAGTTTATTTTTCTGATTGCATGGTAGCTAGTGGAATAAGAGATGATATTTGCACTAAGCTGAATGGAGTTTTGCATTAAACCTGTCGTTGGAACAAAATGCTCTTCTCTACAGTTTTCCAGGAAAGAGTATGTAGTATTAACACGACTGTGCATCGGCCATACTAGAGTTACTCATTCTTATATTTTTAATGATTATGATCAGCCTTCTTGTGTAGGTTGTGATCAGCCATTCACTGTGAAACATATCTTAATTGACTGTGTTGACTTTTCAACCTCATGTAACTTATTATACCCCCGGCATACGAAGTATGCAATGGGGGTATATAGTTTTTGTCTTTTCCGTCTGTCTGTCTGTCTGTCCGTAAACAATTATTTTGTGTCAAAGATATCTCAGGAACTGCTTCACATAGAAACTTGAAATTTTGCACACATGATCAGTATGACTACTTGTATTGTGGGAAAGAAAATAAGGGCCAAGGGGTCAGGCCTTTTAGAGTTATTTCCCTTTGTAGTTCTTGTTTCAGCTGAGGCGATGGCCCTGGCCGGGGGTATACGTGCCCCACTGGGCACTTTGTCTAGTATTTCAAAGCTGACACTTTGCAACAACTGTTTCAAGATGTACCTGTTGATAATATTATTTTATTCTTAAAAGAAATTGGACTTTTTCATAAGATTTAATTATTTCAGATTTTTATACATTATCATTCTGACTTTTTACTTTTAATATCCTCATAATTCTTCATGCCGTTTAACCATTAACCGTTTGACGCTTATGACCCATAAAGAGGGTTGACGCGTCGTTAAACACAAAATCATCATCATCATTTGTTCAAATGATGACCTTTGGTTGACCTTGACCTGTTTTACAGCAAGGTCATATGGTCACTTAGACATTTGTATGGAAAAAAGAGAAAAAGAGTTTATTTTTCTGATTGCATGGTAGCTAGTGGCATCAAAAATGACATTTGCACTCAACTGAATGAAATTTTGTCAGTTCTGAAGGCCAAGGTCATTTACTGACCTTTGTCCGGGAAGGCTCAGATTCAGTATTTTTATCTTCTTCTCAACTTTAACTGCTGGATCGATTGAAACCAAATTACATGTGGAGCCTCTATGGGAAAGGGGAACAAAAGTTTGTTTGTAAGGACTGGGTCACATGACCAATATGGCCGCCAAGACAATTCATCGACAAGACAATTCATCGACATGGGTTTTGGAGACAATTCATCGACACAATTGAAGACAACTCATCGACACTTTTTGAAGACAATTCATCGACACATTATTATGTTGAAATTATACACTAGTTGATAGAATGAAGACACTGTTTTGAAAATAAAATTATGTTTTATCACGTTTATGATCAAAATAACGAATTTAGAAACATTTAATTCAATAGTTTGGCTTATAGACCCTTTTAACCGCATAAAAGAAAATGTATACGGAACTTGGTCAAATATTATTCAAAACTTTCATAATCAAAATAAAAAAGATGGCAAGTGAAGCTTGATTGTGAGTTACATGTATGTTTGCATTTTTCCCCTAAATTTTCAGCATTAAATAAGATTCTGCTCAAATTGAAACGATTCCAACGATAACGCCTAACGTTTATAGGCAGAAATATGAAAAGTAAACATAATCCCATTCAATACCATATACCCCAAAACGGGTACCCTGGCAAACAGTGTAGGCTCAGCTCAGACGCCGCAGAACGCGGCGTCTGATCAGGGCCTACACTGTTTGCAAAAAGTTCAGCTATTTTCCAAAACAAATTTAGTTGAAAACACAACCTGACAACCCTACATTTTTAAATGGACTCATGCTATATATAAGGAGGAGGATTCCATTTGGTACAAAAATGGTTAAACTGAACTTTTACCCCTAAAGTGGGATTAATCAAGGTCCATCGCATAGGCTTATTATCTAGATGATAATTCACCGACACGGTTTATATCTCATGATCAGAATTATGTATCTAAATGCGAATTGTACAAATCTCGAGGCTAAATTATCCTTCAACTCCAGTGGTCGTACTATCAATACTGCCACTACATAGCACTCAGCACCCTAAAAGCTACATGCTATCCTCAACTACTTTGAGACAGCTCCCCGACAGTCACTGTTTTGCGACATCAAATCAGACGAGGCAAACTAATGCGGTTAAAATGGTCAATAAGCCAAAAGATTGAATTAATTTTTTCTAAATTCGTAATTTTGATCATAAATGTGGTAATAGATAATTTTATTTTCAAAACATTGTCTTCATTTTATCAGCTTGTGTATAATATCAACATAATAATGTGTCGATGAATTGTCTTCAAAAAGTGTCGATGAGTTGTCTTCAATTGTGTCGATGAATTGTCTCCAAAAACCGTGTCGATGAATTGTCTTGTCGATGAATTGTCTCGATTCCGCCATGCCCATATATGGTAAAAACCTTTAAAAATCTTCTTCAAGAACCGAATGGCAGATGTTTTTTAAACTTGGTATGCAGCATCGGTGACTCAGGCCCTACCAAGTTTGTTCAAATGATGACCTTTGATTGACCTTGACCTATTTTACGTCAAGGTCAAATATGGTCATTTGGACATATGTATGGAAAAAGGGCAAAACAGTGGATTTTTCTGAGTGCATGGTAACCTGTGGCATCAGAAATGATATTTGCAATCAGCTGAATGGAAGTTTTTCAACTCCAAAGGTCAAGGTCATTTGCCAACCTTTGTCCTAGATGGCTCAGATTCAGTATTTTAATCTTCTTCTCTTCTCAAACTGCTAGGTTGATTGAAACCAAATTACATGTGGAGCTTCTATGGGAAGGGGCAATGAAAGTTTGTTCGTAAGGACTGGGTCACATGACCAATATGGCTGCCATGGCCATATATGGTAAAACGTTAAAAATCTTCTTCTCAGGAACCAAACAGCTGATGACCTTGAAACTTGGTATACAGCATCGGGTGCTCGAACTCTACCAATTTTGTTCAAATGACCTTTTGTTGACCTTGACCTGTTTTTACGTCACAGTCAAATTTGGTCACATAGACAATTGTATGGAAAAAAGGCAAGACAGTGGTATTTTACTGATTGCATGGTGGCTTTTTGTGGTCACATGACCAAGATGGTCACCATGCCTCTATATGGTATAAACCACATGACCTCTGGTGAGCGTAGTGGCCCATGGGCCTCTTGTTCTTATTTCTGCACAAAACCATATGTTGTAGGTACTCATTAGAAGCGCCTCGGTGAGGCGCTTCTAATGAGTACCCACAACCTTTGTTTTTCATGCAGAAAAAAAAAATACCAATACATTTCGAAGAAAAAAGTGCCTTATCTGGAACTATGATTTGGGCTGTGAAAATCAAAAGTAGGTCAACAACCTCAAATCAGTCTATCCACAAACTTGGTCAGAATACAACCTTTCTTCACTGCATGGAGAAGTTTTGCGTCTATGGTTATCTATATAACATACAGCAGAGACTGATCAGGTTGCCAAGATGCACAGGTTAGATTAATCTGGGTCATTACACATGCTTAACGACTCCATTTTTCAGGCATTTGCAGGATTTCAGACTTATAGAGTTTGATATTTTTCTTGATTTCAGGCTTTTAGATTTTGATTTTTTGTTCCTTTAGTCTGTTTAAAAAACTGTTTAACCGTTATCCTGCTGAGTAAATTTATTTTCCCACACCAATTTCAGACTATAAGTCAACCAAATTACTTGATATTTTCACAAACTGCATTACAAACAGTGTAGATCCTGATCAGATGGCTTCTGATCTGGATCTACACTGTTTGCAAAGGTAATAGTTGTATCTTGTTCAGCAGGATAAGGGTTGAAGCTGCAAAAACGAGCTTTTCAAGCATGGAAAATCGTGGTCAGTATGAGGCCTGATGTTTAACGACTCCATTTTTTTTTGGTGGTGCAGCCCATTAATTATGCATCGCAAGAAGCTGAACAAGAGTTTTAGACAGGCCCAGTTTCAATTTTAAGTTGTGTCTGGTTTATTTTATTTGTTTTAAGTTTTACAAAAATTTCTATATGGTTTAGCAAACATTATACCCTACAACCTCATTATAACACGGTTCATTATTACACGGTTTTGGATATAACACAGTTTCAAGATGGATCCCAAAAATGTATAGATCATATAGAAAAATGACCATAAATGGTCATTTTTCTGTATAATCTATACATATTTGTTTGGATATTACAAGGTTGTTTAACTAATATTCTGTTTTGGAACCCATTAATAGTGTTATAAAGAGGTTTTGGCGCAGCTCTAGATCAGATGCCACAGTCTGTGGGATCTGGTCTGGAGCTACCCTGATCACCAATGTACCTTTTATGGGATGCTAGGCATATATACACAAGTGGACATTTTATAGGAAATGTATGAAAAGAGCCTTTGGCGAGTTTCATAAATTTCATATGAAATGGCCACAATTGTAAGAGTAAGTTTATCATTTAACTACATGTATTTTAAATGGAATTTTATTGCCAAAGAAGCTCAAAAAGAATTTCAGGGTTGTCACGGATAGCGTCATGTTATGTGCCAGTAACCATTTGTTAACCCTTTTTGTACCAAATATAATCTTCCTCCTTATATATAAAGGAGTCCATTTTAAAAGTTAGGAGTGTCAGGTTGTGTTTTCTTCAAAAACTATTTGGAAATTGGCTGAAAATTTTGCAAACAGTGTAGACCCTGATCAGACGCCGCATTCTGGGCCTGCACTGTTTGCCAACTACCCGTTTCTGGTACTAAATGGGTTAATACGTGTCATATTTTTTATATGACCTTATTCTCTAAATAACAGAGTGTGTGTGTGTGAATTCGGGTTTAACGTCGCTTTCAACAATTTTTCAGTCATATCACGACAGTGTCTGGTTGCGACAGGGAGCTCAATGCTCACTTTTATAGTGCTGCCTCACTGAAGTATCATGTCCCAGACAGATTACATGATACCACACCCAGTCACATTATCCTGACACTGGGTCGACCAGTCCTAGCTCTACCCCGTAAATCTGAGTGCCAAGCGAGGAGCAGCTAGTACCATTTTTAACGACTTTGGTATGTTGCGGTCCGGGATCGAACCCGTGACCTCCCGTTCCCCTGAGCGGACACTCTACCAACTGAGCTATCGGGGCCGGTATAAATAACAGAGATGTCATATGATAACTGGAAACATATATGTGTTGCTAAGAATTCCTTTGTGTTGGAGACGGGATGTGAATAAGCATCTTGATATCTTAAGGGGAATAGATACACCTTCAGGGCTGGCAATGCTTTCAAAAATATTTTGTCTGCCATGTTATTGCAATACCTTAAGGCGATAGATACACCTTCAACGGTGGCAATGCTTTCGAAAATATTTTGTCTGCTATGTTAGTAGGCGTCTACGCTTAGAGGTTAGAGGAAAGAATTCACTCCTCTTTGGTGGGGGGCTGACTCTTAGAGGAAAAAAATTGTTTGGCTTGGGGGTCTACTCTTAGAGGAATTTGCTCCTCTGTGGCGTCTACTTTTAGAGGAAAGAATTGCTCCTCTGTTGGGGCGGGGGGGTCTACTCTTAGACTAGAGTTTGCTCCTCTTAGAGGAAAAGGTTTTCTCCTTTGGGGGGTCTACTCTTAGAGGAAAGAATTTGCTCCTCTGGGGGTCTACTGTTAGAGGAAAGAATTTGCTCCTCTTGGGGTCTACTCTTAGAGGAAAGAATTTGCTCCTCCGGGGGGTGGGGGTCTACTCTTAGAGGAATTTGCTCCTCTGTGGCATCTACTCTTAGAGGAAAGAATTGCTCCTCTGTGGGGGTCTACTCTGACAGGAAAAAGTTTTGCTCCTCTGGGGGGTCTACTCTTAGAGGAAAGAATTTGCTCTTTGTTCCTCTGGATGGGGGTCTTATCTTAGAGGAAAGACTTTGTTCCTCTGGATGGGGGTATACTCTTAGGGGCAAGAACTCACTTCTCTGCATGGAGGGTCTACTCTCAGAGGAAAGAATTTGCTTCTCTGGATATTGGGTCGACTGTTAGAGGAAAGAATTTGTTCCTCTGGATGGGGGGTTTACTCTTAGAGGAAGGAATTTGCTACTCTGGATGGGAGGTTTACTCTTAGAGGAAAGAATTTGCTCCTCTGGATTGTGGGGGGGGGGGTCTACTCTTAGAGGAAGGAATTTGCTTCTCTGGATGGGAGGTTTACTCTTAGAGGAAAGAATTTGCTCCTCTGGATTTGGGGGTGGGTCTTCTCTTAGAGGAAAGAATTTTCTCCACTGGGGTCAACTCTAGAACCCCTAGAGGAGCAAATTCTTTCCTCTAAGAGTAGACCCCTTTTTTGGAGGAGCTCGGTTTATTGATAGGCCCGACACTTATCTCCCTTGTAAAAAATGGCAGAATTTTTCCAGTAAATCTATTCCTTTTAAAGGTTCTGATGCAATATAAATTCCAGATTTGATTTGGTTTTAGTGTTTATGGCTTACAGCAATATGCTTGACCACTGGGCCACAGATCTGTTATCACTGAAAAAGATTTTTGTATTGACTATTTTGTTATGTTTGATTTTACAGTCTTTGTACAATCGGTAGACAATAAAAACACAGTCACATTACTGGTCAGTTTTCTTTAATGTTAATGCAAGAAAATATATTTCATATCAGATATGAACCAATAATCTATCACATAAGAGATGATATCTGCTGAAAAAAAAAAGAAAAAATCAATAAGTTGGAAAAAAAACCTGTAAAACCAGTGTCCCAGTTTATCTATTCCCCAACAGTATTTTGTCCCCAGCCAAGATACAGTGGTGTCTGGTCTCTAGCCAAGGGACAAGATACCGTCTTGTCCCTTGCCACGATACAAGATTCCCAATGGTATCTTGTCCCTGGGGGACAACAAGTGTAAAGCATTAGAAAACACTGTAGCTCCACAACAAACAGCTCTGGTTTTAAGAGGAATGGGAACACCTTCAGTGGAGGCAACTCCTGCAAAAGTATTTTTGTCTCCCATGTCAAAAGGGGTCAACTCTTAAAGGAAAGAATTTGAGCAAATTCTTTCCTTTAAGAATAGACCCCTTTTTCAGTGCGACAGGGCTTATAGAAAAGCGGACAGGAAGTCTCAAAAGTTATCTCCTTTTCAAAAAATGGTGGAAAAATCTGCCAGGTGTTCGCATTCCCCTTAAGGGAACACAGACTTGTTAGCATGATGGGAATAAAGCTTCAGATAAGCCTGAGCTTCTGCGCAGTCTCATTAGAACACATCTCTGTAACAAAGTGCATTATTTCATATCTTTGAAAATTCTCTGATGAAAATTTTCAATATTAATATTTTTATACTCAAAAATAGATTGTGGGTGCCTGTTATAACTGCATCAATGAGGCAGTTCTAACAACACCCACAATCTACAATTGATTGAGGCAGTTCTAACGAGCACCCACGATCTATGTTTGGAGCAGAAAAAAGGAAAATACAGCTGTGTGGGATAAAGCTATCTTTCCATACTGGCAGGAACTGAATTTATACATGTACTCGTATATGATAATTATTGTTTAAGAAGAACAAAAAAAATTGAATTTTACAGGTGAAAATTTTCTTGTTTCTGCTACTTACATGGATTGTGGTGTCTATTGGAACAGCCTCATCTGTTCTGAGCACAAGTAAAATGAGGAAAATCATATCTACATAAACAAACCCCACTTCTCTGTAAGGCGCACTGCACTCTCTGTGGGGAGCTGAATGCATGGCCCTGACAATGTGTCTATCTGCATAGTTCAGAATCAGTTAAAATTTTCATTAACCTATAAAATGCCAATCATGACAATTGTTGTCTGCAGTCTGATCTCAGTCAACACTGTTTGCAACAATGTCTTTTAAAGCAACCAGCAGACAACAAAGCAGACGACAATTGTTATGATTGGCATCTTAAGGGCTAAACAAGATACTGTGTACAAAAATGTTTCGTCTTAACCCATAACGTGCCAATCAGGACTTTTGACGTCTGCTGTTTACTTTAAAAGTCATTTTTTTGCAAACAGTGTGAACCCAGATCTGACTGCTCCTGTAGGAGCAGTCTGATTTGGGTCCACACTGTTTGCCTGCATGCAAAAATATTTTTAAAAAGTTTGCAAAAAAAATGAGCAGACCACATAAGCAGATGACATTTCTGTATATGTCGTCATGACACGCCAATCACGACTATTGTCGTCTGCTTGTCGTCATGACACACCAATCACGACTATTGTCGTCTGCTTTGAAGTCTGCTGGTTACTTTAAAAGTCATTTTTTTTTTGCAAACAGTGTGAACCCAGATCAGACTGCTCCTGTAGTAGCAGTCTCATCAGGGTCCACACTGTATGCCTGTATGCAAAAATATTTTGAAAAAGTTTGCGAAAAAGATTACAGCAGACAACATATGCAGAAGACATTTTCAGATGTAGTTTTTTCTTGGAGTCTTAGTTGTCTTTTTAGTAATGAATGATATGATGTTGAATGTTTTTACTGATACACAACAGAGAATATTTTACAAATAAGAAAATGAAACAAATGAAAAATAAAACACAGTCTTTGTGACCTGCAATTTAAATTTTTGATTAAAAAGTGTTCTTATGACTTGGGCTTTAGAAATACGGATTCAATCAGTTGTCTTTTCTTTGTGTTTTCCATTTGTAAAACTTTGCTGTGGTGAGTTTCTGTAAATTGCCATGCATTACGAAAACACGCTTATATAAATACATTGTAAGTTTTATCGCCAGAAAAAATGAAAATTTTAAGATGAAAAATTGTGATATTTTTCTTATTTCTGCTCAAAATATAGATTGTGGGTGCACATTAAAACCGCCTCGATGAGGCGGTTCTAACGAGTACCCACAATCTATATTTTAGTGCAGAAATAAGAAAAACAAGGTTGACCCCTGTAAACCCCAGTTTTACTAACAAAAGTGGGGTTCAAGGGGTCAGAATTATTTATGCTTGTTTTTGTGGGTCTACTTTAGGCAGACTATTATTTCAAGTTAACTTACTTGGTGGATATTTTATCCTTGCAAAATATTGTGAAATATCTCGCACAAAATTACACTGGTTTTTACTAATTAATGCTGACAGACAATAAATCGACTACAAAATTGATAACTGGTTTTATGAGGAAAAAAAAAGAAGAAAATATGAGAAAAAAGGAGAAAAGAAAAACAGTATTTCTATTGAATGACCTACATATTGCTTTATTTCTTTATTTGAAACAAGTCCAAGTACTCATACAAAGGTTAGAATTTTGAAAAAAGAATTATGACAAGAACATGTGAAACAACTTTGGCTTATGTTGAGAAGCTCATAAAGGTGTTCAAATTACACAGATGCCCCCACCTACTACTGCCTTGCCTAACACGCAAAATCTAGCTCTGCCAAGATTAAAAAGTACATGATCGAGTGAGTGTTTGAGTTTTACATCCCACCAACAGCTAAGGTCATACAGAGATAGGACCTCGGTTTAAAGAAAAGGTACGTACATGTGTAACATGTAAGAAGATATGCATATGGACAACCCAATTACTACCCCCAACATCATGCCGGTGACAAGGGGCACAAAAATATGAAGAAAAAAAAAAAAAAAAAAAGAGAGGAATTCACCCTATAAAAAGACACACATTGCATTACCAAGGTGATGGAACAACATGAAGCATTATGGGAATGGGTACACCTTCAGGGGAGGAAACTCTTCCAAAAATAATTTTATCCCCCTTGGCAATAGGGGTCTTCTCCTAAAGGAAAGAATTTGCTCCTAAGGAGCAAATTCTTTCCTTTAAGAGAAGACCCCTTTTTCAGAGATGCTGATCATATAGAACCCAACTGGAAGTCCAGAAAGTTGTTTCCCCTGCACAAAACATGGCAGAATATAAGGAAGGTGTACGAGTTCCCAAAACAATTATTTAGTGTGTGCATATTATACATGTATGTGAGGTGCATTCTGTCATCCCTTAAAGCATATCGGACAACACTCCAATTGTCAGAGAAAAATCAGGCTTGCAATTTCATGTGAAGCAATAATTCACATGAAATGTCAAGCCTCCTTCATTTGCTCTGACAGTAGTGTCAACTTCAGAATAGTTGAACATGATATAAATGTGAACATTTGGGTTACATAATGTATAAAAGTAGTTCTGTACAGTTTGTAATCAAACACTTCAACCTCTATATAGCACTATTCAGAATGATGCGGTTTTGGATACACACCGCTTAACGATGGATCCCCAAAACATATAGAATATACAGAAAAAAGACCGTAAATGGTCATTTTTCTATATAATATACATTTTTGTTTGGATATACCATGGTTGTTAACAAACACGGTTTCTGCTTTTGGTTATAATGAGGTTGGTGTAGTATTAACTTCAGAATGGTTGAATATGGTATAAATGTGAACATTTGTGTTACATATGTAAGTAGTTCTGTACAGTTTGTAATAATATGTATGAGTGGATTACAAAGTTCAGCCAGATGACACACCCATGTGAGATAGTAGTTTCTTGCACCCATGTGAGAGATAGTGGTTTCTTTCATGTCTCCATTTTTTTCTCCTGATAGAAGTGGTACAGTGAAATTCTGCTCTTTACCCTTATCCTGCTGAATAATTTAATAACTAGCCACACCCATTTTTGTCTATTAGCCAACCAGATTACATGATATATTGTTTTCGTTCAAATTCACAAACTGAATGACAGTATAGATCCTGATCAGATGGCTTCTTCAGAGTGTGTGTGTGAATTCGGGTTTAACGTCGCTTTCAACAATTTTTCAGTCATATCACGACGGTGTCTGGTTGCGACAGGGAGCTCAATGCTCACATTTATAGTGCTGCCTCACTGAAGTATCATGTCCCAGACACATTACATGATACCACACCCAGTCACATTATCCTGACAGTGGGTCGACCAGCCCTAGCTCTACCTCCTAAATCTGAGTGCCAAGCGAGGAGCAGCTAGTACCATTTTTAACGACTTTGGCATGTCGCGGCCCAAGATCAAATCTGATCTGGATCTACACTGTTTGCAAAGATAGGGGTTGTTGTGTAAAGTGGGATAAGACCAGCTAAAATTGAGATTATTTCTTCTTTTCAAAGCATACTTAAAAGTTTCAGTTATTCTTTCTTTGTGTATTCTGCATCAGTGTACTTATAAGCGTTTTCTGCATAAAGTGTCATCTGCTCGCAGACTACCTTTGCGACTGTTCAAAAGTGGTCTTTCAGACCACTTTTGAACAGTCCCAGAGGTGGTCTTAAAATATGAATTTTACTGAATATCAAATGTGTGTGTTATCCCAAGAATGGCCAGAACAATGTAATCCAATTATATGGAAATCAATTAGCTCTATCTGGTAGCCAGCCCTATCACAGTCAAGGGCAAAAACAATGTACCAACAAGAAAAAATCAACAAATATTTTGAAAAGCATGAAACTGGGTTCATACATTCATCTGTCTGTATAGTTCTAACATAATGAATCTAAAAATTGGGATGTAAATATCCAAGTCACTTGTGTAAAGGAGCATTCTTATCAGGGCCCACCAGTATTCTTCAAAGCCTTAACAGCTTAATGAACTTACAAGTGGTCAAAACAATGAACAAGTGGTCAAAACAATGAACAAGTGGTCAAAACAATGAACTTACAAGTGGTCAAAACAATGATTCTAACACAGCGCGCCTATATAGGCAATGGAAAATAACTGTGTTTTATTCTACAACAAATCACAGCTCGGAAGAGCGTGACGAGTGACATCATTACAATTCCCAATTTATGACGTCACTAGTCGATTTCCTTGACGTTAGACGTTGTAACGTCATTTTCTCGCATCGAAAACGTAAGAAAAGGATATAAATGCATGTGTTTCAGTCGATAATTTTAGCGGGATTTCTTCTAACAATGGCGAAAGGTTGTGAGAGTTTGAAGGAAACAACAACATTATTGCCGATTTTCAGCGTGTTAGAATCGAAATAGATCAGCTCTTGTCTGTGATTTGTTGAGTAATAAATCAGTTTGTCGGTCAGTTGTAAGTAGACAAATCACGCGCGCTACGCGCTTGTGATTTGTCTACTTTACAACTGACCTCCAAACTGTGATTAATTACACAACAAATCACAGCTAGAGCTGATCTATTTCTTAAACAAGTGGTCAAAACAATGAACTTACAAGTGGTCAAAATAAAAATTGTTCTAGCAAGTGCAATATCTAATACAGTGGTGTTTTGCTGAAAAAATGTGAGTAAAGTTACTCCTTTTTTCAGCAAAAATAGTTTTTTATGACATACAAAATGGTTGAAGATTTGATGTAATGTTGACCAATGACCATAAGCTTTTCACAACTTGGTCCAGATCTAAACAATCTGCCATGTAGATAGTGTTTTGTAACAAATGCCCACATTTTGTAACAAATGCCCATCTTATAGTGAAATAAAACAAGTATTGTCAAAAATCCCCATATTTCACTATCACTGTTTATACACGAGCCAATGCATACATCAATGTTCCATTTTGCAGATATACAATGCAGAATCTTAGTACCAAGGCATAGTTACAATATAGAAGCTTATTACCTAGGTACACAATGCAGACACTTAGTACCCAGGTATACAATGAAGAAGCTTAGTACCTAGGTGTACAATGTTGGAAGCTTAGTACCCAGTATACAATGTTGGAAGCTTAGTACCCAGTATACATGTACAATGTACACTGTGTAGAAGCTTAGTACCCAGGTATACAATGTAGAATCTTAGTACCCAGTATACAGCGTAAAAGTTTAATATGATATAGATGCTACCTAGATGGATGCAAAAGTGGTATATGTAAACGTGAATCACCTGTGTTGATTTTGCATTTGAAGGCGCTTTCAATCACATTCGCTGTGAACAGTACATATCGTACTACAGGTTAAAATTTAGGATGATGGGGAAAGTATAAAATGGGAGTAAGCTTTGAGTAAATTAAGGTATTAAACATGCACACACCTGGATGAAATTTGGAGCAAAAACACGAGTGGTGAGTCCTCTTTAAAATGCAGGAGGAGTCTATATTCAAATTTCATTCGAAATTTCATCCAGATTGGTGCATGTTTAATACCTTTATTCTGTTGTCCAAAATTACTCCTGACTTTCACTCTTGACCATTACTCCCGGCTTTTATACTCTTACTGGCCGATGGCCTTGATCGATCAATGCTTGGTGAGAAAACACTCATGTGATTAGTATGTATGTCCCAAAATTTACTTTTTGTTGTTGCAAAGCCAATTCAGTTACCATTCATTTAGTTCACTGTTTTTGTCTTAAAACATTACAAAATTACAAGCTGAAATTAATGTTGAATAAATACTCAAGTCGATCAAGTCTCAACGCAATTTCTTTATGTAGGGGCATGAGATCAAGTTTCAACTTGGCTCAATTATACCATCCTGTTTGAGAATTCTTGAAAGCTGGGAAACAACTGAGAATGCTTGAAAGCCGGGAAACATCCAATCTTTGGCATTGCCTTGTTTTGACGAAGAGTTTTGAGACTGAAGGTGATACTGTTTTCCCTTTGTGGAAGTATCTTCTTTATAATGTTGTATGTGAGTTATAAGGATGCAGGCACTTTGTGCATGCCCGCAAGTGTTTTTGCATGTATTACCTAGGTATGATGTTGAAGCTTAGTAACCAGTATACAATGTTCACTCTGTAGAATCTTACTACCGAAGTATACCAGGCGCGTAGCCAAGCGGAAGCCCGAAGGCCCGGGCTTCACCAGTATTTTGCCAAGTATGCCTTGTAGCGCCGCTTAGTGTTCACTCGACGCTTAGTGTTCACCATGGACACTAAGCGTTGATGGTGAACACAAAGCGTTGCCACTGTCAATGCTTAGTGTTCATTTTGCCAAATGAACACTAAGCGTCGATCATGTAGATTGGAATGCAGTATCAACCGCTGGTGTTCATTTTCTGGTATGAAAAAAAGTAATTTTGCCTTATAACACAAATACTTCTTGATGTATGAACATCAAACTTCAGTATTACGAGACAGTACGACCCGACATTTGACCAGAGAAAGGAATGTCATCATGACCTATATTTCATGGTCCAGTGATTTTGCCTTTTAACGCGAAGACGTTTTGGTATATGAAAACCATTACTTGGTATAATGAGTCAGTAAGACACGCTTTTTGTCTGCAAAATAAATGTAGGTCACTGTGACCGATAATTCATGTGGTCCAGTGATTTTGCCATATAATGCGAAGACGTTTTGGTATATGAACATCATAACTTGGTACTATGAGTCAGTATGACCTGATATTTGTCTTCAAAATAAATGTAGGTCACTATTACCTATATTTTATTGCCCGGGTGGGATCGCACATTGAATTATCAGTTGCGATGCTTTTAGTCCAAAAGAACATTAAGCGTTGCAGTTTAATGATCATATGAACACTAAGAGTTATGTGCACACTAAACGTTGATACACTGCAACGCTTAGTGTCCAACATTAACACTAAGCGTTGCAACGCTTAAGTGTCTATGGTGAGCACTAAGCGTTGCAGTGTATCAACGCTTAGTGTTTACATGGGCACTAAGCGTAATGTGCCCACTAAATGTCAACACGTTATAAATAATTGTACAACACCAAGGTCTGTACCTCCAATGACGATGTCCTACTTGGAGGTCAAATGTTAAAAGGGTCTTTTTTCGTGTCCGAGTGGGGTCGCACATTGTATTGACAGTCAGATGAACACTAAATGTTGAGACGTTTGCGTTCACCATGGACACTGCATTGCACTAAGCGTAATGTGTACACTAAATATAAACATGTTATAAATAATTGACCAAGACCCAGGTCTGTACCTTCATGGTTGATGTCATACTTGGAGGTCAAATGTCAAAAAACGTTGTTTTTGTGTCCGGGTGGGATCGCACATTGTATTGAGAGTCGCGACGCTTAGTGTCCAAAAGAACATTAAGCGTTGCAGTGTAATGTTCATATGGACACTAAGACTTAATGTGGACACTAAGCGTTGATACACTGCAACGCTTAGTGTCCAACATGGGACTAATAATCCGGGTATGAGATTTATATTCAAATAGTATTCATGATAAATGACAAATCCCTGAACCATGGAATATAAGTAACAATGACCTAAATTTATTTTGAGGTAAATCATTAGGTCACATGGCACTTATAATCCATGTATGATGTTTCACTATCAAATAGTATTCAAGATATAAGGCAAAATCACGTAACCATGAAATATATGTCACAGTGACCTAGATATATTTTGAGGTCAGTCATCGGGTTACATGGAACTAACAACTCAGATATGATTTTTCCCCATCCAATAGTATTCTAGAAATAAGGCAAAGTCACTGAACCATTAAATATAGGTCACATTGACCTATATATATTTAGAGGTCAATCATTGGGTCACATGGAATTTATTATCTGGATATGACATCTCTCCACCAATTAGTATTCAAGATATAAGGAACAAGAGGACCAAGCTGGTCCTGTATCGCTCACCTGAGCTAACAGATTCAATGTTTCAGGAAGTGCCAACCTTTACTGAAGGATTAATGGAAGAACATGGTGATGACAGGGTAAGCAATTTCTGCAAATCAAGTAGAATGTAACTCTATGATAAATAGGCTGACCTCACCAGTTTTCAAACTCATTCAAGCTTTTATTCCTGACTTGCTAAGAAGATCCTATATAAACTGATTGGGCTTTGGTGATGACAAGTATCAAAGGGATGTTACTTTGTGACAAATAGGCAAACCTCATGAGTTTTCAAACTCCTCCGAGCTTTTCTGCCTGACTTATTTGTTTGTAAGTTTCATGAAGATCCGATCAAAACTGAAGGGGCAGCAGTGTTAACAAGGTTGAAAATAGGCATTTTTAAGCAATCAAAGGCACGTAACTCTATGATAAATGTGCCGACTTGGCCAGTATTCAAACTCATCCAAGGTTTTATTCCCAGCCACCTTACATATAAGTTTCAGAAAGATCCAATCAAAACTGAAGGGGCTACGGTGATTACAAGGTCAAAATTTAGCATTTTTATCAATCAAAGGGATGTTACTCTAAGATAAATGGGCAGACTTGGCCAGTTTTCGAACTCATCCGAGGTTTCATCCCCAGCCACCTTACATATAAGTTTCAGAAAAAATCCGATAAAAAACTGAAGGGGCTACGGTGATGACAAGGTCAAAAATCATCATTTTCAGCCATCAAAGGGACATAACTGTACAATAAATGGGCTGACTTGGCCTGTTTTCAAAATCATCTAAGATTTTATCCCCAGCCACCTTTCATATAAGTTTCAAAAAGATCCGATCAACACTGATGGGGCTATGGTGATGACAAGGTCAACAAGAGGACCAAGCTAGCTTGGTCCTGTATCGCTCACCTGAGCTAACAGATTCAAAGTTTAAGGAAGTGCCAACCTTTACTGAAGGCTTTATGGGAGGACATGGTGATGACAGGGTAAGCATTTTCTGAAAATCAAGTAGAATTTAACTCTATGATAAACTGGCTGACCTCACCGGTTTTCAAACTCATTCAAGCTTTTATTCCTGACTTGTTAAGAAGATCCGATCTAAACTGAAGTGGCTATGGTGATGACAAGTTCAAAAACAAGAGTTTTCAAACTCCTCCAAGCTTTCTGCCTGACTTCCTTGTTTGTAAGTTTCATGAAGATCCGTTCAAAACTAAAGGGGCAGCAGTGATAACAATGTCGAAAATAGTCATTTTCAGCAATCAAAGGCACGTAACTCTATGATAAATGTGCTGACTTGGCCGGTATTCGAACTCACCTGAGGTTTTATTCCCAGCCACCTTACATGTAAGTTTCAGAAAGATCCGATCAGACTTGGCCAGTATTCAAACTCATCCAAGATTTAATTCCCAGCCACCTCACGTATAAGTTTCAGAAAGATCCGATCAAAACTGAAGGGGCTACGGTGATGACAAGGTCAAAATTTAGCATTTTTAGCAATCAAAGGGATGTTACTCTAAAATAAATGAGCCGACTTGGCCAGTTTTCGAACTCATCCGAGGTTTTATCCCAAGCCACCTTACATATAAGTTTCAGAAAAATCCGATCAAAACTGAAGGGGCTATGGTAATGACAAGGTCAAAAATCAACATTTTCAGCCATCAAAGGGACAGAACTCTACGATAAATGGGCTGACTTGGCCTGTTTTCGAACTCATCCAAGATTTTATCCCCAGCCACCTTACATATAAGTTTCAGAAAGATCCGATCAAAACTGAAGGGGCTATGGTGATGACAAGGTCAAAAATCGGCATTTTCAGCAATCAAAGGGAGGTAAATCAATGATAAATGGGCCAACTTGGCCGGTATTCAAACTCATCCTAGGTTTTATCTCCAGTCACCTTACATATAGGTTTCAGAAAGATTTGATCAAAACTGAAGGGGCTACGGTGATGACAAGGTAAAAAATCAACATTTTCAGCCATCAAAGGGACATAACCATATAGTTAATGGGGCAACTTGGCTGGTTTTCGAAAGCATCCGAGGTTTTATCCCCAGCCACCTTACATATAAGTTTCAGAAAGATCCGATCAAAACTGAAGGGGCTACAGTGTTGACAAGGTCAAAAATCAACATTTTCAGCAATCAAAGGGACCTAACTCTATGATAAATAGGCCACCTTTGCCGGTATGCGAACTCATCCGAGGCTTTATCCCAAGCATCCTTGCATATAAGTTTCAGAAAGATCCGATCAAAACTCAAAGGGCTACGGTGATGACAAGATCAAAAATCGGCATTTTCAGCAATCAAAGGGACGTTACTCTGTGATAAATGGACCAACTTGGCTGGTTTTCGAACTCATCCGAGATTTTATCCCCAGCCACTTTACATATAAGTTTCAGAAAGATTCGATCAAAACTGAAAGGGCTACAGTGATGACAAGGTCAAAAATCAGCATTTTCAGCAATCAAAGGGACGTTACTCTACGATAAAAGGGCCGACTTGGTTGGTTTTCGAACTCATCCGAGATTTTATCCACAGCCACCTTACATATAAGTTTCAGAAAGATCCGATCAAAACTGAAGGGGCTACGGTGATGACAAGGTCAAAAATCGGCATTTTCAGCAATCAAAGGGACGTAACTCTATGATAAACCAGCGGACTAGGCCGGTTTTCGAACTCATCCGAGGTTTTATCCCCAGCCACATAACATTTAAGTTTCAGAAAGATCCGATCAAAACTGAAGGGGCTACGGTGATGACAAGGTCGAAAATGGGCATTTTTAGCAATCAAAGGGACGTAACTCTATGATAAATGGGCCGACTTGGCCTGTTTTCGAACTCATCCGAGTTTTTATCCCCAGTCACCTCACATATAAGTTTCAGAAAGATCCGATCAAAACTGAAGGCGCTACGGTGATGACAAGCATTTTCCCATAGTAAGTCTATGGGACCTTGTGGTTGCGATAGGAACCAAAGTTTTAGAGCGATTTCAAAAAAAAGTTTATGTCATCAATGCCCCACCAGAGGCATACTACAGGTGAGAAATGATTGAGATCAGCCTGCAGGATACAGAGATATAGCTGCTCAAAAGTGTGGACGGACGACGGACGACGGAGGACCCACTATACTATAAGCTCCCCTGGAGCCTTCGGCCCAGGTGAGCTAAAAAATCACTGAACCATGAAATATAGGCCACACTGACCTGGATTTATTTGGAGGTCAATCATTGTCACATGGAACTAATGATCCAGGTATGATGTTTCTCTGTCAAGAAGTATTCAATATATCAGGCAAAATCACTGAACCAAGAAATATATGTCACACTGACCTAGATATATTTGAGATCAATCATGGGGTCCTATGAAACAAATAATCCCATGTATGACACGTCTCCATCAAATAGTACTGAAGATATAAGGCAAAATCACTGGACTGTAAAATGTAGGTCACCATGATTTTCACCCTTTCACACTTGAACCAATGTCGCAGAGTTGGCTGTTGTATTATCAATTGAGTTTGTAACTTGTTAGCACAATGGAAATGCATTTAACAACTTTCTAAGGTGCCCTAACCCCACCCAAGGCATGAAACCAGGGGTGTGTTCTTTTGGAATCTTAGAAGACACTCACTGGTATTCTCAGAAGACACCCCCGGATATCAAAGTTGTGTGTGTGTGTCGGTGTGTGTGTGTGTGTGTCGGTGTGTGTGAGTGTGTGAATTCAGATTTAACGTCGCTTTCAACAATTTTTCAGTCATATCACGACGATGTCTGGTTGCGACAGGGAGCTCAATGCTCACTTTTATAGTGCTGCCTCACTGAAGTATCATGTCACAGACACATTACATGATACCACATTATCCTGACACTGGGTCAACCAGTCCTAGCTCTACCCGTAAATCTAAGTGCCAAGCGAGGAGCAGCTAGTACCATTCTTAACGACTTTGGTATGTCGCGGCCCGGGATCGAACCCGTGACCTCCCATTCCCCGGAGCGGACACTCTAACAACTGAGCTATCGGGGCCGGTATCAAAGTTGTAAATATGAATGCTTTGTGATGAGTGATTGTTGAGATATAAGCATTTCAAAAACTTAGACACAGTTTTACAGAGATGTTCTAGATTATGACCCCTAGCCCCACCCCGGGGCATGCACCCAGGGGGCTGTTCTATTGGAACATAAGAAGACTCTCCCAGGTTCTTAAGTCCAAAATATGAGTACTCTGTGATGCGTGATTGTTGAAATTGCAAACGCAAAAGCGGATGACCGATGTGACAACAAAAGCTCTCATTGTACTCCATTGTATTTGGCGAGCTAATGCCATGGTGAACAATAAGCGTTGGGATCGCATACAGTATCGACAGTCGCGACGCTTAGTGTCCATGGTGAACACTAAGTGTCGTGTGAACAATATGCGTTGTTACAATGCCTTTACATAAGAATGTACAAAAAAAATATGTCAAATTTTCAGAGCTACCTGCGACTTCATCATGAAACCTGAATAAACTCCATGTAGTATATAATCGAAAATGGCTATTGTCAGAGACAATTCTAAGGTGTTTCGAGTTTGCAGTTTATCTTGAAGGTTGGGAATCTTTAGTGTACAATATTTGTCTGCACTGCATGATTACAGCAACATTTTAATGAAATGACCTTTAGAATAACCACATGAAATAAATTCCTCCAAGTGTATTTTTATCATTAGCCCGCAGTCCAGCAGGTCCTTAGTCTGCTTTATATACAGTCCATTTATATCATGAACATGCTCATTGTGTCATCATTGTGTCAATGATAATAAGAAAGTCCAAGAAACAGCCACAGTCAAAGAACACAGCTCATGTATCAGGAGGAAGAATGAATACGAAATTAACACTTAAAATTAAAAAAAGAAGATACCCAGGACATGCTACAATCAAGGACACAAACCATCCAAGCCAACAACGGGATGGGAGAACACACAGAAGGGTGAGCAGCAAAATCATTTGAGGGCTGCCTTAAAAGATCTTAGTACCTGACCCTCGTTGTGGTTCTGATGCAGCTCATCTAACCAGCAAATGTTGGGTCCGTATCGTGACGCCCTTCTTCATAAATGAACCACCAAAACCCCAAAACTTAACAGCAAACAACCAACTCCTTACCCGTAACAGGGGATCATATTGCGACAACCAACTACTCCAACAACTAAGATGCATGAAACCACAAAAGTAAACCATAAAAAGGCCTTAATCAGAGTGTTGGCTTTATTGAAGTGTGACTTCTATACAAACGTAAAAGTAACCGAAAAATTCAAACAAATTGGCGAAAAAGTCGGATAAGAGATAAGTAAAACTACCAATTCAGATGACACCAGTGGCCACCAAATTGCATTAAAGTTTCAAAATTTTCCTGGGGGAGGCCCCCCGGACCCCCACCAAAAAGAGGGGGGTTACACCCCTCTCCTGCTCTTCCCTCACTCTTGCCTTCGGCACTCGACCCACGCCTTTGGCGTGGGCTTCAACTTTAGCATTTGTCTGGCTACGCCCCTGTATACAATGTAGAATCTTAGTAGCCAGGCATACAATGTTGAAAGTATACAATGTAGAAGCTCAGCACCTAGGTATACAATGTAGAAGTTTAGTAGGCATACAATGTAGACGCTTAGTATGAAGCCTCAACAGGACTTCGACTCACCATAAAACGGCACAATCATGCTCTGATAAGTGCATGCCAATGATTTTTCAATAAGTCTAATTAAGCATAAGATTTTTCAGTGTTTTGTTTTTGTTTTTAAATTAGCTGAAAAAGTATGTAAAGATCTTTTTGACAAAGGGGGAGGGTGTAGGGGTGCACACTGCTGCTTTGTGTATTGTATATCAATGAATTCTTTAGCAGTTTATTATGTAGGCACCGTATGCCAATTTTGGATATGTATGGTTGCTTTGCACTTCATGGTATTGCATTTGTAGTTGAAATGAGCTGGAGCAAGTCAATACCTAAAATAAGGCCTGTGTGACTGGCAATGAATCAGATCAGCCTGTGCATCTGAACAGGCTGATCAGTCTTTGCTGGCGGCATAAACCCTTTACACAATGAGATACCGTAAGAATCCTAATTGGGGCAGATAGGCCAAAGCAAACAGTGTAGACCTAGATCAGACTGCTCCAAGGTATACAATGAAGAAGCTTAGTACCTAGGTATACAATGTTGGAAGCTTAGTCCCAGTATACATGTACAATTTACACTGTGTAGAAGCTTAGTACTTAGGGCTACAGTGTAAAATCTGAGTACCCAGTATACAGGGATACATTGTAAAATCTGAGTACCCAGTATACAGTGTAGAAGTTTAATATGAAATGGATGCTACCTAGATGCATGCAAAAGTGGTATATGTAACCGAGAATCACCTGTGTTGATTTTGCATTTGAAGGCGCTTTCAATCAGATTCGCTGTGAACAGTACACATCGTACTGCAGGTTAAAATTTAGGATGATGGGGAAAGTATAAAATGAAAGTAAAAGTTGGGAGTAAATTAAGGTATTAAACATGCACATACCTGGATGAAATTTGGAGCAAAAACAGAGTAGTGAGTCCTCTTTAAAATGCAGGAGGAGTCTATATTCATTTCATTCGAAATTTCATCCAGATTGGTGCATGTTTAATACCTTTATTCTGTTGTCCAAAGTTACTCCTGGCTTTCACTCTTTACCATTACTCCCGGCTTTTATACTCTTACTGGCCGATGGCCTTGATCGATCAATGCTTGGTGAGAAAACACTCATGTGATGTCACAAAATTCTTATTTACTTTTTGTTGTTGAAAAGCTAATTCAGTTACCATTCATTTAGTTCAATGTTTTTGTCTTAAAAAATTACAAGCTGAAATTAATGTTGAATAAATACTCAAGTCGATCACGTCTCAACGCAATTTCTTTATGTAGGGGCATGTGATCAAGTTTCAACTTGGCTCAATTATGCCATCCTGTTTGAGAATGCTTGCAAGCCGGGAAACAACTGAAAATGCTTGAAAGCCAGGAAATATCCAATCTTTGGCATTGCCTCGTTTTGACGAAGAGTTTTGAGACTGAAGGTGATACTGTTTTCCCTTTGTGGAAGTATCTCTTTTTAATGTTGTATGTGATCTATAAGGATGCAGGCACTTCGTGCATGCCCGCGAGTGTTTTTGCATGTATTACCTAGGTATGATGTTGCAGCTTTGTACCCAGTATGCAATGTTCACCCTGTAGAATCTTACTTCCCAAGTATACAATGTAGAATCTTAGTAGCCAGGCATACAATGTTGAAAGTATACAATGTAGAAGCTCAGTACCTAGGTATACAATGTAGGACTTTAGTATGCATACCTAGGCATACAATGTAGGAAGCTTAATATGAAGTCTCAACAGGAATTCGACTCGCCATAATACCGCACATGCTCTGATAAGTGCATGCCAATGATTTTTTAATAAGTCTAAGCACATGATTTTTCAGTGTTTTTTTTTTAAATTAGCTGAAAAAGTGTGTAAAGATCTTTTTGACAAAGGGGGTAGGGGTGCACACTGCTGCTTTGTGTATGTCAATGAATTCTTTCACAGTTTATTATGTAGGCACCGTGTGCCAATTTTGGATATGTATGGTTGCACTAAACCTGCCCACAGCCAGCGTAAGTAGACTATGTTTGAACCTTGCTGGGCACTTCATCGTATTGCTTTTGTAGTTGAAATGAGCTGGAGCAAGACAATACCTATAATAAGGCCTGTGTGACTGGCAATGACTCGGATCACCCTTTACACAATGAGATACCGTAAGAATCCTAATTGGGACAGGTAGGCCTAAGCAAACAGTGTAGACCTAGATCAGACTGCAGTGGTCTTAAAATAGGAATTTTTGTGTATATGGCAGGAATCCATTTCAAAATTTAGGGGTGAAAGGTTGTGTTATCTTTAAAATTTATTCAGAAAATAGCTGCACTTTTTGCAAATAATGAAGGCCCTGATCAGACACTGCTGATCTGGGCCTGCACTGTTTGCCAGGGTACCCGTTTTGGGGTTTCCAGTACAAAATGGGCTAATAATAGAGGCCCAAAAACTATAAAGGTGTATCTATGTAAGCATTATAATAATGAGCTACAATGAGACGATTCGTTGTTTAAAATGACACAAAGCTACAAAATGGGTAATGCACAATACAATCTGGCTAGTAGCCACTTCACACCACACTTGAAAGCAACATTTAGCTATATTTATACACCACATCGTATACTGAACAGTACAAACAATAGTTGCATGACTTCAACTACACTGAGGTCTGCTAAATTCAGAGTTAACCCTTATCTTGCTGAATATTCATTTAAGCCACACCCATTACTGTCTATCAACCAATCAAATTACGTGATGTAATTTATTGCTAGAAATTCATAAACTGAATGCCAAACAGTGTAGATCCTGATCAGATGGCTTCTGATCTGGATCTACACTGTTTGCAAAGATAAGGGTTGTCATGAACTGCAAGATAAGGGTTAATAAACATAATATTTTGCTGGAAAGCCTTCCCAAATATCTACTGTGTACTACTATTCTATATGTATCCTTTCATTTCTGGTGAATCAGTGGGGTTCAAAGGGATTCAAAATCATATAGGCATGTTTTCGTGATGACCATCCAAACCAAACTTTTATAATTGAAGTTTACAGGGGCATACATTAATTTTCTTATTTCTGCTCCAAGACAAACGTTCTGGGTACTCGTTAGAAGCCACCTCAATGAGGCGATTCTAAGGGATACCCACATCCTATGTTTGGAGTATAAATATTATAAATGTTCATCAGAAAACCATTTTGGAAATATTAAAGAAACCAGTATGTCATATGAGTGTTTTATTTTAACGAATAGCCTTTCTTATCACTAAAGAATGTAAGCACAAAATTTTGGTTCCTACATGAAATAATGTGGAAAACAAAACTTCAGGAAATCAAAAGAATTCATCACATTAACAAGTCTATACTATAAACAGTCTGGCAAATGGCCAAGCGGGACTTGCAGGTGAAAACTGGTTTTCATTACACCACAACATCTTTATAGCACTATTGTATGGGGTGTGTAACCATATAAAACAATTGTGTTATGTCCACAAAAAAATGTATAGATTATGTAGAAAAATGACCATTTATCTAAACAATTTAGAATCCAAACCATCTTTCAACCAAGTTATATCTTAGTTAATAATGATCAGCTTTCTGAAGAGGTACAGGTGTATTTCTGTTCCAAAAATATTGACATGTTCTCATGAATTTTACAGCCCCTTCATGACTATTTCACTAACATCAAGCCTTTCAGCAACCAGAGGCAGAATCTACAGGTCGAATAAATATTTATAACTCTTTCTTGTACATCCACTTTCAGTTTCAAAGGACAGCCCAAACATTTTGTGTTCAAGAGTCAAATTACCAGGCCTAATATTTTTCATGCATTAGCAGGATTTCAGGCTTTTACAGCTTGATTTTTTTTCTTGATTTCAGGCTTTTAGATTTAGAATCTTGTGCCTATAGTCTGTTAAAAAACTATTTAACCGTTATCCTGCTAAATAAATTTATTAACCTACACACATTTCTGACTATAAGTCAATCAAAATACTTGGTATTTTCACAAACTGCATTACAAACTGTAGATCCTGATCAGATGGCTCCTTCAGAAGCCATCTGATCTGGATCTACACTGTTTGCAAAGGCAGTAGTTGTCTTGTTCAGCAGAATAAGGGTTGAAGCTACAAATTTGGGCCTTTCAGGCATAGAAAAGTGTGGTCAGTACGGGGCCTGATTACACAAACAGGTCTGTGTAGGGCTTGACATTTCAAGTGAGTCATCTCCTGCTGAAGGTGTCTTACACAACCATGAAATTTCACAACCCAGGAACAAACTACATATATATACATAAGAATTCAGATGCATCCTGTCGGTGCCAAATCTGATTTACAGTTATTCATCACATGAACAAACACCCCTACAAACCCCACTTTATATAGAGAAAACTGGGGTTTACACGGGTACACGTTATTTTTCTTATTTTTGCTCCAAGATATAGGTAGTTGGTACTCGTCAGAACTAGCTCAATGAGGTGGTTATAACGAGCACCTTCAACCTACATTTCAAGTAGAAATAAAATTATCACCATTTTTATCAGAAAATTAACAAGGTTTGAGCTATGAAATATGTTCTACGAAAGGCTTATCCTTTGAAAGCAAAGAGTATACCATGGGGCTGAAAAGTATGGTGTACAGTTTTCTGGACCAGATTAGCTAGTTTCGGCCAATTAGGTGATCCTCAAATATTTTCAACGATTTCAAAGGACAAGAAAATAGAAACTACACTAAGACAAAGGGTAGGGAGACTTTTTATGGCCGCAACACATTCCCTTAACACCAGCTGCAGTGATGTTAAATATGTTTTATGAAAGGGTTATCCTTTGGAAGCAAAGAATACACCAGAGGACTGAAAAAATGCACTATTTCGCACAGATATGTTATCGTAATATTGAAACAAGAGGACCATGATGGTCCTATATCACTCACCTGAGCTAACAGATAAGTTCCAATCATTACTGAATGACTTATGCTGATGACAAGGTCAAAACGTGCATGTTCAGCAATCAGAGATAGGCCGACATCACTAGCGAACTTTCATCCCCAACCTACTTATATGGGCCCCGTCAAGCGATTTTGGTACTTATCGCCTATGCGAGCAGCGAAGGTTCAGGCGAGCCTGCGCATCCGCGCAGTCTCGCCAGAACCTTCGCTACTCGCTCATACAAGCAGTGAATCAAGAGGAACCTTCAGACAGAAAGCCATATCCCTGGCCCCTCTGAATGGCTGAGCATGCGCAGTTAAAATTTGTCATGACGGAATGCTCGAAGACAAATTCGCTTGGCGGGGCTCATATGTTAGTTTCCGGAAGATCCGATCAACATTATAAGACTTATGGTGATGACACCGTCCAACATAGGAATTTCAGCAATCAAAGAGGCATAAGTCTATGACAGACTGGCCCACCCAAGTTTTGGAACTTGACTAAGATATTGTCAAGATGAGCATTCTGACCAAGTTTGATAAAGATTGAACCAAAACTGTAGCCTCTTGAGTCCTCACAAGGTTTTTCTATGATTTGACCTACTTTTTGACCCATATTCGAACTTGACAGAGATATTGTCAAGATGAGCAATCTGACCAAGATTGATGATGATTGGACCAAAACTGTGGCCTCTGGAGTGCTCACAAGGTTTTTCTATGATGTGATCTACTGACCTACTTTTTGACCCAACATGACCCATATTCGCTCTTGACCCAGATATTGTCAAGATGAGCATTCTGACCAGGTTTGATGATGATCGGACCAAAACTGTGGCCTCTGGATTGTTCAAAAGGTTTTTCTGACCTGACATGACCCATATTCGAATGTGATCCAAAAATTGTCAAGATGATCATTCTGACCAAATTTGATGATTACTGGACCAAAGGTAAGATGTTTGTACATATTAGAATATAAGAATCTTATATGGGTGTGAGGGGTGGATGGAAAAATCCATACCGAGGGTCACTGTCCGGCATCACGCGGCTTGCCTCGTGATGCCGGACAGTGATCCAGAGGGTCGGATTTTTCTATCCACACCCCCCTCACACCCATATAGGATTCTTTTCATTGCATACCTTCCATTTCTTAGCGCGGATTTTTATCGGTTACCAACATCGGCCATATTGCGATGACACTACAGGAATGTTTAGTGACGTCCCGTAATGTTCTGTGACGTCAACCTTAACTACGGCGCATAATCAACCAGTGCATTTATCAAACACGTGATTATATTCGATTTTGGGTCGGAACGCCAGGGTCAGAAAATAAATTTCTATCCCAGGGTGAAATCACGGATTTCCTTGTCTGGTGTGCAAGAATAAGGTGTTTCTAACAAGTACACACATTATTTTATAGATCGAAAAGCAATCTTATTTTATAGATCGAAAAGCAATCCATAAGCCATCATTATTATGTCTCATGACCGGGCGCTATGATTAACTCAGTAGTTTGAATAACCCCTATCTTTAACCCTTTTTGTACTAAATGGAATCTTCCTCCTTATATATACACCGGCCCCGATAGCTCAGTTGGTAGAGTGTCCGCTCCGGGGAACGGGAGGTCTGGGGTTCGATCCCGGGCCGCGACATACCAAAGTCGTTAAAAATGGTACTAGCTGCTCCTCGTTTGGCACTCAGATTTACGGGGTAGAGCTAGGACTGGTCGATCCAGTGTCAGGATAATGTGACTGGGTGTGGTATCATGTAATGTGTCTGGGACATGATACTTCAGTGAGGCAGCACTATAAACGTGAGCATTGAGCTCCCTGTCGCAACCAGACACCGTCGTGATATGACTGAAAAATTGTTGAAAGCGACGTTAAACCCGAATTCACACACACTCCTCCTTATATATGGCAGGAGTCCATTTTGAAATTTAGGGGTGACAGGTTGTGTTGTCTTTAACCCATTTAGTACCGGAAACCCCAAAAGGGGTACCTTGGCAAACAGTGCAGACCCAGATCAGAGGCTGCAGAATGCGGTGTCTGATCAGGGGAATCCACTGCTTGATAAAAGTTTTGCCATTTTCCAATTGAAATTTGGTGAAAACACAACCTGTCACCCCTTAATTTTGAAATGCACTCCTGGTATATATAAGTAGGAAGATTCCATTTTGTACAAAAAGGGTTAAAATTTATTTGGAAAATAGCTGAACATTTTGCAAACAGTGTGGGCCCTGATTCTACGGTGTCTGATCTGGTCCTGCACTGTTTGCCAAGTACCCCTTTTGGGGTTTCCGGTACTAAACCGGTTAACAAAATTTCAAGGTCCAGAAGGTATTCCAGCTTTTGAAATTCAACTTTATACAATTTATTAAAATTATACATTAAATATACAATCAAAAGCTACTGTATTCAAGATACACTGCATTTTAATATACAATATCATTCATTATTCACAATACAATAACAGTGCATTCACTGTACAATAAAAAGAAGGTAAAATTACAAAAAAGAAGAAAGAATGAAATTTCGGCCAAATGCTGGTGACTATATACACAGGGTACATAATGGAATGTTATAAAAATTATGTCGAACAACTTGCAACATATGTATCAGAAATATGGTCTAAAATGCAAAAATGTATCACTAAGTAACAAAACTGTGCCTAGCACATTTGGGATTTAGTTCCTGATAAGGAAGAGCACCAAGGATAATTTTGGGATAATTTTTCAGTTCCCCATACAAACATACATTGTGGGTGCTCATTAGAATCGCTTCATCGAAGCGATTCTACGAGGACTGTTCAAATATGAATCAACTAAGCACATAAAAATGATTCCGTGATAGATTTCGATGAAAAATTTATTTTGTCCCCTCAAAGTATTCCCCTTTAACAGATATACAAAATTTCAGTCTTCTGATCCAATCATTGAATGCATTTTGGTAGTCTTTTCGAGGTATACTATGAAGGCACTGGAATATTGCAGAACCGAGGTGTTTGCGCTGTACAAATTTCACATTGGCCAAACCAGTTGCGGGTCTTCGTTCTTTGAAATATTTCTTCAATTTTCGAAGAACTTTATTCTTGTAAAACTTCGCATTTACAGATTTGCCTTTAGGCACAGCAACCTGAATAGCAGGGCCCTGATTTGAAAAGAATATGGCAGACATTACCTTCTTGACGCTCATGGTCCGCTTTGCAATGCATGGTCTTTTGCAATACTTTGTTGCCCATATTTTGTTCTGAATCTTTTGTTTTGGCTCAAAAAAGTGAACCCATGTCTCGTCACCTGTGACGACATTAGGGAAAGACCGTGCATTGCTGAACGCGTGTCTTTTTTCTGCAAATCTGTCAACAGATGGGGAATCCATCTAGCACAGATCTTTCTCATTTTCAAATCCCGTTTCAGAATTGTATGAGCCCTAATGAGATGCCAACCATACTAGCTATTTGCCTAGTGGTGTATCGTGCATCGGTAGCAACTATTTCTTTCACTCTTGCAACCATCTTGGCAGATGTTGCTCTTTTCGACTGACGATCATGTGGTGCATCTTCTGTTGAGCCTAGCCCACAGCTGAATTTCTTACACCAACGAATAACTGTCGGAAAAGACATTTCATAATGCCCATAAACCGAACATATTTCATCAAAAATGTCTTTGCATCGTATACCAAGAATACAATGATTGTTAATATCGGACCGTATTGCAAAGGCGTACTTTGACCTTCTTCCAACCATGTTTTGTAATAGTATACAAGAGTAGACTGTTTATCGAACGATATACATGGCTAAAGTGGACGGATTTTAACAGGTTTGGTATCAATATATAGGTAAAATGTTTTTCTACGCTGTGATATTTATTTCCAGGTGATTTTCGCATTAGTGCATGAGAAAACATTCTACTTGCATTCATATTTGAACAGTCCTCGTAATGAGCACCCACAACATATACTTCTAACAAGAAAAAGGAATCTTAATTTTTCATATTCATATCATAAAACGTTTGTTGTGGTCCAAAATGGCTACCATTCTGATGACAATCAATATTTTTCTTATTTATACTTAAAATATAGGTTGTAGGTCCTCGTTAGAACTGCATCGCTGAGGCAGTTGCAACGAGTACCCACAACCTATTCTAGCAAGTACCCACAAATTATGTCTTAGAACAGAAATAAGAAAAATAATGTATACCCCCATAAACCCCCATTTTCTCCATATAAACAAGGGTTTAGGGGGTGTTCACGGACTTGTTCACTTGATGTACATTTCTAATAAGAAATCTTAGAAGCCTCCGTGGTGCAGTGGTTACGCTACTCGCCTTGTAAACCAGGGATCGCAGGATCGATCCCGGGCTTCTCCAGACTTTCGGATGAGTCTTTAAACCGAGGTCCCGTCTCCGTATGACCTTAGCTGTTGGTGGGATGTAAAACTAAAACTCACTCACTCACTAATAAGAAATCTTAATTTTTCATATTCCCCATAAGGCGATTCTATGTAGCACCCACAACATACATTTCTAACAAGAAATTATTCCGAATTATCCTAGGTACTCTCCGTTAAAAGGAGCCATATTTGAACTAGCCCATTTGAACTAGCCCAGTGAATTCCCATTCGGGACCTCCAGTATTACCCCATATATTGGGACAGAAATGCCAGAGCAAATATGGAACCACCTGAGCAAATATAGAACCAGACCTGTGCCCATTTGCCCATTGCATTATTTGCTTATTTCAGCTCATTAGGGTACAGCCTTCCAACCCTGAGGTATTGATATCTGGTTCTTCTATCTTTGAATTTGGGCACATCAAGTCCTTAACCGTTACCATTTTCTAGGCTAATTCAGCAGATGACATGTTGTTAATATTTAGAAAACAGGACTTGATATCTCATGCAAATTGTCTCCACAGGAGACAATTTGCATGAGATGTCAAATCCTGTTTCATGGGAAAATTAGAAATATATTTCAAAATGTTGTCTGCTGCGGAAAAATACCCAGCATGCAGAGCGCTAAAATAGTATGATGTAGTCAAAATCATTTATAGGGTGACAAATACTGTAGGTCCGGATGAAATGCTCATTATGAGCCAACTCACCTGGATCTTCATAATCTGCATATAAATATCTGTATCAGTCTACAGACTTGACAGTTAACCCACAAGCCAGAAATATCTGTACCAGTCTACAGACTTGACAGAGTTAACCCACAAGCCAGAAATATCTGTACCAGTCTATAGACTTGACAGAGTTAACCCACAAGTCAGAAATATCTGTACCAGTCTACAGACTTGACAGAGTTAACCCACAAGCCAGAAATATCTGTACCAGTCTACAGACTTGACAGAGTTAACCCACAAGCCAGAAATATCTGTACCAGTCTATAGACTTGACAGAGTTAACCCACAAGCCAGAAATATCTGTACCAGTCTACAGACTTGACAGAGTTAACCCACAAGCCAGAAATATCTGTACCAGTCTATAGACTTGACAGAGTTAACCCACAAGCCAGAAATATCTGTACCAGTCTATAGACTTGACAGAGTTAACCCACAAGCCAGAAATATCTGTACCAGTCTATAGACTTGACAGAGTTAACCCACAAGCCAGAAATATCTGTACCAGTCTATAGACTTGACAGAGTTAACCCACAAGCCAGAAATATCTGTACCAGTCTATAGACTTGACAGAGTTAACCCACAAGTCAGAAATATCTGTACCAGTCTATAGACTTGACAGAGTTAACCCACAAGCCAGAAATATCTGTACCAGTCTATAGACTTGACAGAGTTAACCCACAAGTCAGAAATATCTGTACCAGTCTATAGACTTGACAGAGTTAACCCACAAGTCAGTAATACCTGTACCAGTCTATAGACTTGACAGAGTTAACCCACAAGTCGGACATATCTGTACCAGTCTATAGACTTGAAAGAGTTAACCCACAAGCCAGAAATATCTGTACCAGTCTACAGACTTGAAAAGAGTTTACCCACAAGGCAGACTGAAATAAGCTTCTCCAACTTTTACATCAGTTCCAGCAACGTCCCAATATTTAAGGTAATTACGCTTTAAAAATATAGGATTCATTAGAATAACCTCAATGAGGCCATTTTAATGAGGCTTTACAACATGCTTTAATACAGAAATACAAAAAATGACAAAATTTACACCCTCAAAAATTTGGGTGAACAAGTCAACACTCACTGCTCCTTGGGAGATACCAGTCTGCTCTGATTTAATACACTGTATAAACAATGTAGAGACTGTGAAACAAAAGCACCAGTTTCCCAGAGTTCCGCATCCTGACGAGTTGTTAGGATAAATCAGAAAAATTTTCCAGCGTTTACCTTGAAAAGGTATGAAGTGGAAACTGTCTAACACTACATGCCTCACAGAGGCAATTTTAATAGTTACCCTCGATGTATGTTTGTTTACCATTATAGGTGCCCGTGGTGTTTTTCAAATATCTAAAAAATCTTTTTTTCTCATTAAATTTGCCATACTTTTCTTATTTCCACCCCAAACTTAGATTCTAGGTGCATGATCGAACCAACTCGTTGTGAAGTAGTTCTTAACAAGTACCTACAATCTTGTTTCTGAGCAGAAAAAGACAATAATATATTCCATGCATAACCCCACTTTCGTTTGTATAAAGCCAGGTTTTCAGCCGACTTATAAACATGATGATGATGTGGGCAAAAAAAGTAAATCCATCCCAAAACGATCCTCACTGCATCTCATTTTCTTCATATCAGTCTCTTAACCTTTATCACTCTTTAGGCTAGTTCAGCAGACAAATTGTTGATATTTTTCTTATTTTTCCCAGAGAACAGGACTTGACATCACATGCAAATTATCTCCATAGGAGACAATTTGCATGAGATGTCAAATCCTGTTTTCTGGGAAAATTAGAAACATATTTAAAAATGTCGTCTGCTGCAAAAATACCCAGCATGCAGAGCGGTAATCCATATATGCCTAGCATGCCAAAAACAGGACGCTGGCAAACAGTGAAGGCTAAGAATGTGGTGTCTGATCAGTGGCTTCATAGTTTGCTTAAAGTGATATTGGCTGCAAAATTTCATACTTTTTATCTTGGAAGTTTATTAGCTTATTTCACCAAAATAGCTAGATTTTCCAAGCACAACCATGCAAAGTATCATATTATTAGAGTATTCCGCACTTATAAACTAATTTATTAGCAAGAAATAATTTCATATGGTCCGAATTTATCTCTAGCTGTTATACACACAAAACACAGTTATTCACTTGAACTTTCTTGACCCTAGTTTTCCAAGGAATAGTCTATAAATAAAATAAGCAGCAAAATACACACAGCAGATAATTTATGTTTATTTGCACATAAGCATAAAGAAACTCTGCATATTGCTAAGCTATCTCCTCTAATGAGCTTTTAAGAACCTGATAGGAGTGTGGAATTAGAAATATGTCAAGGATAAATAATGATTATGCAAGGTTTTAGAGAAAGGCAATATAATGGGGTTAACCTATGGTAATTGCCGAGTCTGCTGTATCCGAGGCTGTATCGAAAATAGCCGAAAAATAATCAGATAGTTACAGTGGCATAGACTATACTGCAGACGATATCTATTCTATTTTATTGTTTTATTTTTATGGCTGATTTTGATTATAATATGGAAATAACTGCATGATACTTTATTAAATTGATCCTTCTTTCATATTTGATACAAATTTTTGACATTTGAAACAACAAAACTTGCAGCCTATATTACTTTAAAGTACAGGGATTTGTGTACAAACTTACAAAAAGTAAAATAAAACTTACACCCCTGTAACTGAAAATGGACCAGTCCCAAGCTATCAGGTGGAAGATTCTAAGTATCAGATATGGGTTAGACACCTTACATCTTACTGAAACACAGCAAAAATGTGTCTATCACACTAAAATTGAATAACAACACAGTGTCTTGTTCCCCAACTGTTGTGGTTCCAGTTTCTTGCATTCAACAATTTGTTCATCCCAGACTGGGCACTGTATTCAGTTCTCGCTATACAGCTGTTTCTTGATCTTCTGAAACAACCAACTGGAAATGTTCTTGACCTGTAAAATAGGGGACCCTCATTGTAAGGAAAGAACAGTAAAATTCCTACATTAAGACCACCTTTGGGACTGTTCAAAAGTGGTCTTTAAGACCACTTTTGAACAGTCCCGAAGGTGGTCCATGACCAGAGGACACTGTGTGCAGAAAACTAAACGAAAGAATAACTGCAACATACTAAATAAACTTTTTATAGCAGAACTAGACAAAATGCCCAGTGGGGCACGTATACCCCCGGCCAGTGCCATCGCCTGAGTTGAAAATGGCAATAGCAAAAGGTTCTTTGCATATACAGGCCACATTCCATACAAGTAGTCATACTGGTTGTTGCTACCAAATTTTAAGTCTCTATGTACAGTAGTTATTGAGAAATCTTTGACACAAAATAATAAAAATATACACTATTAAACAGCAAGAACTACAAAGGGAAATAACTCTAAAAGGCCTGACCCCTTGGCCCTTATTTTCTTTCCCACAATACAACTAGTCATACTGATCATGTTTGCAAAATTTCAAGTTTCTATGTACAGTAGTTATTGAGAAATCTTTGACACAAAATAAAAATATACACTACAAGAAAATATTGAGACCGGTTAAGAAGTTATGTGGAAAAGTACATTTTAAAATAGCAAGAATTAGAAAGGGAAATAACTCCAAGAGCCCTGGTCCTGGTCCCTTGGCCCCTTTTTTCTTTCCCACAATACAAGTAGTCATACTGGTTGTTGCTACCAAATTTTAAGTCTCAATGTACAGTAGTTATTGAGAAATCTTTGACACAAAATAATAAAAATATACACTACAGCAAGAACTACAAAGGGAAATAACTCTAAAAGGCCTGACCCTTTGGCCCTTATTTTCTTTCCCACAATACAACTAGTCATACTGATCATGTTTGCAAAATTTCAAGTTTCAATGTACAGTAGTTATTGAGAAATCTTTGACACAAAATAAAAATACAGTCGAACTTCGATGGGTCGAACTCGGTAGGCTCGAACACCACGTTTGGGTCGAACTGACTTTTCAGTCCCGGTAAAATCCCTATTCGTTTTAACTAAACATACCACCCTTGGCTCGAACCACGATGGCTCGAACCCTCGAACTCTAAGCCTGGTCCCTAGAGTGCATTTTCTATGTAAAATCCCACTGATGGCTCGCACTAATTACCTTTTGTAAAATTCCAATTTCATCGAGCAAGTCACGTAGGCGTGTGATCAGTATCATAATACACACCAAAAATACGGCTCATCATTCACTCTTAAATTATGACCGATAAATGTACCGGAAGTCACCAAATTCGCCGCAACTTTGATAAAAAAATCATAGTACACAAAGATGGATCTTGCCGAGTTGGACTCCAATGGCTCGAACTACCGATGGCTCGAACTTTTTTCGGCGGTCCCGGCGAGTTCGAGCCATCGAAGTTCGACTGTATACACTATTAAACAGCAAGAACTACAAAGGGAAATAACTCTAAAAGGCCTGACCCCTTGGCCCTTACTTTCTTTCCCACAATACAAGTAGTCATACTGATCATGTGTGCAAAATTTCAAGTTTCTATGTGAAGCAGTTCCTGAGATATCTTTGATACAAAATAATTGTTTACAAGAACTACAAAGGGAAATAACTCTAAAAGGCCTGACCCCTTGGCCCTTATTTTCTTTCCCACAATACAACTAGTCATACTGATCATGTTTGCAAAATTTCAAGTTTCTATGTACAGTAGTTATTGAGAAATCTTTGACACAAGATAAAAATATACACTATTAAACAGCAAGAACTACAAAGGGAAATAACTCTAAAAGGCCTGACCCCTTGGCCCTTACTTTCTTTCCCACAATACAAGTAGTCATACTGATCATGTGTGCAAAATTTCAAGTTTCTATGTGAAGCAGTTCCTGAGATATCTTTGACACAAAATAATTGTTTACAAGAACTACAAAGGGAAATAACTCTAAAAGGCCTGACCCCTTGGCCCTTATTTTCTTTCCCACAATACAACTAGTCATACTGATCATGTTTGCAAAATTTTCAAGTTTCTATGTACAGTAGTTATTGAGAAATCTTTGACACAAGATAAAAATATACACTATTAAACAGCAAGAACTACAAAGGGAAATAACTCTAAAAGGCCTGACCCCTTGGCCCTTATTTTCTTTCCCACAATACAAGTAGTCATACTGATCATGTGTGCAAAATTTCAAGTTTCTATGTGAAGCAGTTCCTGAGATATCTTTGACACAAAATAATTGTTTACGGACAGACAGACGGAAAAGACAAAAACTATATACCCCCATGGCATACTTCGTATGCCGGGGGTATAATTAGTCTTAATTTTATGTGGTCTTAATAGCTGCATTTCAAGCTATTTATTCTCTAAAATTTGGTCTTTATAATGAATTTGTTGCAATAAAGGATCCCAATAATGTGTAGTATTACAGGAGGTAATAACCAGAACTGTTAGAGGATCCCAATAATGTGTAGTATTACAGGGGGTAATAACCAGAACTGTCAGAGGATCCCAATAATGTGAAGTATTACAGGGAGTAATAACCAGAACTGTCAGAGGATCCCAATAATGTGCAGTATTACAGGAGGTAATAACTAGAACTGTCAGAGGATCCCAATAATGTGTAGTATTACAGGGGGTAATAAGAATAGACCAGTCAGAGGATCCCAATAATGTGTAGCATTACAGGGGGTAATACCAGAACTGTCAGAGGATCCCAATAATTGTAGAATTACAGGGAGTCATAACCAGAACTGTCAGAGGATCCCAATAATGTGTAGTATTACAGGGGTAATAACCAGAACTGTCAGAGGATCCCAATAATGTGTAGTATTACAGGAGGTAATAACCAGAACTGTCAGAGGATCCCAATAATGTGTAGTATTACAGGGGTAATAACCAGAACTGTCAGAGGATCCCAATAATGTATTGTATTACAGGAGGTAATAACCAGAACTGTCAGAGGATCCCAATAATGTGTAGTATTACAGGGGGTAATAACCAGAACTGTCAGAGGATCCCAATAATGTGTAGTATTACAGGGGGTAATAACCAGAACTGTCATGAGGATCCCAATAATGTGTGTATTACAGGGGGGAATAACCAGAACTGTCAGAGAATCCCAATAATGTGTAGTATTACAGGAGGCAATAACTAGAACTGTCAGAGGAATAATGTGTAGCATTACAGGGGGTAATAACTATAACTGTCAGAGGATCTGACTGCTTTATCCCTGCTTAACCACATTTTACTAAAGCAGCGATCGGACATGTGTCTTTTTACTACATAATCTGGAATTTTCGTGGTGTTCATTCCACAGACCTGTTAACATCGTGATACATCATCAATACAGCTGTTATCCGGAAAAAAATCTGAACAAAAAATAGTCTAATAATTCAGCTAGTATTGCAGATAGTGTTATGGTCCTTGTACCCTGCACAGTGTCCTTTACAAGTTTGCGAAATTTTATACTTTACAAGAGTTTGTAATTTCATTTGGATACACCAAGCGGATTTCGAGTTATTGTTAGGACAAAATTCTAAACAAACTAGAAACAGTAACTTTGACCTTGACCTGACCATTATGATATGAAATTTATGCCACGCACATATAGACCTCATTAACCCATTTAGTACCAGATACCCCAAAACGGGTACCCTGTCGAACAGTGCAGGCCTAGATCAGACGCCGCAGAATGCGGCGTCTGATCAGGGCCTACACTGTTTGCAAAAAGTTCAGCCATTTTTCAAAAAGATTTTGAAGAAAACACGACCTGTGATCCCTAAATTTTGAAATGAACTCCTGCTATATATAAGGAGGAAAATTCCAATTGGTACAAAAAGGGTTAAAATGCAAATGCAAAATCTGAACTCAACTGTTGAAGAAATGTGAGAGTAGTTTGCACCACAAGATTATTCTATTTTTAGCAACAGTGACCTTGACCACAACATGACCCATATTAAACTTATGTCAGGCACATCTACATCTCATTATGAATGCATATGCAAAATTTGAACTCAATTAGTGAAGAAATTTGGAAGTTATCTGCATCACAAGATTATTCTATTTTTAGCAACAGTGACCTTGACTTGACACATATGAAATTTATGTTAGGTGCCTGAATGCATATCCAAAATTTGAAGTCAATTGGTGAAGAAATGTGGAAGTAGTCCGCATCACAAGATTGTTGTCATGGATTTATATTCTATGAAACTTATGTCATGCACATTTAGCAACAGTGATCTTGACCTTGACTTAGTTAATACTAATTTATTTTAGTTTGATCGTGAAGAAAGCTTCAAGCTTATTGAATTGCTCTTGAACACTCATTCTGTGTGTCTTCACGTGCGCACGAGAGACAGGCAGTGGCTGTTACACCACTGCTACCCATTTACTCGTACACCTGGGTGGAGTGGGGCAGTGTCATTACGTGTCTTGCCCAAGGACACACCTCGATACCCGTGGCTTGATTCAAACGCATCCACACCCCCCCCCCCTCCCCCCGATCATAAGTCAAACGCGTTAACCACTGCGCTATCGAGGCTGATCTTGACTTGACACACATGAACTTTATGACACGCACATCTAGACCACACTGCATATGCAAAATTTGAAGTCATTTGGTAAAGAACTGTGGAAGAAGTTTGCTCATGGATTTCTATTCCTTGGGAGCTCTGTTGTGAGGCATAGCACATTTTTTCATATCGCGCTAAAACAGACATATGTCTGATGAAATTTTGTGATGGTTTTCTTATTTTAACTCCAAACATAGCTTGAGGGTGCTCATTAGCACCAACTCGTGGAATTTTCTAATGAGAATCCACAACCTATGTCTTGGAGCAGAAATAAAGAAAAATAATGTAGAACCCTGAAAACCCCACCTTTCTCTGTATATAAAGTGGGGTTTAGAGGGGTATTCATCACACAGACTTATTAAAATGATGAAAACAGAAGCCCCAACAGTTGTCTCACTTTTGGAATTTAAGTGGCACCCAGAAATTGTATCAGGTGTGTCTTGAAAACAGCCTTAGCATACATTCACATTTCATTAAGTCTGTCTTAATTAGTTCACCACTGAGTAAATCCATTGTTTTTTTCTTTTAAGGAAAGAATTTGCACTACAGAAGCAAATTCTTTGTTTGAAGATTAGACCCCTACTGATAACTGAAACAAATATTTCTGAAGGAGTTGCCTCCCTTAAGTTGTATCCAATCCCCATGAATTCAGCATTTAAAAGTCTATGAATTCTTACTTTCTAAATAGGCAGCCAGCTCCCTATCATCTGCCTTCAAGGCCTGCATCCTCGGTGTATTGCTCTGGTAGTCTTTCCTTGTTAAAGAAGCTTTTGCCTCCACCAGCATACAACAAATAGTTCTTCTCTGGTACCACGCTGCCTTGTGTAATGCTGTCTGGCCCCTGTAGTAAAATAAGTACCAGTAGTAACAATTCCCTTTTGTATCACTACACATGTGTATATAATGTAAAAGTGTTTCTGAATATTGGGGAAAGGGTAGCCCCTATGTGCTTTTAGCGCCCGGTTACCTTACAAAATCTATCAAGTCAAGAATTGGGGAATAAATTTCCATTTTCTAGATGTTCTCAGGATTATGTTCCCATGTGTGTAATCAATCTGCTTTAAATAACTTTCACCTGTTGTACCATAAAATGGCTACCAGATGTCCCAATCCAAATTATTTAAATTTGATTAACCCATTTAGTACCAGAAACCCCAAAACGGGTACCCTGCCAAACAGTGCAGGCCCAGATCAGACACCGCAGAACACGGCGTCTGATCAGAGCCTCCATTGTTTGCAAAACGTTTAGCCATTGTCCAAATTAGTTTTGAAGAAAACACAGCCTGACATCCCTAAATTTTGAAATGGACTCCTGCTATATATAAGGAGGAAGATTCCATTTGGTACAAAAAGGGTTAAGTTTATTGTCTTGAGGAATAGACAATATGTTAACCTAATGGAAGGAAATGAAGGTAAAAGAAGGCGGGGTTGTTAACCCTTATCTTGCTGAATATTCAGTTTAGCCACACCCATTTCTGACTATGAACCAATCAGATTATTTGATGTAATTTATTTCTACAAATTTATAAACAGAATGTCAAACAGTGTAGATCCGGATCAGATGGCTTCTGAAGAAGCCATCTGATCTGGATCTACACTGTTTGCAAAGATAGAGATTGTCGTGAACAGCAGGATAAGAGTTAAAGCCATTTCAAGAGGGTTGTTATAGTGCCATGTCAAGACGAATAAAGTGTCTATCATAAAAGGTATATTATATGTGTAACTCATTTAAATCGCCTCATTTATTGCCTTTTGATGATAAAAAAAAATCTTCCTAAATTATCCCTATCAGGAATTCCATAGGGGCTAAAGAAGGAATTCAACTTGATCATGGTAACTGAAACGTTGTTGTACGAGGCAATGGAGTTTTATTGTATTCTTTATATTTCAACTAATTTTATCTTAACCCTTTTTTTGCTGAATATTCATTTAAGCCACACCCATTTCTGTCTATCAACCAATCAAATTACTTGATGTAATTTATTGCTACGAATTCATAAACTGAATGCCAAACAGTGCAGACCCTCATCAGATGGCTTCTTCAGAAGCCATCTGATCTGGATGTACACTGTTTCCAAAGATAGGGGTTGTCGTGAACAGCAAGATAAGGGTTAAAATAAATACTTTGGTCCTCGGTATGACGTAAAACTGCATCCAGCTGTGACACTCAATATAAGTGTGGGAATGTGAGGCTGCCCTTTATCACAGTTGCCTCCCCACCTTCAGGGTTATGAGGCTGCCACAACCTGGGTGGCAGAGCTAGGCAGCAACCATCTACAGACCAATGGCTTTGTGTTCTAGTTACTGGGGTTTGGCGAATGATCCTTGTTGTACAAGGACAACGGCAAAGCACACCTGCCAAAGTGAGCTGGGAGTGAAGGCTATCTCAGATGCCATAAAAGAACTGAGTTGGGACATCAGCTAGGACAGGCGTTCTCATAAAAAATCCAATCAAAACCATCATGGCAGTTTCAAATATAGAATCAAAGTTAGGCAGTGCCAACAGACATCAAAGCTCTGCTGGTGACATCTCCGGCTTGGCCTCCTCGCAGGTGTGGGAGGCAGGGTTGGGCCACTGGTGGGAATCAAGCAATCGCCTGAGGAAATTCAGGGTGGGAACACTCAATGTTTAAACACTCTGAGAGGAAGAGTCTGTGTGTGAGGTAGTGGAAACACTATCCTGCAGAAAAGTGGATGTCTGTTGTGTTCAGGAGTGTGTGTGTGTGAATTCGGGTTTAACGTCGCTTTCAACAATTTTTCAGTCATATCACGACGGTGTCTGGTTGCGACAGGGAGCTCAATGCTCACGTTTATAGTGCTGCCTCACTGAAGTATCATGTCCCAGACACATTTCATGATACCACACCCAGTCACATTATCCTGACACTGGATCGACCAGTCCTAGCTCTACCCCGTAAATCTGAGTGCCAAACGAGGAGCAGCTAGTACCATTTTTAACGACTTTGGTATGTCGCGGCCCGGGATCGAACCTGAGACCTCCCGTTCCCCGGAGCGGACACTCTACCAACTGAGCTATCGGGGCCGGTGTTGTGTTCAGGAGAGCAGATACTGTGGTGGAAACTGTCGAGGACACCAAGTACAAGCTCTTCTGGTCTGGAAACAATAAAGGCACTGCTGGTGTAGGAGTGTTTGTGGCAGAAGAGTGGCTAGAGAAGTTTTTGAGGTGCAAAGAGTCTCTGACAGGATCATCCTGGTGAAGCTTGTAGTCAGCCAATATGTGGTGACCCTTGTGTCTGTGTATGCCCCACAGAGTGGTCTAAGTGATGAGGTCAAAGACTTGTGACTGCCAGGATCTCAGAATCAGAACTCCTGATCCCATGCGGAGATTGGAACAACCACATAGGCCGGGCAGGCACTGGATACAGGGAAGTGCATGGTGGGATTGGGTATGGTAGACCTGAACCAGATGTTGAGGGTGAGAGGATTCTAGAGTATGCCCTAGCATTTGACCTGCTTCTTGGAAACACATGTCAAATGCAAAATTTCAGTTCCCTGCATGGTATTTGAGACAATGACAGTCTACTTTATTATTGCCGATTTGACATGTTTTCTCACATTTTTGGGGGGTTATACAGCCCTTTCAAGATTATGTCACTTACATGTAGTGAAACGTTAATCTGAGGTGGGTGAAAACTCAAATGCCAAGAGAAAAACCTCCCAACCTTCCATTGCAGAAACTGGTGTCTCAAAAGTGCTAAGACATTGGGTGTGGGTACTCGTTAGAACCACCTCAATGAGGTGGTTCTAATGAGCACCCACAACATATGGTTGGAGTACAAATGAGAAAATTATAACAAATTTTCATCTGAAAAGTCACCATTTTGGAGATATGAAAGGGTACACTATATCGCATGGATGTACCGTATTTACTGTATGTTTTCGGATAGACAGGCCTGAGCAAACAGTGTAGACCCAGATGAGACGCTGCAGAACGCGGCGTCTCATCAGGGTCTACACTGTTTGCCGCTCATCCCGCTATTCTTAAACACAACATCGGGTAGTAAATTGAACTTGCTCAAATTTTACAACAAGCATGGTTAGGAGTTAAGGTGTCTGAATATTTAGGGTAAATACGGTATTAACTTAAATGTTATGACAAAAAGCATTTAAATGAAAACTTACTTTTCAAAGTCTGCCATATCCAGAATCACAGGAGGAGCTGCAAAATTGATGTTCAATATTTGAAATGGGAAAGCAAAGAACAAAAGACTATCATATACATGTACATCACATCTTTATAACAAGCCCCCACCCATAGGGGCTTGAAGAAATATATGGGCTGCATGATGCTTCCATGCAGAGCTGAATCCGGCCCGCACACTAGTACTGGAAAACCGCTTAGAGGATCTAAGCCTGTCCAGGAACCGCGGTGCGAGGCGGACCGTCCATGCTAATAAACCCTATTGGTTTCATTGGGCGACAGGGCTTGAGATGTCATTTCATCTCAATGTCGGGTAAAAGTCCCACGAAATTGGAAGCAACGTCTCCAAAATGACCTTTACAGTGTTGACGGGGACGTTAAACCTCAAATCAAACAAAAAAACATCTTTATAACACTATTTTTCAGATCATTATGAAAACACGCCTATACAAATACATTGTACGTTTTACCGCCAAAAAATTGAAAATTTGATGGTGAAAATTTGTGATATTTTTCTTATTTTTGCTCAAAATATAGATTGTAGGAACTCGTTAGAACCGCCTCATTGAGGCGGTTCTACTGAGTACCCACAATCTATATTTTAGAGCTGATATATAAGAAAAATAAGGTTCACCCCTATAAACCCTAGTTTTACTATATAAAAGTGGGGTTCAAAATTATATAGGCGTGTTTTCGTGATGTCCACAGAAAAGGCTATGTTATCTAAATAACCACGTCTTATCAAACCAAATTGTGTAGATTAAACTTCTTGTGGTCATTTTTTGTAAATCATTCTTCCAACCATGTCATACTCAAAATCATGTTATAATGGACCAAATTTTAGCATGCTTGTGGTGTATTTAGACGATCTTACATGGGTGTTCATGTATTATTGAATTTATTAAACGAGTTTAGGAAAAGTGATAAAATACGAGGCTTTGCCTAGCATTTTATGTCTTTTCCTCAACTCATTTAATAAATTCAATAATACATGAGCACAAATGCAAGATACTATTTATCATTATGGCGTTTAAAACGTATTTTACTCAAGACTGTTTTACAAAAATGTCAATATTCCGACATTATCAAACGTGATGTCGTTGAGGACACCATGCATGTGAAGGCACAGGGTGATCTAACTACAGTAAAACCTGTCTTAGTGGCCACCTCTAATAAGCAAGCAACCTGTCTTAAGCAAGTATGTCTTTTGTTCCCGAAAAAGGAAAATGCATTAAAATCCACCCGTATTAAGCAAGCACCTGTCTTAAGCAAGCAGATTTTGATTGTCCTTCAGGTGCTTGCTTAATACAGGTTGGACTGTAATTTGCATATTTAATTCACCAAATTTTTACATGGCGTTATTACATTCTTAAACAGAACATCATCATATGATAAATCATATAACAAAATATCACAGACAAGGGATATTTTTCTTTATTTCTTGCATGTTGTGGGTACTTGTTAGAATCACCTCATTGAGTGGGTCAGAGACAAGGATCCTGGCGTCTTCCGTTCCTGCCTGATGGCACCGGAACAGCGTTGGTCCAAGTGGATCATTCTAGAGGGGAATTACATCAAAAAAGAGGAGGTCGGTCTCAACCAGAAAAAAATTAGACTGTTTTTTTTTATTGACTCACCCTCATAAGACTATTGTTGGGGACTAAATCCAAAATCATCATAGTTGATCCAGTGCCATCAGTCTAGAATTGAAGATGCCAGGGTCCTTGCCTCCGACCCCAGTATCTACCAGGACTTGGACTGGGAATGACGTTCAGGGATATCCTTTCTTAAGTTTGGGAACAGGAAATAGACACTAGGAGCTAAGTCCAGAGAATAGGCGGGGTGTGGTATTAGCTCACTCCCATTCCGCTCAAAAGCATCCATTGCAATTTTGCAAGCGTGGACTCTTGCATTGTTCTGTTGGAGCAGAATCCCTGTGTAGAGTTTACTTCCGCATTTTTCATGGATCGCAGTTCTCAGGTGGTCGAGCAAATATGCACAATACACTTTTTCTTTGCTAGAAAGTCCAATATAATAATGCCTTGTGCATCCCAAAATACATCTGCCATCACCTTGCCAGCAGAGGGTTGCTTTTTTAACCTCTTCTGCGCTATCCACTGGCGACTGAGTTTTATTCTCTGGCTCATAATAATGGACCCAGGTCTCACCTACAGTCACCAGACTTGAAAGAAAATCATCTTTCTTTGACCTAAACAGCTTCAACAATTCACTGCATACTGATGCTAGGGTTGCCATTTGCTCGTAGCAAAGGGATTTTGGGATCCAACAGGCTGTTAGCTTGCGCATACCCAAGCTATCACATAAAATTGTTGAAGTGCTATCATGTGAAATGTGTAATGCATTTGCTATTTCTTCCACCTTAATTTGCCTATCAGAGTACACTAGATCCTGTAATTTGTTAACATTTCTTCATAGATGATATCTGATGGGCATCCAGACCTCGTTTCTTCTTCTCAAGATGTTCTACCACATTTGAATTCCCCAACCCAGAATTTAACTTGTGCCTACGATGATGCAGCAGACCCATAAACATTGGTCGACCGGCAATGTATTTTCGGACCAGTTTTCCCTTTCAAATACAAGTACCGAATTACAGTAGGGTTCTAAACTTTTGACGAAAAGCTTGCAAAATTTTGCATCGCTAGCCATGTTTGAGGTTCAATATCTTATGAGTGAATGAATGATAAGGGTGTAATTTTGCCGTCATGCCTAAAACATATATTGAAACAGGGCATGACATTTTTGGTTGTCTCGGTCAATTGGAATGGGTCAGGCTGGTTACTTATTGACTTGCCCTTGTATTCACCTTATTTGCATTATCTGCTGGTTCCTAGTCTGAAGGTTATCAGTGTTGGAAAAACAAGTAACCAGACCCCCCTGACCTTGAAAGGTCAGGGGGGTCTAGTTACGTGTTTTTCCAATATTGACAATGTGCAAGCTGGGAGCCAGCAAATAATGCAAATATGGTGAATAGAGAGGTTATAGTCTGCTGTTTTTATATGTGAAGGAACCATATTAATAACAGCTCAGTCATGTGACCCCTAACTTACCATTATCTATAAGATATTTCACAATATCTTTGTGACCAAACCTAGCAGCATGATGTAGACACGTCATACCATACTGATCTGTGGCCAGTAACTGTGCCCCATTATGATACAAATCCATCAACTTTCGTAGGTCACCCCTTTTAGAGGCATCAATCATCATTTTATCAATGGCTGACAGGGGTGGGGGTTTAGTCTCTCCACTCATAGAGAACTGGTACGATCTGGGGGCATTAATGACAGGTGTATTGGGCGAGCTGGGCTCAGAACTGAAAGTAAAGACACATAGAAAAACATAAGAATTCAGGCTAAATGATTTAGCATAATAAACTCCAGAAAACAGGAACACATTGACTCAGCACTCTGTCCCCCGCCCATCCGGGCTTGAAGAAATAGATTGGGCTGCATAATGCTTCAATGCAGAGCTGTTGAAACCGACCGAATGAGTACTGGCAAACTGCTTAGAGTGTCTAAGCCTGCCCAGGTAAAGTGGTGCAAGTCAGACTGTCCATGCTTATAAACCCTATTAGTTACATTGGGTGGTAGGGCTTGACATGTCATTTCATCTTTTGTTTGTTTGATTTGAGGTTTAATGTCCCCGTCAACACTGTAAAGGTTATTTTGGAGACGTTGCTTCCAATTTCGTGGGACTTTTACCAGACACTGAGATGAAATGACATCTCAAGCCCTGTCGCCCAATGAAACCAATAGGGTTTATAAGCATGGACGGTCCGACGTGCACCCCTTTGCCTGGGCAGGCTTAGATCCTCTAAGAGGTTTTCCAGTAATTGTGTGCGGGTCGATTTCAGCTCTGCGTGGAAGCATCATGCAGCCCATCTACTTCTTCAAGCCCCGATCGGTGGGGGCCAGTCATCTCATCTCAATGTTGGGTAAATATACATTTTTTCATGCTCAGCTCATGCTCAACTCTGTTTAGCATGAATTTTATAATATGATTATTTCAATATAAATCTGCTTATTTTCCTTCTCAAATCAGGAAAGAATGTTGTTTGTCCCACCCATAAATTTTAAAATTAAATTCTATGAGCTGGAAAAATATCATGCTCAAGTAAGTAAGTTGAGCATGAAAAAAGTTTATAACCTCAGGGCAAGACCTGACTGCTAAAGCATCATTGTCATAGTACTGAAAGCCTTTATGACAACAATATTCACCATATTGCATTATTTGCTGGGTCCTAGCTTGCACATTGTCAATATTGGAAAAACAGGTAACCAGACTCCCCTGACCTTGAAAGGTCAGGGGGGTCTGGTTACCCGTTTTTCCAACACAAATAACCTTCAGACTAGGAACCAGCAGATAATGCAAATAAGGTGAATGGAAACTGACAATGAAATAAGATTAACTACTAATTATGTGATGAAGCAACGTGTCAAGGCAGATCTAAATCAAGATGGAGGCATTGCAGTATGTTTTATCCTAATTATGATGATATTATTATGGCATATTCGAAAAAAAATTATGATGGCAGCTTTTTGTCATGGCTGGACTAAATAATGATGGAAGTTTTATACCATGTTAAACCCATTTGGTACCAGAATCCCCAAAACGGGTACCCTGGCAAACACTGCAGGCCCAGATAAGACGCCGCAGAATGCGGTGTCTGATCAGGGCCTCCACTGTTTGCTTAAAGTTCAGTCATTTTCCAAATAAATTTTGATAAAAACACAACCTGACACCCCTAAATTTGGAAATGAACTCCTGCTATATATAAGGAGGAAGATTCCATTTGGTACTAAAAGGGTTAATCTAAACTGTGATGGAAACAGTCCTGCTAGATCTAAACTACTTTGAAAACATAATATCATGTTTGATTTTGATAATGATGAAAGCTTTTTTATATATTTGATCTAAATTTTGATGAAAACGATCTGTTCTGTTCTAACAAAATTATGATGAAAAATGCCATGTCATACCAGAGCTCAATTCTGATGAATGCAGAATGCCATATCATACGTAAATTATGATAAAGGCATTATGCAATGTCAGATGTAAATTCTGATGAAAATATTATGCCAAGTAAGATGCAAATTTGATTAAAGCATTAAACCATAAGATGTAAATTCTGATTGAAGCATTATGCCATGTCCTAGCCAAATTCTGATGAAAGTATAATGTCATGTCAGATCTAAATTATGATGACAGCATTATGTCAGGTCGTATCTAAGTTCTGATGAATGCATTTTGCCATATGAAAGCTAAGTCTTTAAAACATTATGTCATATCTGAACTCTGCTGGAGGCATTATGTCATGTCAGATCTTAATTCCGATGAAGACATTGATATCATGCCATATGTAAACACTGATGAAGAAAGTTTGATCTGCGTTATGATGAAAGTATCTAAACTATAATGAATTCCAATGAAAGCCTTTATCAGATTTATAAAGGACATTTATACCTAACTTGACCAAATTTATGATAAAAGCATTGTTATGCCAATTGCTTGGTTTATAATATAACAATGAAATCATTCTGCCCTGTTTGATCAATATTATGAAAGCATCATTCCAAGTCTGATTTAAATTATAATGAAACCATTATGGCAGACTCCTGTTTAATATGCAATATACATGTAGTATTAACATGAAACCAGTAGTATTGGAAAGTATGATTACGGCATTATAGGGTGAGGTGTAAACAAAACTTTTTTTCTGTAATCTGTATAAAAAGGCATCATGCTTAGTGTCTTCTGAGTCTAATTTATCTTATACAAGAACACGAAACGGAGTAATCATGTGCATGGAAAATAATTGTCAATTGCATAGTCATAGTAATATGGCTTATTACATGTGCACAATGAAAATTATTTGCAATCAGAATTGTTACTGGTGACACGTCAAATGAAATTCATACACCAGGACCTGTGATATGGGAAGTTAGTCCCTAGCTCTAACCAAAGAGGTAAACTTAGCTACACAATCCTCAGCACCTTCAGATGTCGAAATAATCGAATCAGGAAGGGCATTCCAATCTCAATAAAAGCAATAAAGGCAGAACTCTGAAATATAAGCCATTTTCCTTTATTTATAATAGCCACTGCTCTTAAATGAAAGAATTTGCTCCCAAGGGGAGCAAATTCTTTCATTTAAGAGTAACCTCCCTAGACTCTTGGACTTTTTTTTCTGTGCATAATTATATTACACTTCTGGTTATGGGTGGTTAAAAGTAAACTATAGATATGAAAGACCCTATATCATCACTAAATAAACTATTTAATTAGCTGCTCTGAGAATGTTAACCCAAAAAATCTTTTACCAATGTCATTATCACATTCTGAATCAACTCTTAGAGCATCAATCACAAGTAACAGATAACATTATAAAAATAAAACGTATTTTTTTCAGAGAAAATAAAGATTGACTTCATGTAAATCCTGCCCTATGCAGACATTTCAAATGAAAGGGCAATCCTGTTTTATTTTGTTTGTTTGAAAAAAAAGGAGAACAAATTTTTGAATCTTTTCTGCTTTTCAATTCTGTGTTGAGCTTTCAGGGTTAACCCTTTCCCACTCAGATACATGTTTTTACGTGTCTGCCCCCCCCCCCCCATTTTAAGCCCCAGAAGCACCTAAATTCTGCATTTTTACCCCTGGATAGTAAAGTTTGCTGTAGGATTTGTTGAGCAAAAAAGTGATCTGTTTTGTTCGCGCGCCTCCCCCCACTGAAAATATTCTGGGGGGGGGGCATTGAAAGGGGGGGGGGGGGGAACGCCCCCTCACATCCTGAAAAATTTTGGGTGTATGGCGCAACCGGCCGCTTAAATTTATATCTGAGGGTGTCTGGGGTCAAAAATGCCTGAAAATTGATGCTGATAAAACATGCTGCAAACAGTGAAAATGGCCAGTCCCAAACACCTTAATTGTTGCCTTGACAGCTGTGTGAAGATTAAAATGTGGTCAAAAATTCATGTGAAAACACACTTTTTGCCACTTTTAAGATGCCCCCTCTTTACCATGACACCAGTGATCAAGTCATGAAAGGTTGCATTTGAAAGGCTACTGCCCAATGAACATTCATACCGAGTTTGGTGTAAAACAAACCATCCATTCTGAAACAATGGCTAGTTGAAGTTGCTGTCAGGTGCAACACTGTGAAAATCAGCGAAATTCACAAAATCCCTGAGTGGTAAAGGGTTAAGGAAACATGGCCCAGCTTACATTCAATATCTCTTGTATGCAGAAACAAAATTTCTTGCCCAAAACTTTTGTAAATCATTTCTATACATTATGACAGGAATCTAGCACTGAAAATGTGTGTATGTTTCACACTTGTACTGGGTGTCATAACTGTGCAATTAGTCTGACCTGAACAGCTACACTGTTTATAATTTTTTATCAATTGCATCACAATCTCTTTATCACACAACTGTTGGGGTCCAGAATGATAACCATGTTTGTAAAACAACCATATTTTATATCCAAACACAAATGTATGGATTAATTACAGAAAAAAGACCATTTACGGTTGTTTTTCCAATATAATCAATTAAATTTTTGAGATTCATCATTAAACTGTGCTATATCCGAAACTATATAATAATGAATAGTGTTATAAAGAGGTTAATGAGTATTATTTTGTGTTAAAAACAACTAAAATATTCATATTTAGGATCTTAAGGGAAATGACAAACTGAAGTGTTAACATTGAAGTAAATCTTTAAACTGGAATAATTGGATGAATCTGACTGTAAACTGGGCCAATTTTATATATTAAACTGGATATTTTAAACTAAAATAATAATACTAAAATTTGTGTTTTAACTGCTTACTGCAAACACCCAAGAACTGGGACAGTTGTACATAAGGAAAAACAGGTAGACCCAGAACAGACTCTGCATCATTTTGCCATTCAGCCAGATTTTTCACAAAGCTGGACAGCAAAATTTGCGACCACATAGTCAAAATCCAGTAAAATTCCTATATTAAGACCACCTTTGGGACTGTTCAAAAGTGGTCTTAAAGACCACCTTTGGAACTGTTCAAAAGTGGTCTTAAAGACCACTTTTGAACAGTTCAAAAGGCGGTCTCCCACTAAAGCACACTGGATAGAAAATGTAACGGAATGTTTCGAAAGCATAATTTGTCTTAATTTTAGGTGGTCTTAGTAGCAGAAATTTACTGTATAATGGTTACAGCAACTTGTTACACTGTTCCTATTTTTTTTTTGAGTAATTGCAGTTTTTTCTATGGCATGCTGGGTAACGGGAGCAACATTATACCATATATAGGCAGTCTGCCCAGAAGCCTGAACTTTAACCCAGACAATTTCACCATTGCCAGGGTAACATGGTAACAGTACAACACTGAAATAAGCAGTAAAATAGCACTATAAAGCCATAACATTGGAAGCACTAGCAGCAGCGATATAAATGTATTTGGAAACACTTGGCAGATTTTCTGCCAGTTTTTGAAAAAGAGAAACAACTTTTTAGACTTCCAGTGTTTCCTTTTTTCCTCAAAAAATCGGGTTCGCTCTTGAAGGAAAGAATTTGCTCCTGAGAAGCAAATTCGTTCCTTTAAGAGTAGACTCCAATTGACAAAGGGGGTAATAATGTTTCTGAAAAATTGCATTCCCTGAATGTGCATCTATTCCCCATAAGATAAAAGAAGAGGGCCATGATGGCCCTGGATCGCTCACCTGATCCATAGTGTAACAAGTGGGCCCCAGAGAGGGCCATTATTGGCCCCAGGGCTTTAATGTGCATAATGTTGAGGGAGGTCTTAAAGGTGAAGCTTCATACCAAACATCAACAAAGGCTATAATTTGAACAATCTTGGCAAAGGTCCACTAGATGAAGCTACACATCAAATATCAAAGACCTGGGCCTTGCAGTTTGAGAGAAGAAGATTTTTTTTTTAAGATATTCCCTACATAAGCCTATGCAAAACCAAATGGCCCCAGGGCTATATAAATCTATGTAAAACCAAAGGGCCCCGGGGTGGGGGCATTTGTGGCCCCAGGGCTATAATTTGAACAATCTTGGTAGAGGTCCATTAGATGAAGCTTCATACCAAATTTCAAAGTCCTGGGCCTTGTGGTTTCAGAGAAGAAGATTTTTAAAGATTATCCCTATATAAGCCTATGTAAAACCAAAGGGCCCCGTGGCGGGGCCACTTTTGGCCCCAGCACTATAATTTGAATCATCTTGGTAGGGGTCCTTTAGAAGAAGCTTCATACCAAAAGTAAAAGACCTACGACTTGTGGTTTCAGAGAAGAAGATTTTTAAAGATTTTCCCTATATAAGTCTATGTAAAACCAAAAGTCCCCGGAGCAGGGGCATTTTTGGCCCAAGGGCAATAATTTGATAATTTGAACAATCTTGGTAGGGGTCCACTAGATGAAGCTTCATACTAAATATCAAAGTCCTGGGCCTTGCGGTTTCAGAGAAGAAGATTTTTAAAGATTTCCCTATATAAGCCTATGTAAAACCAAAGGGCCCCGGGGCGAGGGCATTTTTTGCCCCAGCACTATAATTTGAACAATCTTGGTAGGGGTCAACTAGAAGAAGCTTCATACCAAATATCAAAGTCCTGGGCCTTGCGGTTTCAGAGAAGAAGATTTTTAAAGATTTTCCCTATATAAGCCTATGTAAAACCAAAGGGCCCCGGGGCGGGGACATTTTTGGCCTCAGCACTATAATTTGAATAATCTTGTTAGGGGTCAACTAGAAGAAGCTTCATACCAAATATAAAAGACCTAGGCCTTGTGGTTTCAGAGAAGAAGATTTTTAAAGATTTTCCCTATATAAGTCTACGTAAAACCAAAGGGCCCCGCGGCGGGGGCATTTTTGGCCCAAGGGCTATAATTTGAACAATCTTGGTAGAGGTCCATTAGATGAAGCTTCATTCTAAATATCAAAGTCCTTGGCCTTGCGGTTTCAGAGAAGAAGATTTTTAAAGATTTTGCCTATATAAGCCTATGTAAAACCAAAGGGCCCCGGGACGGGGGCATTTTTTGCCCCAGCACTTTAATTTGAACAATCTTGGTAGGGGTCCACTAGATGAAGCTTCATACCAAATATCAAAGTCCTGGGCCTTGTGGTTTCAGAGAAGAAGATTTTTAAAGATTTTCCTATATAAGCCTATGTAAAACCTAAGGGCCCCGGGGCGGGGGCATTTTTGGCCCCAGCACTATAATTTGAACAATCTTGGTAGGGGTCCACTAGATGAAGCTTCATATCAAATATCAAAGTCCTGGGCCTTGTGGTTTCAGAGAAGAAGATTTTTAAAGATTTTCCCTATATAAGCCAACGTAAAACCAAATAGCCCCGTGGCGGGGGCATTTTTTGTCCCAGCACTATAATTTGAACAATCTTGGTAGGGGTCCACTAGATGAAGCTTCATACCAAATATCAAAGTCCTGGGCCTTGTGGTTTCAGAGAAGAAGATTTTTAAAGATTTTCCCTATATAAGCCTATGTAAAACCAAAGGGCCCCAGGGCGGGGGCATTTTTGGCCCCAGCACTATAATTTGAACAATCTTGGTAGGGGTCCACTAGATGAAGCGTCATACCAAATATCAAAGACCTGGGCCTTGTGGTTTCAGAGAAGAAGATTTTTAAAGATTTTCCCTATATAAGCCAATGTAAAACCAAAGGGCCCCATGGCGGGGGCATTTTTTGTCCCAGCACTATTATAAGCTTCATACCAAATATCAAAGTCCTGGGCCTTGTGGTTTCAGAGAAGAAGATTTTTAAAGATTTTCCCTATATAAGCCTATGTAAAACCAAAGGGCCCCGGGGCGGGGGCATTTTTGGCCCCAGCACTATAATTTGAACAATCTTGGTTTTTGTTTGATTTGAGGTTTAACGTCCCCGTCAACACTGTAAAGGTCATTTTGGAGACGTTGCTTCCAATTTTGTGGGACTTTTACCCGACATTGAGATGAAATGACATCTCAAGCCCTGTCGCCCAATGAAACCAATAGCGTTTATTAGCATGGACGGTCCGCCTCGCAACGCGGTTCCTGGACAGGCTTAGATCCTCTAAGCGGTTTACCAGTACTAGTTTGCGGGTCGGATTCAGCTCTGCGTGGAAGCATCATGCAGCCCATATATTTCTTCAAGCCCCTATGGGCGGGGGCGGGTGAACAATCTTGGTAGGAGTCCACTAGATGAAGCTTCATACCAAATATCAAAGACCTAGGCCTTGTGGTTTCAGAGAAGAAGATTTTTTAAGTTTTTGGTGAAAAAAATCTATTTTTGGCTCCGGTGACCTAGATGTGCAACGGACCGGGACCATTTGAAGAACTTTGAAAGGGGACCACCTAAGGATCATTCCTGTGAAGTTTGGTCAAAATCCGATTAGTGGTTTAGGAGGAGATGTCGTTTAAAGAAATTGTTTACAGATGCACGGACGGACGCACGCACACACGACGGACAAAAAGTGATCCCAAAAGCTCACCTCGGTACTACGTGTATATAATTCAAAACAAGTAAAACCTAAATGCTGGCATAAAAAGAGGTTAAAGGCGGTTTACAATGGCTAACACTGAGGTACTGATAAACAGAATGCAATCTTAGCCTCCGATGCAAAGGAATCTAAACCGGAGAGTCATGTGGACATCAGCTCTGAAGAGCTTCGGTGCTTAGTAAATTTGGTTGCTTGACAAACAGTCGACCCAAAAAGGGGCACTTGCAGATCCAGATGTGACAGCTTCTAATCTAACAAGCAGTGCCATCAGTATCTACAATTTTTGCAACTGCATTCTTGAGTTTTGACTGAAACCTCTGTTTGGTTTGTCCATATTAACCCTTATCTTGCTGTTCACAACAACCCCTATCTTTGCAAACAGTGTAGATCCAGATTAGATGGCTTCTTGCTGTTCACGACAACCCCTATCTTTGCAAACAGTGTAGATCCAGATCAGATGGCTTCTGAAGAAGCCATCTGATCAGGATCTACACTGTTTGGCATTCAGTTTATGAATTTGTAGCAATAAATTACATCAAGTAATTTGATTGGTTGATAGACAGAAATGGGTGTGGCTTAAATGAATATTCAGCAAGATAAGGGTTAAAAGATGGAATTTCAATGCCAAAGCACATTGGGCTATGACATATTTTAAACATAATATGAAGCATAACCTCCCTTATTAATCAAAGCAAGGTTACTGAACATAATAAAACCATTACATAAAAGATTTACATACATGTACAAACAAAACACGAAGAAGCAAAATGGTTAATCTACATAAAAGCAACATTGACAACAACCTGTTATTTGATCCTGGTTGAGGGGGTGAAAGCAGGTTCTCTCTGCTCTCAGGGCGTCGCAGGGTTTCAGCTACCCTAAATAAATGAACCAATCAAATAAATAGCCTAACTATTACCGGGATGGTATTTATCTGGCCTAAGTACACCAAAACCTCTTTATAACACTATTAATGGGGTCCAAAGCAGAAACCATGTTAGTTAAACAACCGTGTTATATCCAAACAAAAATGTATAGATTATATAGAAAAATGACCATTCATGGTCATTTTTCTATATAATCTATGCATTTTTTGGGACCCATCTTGAAACGGTGTTATAACGAACCGTGTTATAATGAGGTTGTGGTGTATAATGATAAATCAATGTGAGCAATCTATAAATAATGAAGTATCAAATGAGCAGTCTAAAATATTAACCAATCAAAGTAGCAGTCTAAAAATAGTGACAAATCAAATAAGCTGTCCACAAAATAGTTATACAATCAAATGACAGTCAACAATCTAGAAATAGGGACAAATCAAATGAGTCGCTTTTAAAATAATGATACTTCTCAATATAATGCATACCGCAGACGTAAATATGTTTTTTTTTTGCTTATCTTCATAATATTCCACCACTGTAAGTTTCAAATCACTTTATTTACATTTCCAGTGTAAAGCCTAATGTAAACCTATAGAAAACAATGTAGTTCATACTTCCATGAACACATTGATTCACATGATTTTCAGTGACGTCACGACTTTTTCAGTGACGTCTGTCTAAACAATTGTTCTACGGACGTTGGTGACGTCAACGCTTTTTGTAGAAAAACGCTCTTACCCTCTTTGTAGAAAAACAGCGTGAAAATGTTTTTCAAGTTTAAATGTTTGCCCTATAAGCAGTTTTTGTAACGTCAACGCTTTTTGTAGAAAAACGCTCTTACGCCCTTGTAGAAAAAAAGCGTGAAAATGTTTTTCAAGTTTAAATGTTTGCCCTATAAGCATTTTTTCGCCCAATATTGAGGGGCAAAGAATGTAAATATAAAAAATAAACTTAATTTTTCTGCTTTTCATCAAAATATGAACAACAGCGGCCGGGTCGTTAGCAAAGTTTACATGACCCCCCTTCAGGGTTCATGTACTTTGTAAGCGACCCACTGAGTGCTCACTTTCATGAACAGCAGAAAAATAAAATTCTTTCTTAACTGAATTTTACTAACTTAACCCATTTAGTACCAGAAACCCCAAAACTTGTACCTCGGCAAACAGTGCAGACCCAGATCAGACGCCACGTTCTCGCCGCAGAACGTGGCGTCTGATCAGGGCCTCCACTGTTTGCAAAAAGTTCAGCCATTTTCCAAATCAATTTTGAAGAAAACATAACCTGACACCCCTAAATTTTGAAATGGACTCCTAATATATATAAGGAGGAAGATTCCATTTGGTACAAAAAGGGTTAAACCACTCTCCTCTGAAAAACTGAAACATTCATGCAGCCACCAAAAATTCATAAAAGTTACATTTAAAGTCTGGCAGTAAACACTAATGCTCTGCATGCTGGGTATTTTTTTTAGCAGCAGCAGCAGACGACATTTTGAAATATTTTTCTAATTTTCCCAGAAAACAGGATTTGACATCTTATGCAAATTGTCTCCAATGGAGACAATTTGCTTGAGAATACAGGATTTGACATCTTATGCAAATTGTCTCCAACAGGAGTTGGCATCTCATGCAAATTGTCTCTGTTGGAGACAAACAAATTGCCAATGAGGACATTTTGCATAAGATGTCAAATCCTGTTTTCTGGGAAAATTTAGAAAAATATTTCAAAATGCTGTCTGCTGCTAAAAAAAAATAAAAAAATACCCAGCATGCAATTTGCATGAGAAAACAGGATTTGACATCAGATTCTTATGCAAATTGTCTCCAACAGGAGTTGACATCTCATGCAAATTGTCTCCGTTGGAGACAAGCACAGGAGTTGACATCTCATGCAAATCATGCAAATTGTCTCCGTTGGAGACAAGCAAATTGTCTCCATTGGAGACAATTTGCATAAGATGTCAAATCCTGTTTTCTGGGAAAAATAAGAAAAATATCAAGAATTTGTCGTCTGCTGAGTTCTTCTTGTGAGTGATTAAGGCTTATCTATTACTATAATCATACACTAGTGTATGCACATGGTTCTTTGTTAGGAAATCAAGTATTGAGATTTTTATGTTGGTAGTTATACCACAATTTCTTTATAACACTATTGTTGGGATCCCGACTGTGCTAGTTAACCCTTTTTCTACCAAATGGAATCTTCCTCCTTATACACAGCAGGAGTCCATTTCAAAATTTAGGGGTGTCAGACTGTGTTGTCATCAAAATTTATTTGGAAAATGACTGAACTTTCAGCAAACAGTGGAGGTCCTGATCAGACGCCGAATTCTGCGGCATCTGATCTGGGCCTGCACTGTTTGCCAAGTACCCCTTTTGGGGTTTCCGGTAATAAATGGGTTAAACCACCATGTCACAATCCAAACAAAAAAATATATGGATTATATAGAAAAATGACCAGTTGTGGTCATTTTTCTATTTAATATAATCTGTACATTTTTTTAAGAATCCACCTTTAAACCCTGTTATATCCAAAACCATGTTAAAATGAACCGCTGCTATTTATCGTGACTGAGCATTAAAGTTTTTGCAAGATACAATTTCATTGCTACAGATATTCCTAAGTTCAACAAAATTGTATTACTTACTTAAAACAGCAATAGTTAAATGTACTTTTTCTTTCTTTTTTTTTTTTTGGTTTTGGTTTTACGGCCCTTTCAAGATTATTTCACTCATATCGAGCCGTTCGTTAATCAGAGGTGGGCGAAAACCGGAGTACCCGGAGAAATACCACCTGACCTTCCGTTGCAGAACTTGGCGTCTCACATGACCCGAGCCAGGCTCGAACCACAGCGGTGAGAGACCTAATGATCAAGAGTCAGCACTCTTAACCACTAGGCCATGGAGGCCGGTTAGTTAAATGTATTGCTTGTGGTAATGTAACATTATTTTAATGAAGTGTTAACTTAAATGAGAAACCTAGGCACCTATTGTAGGTATTTTCTGCACGTTGTCATAAATTTGTCAAATTAAAAGGCTTTAAGCTACTTCAAATTCAATATTTATCAATACACTATCAAAAATTTTCAACAATATTGTGTCAAAAATGACAACCAACATTAAATTACTGATAAAATTAATTTTCATCATTGACTATAATTAATTAAAATGGCTGTATGATCAAGGCACAACAACATATTTTGACAACACTCTGTGCATATTAGGTCCCAGATAATACAGAGGACCCTCGTTATAATGGCAGTTCCTGTTCTCAAAATGTATACCACTCTAAAGAATTTGACGCTATAACGAATCCCAATACAGACATATCTAACAATGATCCCGTTGCAAACTTCGGGGATAATCTGAGAAAATGAACTCTTGCTCAGTTAGCGGCAAACTGATTGGTAGTAAAAGGCTGTCTGTATTCTCATTTTCTCTAAGAAACGTATGTTCTGGATATTTGTTAGAATTGCCTCATTGAGGCAATTCTAACAAATATCCGTAACATATGTTTACTGGTGCTGGAGTATTTCATGTATTCTTCTGTTTCACTTATAGTATCTATCCTAACTAGATCAAAGGATCTGTTCCATTCAAACTGTGTGCGGCCCCATACCATTGGGGCTTAAAGAAATATATGGGCTGCATGATGCTTCCACCCAGAGCTGAATCCGACCCGCACACGAGTACTGGTAAACCGCTTAGAGGATCTAAGCCTGCCCAGGCAAAGCGGGGCATGAGTCGGACCGTCCATGCTTATAAACCCTATTGGTTTCATTGGGCTTGAGATGTCATTGCATCTCAATGTCAGGTAAAAGTCCCACAAAATTGGAAACAATGTCTACAAAATGACCTTTACAGTGTTGACGGGGACGTTCAACCTCAAATCAAACAAACAAACATTCAAATTGTGGTTATAATGAGTTTTGTTCTCATTCCCAATGTCAGTACAGTGAACCTTCTTGTGGGTTGACTGTAATTAACAATGAATAAAATAGATCTATTTTGTCAAAAAACATGACTGATAAAATGTTTTTTTTTATCCAGACATATTAATACCATAATAGTCCTAAGTATTAAGGCAGATAGACCTAGGCAAAAAGTACAGTCCCAGATCAGACGCTCCTTCAGACCACTCCTGAAGGAGCAGTCTGAGCAGGGTCTACACTGTCATTCCGTTTGCACCTTTTGGACTCCTTGCTCGATTGTTAACCTTTGTTCAAATTTAGAGAATTACATCAAGTCCTCAAGGTATCCAAATTTTTATGATTTTTTACAGTATTCTCCGCATGAAGTGGGGTTATCAAGCTGATATTAAATACACAGTCTTGTTAACATCAAGAAAAAGAATCCTATTTCTGAACAGATTACTTGAAAATAAGACAACACAACATCAATCCCCTAAATTTTGAAATTGACTCCTGCTGCAGTCGAACTTCAATGGCTCGAACCCTTTTGGGACCTCGAAAATCTGTTCGAGACAGGGGTAGTTCAAGCCACTGCGGGTTACTGTCAGGAGGCATAACGAGATACTTTTAGACATCTTTTCGGTGTTCTATAATGAATATGTATGCTGTGTGTACTCATTAGAATTGCCTCATTGAGGCAATTCTAATGAGTACACACAGCATACATTTACAAAACAAAAGACTAAAATCTCCTTAATTATCCCCCACTATGTAGAGAATTTTGCTAGGGGCTCAAGAATGGGTTTGACACATCCATGGTAAACGAGCCATCGGTGTTCGAGCCATCGAAGTTCTACTGTATATATAAAGAGGAAGATTCCACTTGGTACAAAATTGGGATAATATTGTTGTGGATTCCAGAAACAGTGTTGAAATGAGGCTACGGTAAACCTTCTTCGAGGCTGTTAACCCATCATATGCTAATGGATTCTTCCATTGCTATATGTTGGACAAGTCCATTTGACATATAAGGGGTGTCAGGCCTATTTTTTCATTTTTATTTATATTTTTAATGGAAAATTCTGTTAGCAAATAGTGCAGGCCCTGATCAGATGCCGCGTTTTGCAGTGTCTGATCTGAGCCGCACTGTTTGCCAAGGTAACCCTTTAGGGGTTTCCCCCCATGCAATGGGTTAACCCTTTTGTACCAAATGGAATCTTCCTCCCTATATATAGCAGGAGCCCATTTCAAAATTTAGGGGTGTTGGTTTGTGTTTTCTTCAAATTTTATTTGGAAAATGCCTGAACTTTATGCAAACAGTGTTGGCCCTGATCAGACGCAGCGTACTGTGGCATCTGATCTGGGCCTGCACTGTTTGCCAGGGTACCCGTTTTTGGGTTTCTGGTACAAAATGGGTTAATGTTACTTTACAGTCACAGCGGACAGAGACAGAAGAAAGACTGGCCATAATGGAAAACCCATAACCCAAGCAGACTCTTAAAACTCTGATTGCTGGGTATTTTTTTTCGCAGCAGACAATATAAAAAATTTTCTTATTTTCCCAGAAAACAGGATTTGAAATCTCATGCAAACTGTCTCCTGAATGACAAATGAAGACAATTTGCATGAGATGCCAGGTCCTGGTTTCTGGGAAGAATAAGAAAAATATCAACAATTTAACCCTTATCTTGCTGAATATTCATTTAAGCCACACCCATTACTGTCTATCAACCAATCAAATTGCTTGATGTAATTTATTGCTACAAATTCATAAACTGAATGCCAAACAGTGTAGATCCTGATCAGATGGCTTCTTCAGAAGCCATCTGATCTGGATCTACACTGTTTGCAAAGATAGGGGTTGTCGCGAACAGCCTGATAAGGGTTAAAGTCTGTTGAATTTGCCTATAGAGTACTTAAGGTTAAATAAGGCAGACCAATTTTTTTTAATTACTGAAACCCTAAAAGCACCAGAAAAACTTAGTAGCAGATAACATTATAGGATGTTTAGCGGAAAGCGTTTTCAGAGTACGTTTTTCTTATTTTTCAGAAAAAAAAACTACGGCTTGACAATACATGTGAGTCCTCTGCTAGGCAGACGATTAACATGTAATGTCAAGCCTTATTTTTGCTGAAACAATGAAAACATTAGATTGTTGTCTGCTCTAGAATTTTCTGTAGTGCTTGAAGAGTATTTAAGAGGAAATCAGGCTAGGTGATTTACATGAAATGTCGAGCCTTTTTTTCCTTTGAAAAAAAAAAGAAAGCAAAGACACAAAATCAACTTGAAAAATCTGCTTTAGTCACATGTAAAGCTTTAATGGATTATCATTCTGGAACATGGGACACCCCACCCCCTTAAAAGAAATTAGAAGTGGAGGCTAAAATTAGACTGTGGCCTGGAAAAGGTGCAAATTGGCACATGCAACAAGTGCAGACTGACATCAGTCTGAAGACCCTGTATTTCTTCTCCAAGACATAGGTTGTAAACCCTTTTTGTACCAAATGGAATCTCAAAATCCATCCAGAAATAAGAAAGTTATTGACTGTGTTTAAGTTTTGGACCATTTTTTTTTTACCTTTGACCTCTAAGTATGACCTTGACCTTGGAGGTATGAATCTGGGTTTGCACGTGACACATTGTCTCATGATGGTTAACATTTCTACAAAGTAATTTCAAAATCAATCCAGAAATAAGAAAGTTATCGACTGCATTTTAGTTTGGTCCCTTTTTTGACCATTGACCTCTTGGTTCTAAGTATGACCTTGACCTTGGAGGTACGGACCTGGGTTTTGCACCTGACACGTCGTCTCATGACGGTTAACCTTTCTGCCGAGTGATTTTAAAATCCATCAAGAAATAAGGAAGTTATTGACCGGGTTTAAGTTTCTGACACACAGACGAACAGACGGTCGGACAGGGGCAATGCTATATGCCCTTTTCACCATTCTTCGAATGGCACGGGCATCAAAATTAGAAGCAACATCTCCAAAATTACCTAAATAGTGTCGATTGGTATGTAAAATCTCAATTCAGACAAACAAAATGATCAGACTGCAAAAATGCACAGGATTAATTTATTCTTTGCTGATTGCACAGACAAACTTGCACCCTTTTTGTGTACACTGTCTCAATATGATACCTCATGCTCATTCAAATCAAATCAGTCAAGTTTTCAGTTAAATCTTACTGTTGACGAAATCAGCATTTTATATGGAGTGTAATAAATTAAACAAATAAAGAAGGGACATGCCTGATATCTGTATATATACTTTATTATTTCTATACTACTTCTTAAATTTGGTGACAAAGAGTCAACCCAGCTGTTGAATGAATCCAAGCTAGCTAGACCAAATGTGGCAGAGACGCTCTGTTGTGCAGAGTGGTCTGAGCTAGCTGGAATAGCCCTTCCAGTCAAAAAGTGTTGGAACGTAAGATGGCTAACTCTTATCCTGCTGTTCACGAGAACCATTTTCTTTGCAAACAGTGTAGATCCAGATCATATGGCTTCTGAAGAAGCCGTCTGATCAGGATCTACACTGTTTGACATTCAATTTATGAATTTGTAGGAATAAATTACATCAAGTAATCTGATTGGTTCAAAGTCAGAAATGTGTGTGGCTAAACTGAATATACAGCAAGAGAAGGGCTAACAGAGGGAGGAGCAGCAGTCAAGATGCAGTGCTAAGCTAGCCATAAACCACCTGTCCTTGTGAGTGCAGGGAATGGGAGAGATGACCTGCGGGCCGACTAATGACTCTCCTTGTAACATCACGAAAACGTGCCTATATAATTTTGACCCCTTTGAACCCCACTTTAATATAGTAAAACTGGGGTTTTCGGGGTAAACCTTATTTTTCTTATTTCTGATCTAAAATATAGATTGTGGGTACTCGTTAGATACGCCTCATCGAGGCGGTTCTAATGAATACCCACAATCTATATTTTGAACTTAAATAAGAAAAATATCACAATTTTTCATCTGAAAATTGTCTATTTTTCGGGGGCAAAGTTTACAATGTATTTGTATAGGCGTGTTTTCATAATGAAGATAAAGTTGACCAGCTCTCCCAGCAGTGGTGGAAGAGATGTCATTTTAGTGACAAGACAAGTGTGTTAACGTAAAGGAACAAATGGACTTTGAAGAATTTTTGTTTGGTTGAACCACGCATTGTCATATTTTGAAAATTTTGCACAATGCTTCAGTGATTACAGTGTATTTAATTAGCATTAACACAACACCTGCAGATTAGAAACAACAGTTTGGTACCCAAAGTTCCATTTTCTGAATAGCCTTTTCAATGACTTTGTCACATGCAGTTTGATATTTCTGAAATCATGAAAGCAGCAGTTTGGAAATGTCAAAGACGAATGGATAGACTTGGAATATTTTCCAACATTTTTTTTTAACAACTTTGATTTTCAATTAACTCAGCCCCCCTGAAAAAGACATCTACTCTTAAAGGAAAGAATTTTCTTGCACACCAGATAAGGAAATCCATTGTTTTAGATTGGGTTAGAAATTCTGTTCTTGCACTCCAGACAAGGAAATCCATGATTTTACCCTGCGATAGAAATTTATGTTCTGACCCTGGTGTTCCGACAGGCAACTAACATAAATGCGCTTCAATTCTATTCCACTGCCGGAACTACTTCCGCACTACTTTTATTTCGTAAACAACATACATGTGCGAGCTGTCAAAATTACCGGAGATGTTGTGCAAGAAAAAGAATCCAATATGGGGTTCTGTTGTAGATGGGCGTTTCCAACCCTCGGGATGACCGTGCTGAGCGGAACCTCGGCGTAGCCTCTGTTCCGCTCAGCACGGTCATCCCTCGGGTTGGAAACGCTCATCTACAACAGAATCCCATATAAGATTCTTATATTCTAACTGAAACTCTGGTATTCTTACCCGGGGACAGGGTAAAAATCGAATACTCTCGTGTGTTTGATAAATGCACTGGTTGAAAATGACCTCAAATGCGCAGTCTTTAAGGTTGATGTCACAGCATGTTATATGACATCACTGTGGTGTCATCACAATATGGCGAACGTTGAAAACCAAAGTGACTGCAGTATTAAAAATACACTCTCAGAAATGAAAGGTATGCAAGAAAAAGAATCTGACAGGAGTGTGAGGGGTGGATAGAAAAATCCTTCCCTTGGGATCGCTGTCTGGCATCACTCGACAAGCCTCGTGATCTGGACAGGGACCCTCGGGATGGATTTTTCCATCAAGTCCTCACACCCATGTAAGGTTCTTATATGCTCCTCAAGAGCAAATTCTTTCCTTTAAAAAAAGACCCATAACTAAGGCTGGCACAATTAATCAGATAATTGATTAATGAAACAATAAATTCAACAAAAATGATTATCATTACTGATTTGCTTGTAATCAATTATTTAATTAGCACAATTTACTACCCAAAGTTGTGCCTAAAATAGCTGGATGATTGGCAAACAGTGCAGACCCTGATGAGGCGCAGCGTTCTGCGGCGTCTCATCTGGGTCTACACTGTTTGCTCAGGCCTGTCTGTTGAAATACATATGGTAAACTATGAAAATAGTAGGTGTCATGCTCAGACAGAAAGCCAGACAGACAAACCTATGACCAAACATTCAGTGATTACTAATCGATTATTGATCACAATGGCAGGACTGATAATCAATTATCTTTTCAGCTCTGATTAGCCAGCTCTACCCCTAACAACATCAGATAAAAATGTTTTTGAGAGTTGCCACCCTCAAGAGTGTATCAACTCCCCTTAAATTAATATCAAAGCCTATGCTATTAATGTACATTTGCTAATGCCGCTTACCATCATGCATAAAAGACCCTTATGGTGTCTAAAGCACAAAACTCAAAACTGATATAGGCACAATTACGTAGAGGATCTTACACGACTGTTCATGTAATATTGAATTTATTAAACAAGTTGAGGAAAAAGGATAAAATGGGAGGCTTTGCCGAGCATTTTATCCCTTTTCCTCAACGACTTTAATAATCTGCATAATACATGAGCACAAATGCAAGATTTTATTTATCATATGACAGTTAAAATGCTTTTAATTCACAATTTTTGTACAAAAATGTCAATATTCCACGCTATGTAAATGCAATGTCATTGTGGATGTCGTACATGTAACGTTACAGGGCATATCTAACTAATTTGCTTGTTTAATACACTAGTGGATTATCGAATTTATTACATGGCGCTGTTACATTCTCAGATGAGACGTAATATGATAAATCATATTTATTCCATTCTGAAGTGCATATTCTTTGTATACACATCAACATTACAAATGCAGTACATGTACTACAGCATCAGATATCCATATATTTAGGACAATACAGTTAAACTTTGATAAGGTAATTCTAATGAGTACACACAACAACATTTATTTTGATGTAAATTGAAAAGATGTCTATATGATGCCTCCTGACCTGGCTGTAAGATCAACCCTTGGTGGCTCGAACTACTCCTGTCTCAAACAATTTTCTATGGTCCCAAGGGTGTTCAAACATACTTCAAACATACTTCAGGTGGTGATTGTTTGTTAGAATCACATCAATGAGGCAGTTCTAACAAGTACCCGGAGCAGAACTAAGAAAAACTGTACATGAATATCACTTTATTTGCATTATCTGCTGGTTCCTAGTCTGAAGATTATGAATGTTGCGAAAACAGGTAACCAGACCCCCCTGACCTTTCAAGGTCAGGGGGGTCTGGTTACCTGTTTTTCCAATATTGATAATGTGTAAGCTGGGAGCCAGCAAATAATGCAAAAATGGTGAATACTCTCATAAAGCCAAGATTTCTGTGTACAAAGTAGGGTTTAAAGGGGTGTCCATTACACAGATTTGTTATCATGATGGCAACTTAAAACTTATCTCTGATATAAAAAGAAAAAATCTGTGTAAGTGAGCATAAATGATCTGTCCACCTAAACTCTCCACTCCAAAACCCATCCTCACCCCTTTGACTTACCTGTTATTTGTATCTGCCCCAGGACTAGGTACATGGCTGCCATTGGTCTGAGTGTCATAACTACTGCTGGTTTTCGGCACCCTCTCTGTCATTCTGTAAACAGAGGATCCAGAACCACTATAACCTTTATCTCTCTCTAGGCTAATTCATACATTACGAAAACATGCCCATACAAATACATTGTAACCTTTATTGCCCAAAAAATGAAAATTTTCAGATGAAAAATTGTCACATTTTATTTATTTCTGCTCAAAATATACGAGGGTAGGCTAAAAAAGTTCTGAGCCTGACCAAGATCCAATGGTTTGTCCGTGCTGAAAGTGCCTTATTTTTCAACATAGTATCCCTTCCTGTCCACACACTTCCTCCAGCGTTGCTGGAGTCCTTGGATCCCAGTGGTATAGAAGGTCACATCTTGGTCCCTGAAAAACTCCTCCACAGCAGCTATCACCACCTCGTCTGAACGATAATGCTGCCCAGCCAAGTGCTTTTTCATGTTTGGAAACAGGAAATAATCTGATGGAGCTAGATCAAGTGAATATGGAGGGTGATCGACAAATGTGAAGCCACAGTCATGCACAGCAGCCATTGCGACAACCGATTTATGAGCAGGTGCATTGTCCTGATGGAACAAGACCCCTTTTGTCAATTTTCCGGGTCGTTTAGCCTTAATTGCTTTTCGCAATTGTTTTAGCAGATCTGCATAATACTCCCCATTAATTGTTCTGGCCTTTTGAAGGTAATCTATGAATATTATACCCTTGGCATCCCAGAACACTGATGCCATCACCTTCCCTGCAGAGGAGACGACCTTTGCCTTCTTTGGAGGGGGTGAGCCAGGGTGCTTCCATTGCATGGATTGTCTTTTGGTCTCTGGCTCAAAGTGATGAACCCAAAACTCATCCTGAGTGACAAAACGGTCAAGAAAACCATCTTGGTCTGCTTAAAAAATAGCCAAGTTGGCTTGTGACAGGTTCAGTCTGGTCAACTTTTTGTCAGGCGTCAAAAGCCGTGGCACCCATCTGGCGGAAACCTTCAACATTCCTAATTCACTGTCTAGAATGTTCTCTACTCGTTCACGGGAGATGCCAACAGTGTTAGCTAACTGATTCACAGTTAAACGCCTGTCATCCATCACGGCCCTGTGCACTTGGCTGATGGTTTCGTCAGTCGTTGCCGTTGTGGGTCGTCCAAGCCGGTCATCATCTTCAAGGCTGTCCTTGCCCATCTTAAAATTTGCTGCCCACCTTTTCACGGTTGCATACGAAGGAGCATCATCCCCTAATGTAGCAACCATATCGGCATGAATGTCCTTAGGAGCTAAGCCCTTTTTATGGAGGTACTTGATGACACCACGATGCCAGATTTTGTCCATTTTCTCTAAAACGTGCTAGTATCAATTTTCAAAGTCTAGAATTTCTACGTCATTGCAGGTAAACTTGAACTCATTTGAGTCAACTCAAGTAATAAAGGTTTGGATTTAATGAATACCAAATTTCATTGCTGTTGGATGCCTGCTTCTTGGTCAGCCTCAGAACTTTTCAGCCTACCCTCGTAGATTGTGATTACTCGTTAGAACCGCATCATCAAGGCAATTCTAACTAGAGCCAGTGTTTATGAAACACAATGCCCCCAACTGCTTGACCCTAACACTGCTTGTCCCTAACAGTAATTGAGATATCTTGTTTTTATGCGGCTGTAATGCTGAAATTACACAAGAAAAGCTGTAGTTAATCATCTACTCATCATCCCTGACCAGTCTGTGAAGTTTCGGGGAAAAACCTAAAATAGTTTTTTAGATATCTTGCTTACAAACTTAAAACGCGAAAAATTTCAAAGGGCCATAACTCAAGAAAAAAATTTCGGATTTTTTTCAAAAGTTAATCAGTTCATCTACTCATCATCCCCAACCAGCCTGTAAAGTTTCAGGGCAATAGCTCAAACAATTTTTGAGATATCTTGCTTACAAGCTGAAAACACGAAAAAAATCAAAGGGCCATAACTCAAGAAAAAAAAATTGGATTTTTTTCAAAAGTTAATCAGTTCATCTACTCATCATACCCAACCAGTCTGTGAAGTTTTGGGGAAAAACCTCATATAGTTTTTGAGATATCTTGCTTACAAACTTAAAACGCGAAAAATTTCAAAGGGCCATAACTCAAGAAAAAAATATAGGATTTTTTTTCAACAGTTAATCAGTTCATCTACACATCATCCCAAACCAGCTTGTAAAGTTGCAGGGCAATCGCTCAAACAATTATTGAGATATCTTGCTTACAAGCTGAAAACACGAAAAAAATCTAAGGGCCATAACTCAAGAAAAAAAATCGGATTTTTTTCAAAAGTTGATCAGTTCATCTACTCATCATCCCCGACAAGTCTGTGAAGTTTCGGGGAAAAACCTCAAATAGTTTTTTAGATATCTTGCTTACAAACTTAAAACGCGAAAAATTTCAAAGGGCCATAACGCAAGAAAAAAATTTCGGATTTTTTTCAAAAGTTAATCAGTTCATCTACTCATCATCCCCAACCAGCATGTAAAGTTTCAGGGCAATAGCTCAAACAGTTTTTGAGATATCTTGCTTACAAGATTTCATAGTATTTTTTGCAAAGGGGCATAACTCAAAAAAGGGGCATAATCCTGACGAGAAAAAAAACACGGGTCAATTATTTTTTCATGAGGAATCCATATATGAAATTTCAAAAACCTAGCACCCATGGTTCTAAAGTTATGCTATGCAGTAAAAAGTGGGACGGACGTAAGGACGGAAGGACGGAAGGACGGACGGACGAACAGGGCAAAACCAATATGCCAAAACGCGAAAAATTTCAAAGGGCCATAACTCAAGAAAAAAATTTCGGATTTTTTTCAAAAGTTAATCAGTTCATCTACTCATCATCCCCAACCAGCCTGTAAAGTTTCAGGGCAATAGCTCAAACAATTTTTGAGATATCTTGCTTACAAGCTGAAAACACGAAAAAAATCAAAGGGCCATAACTCAAGAAAAAAAAATTGGATTTTTTTCAAAAGTTAATCAGTTCATCTACTCATCATACCCAACCAGTCTGTGAAGTTTTGGGGAAAAACCTCATATAGTTTTTGAGATATCTTGCTTACAAACTTAAAACGCGAAAAATTTCAAAGGGCCATAACTCAAGAAAAAAATATAGGATTTTTTTTCAACAGTTAATCAGTTCATCTACACATCATCCCAAACCAGCTTGTAAAGTTGCAGGGCAATCGCTCAAACAATTATTGAGATATCTTGCTTACAAGCTGAAAACACGAAAAAAATCTAAGGGCCATAACTCAAGAAAAAAAATCGGATTTTTTTCAAAAGTTGATCAGTTCATCTACTCATCATCCCCGACAAGTCTGTGAAGTTTCGGGGAAAAACCTCAAATAGTTTTTTAGATATCTTGCTTACAAACTTAAAACGCGAAAAATTTCAAAGGGCCATAACGCAAGAAAAAAATTTCGGATTTTTTTCAAAAGTTAATCAGTTCATCTACTCATCATCCCCAACCAGCATGTAAAGTTTCATGGCAATAGCTCAAACAGTTTTTGAGATATCTTGCTTACAAGATTTCATAGTATTTTTTGCAAAGGGGCATAACTCAAAAAAGGGGCATAATCCTGACGAGAAAAAAAACACGGGTCAATTATTTTTTCATGAGGAATCCATATATGAAATTTCAAAAACCTAGCACCCATGGTTCTAAAGTTATGCTATGCAGTAAAAAGTGGGACGGACGTAAGGACGGAAGGACGCCAAAACGCGAAAAATTTCAAAGGGCCATAACTCAAGAAAAAAATTTCGGATTTTTTTCAAAAGTTAATCAGTTCATCTACTCATCATCCCCAACCAGCCTGTAAAGTTTCAGGGCAATAGCTCAAACAATTTTTGAGATATCTTGCTTACAAGCTGAAAACACGAAAAAAATCAAAGGGCCATAACTCAAGAAAAAAAAATTGGATTTTTTTCAAAAGTTAATCAGTTCATCTACTCATCATACCCAACCAGTCTGTGAAGTTTTGGGGAAAAACCTCATATAGTTTTTGAGATATCTTGCTTACAAACTTAAAACGCGAAAAATTTCAAAGGGCCATAACTCAAGAAAAAAATATAGGATTTTTTTTCAACAGTTAATCAGTTCATCTACACATCATCCCAAACCAGCTTGTAAAGTTGCAGGGCAATCGCTCAAACAATTATTGAGATATCTTGCTTACAAGCTGAAAACACGAAAAAAATCTAAGGGCCATAACTCAAGAAAAAAAAATCGGATTTTTTTCAAAAGTTGATCAGTTCATCTACTCATCATCCCCGACAAGTCTGTGAAGTTTCGGGGAAAAACCTCAAATAGTTTTTTTAGATATCTTGCTTACAAACTTAAAACGCAAAAAATTTCAAAGGGCCATAACTCAAGAAAAAAATTTCGGATTTTTTTCAAAAGTTAATCAGTTCATCTACTCATCATCCCCAACCAGCATGTAAAGTTTCAGGGCAATAGCTCAAACAGTTTTTGAGATATCTTGCTTACAAGATTTCATAGTATTTTTTGCAAAGGGGCATAACTCAAAAAAGGGGCATAATCCTGACGAGAAAAAAAACACGGGTCAATTATTTTTTCATGAGGAATCCATATATGAAATTTCAAAAACCTAGCACCCATGGTTCTAAAGTTATGCTATGCAGTAAAAAGTGGGACGGACGTAAGGACGGAAGGACGGAAGGACGGACGGACGAACAGGGCAAAACCAATATGCCCCCACAACTTCTTCGAAGTTGGGGGCATAACGAGTACCCACCATACCGCCTCATCGAGGCAGTTCTAACGAGTACCCACCATCTATATTTTAAAGCAGATAGAAATAAATAAATAAGGTTACCCCTGTAAACCCCAGTTTTACCATATAAAAGTAGGGTTCAAGACAAGAAATTGATGATATTTGGAGAAAAGCACTGGGGATATTGTGAATGCCTCCATCTGTCCATCACGCTATCTACTCCTAGACCCATCACTTGAACAAGTCTGTAAAATGAACAGCTCACTAAACCCCACTTTATATAGAGACAATTGGGGTTTATAGGGGGTATACATTACTTTTCTTATTTCTGCTCCAAGACATAGGTTGTGGGTACTCGTTAGAACCGCCTCAATGAGGCGGTTCTAACGAGCACCCACAACCTACGTTTGCGGTATAAATAAGAAAAATATCACAGATTTTCATCTTGGTGATGTGAAAAAATGCACTATGTTGCACAGGTGTGTTATCGTAATGCACTGAATGGAATGCAAGAAAATTTGGCACATGGCTTCCTTACATAATGAGGGCATGCAAGAGCAATGTTACATTTGGCTCCGCCCAAGGGGGGGCCTTCTCAACAGGTCAAAAGGTCATATTTAATGCTATCTGACTAGTAGAGACCAGTGATGGCATGCCATCACCTGCACAATCTAACAACGACAAATTTGCATGAAATGTAAAAATCTTTCTTCAGGGGAAAAAAAAAGAAATATTTTAAAATGCTGTCTGCTGAAATTTTTACCCAGAGTGCTAAGTGTTATGGAAACACACCCATGCAAGGTAACTTGAATCAAAGATCGGTCTCCATCACGAAAACACACCTTTATTATTTTGACTCAGTTAAACCCCATTTTACATAGTAAAACTGGGGTTTACAGTGGTGAACAATTTTTTTTCTTCTTATTTCGGATCAAAAATGTAGATTGTAGGTGCTCGTTAGAGCTGCCTCAGTGAGAAGGTTCTTACGAGTATCCACAATCTATGTTTAGAGCAGAAATGTGAAAAATATCAGAATGTTTTATCTGAAAATTTTCATTTTTTTTTTGTGGTAAAATTTTCAATATATTTGAATAGTCGTGTTTTTGAAATGCCAACAGACAGAATAAAAGCTGCAAGCACTGCATGATGCCCCGCCACTACAATTACACACGGACCCAATATGCATATTGGATTTGGTCCGAGAATTACATCAAGCAAGTGCCATATCAAAGTCAATAAGGAATTCAAAGTAAGGATGCATTACTCTTTCCCTTAATAAAGTTGACAGAAATAAATGACTGAGATGACTATTTTCCATGTTCAAAGAGCCATGGCTTCAAATGCAAGTAAACCAGCATTAAATTCTCATTTTCAGTTTTTGGGGGCCTGTGCCCTTTAAAATAAAGTCAAGGTCTTCAAAATCTAATCAAGTCTTTGGTCAATTGCATTGATACATTGTACCAAGTTAGACCCCATTTCATTGATGTGTTCATGCGATTGGGTGCACACAAGCCATTTTTGGCCCAAAATTGAGAGTGGGGATGTGGGGATGATGGCCAGTTAACCTAATACATGTACTCTTCAGATCAGTGTCTTCACCGTGCACAATATGGCTGACCATCAGGTTAACAAGTTCAGCACGTTTGTATTCACTGTTTGGGCAGTACAATACCACCAGATTCTAATGAAATACATTTCAAGACCCTTCCTTACTGGTCTGTGTAGCTGAGCAGGCTGGTTTGTGTCTTACCTGGGGCCAGTTGTTCAAAGCATCGTTAGCTTAACAAGCTTGTTAGTGGTCATATTGTTAACTCTTCTAGCAAATACAATATCGTAAATTTTGGTATTTTTGCTGGAAAAATGTGAGCAGCTTTTGCAAAAGCTGCTCACATTTTTCCAGCAAAAATTTCAGCATATTTGCCATATTTAATGATCAAAGTTTTAACGATACGTTAACTAACGACGTCGTTAGTTTTGAACAACTGGCCCCAGGTCATAAACCTCGAAAGACATGTTTTATCACAACAGGGTTCATATGTTTCCAAATGGCTCATAGAAACTGTTAAGGTTGCATCACGTGAAGAAGTCCATGAAATGAACACCCCAGCAAAACTTTGGTTGTGGGTACGCTTTGGAACAACTCATTGAGGCAGTTCTAACGAGCAAGCACAGCCTATGTTTGCAGTATAAATAAGAAAAATATCACAGATTTTCATTAGAAACAGGGCCATGTTGGAGATGTGAAAAAATGCACTATGGTGTTTTATCATAATGGGTATTTTGTGATAAATGAAGGATAATTTTTGTCAATTCTCCATTAAAAACCTGCTGTGGGCTGATTGGTTCCAATGAATACTCACAACAGGTTTTTATAGTCGAACTTCAATGGCTCGAACACTTTTGGGACCTCGAAAATCTGTTCGAGACAGAGGTAGTTCGAGCCACTGAGGTCACTGTCAGGAAGCATAACGAGATATTTTTAGACATCTTTTAGGTGTTCTATAATAAAAATGTATGCTGTATGTACTCATTAGAATCGCCTCATCGAGGCGATTCTAATGAGTACACACAGCATACATTTGCAAGATAAAAGACTAAAATCTCCTTAATTATCCCCCACTATTTCTTATGTAGAGGATTTCGCTAGGGGCTCAAGAATGGGTTCGACACATCCATGGTAAACGAGCCATCGGTGTTCGAGCCATCGAAGTTCTACTGTATATGGAGAAATAAGGAAAATTATCCATCAATTATCACTAAATACCGACCTTATCTGTTGCTATGACGGCCTGGTGACTAATTCTTACCCTGGGGACTTTGGTGGTGTAACTGGCATAGAAAAAGTGAAAATCAGATCTTGTTCCTTATGGAAATTGTTTTCCTTCAACACAGCAGAGCTTTTGTTGCCATTGACATCAAACGTGCTATGTCTGTTGGAAGTGACAAAGTCAGGGTCAAGGATGTACAAATCTTCCGATGATATGTCTGTTATATAGTGTAAGTTTTCCTGAGAGCGGTCGATACGAAAAAATCTTTCCGCAGTGGTTGCTGAAATATGAAGTATAGAGAGATAAGTATTCTACTTTAGCAAGTACTCTACTTTAGCACAATACAGGCAAAAATCATTTTCGTTTAATTTGGGCTTTACAGGCCTTCCAAATTATTTTCCCAAAGAGTATACATGAAGGTGAATGTTAATTAGAGCTGAGGGCAAACCAGAATACCTAGAGAAAAAGCACCTGACTTTCCATTGCAGAACATGGCTTCTGTAATGGGTCTTTCATTTCTCACATGTGACCTGAGCAAGACTAAAACACACGATGGTGAAAATATGAAATCAATCTTCAATACTTATAACCCTTATCCTGCTGAATAAAGTTTGCACAGTTTGCCACACCCAATTCTGCTAGTCAGCCAATCAAATTACTTGATACTATGATTTGTTCAAATCTGAAAAGTGAATAACAAACAGTGTAGATCCTGATCAGATGACTTCTTCAGAAGCCATCAGAACTGGATCTCTATTGTTTGCAAAGGTAGGGGTTATCATTTATAGCAGGACTTTGGAACTTTAAAACTTTGTTCCAGACAGATACCGAATTTGATCTATTAATTGTTTTAACTAAGAGGGCCAGAGGGCCCTGGTTCGCTCACCTGTGTGTCACTGTCTCGAGTACATTCTATTTTTAGCTCTGGTGGCCGTCTTCTTCATCAGCAGAGTGATTTTAGCTTATTTGGTAGGGAGTAACCTAGGCAACATTCCTGTGAAGTTTGAATCAAATTGGCCTTAGGGTTTACAATATTTTTCCATTTTCAGCTCTGGTGGCCATTTTGTTCATCAGAGCGGGATCGTTTTAGCCTTTTTGGTAAACTTTTGTAAAGATAAATATTCTGACAAAGTTTCATGAAGATTGGATTAAAAATGCTCCTTCTAGAGTGTACACAAGGTTTTTCTAAGATTTGATCTACTGACCTAGTTTTTGGCCCAACATGACTCAGTTTCAAACTTTGCCTAGATTTCATAGAGATAAATACTCTGACAGAGTTTCATGAAGATCCAATCAGAAATGAATGAGTTATGCTGGTCACAAGCATTTTACCATAGTTAGCAATGGGAACCTATGGAGAATGCTGTCATAAATCTAAAAGGGGTCATAACTCCACCAAAAATGATCGGACTTGACCCGTTTACTAACCGACCCAGATTTTTGTGATCTCTACAATATATATCAGTTTCAGAAAGATCAGGCCAAAAATGAATGCGCTAAAGAGGGTCCAAGCTTTTGGTAAATGGTTGCCATGGCAACCACACTTTGCAATTAAATCTCACAAAACATACTATGTCATTGTTTCCCCATCCAGTGTACACCACAAGTTTGATTGAAATGAGCCTGCAGGTTGCCAAGATATTGCAGTTTGAAAGTGTGGGCGACGACGGAGGCCTGTCATCCTATAAGCTCTCCCAGAGCCTTCGGCTCTGGTGAGCCAAAAAAGTGCTGACTAACCCACAAACAAATGGACAGTGCAAAAACTATATGCCCTCCTACAGGGACATAAAAATACTTAATCTGAGCCTTCAGGATAAAGGTCAGTAAATGACCTTGACCTTTGGAATTGATAAACTTGGATTCAGCTGATTGCAAATATCATTTCTGATGCCACAAGCTACCATGCATTAAAAACTAGAAAAAGTGTCCATAGGACACGGATGCCCACGCCAAATGCCATTCATAAAAAATATTACAAATGTACTTCAAATCAATCATAAAATATATGCATCAAGGGCAGATAATCCAAAAACCAAAAATGCAAGAGTTGTCTTCCTTGTTCATGACACATCATCTCAGTGTGATGAATGCACCTGTGAAGTTTCATGAATATATTCCATACGGTTTAGGAGTTATGGCTTGGACACGGTTTACTATATGGTACTAAGTCTTGTTCATGACACATCGTCTCAGTATGATGAATGCACCTGTGAAGTTTCATGAATATCTTCCATACGGTTTAGGAGTTATGGCCCGGACATGACATAACATTTGACTATATATGGATGTAAGTCAAGGGCAGATAATTCAAAAACTAAACAAGCAGGAGTTACCTTCCTTGTTCATGACACATCGTCCAAGTATGATGGATGCACCTGTGAAGTTTCATGATTATATTCCATACGGTTTAGGAGTTATGGCCCGGACACGGTTTACTTTAATATTATGGTACTAAGTCAAGGGCAGATAATTCAAAAACCAAAAATGCAAGAGTTGTTTTCCTTGTTCATGACACATCGTCTCAGTGTGATGAATGCACCTGTGAAGTTTCATGAATATATTCCATATGGTTTAGGAGTTTTGACCTGGACACGATTTACTATATGGTACTAAGTCAAGGGCAGATAATTCAAAAACCAAAAATGCAAGAGTTGTCTTCCTTGTTCATGACACATCATCTAAGTGTGATGAATGCACCTGTGAAGTTTCATGAATATATGCCATACGCTTTAGGAGTTATGGCCCGGACACAACATACCATTTGACTAAATATGGATGTAAGTCAAGGGCAGATAATTCAAAAACTAAACAAGCAGGAGTTGTCTTCCTTGTTCATTACACGTCGTCCAAGTATGATGGATGCACCTGTGAAGTTTCATGATTATTTTCCATTTGGCAGGAGTTGTCTTCCTTGTTCATTACACATCGTCCAAGTATGATGGATGCACCTGTGAAGTTTCATGATTATTTTCCATTTGGTTTAGGAGTTATGGCCCGGACACGTTTTACTATATGGTACTAAGTCAAGGGCAGATAATTCAAAAACCAAAAATGCAAAAGTTGTCTTCCTTGTTCATGGCATATCGTCTCAGTTTGGTGAATGCACCTGTGAAGTTTCAAGAATATATTCCATAGGGTTTAGGAGTTATGGCTTGGACACGGTTAACCATATGGTACTAAGTCAAGGGCAGATAATTCAAAAACCAAAAATGCAAGAGTTGTCTTCCTTGTCCATGACACATCGTCTCAGTGTGATGAATGCACCTGTGAAGTTTCATGATTATATTCAATACGGTTTAGGAGTTATGGCCCAGACACGGTTTACTATATGGTACTAAGTCAAGGGCAGATAATTCAAAAACCAAAAATGCAAGAGTTGTCTTCCTTAGTCATGACACATCGTCTCAGTGTGATGAATGTACCTGTGAAGTTTCATGAATATATTCCATACGGTTTAGGAGTTATGGCCCGGACACGGCTTACTATATGGTACTAAGTCAAGGGCAGATAATTCAAAAACCAAAAATGCAAGAGTTGTCTTCCTTGTTCATGACACATCATCTCAGTGTGATGAATGCACCTATGAAGTTTCATGAATATATTCCATACGGTTTAGGAGTTATGGCCCGGACACGATGTCGGGACGGACGAACGAACGCACGGACAAACGGACGGACAGGGGTAAAACTTAATGCCCTTCCGCTATTCTTCCAATAGGCGGGGGCATAAAAATGCAAGAGTTGTCTTCCTTGTTCATGACACATCGTCTCAGCGTGATGAATGCACTTGTGAAGTTTCATGGATATATTCCATACGGTTTAGGAGTTATGGCCCGGACACGTTTACTATATTGTACTAAGTCAAGGGCAGATAATTCAAAAACCAAAAATGCAAGAGTTGTCTTCCTTGTTCATGACACATTGTCTCTGTGTGATGAATGCACCTGTGAAGTTTCATGAATATATTCCATACGGTTTAGGAGTTATGGCCCGGACACGATGGCGGGACGGACAAACGAACGGACGAACGAACTGAAGAACGGACGGACAGGGGTAAAACTTAATGCCCTTCCGCTATTCTTCGAATAGGCGGGGGCATAAAAATCCACTGTTTTGCCTTTTTTTTATACAAATGTCTGAGTGACCAAATTTGACCTTGCCGTAAAGCAGGTCAAGGTCAACCAAAGGTCATCATTCAAAAAACATGGAAGGGCCCCCAAGTACCCGATGCTGGCTACCAAGTTTCAAGGTCATCGCCCATTCGGTTCCTGAGAAGAAGATTTTTAAAGGTTTTTACCAAATATGGGCAATGACCGGTAACAGGTAAAAAATTTTGCATGGGTGGGAAGCCCTTGTCACAAGGTACCTACATGCCAAATATGAAGGCCCTACCTTAAATGGTTCAAAAGTTATGAAAAAGAAGGTCAAAGGTTAAGGTCACAGGTCGAAATTGTATGGGTGGAAAGTCCTTGCAACAAGGAATATACATGCCAAATATGAAGGCTCTATCTCAAATAGTTCAAAAGTCATGATAAAGTAGGTCACATGTCAAGGTCAAAGTCAAAAATCATTTTTGTATGAATAGGAAGCCCTTGTCACAAGGAAACTACATGCCAAATATGAAGGCCCTATCTCAAATGCTTCAAAATTATGACAAAGTAGGTCAAAGGTCAAGGTCATAAGACAAAATTTTTGTATGGGTTGGAAGACCTTTTCACAAGGAACATACATGCCAAATATGAAGGCACTATCTCAAATTGTTCAAAAGTTATAATAGATTAGGTCAAATGTCAAGGTAAAGGTCACAGATCATTTTATGTATGAATAGGAAGCCCTTGTCGCAAGTAACCTACATGATACATCAGTTTGATGATGATCTGACCAAAACTGTGGCCTCTAGTGTGTTCACAACGTTTTTCTCTGATTTGACCTACTGGCCTACTTTTTGACCCAACATGACCCATATTCGAACTTGACCGAGACATTGTCAAGATGATCATTCTGGGCAAGTTTGATGATGACTGGACCAAAACTGTGGCCTCTAGTGTATTCACAAGGATTTTCTATGATTTGACCTACTTACCTACTCTGTGACCCGACATGACTTATATTCGAACGTGACCAAGATATTATCAAGATGATCATTCTGAGCATGTTTGATGATGATTGGACCAAACCTGTGGCCTCTTAGTGTGTTCAGAAGGTTTTTCTATGATTTGACCTACTGACCTACTTTTTGACCCAACAACACCCATATTCGAACTTGACTGAGATATTGTCAAGATGATCATTCTGGGCAAGTTTGATAATGATCGGACCAAAACTGTGGCCTCTAGTGTGTTCACAAGTTTTTTTTCTGATCTGACCTACTGACCTACTTTTTGACCCGACATGACCCATATTCAAACTTGACCGAGATATTGTCAAGATAATCATTCTGAGCAAGTTTGATGATTATCAGACCAAAACTGTAGCCTCTGGTGTATTCACAAGGTTTTTCTATGATTTAACCTACTGACCTACTTTGTGACCTGCCATGACCCATATTCGAAACTGACCGAGATATTGTCATGATGATCACTCTGGCCAAGTTTGATGATGATAGGCCCAAAACTGTGACCTCTAGTGTGTTCACAAGAAAAGTTTACGCACAGATGCACGCACGCACTGACGCACGACAGACGACGGACAAAAAGTGATCCCAACAGCTCACCTCGTCACTATGTGACAGGTGAGCAAAAAAAGTATCAAAAAATCGTGGTGAAAAATCTACCTAATTAGCACACACTCGATATGAAAACAATATACATGTAGCTAGGACACGTTACAGATCAAGTTGAATTTCAGCAGAGGGGTTCACAACATACACATATGATTGTCTGGGTCAAAACACCAAACCTCAATATGAAATCATTGGGAGGTCACTGTGAAGTGTGCGCTTGTGCATTTTCTTTCCAAAAATAGTTTGGGTTTGTGCTTACAGGAGCATGTGTAGTAAATAGGGCGATAATGGTAGTTCCAGCCACTGAGGGTATATCACAGCACAAGGCAAGGAGACATAATGGAGATAATTCGGAGATACAGTCAACCCTCTTTATACCGACATTCGTTATAACGGCAAACCTCGTTATAACGGCAATTTCAATGGAATGACTACTGAACAAAAGGCTGAGCCTCGGTTCCGAGTGGCGTGGGCTTCCCTCGAGTTGGAAATGCACAAATCGAGTCCACAGTCATGAAAGAGTCTTGTAATCTAATACTCCAAGAAGCAAATTTTATAGATATTTGTTAGAATCGCCTCACCGAGGCGATTCTAACAAATATCTATAAAAATTGTTTCTTGGAGTAATGATGGAGAAAAGGCCTTTTATTACTTATCATACTCCTAACTGGGATTCTTTATAACGGCAACTTCTTTATAACGGCACAAATATAGGGAACAAATACTGTCGTTATAACGAGGGTCCTCTGTATATTTTTTTTATCTTCCTCTAAACAAAGGTTTGTTTGTTTGTTTGATTTGAGGTTTTAACATCCCCATCAACACTGTATAGGTCATTTTGGAGATGTTGCTTCCAATTTTGTGGGACGTTTTACCTGACATTGAGATGAAATGAAATCTCAAGCCCTGCCGCCTAATGAAACTAAAAGTGTTTAGTTGCATGGATGGTCTGACTTGCATCACTTTGCCTGGGAAGGCTTAGACCGTCTAAGTGGTTTACCAGTACTCATGTGCTGTCGGCCAGCTCTGCATCAATTCCTTGAGACTGATTCCACATTGTTTAGTACTGGTTTCTATCCAGGAAAAAAGAGGGCCTTTATAAATGAAGTTTATTATTATAATTATTGTTTTTGTGTGGCAGCACCATGCAGCCTAATCTTTTTCTCTAAGCACCAATGGGCAGGGTCCTACTAAATAAAGTTATGTTATGTGTAATCACTAGAATCGCCTCAATGAGGCAAGATATGTAATACGTTATTATTAGAATTGCCTCAATGAGGCGACTCTAATGAATACACATTGAGGCATTTCTCAAACCACATAACTTTGAAGGAAAACAAGAAAGCAGTCTGGAGGACAGCCAAATCCCCCGCAGCATCTTGTATCAAGGCTCAACCTTGTGACCTTCGCCTGTGACCTTGACCTTGAGTTGGCATGGTTAGCTCACTGTGGGGGATAATTGACCCAAAGTTTAATGAAAATCCTTTTAGGGGTAAAGGAGATATGGAAGGGACAAAAAATTCAAAGTTTTAAACTTGTGACCTTCAAATGTGACCTTGACATTGAGTCGGCATGGTTCATTTATAGGTTCTGCACATCAGCTCACTGAGGGGGATAATTGACCAAAGTTTAATGAAAATCTATTGAAGGGCTCAGGAGATATGGAACGGACAAGAAAGAGTTGCGGACAGACAGGCGGACGGATGGACGGACGGACGTTCTTTCTCACGAACGGATACTTAAGTGGCTAGGCGTCGGCATATTGACTACTTAAGCGGCAAATTCTCTTAAGCGGCAAGCCACCTAAGAGCGAATTTTTGCCACTTAAGTACCCAAATAACGGAATAAACCCCATTTGGACTCACGAATATATACTTAAGTGTCAAACTGTCCAAATTTTTTGCCCCCTAAATGTCGTTTCGTTGGTGCGGACTGACAGACAGATGGATGGACAGACATGGGTTCTGCACATCAGCTCACTATAAAGAATATTTGACCAAAGTTTAATGAAAATCCTTCCAAGGGTAAAGGAGATATGGAACAGACAAAAAATTCCAAGTTTTAAACTCGTGACCTTCAACCATGACCTTGACCTTGAGTGGGCATGGTTCATTTATAGGTTCTGCACACCAGCTCACTGAGAGGTATAATTGACCAAAGTTTAATGAAAATCTATTAAAGGGTTCAAGAGATACGGAGTGGACAAGAAAAAGTTACGGACAGACGGACGGATGCACGTCTTTATGGATGTATACTTGTGTGTCTTCATCCCTACAAAGTACCCTTGAGTGTCAAATTTCCTGGAAATTTCTTGGAAAATAAGACACACAAGTAGCTATTTTTGACACACAAGTCAGTGACTTGTGTGTCTACGGAATAAATCGCATTGAGTTTAATGGAAGTGTCCATAATTTTAAACACACAAGTATACATCTGTTCCTGCGGACAAACTGACAGACAGACAAACGGACATGGGTTCTGCACATCAGCTCACTGTGAAGAATATTTGACCAAAGTTTAATGAAAATCCTTCCAAGGGTAAAGGAGATATGGAATGGCATAAAAATTCCAAGTTGAGAGGGTTTTTGTTTCAAGGACTTGCTATCGTGATAAATGTGGCATCTGATCAGGGCCTTCACATTCTGTGAAAAGTTCAGCGATTTTTTAATAAATTTCAATATGTAATTCAATCTGACAGATGGTACTGGTAAACTGCTTAGAATGTCTAAGTCTGTCCAGGCAAAGTTTCATTGGGCATCATTCATTTCATCTCAATGTCGGGTAAAAGTCCAACAAAATTGGAAGCAACATCTCCAAAATGACCTAAATAGTGTTGATGGGGACATTAAACCCCAAATCAAACAAACAAACAAACAGCCATTAAACCTTGAAATGGACTCTTTCAATACATAAAGTGGAAGACTTTGAACTGAACCCTTGTCTTGCTGAAAAAATTAATTTTACCACACCCATTTCTGATTATCAGCCAATCAAATCCCAATATAATTTACTGCTACAAATCCACAAAGTGAATGACAAACAGTGTTGATCCCGATCAGATGGCCCCTTAAGAAGCCATCTGATCTGGATCTACACTGTTTGCAAAAATATGGCATATCCTGGTTTAGTTTGACAAGGGTTAAAATTAACTTACAATCAAGAAAGCACCATTTGGGAGAAAGTTTTTGGGAACAAGTTGAGTCTGTATTCTCTGTTAGGGAATCCTGAAATACACAAAAATGTTAACTCAGCCTTACATGTACCATTACCCTATTCGCTGTAGTTATCACACATAAATACAACAATACTTATTCAATGCCACTTAACCCATTTAGTACCGGAAACCCCAAACGGGTACCAGGGCTAACAGTGCAGGCCCAGATCAGACGCCGCAGAACGATAGACACTGGTATGTAGAGCGGCGTCTGATCAGGGCCTACACTGTTTGCGAAAAGTTAAGCCATTTTCCAAATGAATTTTGAAGAAAAAAAACAACCTGACACCCCTAAATTTTTAAATGGACTCCTGTTATACAAAAGGAGGAAGATTCCATTTGGAACAAAAAGGGTTAAGACTGCAAAATTTGGCAGTCTAGTGAAGCTGGAATAGTGCTAAAACATCACACTTGCAAATCAATTATTATACACTTCTGACAGGGACAAATTGCCGACTTGTGTTTCTGTAGGAACTATTTGTGTTAACTCCATATGCTCCTTATACCAACTTCGGACAAGTTTGGATGTAAGACCACCCTTGAACAGTCCCAAAGATGGTCTTCAACCAAACATCCAAAGTAGCATAAAGTTGCACCTGACTGTGCAGATTATATATGTGACTGTGGGCATAATGGAAATCATCACATGAACAAGTCCGTGAAATGAACACCCCGCCTAATCCCCATTTTATATAGAGAAAACTGGGATTTACAGGGGTCTACATTATTTTGCTTATTTCTGCTCTTAGACATAGATTGTGGGTACTCGTTAGAACCTCCTCAATTAGGCGGGTCTAACAAGCACCCACAACCTAAGTTTGCAGTATAAATAAGAAAAAAATCATGGATTTTCATCAGAAAAGTAGCCATTCTGGAGATGTGAAAAAATGCACTATGTTTCCAGGTTGTGTTATCGTAATGGCTTTCTTCTGCTTGTTTTCATGATTAAAATGAAATGTTTAAGCACACTGAGCTCTTGTTATGGCAAATACTGTACCTCTTATGAACAGACTCAAACATCATACTGAGTTGGGTGTTTCTTTCGATACTACATTTTTTAAGGATCTTTTTTTTTTTTCTTTTTCGGATTTTTTGTTTGGGATTTATGACCCTTTCAAGATTATTCCTCTTATTTTGAGATAATCAGAGGTGGGCAAGAAATGAAGTACCCGGAGAATCACAGAACTTGGCATCTCATATGCGAACAAGCATGTTTTTTCTGCAGATAACTCAGTAGTTAAAAGTCACTATCTATATCCGATATATTTTACATTATTTTTATGAGAGATGTAACATTCTCAAACTGCAGTGAAATTCCGCTATAAAGACCACCTAAAAGTAGGACTAATTCTGCTGTTAAAAGCTTATTTAGTAGGCGGCAGTAATTCTTTCTTTGTGTTTTCTGCATACAGTGTCCTCTGGTCAGAGACCATCTTTGGTACTGTTCAAAAGTGGTCTTTTAGACCACTTTTGAACAGTCCCAAAGGTGGTCTTAATATAGGAATTTTACTGTATTTGCTTACTTGTCACAGGAGTCATCCCAAAAACAGGGTCTCTATACTAAGAGCCACAGTTTGCTTCTCAGCATCATGATAACACACCTGTGCATTCTTTCATATCTCCAAAATGGCTACCTTTTTCCATGTAAATATATTACCGTATTTGCCCTAATTACCGCACCGTGCGCTTAGCTTTTTCAAAATTGTGTCAACAAATCATGGTGAAAAATCGACCTATTAAGCGCACACAAATCATTCGGGTAACTGTCTTGGCAGCTGAACTGTCTTGTTCCCCGCTTCACTGTTGAAGAAATAACGATAAGTTTTTTTTTATTGATTTCCCGTGAAAGCTTCAATGGGAGGTTACTGTATGGTGTGCGCTTATGCATATTTCTCAAAAATAGCTTTGGTGTGCGCTTATAGGAGCATGGGCGGTAATTAGAGCGAATACAGTATATTTTTCTTGTTTATACTGCAAATATATGTTTCGGGTGCTCGTTAGAACTGCCTCATTGAGTCAGTTCTAATGAGCACCCACAACCTATTCATCACAAACATGTCTGTTTTGGAACTATGAAAGCATGCAAGTGTCACACGGGTGTGTTACCACAATAAAACATGGCTTTGGAAATAATGGTTTAAAACCTAATCCCCAAAATGTATTGATTATATAGAAAAATAACCATAAAATTAATGGTCGTTTTTCAATACAACCTATACATTTTTGTTTGTGATTTCCTATATAATCTCTAGGTTTTCTTTGGAAACACAGTATTTACTCTAAGTATTCAGACACAAGTACAATCTAATACCCCATGTTGGGCCTAAAAATAGCTGGATGAGCAGCAAACAGTGTAGAGCCTGATGAAAAGCCTCGTTCTGTGGCGTCTCATACGGGTCTACATTGTTTAATCAGCCCTGTCTGTCGGTAAATACGGTAGCACAGAATTGCTGTTCAGGTCACAAGGTTTCTGCTTTGGAACCCAGTAATTGTGTTATAAATAGGTTGTGCCAACTCACGATCAAAAAATGTAACTAAGTCTTACCTCATGTAGTCTGTTGATATGTGTTCGGACTTCTTCAAGATTTACGTTGTTTTCAACCACAATGATACCTAATGGCACAGCTGTCAGGAAAATGTCATATAACATTATAATACATATAAACATATATAAAACATATAAACATATATTAAGAAATGACAAGCACACTGTGCTTTTAATACAGCAAATATAAAGTAATAGTCAGTTGTGAACAAGATGAAATTTAAAGCAAAACGAAAGTCAGTTGGCTTTCATCCACTCAAATTCTGACAAACACCTAAGCCATGTCGAAAGTAAATTAATTTTGCTGAAAGACAAATTACTTTTAACTCAAACTATTAGAAGCCTCCGTGGTGTAGTGATCATGATACTCGCCTTGTAAACCAGGGGTCGCAGGATTGATCCCGGGCTTCTCCAGTCTTTCGGATGAGTCTTTAAACAGAAGTCCCGTCTCCGTATGACTTTAGCTGTTGGTGACACGTAAAACACAAACACTCACTCACTCCAACTATTAATATCTCAGAATGAAAGTTGTCGTCCTTTGGACTTTTTGACTGTACATCAGTATTTCTGCAATGGAGCATCGGTTTTTTTTGTTTGTTTTTTTTTGTTGGTTTCGGAGTTCTACCACCCAGTCAACACTATGAGTGGATCTATACTGTTTGCAAAGGTATGGGTGGCCATGAACACCAGCAGGACAAGAGTTAATATTTTTATGTATTCCCTTGTCACTTTTAGATCTTGGCATAATTACAAAACTATTGTTATAACAAGAGGGCCATGATGGCCCTGGATCGCTCACCTGATCCATAGTGTAACAAGTGGGCCCCAGAGAGGGCCATTATTGGCCCCAGGGTTTTAATGTGCATAATGTTGAGGGAGGTCTTAAAGGTGAAGCTTCATACCAAACATCAACAAAGGCTATAATTAGAACAATCTTGGCAAAGGTCCACTAGATAAAGCTACACATCAAATTTCAAAGACCTGGGCCTTGCAGTTTCAGAGAAGAAGATTTTTTTTAAAGATATTCCCTACATAAGCCTATGCAAAACCAAATGGCCCCAGGGCTATATAAATCTATGTAAAAACAAAGGGCCCCAGCCCGGGGTGGGGGCATTTGTGGCCCCAGGGCTATAATTTGAACAATCTTGGTAGAGGTCCACTAGATAAAGCTCCATACTAAATATCAAAGGCCTTGGCCTTGCAGTTTCAGAGAAGATTTTTAAAGATTTCCCTATATAAGTCTATGCAAAACCAAAGGGCCCCGGAGCGGGGACATTTTTGGTACCAGGGCTATAATTTGAATAATTTTGATAGAGGTCGACTAGATGCAGCTTCATACCAAATATCAAAGACCCAGGCCTTGTGGTTTCAGAGAAGAAGATTTTTGAAGATTTTCCCCATGTAAGTCTATGTAAAACCATAGGGCCCCAGAGTGGGGGCATTTTTGGCCCCAGGGCTATAATTTTAACAATCTTGGTAGAGGTCCATTAGATGCAACTTCATACCAAATTTCAAAGTCCTGGGCCTTGTGGTTTCAGAGAAGATTTTTAAAGATTATCCCTATATAAGTCTATGTAAAACCAAAGGGCCCCGGGACGGGGCCACTTTTGGCCCCAGCACTATAATTTGAATCATCTTGGTAGGGGTCCTTTAGAAGAAGCTTCATACCAAATATAAAAGACCTAGGCCTTGTGGTTTCAGAGAAGAAGATTTTTAAAGATTTTCCCTATATAAGTCTATGTAAAACCAAAGGGCCCCTGAGCGGGGGCATTTTTGGCCCAAGGGCTATAATTTGAACAATCTTGGTAGGGGTCCACTAGATGAAGCTTCATACAAAATATCAAAGTCCTGGGCCTTGCGGTTTCAGAGAAGAAGATTTTTAAAGATTTTCCCTATATAAGGCCATGTAAAACCAAAGGGTCCCAGTCGGAGGCTTTTTTTGCCCCAGCACTATAATTTGAACAATCTTGGTAGGGGTCCACTAGATAAAGCTTAATTCCAAATATCAAAGTCCTGGGCCTTGCAGTTTCAGAGCAGAAGATTTTTAAAGATTTTCCCTATATAAGCCTATGTAAAACCAAAGGGCCCGGCGGCGGGGACATTTTTGGCCTCAGCACTATCATTTGAATAATCTTGTTAGGGGTCTTTTAGATGAAGCTTCATACCAAATATAAAAGACCTAGGCCTTGTGGTTTCAGAGAAAAGGATTTTTAAAGATTTTCCCTATATAAGTCTATGTAAAAACAAAGGGCCCCTGAGCGGGGGCATTTTTGGCCCAAGGGCGATAGTTTGAACAATCTTGGTAGAGGTCCATTGGATGAAGCTTCATTCTAAATATCAAAGTCCTGGACCTTGCGGTTTCAGAGAAGAAGATTTTTAAAGATTTTCCCTATATAAGTCTATGTAAAACCAAAGGGCCCCTGAGCAGGGGGATTTTTGGCCCAAGGGCTATAATTTGAACAATCTTGGTAGGGGTCCACTAGATGAAGCTTCATACAAAATATCAAAGTCCTGGGCCTTGCGGTTTCAGAGAAGAAGATTTTTAAAGATTTTCCCTATATAAGCCTATGTAAAACCAAAGGGCCCCAGGTGGAGGCTTTTTTTGCCCCAGCACTATAATTTGAACAATCTTGGTAGGGGTCCACTAGATAAAGCTTAATACCAAATATCAAAGTCCTGGGCCTTGCAGTTTCAGAGCAGAAGATTTTTAAAGATTTTCCCTATATAAGCCTATGTAAAACCAAAGGGCCCGGGGGTGGGGACATTTTTGGCCTCAGCACTATCATTTGAATAATCTTGTTAGGGGTCTTTTAGATGAAGCTTCATACCAAATATAAAAGACCTAGGCCTTGTGGTTTCAGAGAAAAGGATTTTTAAAGATTTTCCCTATATAAGTCTATGTAAAAACAAAGGGCCCCTGAGCGGGGGCATTTTTGGCCCAAGGGCGATAATTTGAACAATCTTGGTAGAGGTCCAATGGATGAAGCTTCATTCTAAATATCAAAGTCCTGGACCTTGCGGTTTCAGAGAAGAAGATTTTTAAAGATTTTCCCTATATAAGGCCATGTAAAACCAAAGGGCCCCGGAACGGGGGCATTTTTTGCCCCAGCACTATAATTTGAACAATCTTGGTAGGGGTCCACTAGATAAAGCTTAATACCAAATATCAAAGTCCTGGGCCTTGCAGCTTCAGAGCAGAAGATTTTTAAAGATTTTCCCTATATAAGCCTATGTAAAACCAAAGGGCCCGGGGGCGGGGACATTTTTGGCCTCAGCACTATCATTTGAATAATCTTGTTAGGGGTCTTTTAGATGAAGCTTCATACCAAATATAAAAGACCTAGGCCTTGTGGTTTCAGAGAAAAGGATTTTTAAAGATTTTCCCTATATAAGTCTATGTAAAACTAGAGTGTTCACAAGTTTTTTCTTTAATTTGACCTACTGACCTACTTTTTGACCCGAAAAGACCTTTATTCAAACTTAGCCAAGATATTGTCACAATGACCATTCTGAGCAAGATTAATGATTTAACCAAACTTGTGGCCTCCTGAGTATTCACAAGGTTTTTCTATGATTTGACCTACTGACCTACTTTTCAACCGGACATGACCCATATTCAAACTTGACCGAGATATTGTCATGATGATCATTCTGAGCAAGTTTGATTATGATTGGACCAAAATTGTGGCCCCTAGGGTGTTCACAAGGTTTTTATATGATTTGACCCGCTGACCTACTTTTTAACCCGATATGACCCATATTCGAACTGGACTGAAATATTGTCACAATGGTCATTCTGAGCAAGTTTCATGATAATTGGACCAAAACAGTGGCCTTCAGAGTGTTCACAAGGTTTTTCTATGATTTGACCTACTGACCTACTTTTTGACCGGACATGACCCATATTCGAACTTGACCAAGATATTGTCATGATGATCATTCTGAGCAAGTTTGATTATGATTGGACCAAAATTGTGGCCTCTAGGGTGTTCACAAGGTTTTTCTATGATTTGACCCGCTGACCTACTTTTTAAGCCGACATGATCCATATTCAAACTTCACTAAAATATTGTCACAATGATCATTCTGAGCAAGTTTGATGATGATTGGACCAAAATTGTGGCCTCTCGAGTGTTCACAAGGTTTTTCTATGATTTGACCTACTGACCTACTTTTTTACCCGACATGACCCAAATTCGAACTTGACCGAGATATTGTCATGATTATCATTCTGAGCAAGTTTGATGATAATTGGACCAAAACTGTGGCCTCTAGTGTGTTCACAAGAAAAAGTTTACGCACGACGGACGACGGACGACGCACGACGACGCCGGACATCTTACTGTCACAAAAGCTCACCATGACCTTCGGTCAGGTGAGCTAAAAACAGTATTGTCTCAGGAATACTTGTGTGGAATGCTTCTAGCATTTTCATTTAATATATCATAAATTTATATTCATATATATGATATATATATTCTAGCATAACATACATATTTTGCTGCTGGTTACATTTATCTAAGATTATATAGTTACATTTGACTACCATCAGAACTATCTAGACTAACATTTTGTTTGTTTGCTTTGATGTTTAATGACCCTGTCAATACTATTTAGGTCATTTTTGAGTTGTCAAGTTACCTATCCACGCTTTTCCTGGGCAGGCTTATGCGTAAGTGGTTAACCAATACAGTGCACAATCTTTCGCCAGGTACTGACAACTGCCCTTCTTGGATCAGCAGAAGGGAGAGAATGACAGTAGAAAAGATTTCATGATCAATCTCCACCAAAAATGTTGCCGACCCCAGCAGGTATCGAACCCGCGTCCTCCTGATAACCAGTCGGACGAGCATTCGACTGAGTCACCCATTTTGTGTTTCAAAATACCAAGTCATCAAAATCAAGTGAGATATTAGTCACATTTCAGAATGAACATGAGTGTTAACATTAACCCTTAAAGCACATAGGAAAAATCTTGAGCAGATGATAATATTTTTTTTTATCTTATTTTTCTTCATAGAAAATAAAGCAATAAGGTTGATATTGTATGTCAAGCATCTGCCCCACAAACAATTCAGATTCAGATCTAATGTTGTTTCAGAGAAAGTAAGGCTGGACATTTCATCACGATAACAAGTCCATGAAACGAAGACCCCCTAAACCCCACTTTCCACTTTATATTGAGAAAAGTAGGGTTTACGGGGGTATACATAATCTGCCTTATTTTTGCTGAAAAACATAGATTGTGGGACACGTTAGAACCGCCTCATTGAGGCGGTTCTAACAAACACCCACAATCTATGTTGAAAGCAGAAATAACTAGAGCTATCACTAAAGGTGATGAATACCCCCACAAAAACTGCCTTGATAGTACAACAGCGGCATTTTGCAATTTTTTTCACTTGAAAGGGGCCATAACTATGTCGAAAATGACGAATTGTAGTGGAAATCGAACTTGACCTGTATTTTATGATGTTACATCAGTGTACCAAAACTTATAAAAATCGGTGAAGCGGTTTTTGAGTTATCGTCTGGAAACCAAGTCAACAGACCGACCGACCGACCGACCGACCGACAAGCTCACTCCTATATACCCCCCCCCCCCCCCCCCCCCCCCCAAATTTCATTTGTGGGGGTATAACAAAGATGTTATCATTTTTACCTAATATTTATCATTTTCTGCCACCATGTTGGACGCCATTATTTCTGACGGACATGTTTTCCTAATGTTATTTAATGTGGAGCCTTATTTTCTCTGAAAACATTACCGCTAAAATGCTGTCTGCTGGTGTTGATGGGTACTTCAAGGGTTAACCAACATCTCAAGAGTGCATATACATTCCTTGGTAAGTGCATGTTACTGGTGCATATATGAGAAAAGTAAGTATTGTGCAGCCACATTGCTTTATATGTGATATATGAGCTTTACATGTAACCAATGCGCTTTACATGTTATAAAGGAGCTTTATATATAATATATGCACATAAGCTTCCCGATAAATATATAAGCTTTATATGTTACACATGAACTTTATATGTAACATATGGGCTTTATATGCAATACATACATATAATAAATATGCTTTATATGTATCATATGAGCATATAGGATTTATAATATGTATCACATTGGCTTTATTTGTAACATGTAAGCTTTATTATGTAACATATGAGCGGTGTCATTGTCCTTTATACATAATTGTAGAAAGTGATGTACACCACAACCTATTTATAACACTATTAATGGGTTCCAAAGCAGAAACCATGTTAGTTATTCAACCATGTTATATCCAAACAAAAATGTATAGATTATATAGAAAAATGACCATTTATGGTCATTTTTCTATATAATCTATACATTTTTGGGATCCATCTTGAAACCTTGTTATATGCAAAACCATGTTATAACAAACCATGTTGTAATGAGGTTGTGGTGTATTTTGTTTGTTTGGGTTTTACAGCCCAGTAAACACCATTTAGGTCATATTAAGCCAGTCAGTTTACAATTCCTGGGCAGGCTTATACATAAGCGGTTAACTAAACTCCGTTCAGAAAATCTGAATCATCGATTTTTTCGTTTCTCACTTTTAATACTCATTTAAGCCCATACATCACTAAGGGAAAGTTTTAGACCTCGCCCTCCGCCGATTTCTCCAGCAAGTCGTATGCCTCTGCGACAGCTAGGAAAGGCTGTGATTATTTGGAGAAAATTGCAAATTCTATATTTTCTTTCACAGACTAAGACATTCTGACAGGTTCGACACACCCTTATAAACCATATATAGAAGTGGTCACTGCGCTTATACATTACAAGGGCGTCTATGTTTGATTTGTATGATCACTCCATGGAAAATCATTAGCTGTGACACCACATCTGATATCGGTATAATTCTTTTTGTCGACTGTTGACAGTACATCACGCTAGTGACTCCCAGATCCTAGTGAGCCTCTATCTAGCCAGGGCTCTAGAAATTTTGAAATCCCAATCGGTCCAGAAGGTGACCGATGACGTCATCACTGACTTATTTTTTGCAAGTTTTTTGCTGCATGCTTCGTTTTTCGTTTTGCATGTTTTTTGTTTGATTGTTTGTGCATGTTTCGTTTAGGCATGTTTTGATCATTTGGTGTATATTTATCTGTTGTTCATTACACTGCAACCTCGTTATAGCGCTGATCGTTTAAGCGCGAAATCAGTATAACGCGGTTGTTCCATGGCTCCCGATTTTTTTCCGTCGGGCGAGATTCTGCGCGTCCGAAATTGACTGGGGCGAACCGGCCGATTTTTTTCGAGCGGCCGAAAGTGACGGGGGCGAATCAGCCGATTCGCTGAAATAGATTTGCGACAAGCCGCAGACTTGAATCCGTGGCATAGTAGAGCTTCCGCGCATCCGAAATTTACTGGGGCGAACCGGCCGATTTTTTTTCCAGCGTCCGAAATTGACGGGGGCGAATCGGCCGATTAGCTGAAATAGATCTTTGACAACCCGCACACTTGAATCCGGCGCATAGAACATCCGCGCATCCGAAATTGACTGGGGCGAATCGGCCGATTTTTTCCGAGCGTCCGAAATTGACGGGCGCGAATCAATGAGATGAAACCACCGCTACAGTTTTTTCTGCACGCGATCGGTAAATGACGTCATCGGACCCCATCAACCCCACACGTGTCTATTGTTTTATCTAAATGGGGCGTATCTCTTTCATTAATTGTTTGGAAACGGTAAAAAATTCTCGATAGCAAAACGGTTGTGGAAAACAGTACTTTCTGTAAGCTCCGTGTCAATAACCAACAACAGCATACAGATGTGTTAACACGAATTTTTCTCCAACTTTTCTCGCCAAGCGTCTGCTATTTGGCGCCAAAACATAATCATTCACGAGATAGTAGAATAGTCGTAGCAACTCGTCTTAGGAGCAATTAAATAATTTTCACATTGATTGCGGATTAAATTTTATGATCGGGGAATAAACGCAAATTAGAGACATAACTTGACCATATTTTCACACCTTATCGACATGCACCGCAGGGTGGCAACTATATGACAGGGATTAACAATAGTGTCATAATTGAACCGTTATAAATCATCAAACAGTGTAAATCCAAATCAGATGTCTGCGGCGTCTTTCTGAGGCCTTAATCCCGCGAGAGTCTGCGATACCTGGCGAGATCTCGAAAACGTGTTTACTGTCAAACTCAAATTCATCCCCGAGAGAGATAATTGGATTATATTACTGGCACAATAAACAGTTTGACACCTAACCAGGTATAATTTCTCTGTTTTTTCACTTCGATTTTAGCTTATTGGGGTTTTTTTTCGGACCGATTTTTCAGCAAAATTTTCCAGCAAAATCGGTTTTCATTTTCAAAAAACGGTCTGAACCGGTGAAAAATCGGACTTCTAGAGCCCTGCTAGCCATTCCAATATATGGTGTGTCGCAATTGCATATCTATTTATATAGTGCGTCACATGGATTTGAATATTTTACCTAACAATCATCGTCAAATGGACTTGGTCTGTGCTCTCATTTCTTTGTTTTGCAATTTTCTCCAAATAATCACAGCCTTTCCTGGCTGTCACAGAGGCATACGACTTGCTGGAGAAATCGGCGGAGGGTGAGGTCTAAAACTTTCCCATAGTGATGTATGGGCTTAAATGAGTATTAAAAGCGAGAAACGAAAAAATCGATGATTCAGATTTTCTGAACGGAGTTTAGTATAGTGTTTATGCAGGGAATGACTGTAGTCTAAGAACAAATTTCACGATCAATCTCCAAGTAAGAATATTGCCAACCCTAGCAAATATCGAAGCCGTGACTTCCTGATCATCTGTAAAATGTGTATCTGACTGTGCTACATTAAAATGAAATGCAACAAGCAAAAATGTGTTTTCAGACCTGTGTACAACAAAGGCTCAGATCAAAATGTGCATCAAGCTATTTGTAAAGGAAAGCATTTGTTCTGACTATGATTGCTTAACAGTGGTAGTTTTTAACCCATTGTATACCAGTGGACTCTTCCATCGCTACTCGTACGTTGGACAGGCCTAATTTTTCGTTTTTTATTCAATTTTTGACAGAAAATTCTGTTAGCAAATAGTGCAGGGTCTGATCAGACGCCAAGTTCTGCAGCATCTGATCTGACCCTGCACTGTTTGCCAAGGTTCCCAGATGCAATGGGTTTAATCAGTTTGACTATTTTTAATCCCCATAAAGTAGATAAAAGGGAGGGTTAAAATGATATGTTAAAGTAAATCTGAGTACATGGTTAAGTGAATCAATTTCTTGGATATGGAAAATATCAGAAAACAGTCTGGGGCCAGTTTTCAAATCTTAAAACTTAACCCATTTTGTACCGGAAACCCCAAAACGAGTAGTTGGCAAACAGTGCAGGCTCAGATCAAACACTGCTCAAGGCCAACACTGTTTGCAAAATTTTCAGCCAATTTCCAAACAGTTTTTGAAGAAAACACAACCTGGCACCGATAAATTTTGAAATGGATTCCTGCAATATATAAGGAGGAAGATTCCATTTGGTACAAAAAGGGTTTATCATTTAATATGGCAAATATAATATTTTTTTATTTTTTTTTGCAGAAAAAATGTGATCAACTTTTGCAAAAATACCATCGTATTAGAAAATTGTACTTACTAGAATAGGAAACAATTTGATCATTAACAAGTTCGTTAAGCTAACCCTGATTTGAACAACTGGGCCCCGGTGTACATTTTACAAAATAATAAAGTGTTACCGTTTTCATCCTAAGTAGACAGACAGGTCTAAACAAACAGTGCAGACCCAGATCAGACTGCTCCTGCAGTCTGATCAGGATCTACACTGTTTGACATTCTGTCTGAACTTTTTGGACTCCTTGCTGGATCAAGAAGCAAATTTGTTAAAATTTTAGGAGAATTACAGCAAGCCCTCAAGGTGTCCATTTTTTTAGGATTTTTACGGCAATGTAACATCAAAATGATCTGAAATGGTTAATAATGCAAGCATATGTATACAATATTTGTTAGTGCCATAATTTGTCTAAGTATAGGGACATTAGTGCCATAATCTAAGTATTGGGAGATCTTGTCAATTATCACATAAAGCATCAAGGAGAATTATGAAGCAGATGCCATTAAGTTTTTTTTTTCTTATTTTTCAGGGAAAATCATATTTAACATTCCATATGAATCATCAAATGATTTACATGAAATGTGAAGCCGAATTTTCTCTGAAAAACAATCTATTTAAGAATGGCACCTACAACAGTCACAACTGGCAATTGAATGGTTGAAAGTTTTTGATTTTTTCCCTTGTTTGTTTGTTTGAATTGAGGTTTATGTCCCAGTCAACAATACTTAGGTCATTTTGGAGACATTGCTTCCAGTTTCGTTGGAGTTTATTTTTTCTCTATTTCAGCTCCAAACATATATTGTGGTTGCTTGTAAGAACTGCCTCAATTAAAGAGCATGTACAATTAAATTGTTTTTAGCCAAAAAAAAAAAAAATACCTATTTGACATACCCTTGTAAACCCCACTTTTCCATAAATAAAATGGGATTTACAAGGGTGTTCGTTATATTTATCATGAGGATTTGTTATGGCCCCCACCCATAGGGGCGTGGAGACTGTGCTTCCACACAGAGCTGAAACCGACGGCATATATGACCTAGTAAATGGCTTCGAAGATCTAGCTGTCCAGATAAAGTGGTGCGAGTAGGACCGTCAATTCATATAAATCCTACTGGCTTCAATGGGAGGCAGGGCTGATGTCAGTTCATCTCAATATTGTGTACAAGTCCCACAAAATGGAAAGCAACATCTCCAAAATGACCTAAATAGTGTTTACTAGGATGTTAAAACTCAATTCAAACAAACAAAACGAGGACTTCTTAAAGTGATGACAACTGTTTAAATGACAAACACTGCAGACCCCCAATCAGATTGCTCTCAAGTCCCCACTGTTTGAGTATTTCTGTCCCAATACCCAGGTTGAGTAGGGTAATACGGTAAATGGATACACTTTCAGTACAAGTAACCCTTTACTTTCTTTTTCTTCCAAATCAACACAGGTCTATTTTTAACCCTTGTTCTTCTGGATCAAAGTATGCATTACCTTTTTCAAACAGTGTAGATACAGAGCAGATGGCTTCTGAAGAAGCCATCTGATCTGTATCTACACTGTTTGACATTCAGTTCCTACGTATGTAGGAATAAATTGACTGGATGAAAGACAAAAGAGTGTAAGGCTAAATTAATATATTCAGCAGGATAAGGTTTAAAGAGAATCAGTTTGTTTCCCAAATGAGCAAATTCTTCCCTTTAGGAGTAGACCCCTTCTTTGAGGGGCTCAGTTTACAGGAAGGCAGCCAATAAGTCATTGAAGTTGTCTCCCTTGAAAGTAAAACAAGGCTGAAAACAGATCCGGTGTATCCTTTCACCGCAAGTGCATAGCTAGTATCAGTTATTAGTACATCTACGGTACCCTATATTCTGACGGAAAATAAGTGATTCAAAATTGTTCCCCTATGTTGTTGGGAGATGTTTCAATAGCAACATAATTTTTATCAATAAACACAACACTGATGCTGCAAAATACCATACAAACTGTGGGAAACCGAAGTACATTCTTGAGATATATCAAGGGCAAGTAACTCATTAAGACTAAACAACTATATGACAAAGAACAATGAACAGTCTAAATTTACATTTTTCTTATCAGTATTTATGACATTTTTTATTACTTCTGCTTCAAACATAGATTGTGGGTCCTTGTTAGAACTGCCTCATTGAGGCAGTTCTAACAAGTACCCACACTACATTTTTTGTCAAAATGATATATGCCCATATAGACTTACAATTTCCCACAACTTGTGTATGTTAGGTACAATAATATGCTTATTTTCCATCAATTTAGGTGTGTTTCTCTAGCAGCTAGCAGCCATCCCATCATGCAGCGGTGCCTAGGACAGGCAGGTAACTTACAAGCTGCCCGCAGCTTATCTTTGTCGTAATTCAATGACTCATAATCATCCATAGCGATGCGGCTGACTTGGATTCGCAGCCGCTCTGGAACCGATGGAGGACTGAAAAAAGCAAAATCGGGACTGAGGCTGGATTGTACAGGACTGTTCTGTCCCAGTGCAGTTCACAGCACCAACATTATATCATAGTTAACCATGAAATGCCAATCATGACTACTGTCGTCTGCTTTGCCTTCTGCCGCTTACCTTTCAAGTGATTTTTTTGCAAACAGTGTGGACCCAAATCAGACTGCTCGAGTGTAGGTGCTGTCTGATCTGGGCCCACACTGTTTGCCTATATGCAAAAATATTTTTAAAAAGTTTGCAAAAAAATTCAGCAGACGAGGTAAGCAGATGACATTTTCTCGGAATCTTAAGGGTTCAGAGTTATTGCCCTTGGAACTTTTCAAAGTTACAAAGTTGAATATACAATGCATGAAGTCAAAATATGAGGATTTAACTTGCATGTTTTTGTTGTTTGGTAGACTGTGGTGGTATCACCATGGTAGTCTGTGGTGGTGCTCTCATAAGAAAGCTAGTCGGTGGTGTTTCTTCAGGCACTCAAGTTTTCCTTACAATGGCCAGTTGGCTTGGCAACAATGACAATGGCAACAGTGACAATGGAAAATGATCTTAAAACAAACTGCAATACAACACCATAAGACTATATTAGCCTTGTTCCAAGATAACCTGTCTTTTCAAAGCAGGTTAGAAATGGCAAGCTCAGACAAGTAGGAGTCTTGAAATTCTTGAAATACCGTATTTACCATATGTGTTTGGACAGACAGGTCTTTTTTTTTTTTTCTTTTTTTGGTTTTGGTTTTACGGCCCTTTCAAGATTATTCCACTCATATTGAGCCGATCGTTAATCAGAGGTGGGCAAAAAAGGAGTAACCGGAGAAAAAAAAAACACCTGACCTTCCGTTGCAGAACTTGGCGTCTCACATGTGACCCGAGCGAGGCTCGAACCACAGCGGTGAGAGACCTAATGATCAAGAGTCAGCGCTCTTAACCACTACGCCACGGAGGCCCATTTCGGACAGACAGGCCTGAGGAACAGTGTAAATCAAGATTAGATGCCGCAGAATCAGGGTCTACACTGTTTGCCACTCATTCAGCTATCTTAAGGCATAACATCTGGTAGTAAATTGTATGTGTCCGAATATTTAGGGTAAATACGATAGAAACTATAGGTATTTACTAGGGCTGGCTAATCGGAACTGGAAAGATAATCGATTATCAGTCCCGTCGTTGCGATCGATAATCGATTAGTAATCGCTAAGGTTTTTGTCATAATTTTACCTGTCTGGCTTTCTGTCTGAGCATGACTATTACCATATGCTGCACACCATAAGTTTATTTGAACTGACAGGCCTGAGCAACCAGGGCAGACCCAGATTAGACGCCGTAGAATGCGGCGTCTCATCAGGGTCTGCACTGTTTGCCACTCATCCAGCTATTTTAGGCATAACTTTGGGTAGTAAATTGTACCTATCAAGTAATCGATTAAAAGCAAATCAGAAATGGTAATCATTTTTGGGGACTTTATTGATCGATTAATTAATCGTGTCAGCCTTAGTATTTACTACATTGAGGCGCTGATCAGACTGTGTGAATGAACAGGCTGATCTGCACCTATGTTGTTTGCAAATTTCTGATGACAAGCTCATACAAAACTGTATCATGTTAACAAGCATGTGAAATGAATACTGCCCCCCCACCCCCTCCCAAACCCCACTTCATATGGAGAAAACTGCGGTTTACAGGGGTATTCATTATTTTACCTATTTCTGCTCCAAGATACAGGTTCTGGGTACTCGTTAGAACCGCCTCAATGAGGCGGTTCTAACGAGCACCCACAACCTATGCTGGAGTATAAATTAGAACAAGAGCACCGCATGCGGGTGCCAACGCTCGGCTGCAGTTTCTTTTAGTTAAACAAAAATTCTAAGTCGAAAAAGGGCCATAACTGTGCCAAAAATATTTTGAGAGTTACCTCACCTATTGGTATGAGTTCCCCTTTTCATAATGAACAACTATTCCGAGTTTCAAGTTAATATGTTCAGTAATGACAGAGATATTACAAAATGTCCAAGTTTTTGCAAAAATTCTAAGTCCAAAAAGGGGCATAACTGTGTCAAAAATATTTTGAGAGTTACCTCACCTATTGGTATGAGTTCCCCTTTTCATAATGAACAACTATTCCGAGTTTCAAGTTAATATGTTCAGTAATGACAGAGATATTACAAAATGTCCAAGTTTTTGCACGACGACGACGCAGACGACAACAGCCGAGCTAAAAATACTACAAATTTTCATCAGAAAAGTAGCCATTTTGGAGAAATGAAAGAATGCACTATATCACACACTTTTGTTTTCGTAATGTTATCTGAGAGGTGTAAGCCGATATTTATCAAAATTAGTACAGATTTGGAAACAATAATGCAAGCATATTCCCAATATACATTTTATAAAACAAATATTTCCTTTCTCAGCTTTCAGATTTAAACAAGTCCTTTTCATTAATTCTGCCCGATCTAACTTTAGAAATCAGACGTTAATACAGCGACAAATAGGGAAAATCATGATTTACAACTAAATATTTGATTTTTTTTTAATTATTAAGCTACGAATATGATATATCAGGTGATAATGTATCAGTTTAAGCATTAATCCATTTCATACGGGAAACTCCTAAATAGGTATCCTGGCAAACAGTGCAGGCCCTGATCAGATGCCGCGTCCTGCAGGACGCGGCATCTGATCAGGGCCTCCACCGTTTGCAGAAAGTTGCACCATTTTCTTAATAAATTTCTATAAGAAACTGAACCCCCGACACCGCTGAATTTTAAAATGCATCCTTCCTATATATTTAGGGGGAAGATTCCATTCAGTACAAAATGGGTTAATACAGAATTTAATCTAGATGCATTGATAGCTACACTTCCCACTTCTATTCAAACTTAAAAGTGGCGATCTAAACCCCAGCTGCTGACTTTTTTTTAACCCTTGTCCTGCTAATCCCGGATATGCCTTTTCTTTGAAACAATGTAGATCCAGATCAGATGGCTTCTGAAGAAGCCATCTGATCAGGATCTACATTGTTTGTCATTCAGATTGTGAATTTGTTGAAATAATTTGCTACAGGTAATCTGATTGGTTGATAATCAGTAATGGGTGTGGCATATATGAATATTCAGCAGGACAAGGGTTAATATTTTCTGTTTTTTTCAGAGACGGTAATGCAGTATATCTCAAGTGAATCCTTGGCTCGCAAATGATTCACATGAAATGTCAAGCCTGACAGGCTTTCAAAATAATAACAAAATACATGAAAGTGTCATCTGCAGTGGCATTATTTGCTTGGCAATTTAAGAGTTAATTAATTTGAAAACCTGCAACAGCTATGATCAGATTCAGAAGCTATATGGAATTTCCGAACAATGTGACAAGTTATTAGACAGTTTATACTAATTTATTTTAGTTTGATTGCCGTGAAAGCTTCAAGCTTTTTTGAATAGCCCTCGAACACTCATTCTGGATGTTATCACGTGTGCAAGAGAGAGAGGCAGTGACTTTTACAGCACTGCTACCCATTTATACCTGGGTAGAGCAGTGGCATTACATGTCTTGCACACGGACACACCTCGGATCCGGTGGCCGGATTAGAACCCACAACCTCTCAATCTTAAGTCGAATGTGCTAACCACTGAGCCAGCGAAGTTATTAGTTAGCTGATGAAAAGCCTGCAAATACATTGCCCAAGGGTTGGTGTGTTACCAGATTTTTTTTAATAAAATCTGGATTATTTTCAAACCTTATCCAAGCAGAGAACACTAAGGTCTTAACCCTTATCCTGCTGAATAAATTAAGCCACACCCATTTCTCATAATCCACTCATCAAATTACTTGACATTGTGTATTTGTTCAATTCACAAACTGCATGACAAACAGCGTAGATCCAGATCAGATAGCTTCATTAGAAGCCATCTAATCAGGAACTCCACTGTTTGCAAAGGTAGGAGTTGTTGTGTTCAGCAGGCAAAGTGTTAATTAGACTACACAGAATGTGCAGGCTGATTTGCACCTTTTGTTTTTCACAAATGTTTTGGTGGAGATGGCATTTGACGAAATTGTTGACAGATGGACAGACAACAGACAAAAAGCGATCATACTAGCTCACCTTGAGCACTTCGTGATGAGGTGAGCTAAAAAGTAGGTCAAAGGTCAAGGTCATGATGTCAAAAATTATGGTACCACTGGAATAGTCTTTTAACTGGGAAAGCACATGTGAAATATGAAAGCCTTAACACTTTCCAATCAAAAGTTATGGCCAATCTTACAGCTTTTAAAAAGTAACTCAAACATCAAGGTGACGAGGTCAGAAATTATGGTACCACTGGAAAGGTCTTATGACAAGGAATGCACATGTGAAATATGAAAGCCCTAACACTTACAAACAAGAGGGCCCAGAGGGCCCTGGTTCGCTCACCTGTGTGTCACTGTCTCGAGCTCAGCAAGTTTGATGATGATCGGACCAAAACTTGGGCCTCTAGTGTGTTCACAAGGTTTTTCAAAAATCTGACCTACATATTGACCAGACATGACCCATATTCGAAATTAACCGAGATATTGTCAAATGATCATTTTGAGCAAGTTTGATGATGATCGGACCAAAACTGTAGCCGCCAGTGTGTTCAGAGGGTTTTTCTATGATTTGACCTACTGACCTACTTTTTGACCTAACATGACCCATATTTGAACTTGACTGAGATATTGTCAAGACTATCATTCTGAGCAAGTTTGATGATGACCGGACCAAATCTGTGGCCTCTAGTGTGTTCACAAAGTTTTTCTCTGATCTGACCTACTGGTCTACTTTTTGACCCTACATGACCCATATTCGAACTTGCCTGAGAAATTGTCAAGATAATCATTTGGAGCAAGTTTCATGATGATCAGACAAAAACTGTGGCCTCTAGTGTATTCACAAGGATTTTCTATGATTTGACCTACTGACCTACTTTGTGACCAGACATAACCCATATTCGAACATGAGCGAGATATTGTCAAAATGATCATTCTGGGCAAGTCTGATGATAATCGGACCAAAACTGTGGCCTCTAGTGTGTTCACAAGGTTTTTCTATGATTAGACCTACTGACCTACTTTTTGACCCGACATGACCCTTATTCAAACTTGACCGAGATATTGTCAAAATGATCATTCTGGGCAAGTCTGATGATAATCGGACCAAAACTGTGGCCTCTAGTGTGTTCACAAGGTTTTTCTATGATTTGACCTACTGACCTACTTTTTGACCTGGCATGACTCATATTCGAATGTGACCAAGATATTATCAAGATGATCAGTCTGAGCAAGTTTGATGATGATTGGACATAAATTGTGGCCTCTAGTGTGTTCAGAAGGTTTTTCTATGATTTGACCTACTGACCTACTTTTTGACCCGACAACACCCATATTCGAACTTGACTGAGATATTGTCAAGATGATCATTCTGGGCAAGATTGATGATGATCGGACCGAAACTGTGGCCTCCCGTGTCTTCACAAGTTTTTTTTTCTGATTTGACCTACTGACCTACTTTTTGACCCGACATGACCCATATTCGAACTTGACCAAGATCTTGTGGTGGTACAAATTGTGTGTAAGTTTAGTTAAAATCGAATCATAAATGAAACATCTATCCTTCAGACAAGACCAAAATAGGCAATTTTTGCCCTTTCAGGGGCCGTAACTCCGTAACACATGATGGGATATGGCTGGTTCAAAAAAGGAACCCAGATCTCATGGTGGTACAAGTTGTGTGCAAGTCTGGTTAAAATCAAATCATAAATGAAGATGCTATCATGCGGACAAGACCAAAATAGGCAATTTTTGTGCTTTCAGGGGCCGTAACTCCGTAACACATGATGGGATATGGCTGGTTCAAGAAAGGAACCCAGATCTCATGAGACCCACCATGAGATCTGGGTTCCTTTTTGAACCAGCCATATCCCATGGTGGTACAAGTTGTGTGCAAGTCTGGTTAAAATCAAATCATAAATAAAGATGCTATCGTGCGGACAAGACCAAAATAGGCAATTTTTGCCCTTTCAGGGGCCGTAACTCCTTAACACATGATGGGATATGGCTGGTTCAAGAAAGGAACCCAGATCTCATGGGGGTACAAGTTGAGTGCAAGTCTGGTTAAAATCAAATCATAAATGAAGATGCTATCGTGCGGACAAGAAATTGTTTACGCACGGACGCACTGACGACGGACGACGGACAAAATGTGATCACAAAAGCTCACCTTGTCACTACGTGACAGGTGAGCTAACAAAAGTTATGGCCAATGTTAAAGTTTACAAAAAGTAGGTCAAACATCAAGGTCAAGGTAACAAGGTCAAAAATTAGAGTAAAACTGGACAAGGTATGCACATGTGAAATATGAAAGCCCTATCAGTTTCCATTCAAAAGTTATGCCAAATGTTTAGACAGACAAACAGACAGACAGACCAGAAACAGTATCTTGGATTCCGGGGCATAAAAATACAGGTGATAACTAAAAGAGGTGTTTTTGAGTGTAAACAAAGGATTAAGGTTATCACACATGTGAGATTAAAAGAATCTTTCATAATTCTGAAAATGGCATTGTTTTCATATCCTTACAATAACACATCTGTGCACTAAAATGGTGTCCCTATTATCAGATGAAAATGTTTGATATTTGTCTTATTTATGGTCCAAATATAGATTGTGAGTGCACCTTAGAACTGCCTTGAGTATAATTACAGTAAATTTCAGCTATTAAGACCATCTAAAATTAAGACTAATTCTCCTTTAGCCCTTATCTTGCTGTTATGACAACCCCTTTCTTTGCAGACAGTGTAGATCCAGATCAGATGGCTTCTGAATCAGAATCAGAATTGCTACTGGTGACATGTCAAATGACATTTCTGAAGAAGCCATCTGATCAGAATCTACACTGTTTGGCATTCAGTTTATGAATTTGTAGCAATAAATTACATCAAGTAATTTGATTGGTTGATAGACAGAAATGGGTGTGGCTTTAATGAATATTCAGCAAGATAAGGGTTAAGACTAATTCTGCTTTAAAAAGCTTCTTTTGAAGGTTGCACTTAATCTTTCTTTCCATTTTCTGCCCACAGTGTCTTCTGGTCAAGGACCACCTTTGGGACTGTTCAAAAGTGGTCTTAAAGACCACTTTTGAACAGTCCCAAAGGTGGTCTTAATATAGGAATTTTACTGTATATTATTCATGATTATGGAGAGCCAGTCACCATTTATACATCATCTCTAACCCCAAAATATGTCAATACCAAGCAAACAACTTCCAGCTACATATTACCAACCTTTCAACCCAACAAAAAAAGCTGTCTAGCATATTTATTCATTTCATTGTAATTACACATCGCTTCTGGCAGGTAACAGCATGACACCATTCATTACCACCATATGTTTAATTTTGAAGTTAATTTGAACTTCTCAGCAATAAATGTAAATCCTATATAAAATCATAGTCACGTCTGAGAATGTAATAACCCCATGTAATAAATTCCGAAATCCACTTGTGGATTAAATATGCAAATTCGTTAGATACAGCCCGTAACGCACGACATACTCATTACGATAACACATCCGTGAAACATAGCGCATTAATTTTTTTCATATCTCCAAAATTGTATTTTTTTATTGGAATTGAAAATTTATTTTCCTTATTTATACTGCAAACAAAGGTTGTTGGTGCTCATTAGAACCGCCTCACTGAGGCGGTTCTAATGAATAACCACAACCTATGTCTTTGAGCAGAAATAAGAACAATAATCTATACCCCTGTAAACCCCAGTTTTCTCTATATAAAGTTGGGGTTAGAGGGGTGTTCATTTCACGGATTTGTTCAAGTGATGTAAAGAAGTCACATTTACTAATGGCCAAATATTGACATTTTTGTAAACAAATCTTGCTCTAGGTTTTTTTTGTTTTGGTTTTATGGCCCCTTCAAGACTATTTTACTTATACTGTGAAAATCTCTAATCAGGGGTGGGCGAAAACTGGAGTACCCAGAGAAAAAAACCGTAACTTCTGTTGCAGAACTTTGTGTCTCACATGTGAGCTGAGCCAGGCTGGTACAAAAGTGGTGAGAGACCTAATGATTAAAGAGTCAGCGCTCTTATCCACTAGGCCACGAAGGTCCGTTAGACCCCAAACAGCGGCCCGCGCCCATCGCGGCTTGAAGTAATGGTTGGGATGCATGATGCTTCCACGCAGAGCTGAAACGAATCGCATACGACTACTGCTAGACCGCTTAGAGGATCTAAGTCTGCCCAGGCTTTGTGAGTCGGTCCATCCATGCTTATAAAACCTATTGGTTTCATTGGGTTCAATGGCGGGTAAAAGTCCCCCAAAATTGGAAGCAACTTCTCCAAAATGACCTATACTGTGTTGACGGGGACGTTAAACCTCAATCAAACAAACAAGACCCCAGCAGTACTGTTATTAAAAGCTTGTTGTAAATTTTTTTCTGTGAGATCAAGCGGTGTATTACGAAAAATGGGACATAAACCCTTTTCTGTGATGTCAAATTCTTGGAGTGTATAACGAAAATCGGATATAAGCATTCATATAAGATGCCGTCTGCACGTGACATTATTATCAACAACAACCACAGTTATTGGTGTGCTGGAGTACGGATTATAATGACAAACTTACCACTCAACAAACCATACAGTTCTAAATATGCTACAGAAAATAGTCAGTTATAATGTCATCACGAAAACACACTTATATAATTCTGACCCCCTTGAACCTCACTTTCATATAGTAAAACTGGGGTTAACAGGGGTAAACCTTATTTTCCTTATTTCTATTTTGAGCAGAAATAAGAAAAATATCACAATTTTTCATCTTAAGATTTTCATTTTTTCATAGATAAAGGTTACAATGTATTTGTATAGGCGTGTTTTCGTAATGATTTACCGTATGTATTTGGTCAGTGAGGCCTGAACAAACAGTGTAAACCCCGATGAGATGCCGCAAACATGGCATCTCATCTGGGTTTACACTGTTTTCCACTCATCTAGCTATCTTTAGACGCAACATGGAGAACTAAAATATATTTGTTCAAATTTTAAACAAGCATGGTCAGGAGTTGAGGTGTCCGAATACTTAGGGTAAATATGGTTGATAATTGATACAGAGGGCATATTTTCTACGATCCATTATGCAAACACGCCTCGATAGCGCAGTGGTTAGCGCGTTCGACTCATGATCGAGAGGTTGTGCGTTCGAATCCGGCCACCGGTATCGAGGTGTGTCCTTGAGCAAGACACGTAATGACACTGCTCCACTCCACCCAGGTGTAAATGGGTAGAAGTGGTGTAAAAGTCACTGCCTCTCTCTCGCGCTCGCGTGAAAACACCCGGAATGAGTGTTCGAGAGCGATTCAATAAGCTTGAAGCTTTCATCGCAATCGAACTAAAATAAATTAGTATAAACTATAAACTAAACACGCCTATACAAATACATTGCCACCTTTATCGCCTAAAAAATATAGATTGTGGGCACTCGTTAGAACCGCCTCATCGAGGCGGTTCTAAGGAGTACCCACAATCTATATTTTAGAGCAGAAATAAGAAAAATAAGGTATACCCCCAGAAACCCCAGTTTTACTATATACAAGTGGGTTTCAAGGGGGTCAAAATTATATAGGCATGTTTTCTTGATGCAATGGAATGAAGACAACTTCTGTGAACTTCCAGTTTGCTTTTTATGTATACTGAGCCCATTCAAAAAAGGTGTTTTCCCTAAACCCTTATGATGCCTAAAAAAAAAAAAAAACGAATCTAAAATAAGTTTTCTGTTTATGTCGTCTGCTGAATCCTCTCCCAAACTTTTCCAATTTATTTTTGTATGCAGGCAAATAGTGTGGCGGCCTCAATAGCTCAGTGGTTAGCACGTTCGATTTATGATCAAGAGGTTGTGGGTTGGAATCCGGCCACCATAAGTGAGGTGTGTCCTTGGGCAATGTCACTGGCCCATTCCACCCAGGTGTAAATGGGTAGCAGTGGTGTAGAAGTCATTGCCTCTCTCGCCCCCGTGCTTACATCCGGAATGAGTGTTTGGGAGCGATTCAAGCCACTAGGGCTCTCTGCTAGGCCTTCCCAATTATGTGACTAGACCACAGAAAGAGTTAGAAGAAAGAATTTGCACCCTTTCTTTAAGAGTAAAGAAGTCAATGTATTTTTGAAGAGTTGCCTGCCTTAGAAGTGTGCCCATTTACATTGTGTTAAAAAGTTTCTGAAATAAGCACCCTTGCAATTTCAACTGTATATAATATAGAGAAACCCGGAGTTTACAGGAGTATACATTACTTTTCCTATTTCTGCTCAAAGACATAGACAATGAGGCGGTTCTAATGAGAATTTGCAACCCACATTAGAGAATTATCACAAGTTTTCATCAGGAAATGTCAGTTTCGGAGACAACAAAGAATGTCGTAAGTCACACAGGTGTGCAAGAATATAAGAATCTTATCTGGGTGTGAGGGGTGGATGGAAAAATCCATCCCGAGGGACACTGTCCAGCATCACGAGGCTTGTCGAGGGATGGATTTTTCTATCCACCCCTCACACCCATATTGGATTCTTTTTCTTGCATACCTTCCATTTCTTAGCGCGGATTTTTAATACTGCAGTCACTTCGGTTACCAAGGTCCACCATATTGTGTTGACACTGCAGGAATGTTTAGTGACATCACGTAAGGTACTGTGACGTCAACCTTAACGACGGCGCATACAAGGTCGTAATCAACCAGTGCATTTATGAAACACGCGATTATATTCAATTTTGGGTTGGAACACTAGGGTTTTGGATCCGAACACCAGGGTCAGAACATAAATTTCTATCCCAGGGTAAAATTGCGGATTTCCTTGTCTGGTGTGCAAGAATATCTACATCTTGGATAAGTTCATCTTTGAATCAGGAGGTGTATGATAATATGATTATTGGAGTATTTTTATTCTTCTATTCCATGCAAGCAAAACAGATGCTAATCAGACGGTTCATTGCATATTGCCCCATCTCCGTCAGCAACAGCAAACCAAGGTCCCTGATAGACTTTAACCCTTTTTCTACCAAATAGAATCTTCCTCCTTATATAAAGCGGGAGTCCATTTCAAAATTTAGGGGTGACAGGTTGTGTAATCTTCAAATTGTTGAACTTCCTGCAAATAGTGCAGGCCCTGATGAGACGCCGCATTCTGCGGCGTCTCATCTGGGCCTGCACTGTTTGCCAAGGTACCCCTTTTGGGTTTTCCAGTACAAAATGGGTTAATGGGGTGAAGTAAATTTAAGAACCTAAGACTATTAGAAGTTCCAAGGGCAATAACTGATTTACAAAAAAAAAGTACCCCAGTTTTGTAAGAAAGTATATGTCTTTTTATTTCTCTTTTTCACAAGAACACCCCCCCCCCCCACCGTCCAAAGGGGCTTGAAGAAATATATGGGCTGCATGATGCTTCCACGCAGAGCTGAATCCGGCTCACACACTAGAACTGGTAAACGGCTTAGAGGATCTAAGCCTGTCCAGGAACCGCGGTGCGAGGCGGACCGTCCATGCTAATAAACCCTATTGGTTTCATTGGGCGACAGGGCTTGAGATGTCATTTCATCTCAATGTCGGGTAAAAGTCCAACAAAATTGGAAGCAACGTCTCCAAAATGACCTTTACAGTGTTGACGGGGACGTTAAACCTCAAATCAAACAAACAAATAAGAACAACATGAGCTCCACTACAATAAAACCTATCTTTGGGCTTTGTGACCTAGTAAGACACGCGCTAGACATTACGAAAACATGCCTATTCAAATATATTGAAAATATTACTACCAAACATGAAAATTTTCAGATAAAAAATTCTAATATTTTTTACATTTCTGCATGAAGCATAGATGCTTAGTAGCCATTAGAACCGCCTTGGTGAGGCAGTTCTAACGAGTACCCACAATCTAACATAGAGTTTTGGTGAGGCGGTTCTAAATGAGTACCCACATTCTATGTTTTTGAGCAGAAAGAAGGAAAAAAAAATTACCCCTGTAAACCCAAGTTTTTCTGTATAAAACCCAAGTTTTTCGGTATAAAAGTGGGGTTTAAGCGGGTCAAAATTATATAGACATGTTTTCGTGATGTTTTGATATTTTTTAATAAAGAAGCTAGAGGTCTTGCAGTATCCAAATAGTTAACCCTTATCTTGCTGTTCACGACAACCCCTATCTTTGCAAACAGTGTAGATCCAGATCAGATGGCTTCTGAAGAAGCCATCTGATCAGGATCTACACTGTTTGGCATTCAGTTTATGAATTTGTAGCAATAAATTACATCAAGTAATTTGATTGGTTGATAGACAGAAATGGGTGTGGCTTAAATGAATATTCAGCAAGATAAGAGTTAACATAAAGGTGCTAATCAGACTTTCCTGCTGCACAGGCTGATCTGCCCCTTTGTTGTCCACAAATGGGAAAAAAAAACATGTTTTATCGTGATGTGGCTTATAATTAGGGGATAACTGTATTGCAAAATTGTGATTTGGGGAGGTAAATAGGAGGTTTTACGATCGAAAATTTCGTTTTACGGCGACGCACGCGTCGCCCTAAAACATAATTTGCGATCGTAAAACCGACGATTTACCTCCCCAAATCACAACTTTGCAATACAGTTAGCCCAATTCTAATGCACTTATACGATTGTTATGTTAAAAACTGTACTATTTTGCACAAAACGGCTAGCGCTGTGAGCTGCGTAAAACCAAATGCCAGCCAATGATAAGCGACGTTGGGCCATGACGTCGGGGTTCTGACAGTATATCGCAGGATATAAATGTTTGACATTGTCCAATCAAACGTCGCGTTACATACACAAGTGTATTAGAATTATTTATCATATGACGTCGCGCCTGAGAATGTAATAACGCCATGTATTAAATTCGGTAATCCACTCGTGAATGAAATATGCAAATTAGTATGCCTTGTAACGTTACACATATGACTTCGCATTTACTAATGGTGGATTATTGACATTTCTGTAAACAAAATGGGTTTCAAATATGATATGATAAACAGAATCATTGGTGTTCATGCATTATTAAATTTATTAATCTTTTTGAGAAAGCCTCGCATTTTGTCCCTTTTCCTCAACTCGTTTAATAAATTCAATAATACATTAACAATCACGTGAGATCCTCCATATGTCTAGTTTAATTTTCTTAATCAATATAGGCCTAACATGCCATTTGTATCGAAAGAAAATAAATTTAAATAAGAGGAGCAGTTTAAGTTATGTTATATCATAAAACTTTGCCCTGTTGCTGTTTTCAAGATTTTCTTGATTTGATTAAACTATTGTGTATGAATATGGTAGAGGAAGAGCATTTACATTCATTCCAATAATGATTTTTTTAGAGTTTACAATTCCTATAAAAATGAAAAAGTGTGATTATAAAACCAAGTGAATTAATTCTGATTCTGAAGAGAATAAATGCTGATTACACAGTTCACACTAAGACCTGAAGCTTACCAGACTGGTCTTTGCAAGACTGGTACCAACTAGTCTGGTATGGTACAATGCAGTCACAGTAGAAAACCAGATCAAATGTTATAGTGAAATGTGAACTCATAGCTGATAGACATGGGTGAAGTTTGTTAATATAATGGTGAACCAGATTACCTCCAGTCTGAAAGCAAATCTGGACCAGTCTGGTACCTCCAGCTGAAGCAAATCTGAACCAGTCTGGTTCCTCCAGCCTGAAAGCAAATGGTACTTCCAGCCTGAAAGCAAATTTGAACCAGTCTGGTACCTTAAGTCTGAAAGCAAATCTGAACCAGACTGGTAACTCCAGCCTGAGAGCAAATCTGAAACAGTCTGGTACCAAACATATCCAGCTGGACCAGTCTCATGTGCATTATTGCTCTAGCATCACAGGAACAAATATAAAATAAATAAAAATGAAATAAACACCCCCCTAAACCCCACTTTCTATAGAGAAAACTGGGGTTTAAGGGGGTGTACATTATTTTTCTTATTTCTGCTCCAAGACATAGGTTGTGGGTACTCGTTAGAACCGCCTCATTGAGGCGGTTCTAACGAGCACCCACAACCTTTGTTTTGACTGTAAATAAAAAAAAAACGGATTTTCCTCAGAAAAGTAGTCATTTTAGAGATATAAAAAAATGCATTACGTTAGGAGTGTTATCGTAATGGTGTGTAGACAGTAGTGTGAGCAAACAAGTACTGTGATACTTACTCATTCGTTATTGGTACTGAGCCTCGTCTCTTTGGCTTCATAATCATGTTCACCTGGTTTCGTAACTGAATCTTTATCACAGATGGTCGTAGTCGGCATGGTTCACCGTCTACTTGCATTGGCATTGGTTTTGTAGTGGTCAGTTTCACCTCTTTACACTGAGTCAACCTTTCACCATGACCTCCAATTTGTAATGTGGCCTATAAACAAGCATAAATGCAATCACATGTTGTGTATACAGTGTTTTTATTTTCTTTAATATTGGATTTTTTTTCTTTTAAGATCAGTATGTTATCTTTTCCTTTTTAGATTAGATTTTTTCCCTTCCAGATTAGTTTTGTTCTCTTTTATTTAGATTTTTGTGTGCTTTTTCATGGTTTTTATATCTTTACATGAATCTTTCTTACCACCTGAGCCAACTTGTACCGTAAAAATCCTAAAAATTTGGACAACTTGAGGACTTGCTGAATTCTCATAAAGTTTTAACAAATTTGTTTCATGATCGAGCAATGAGTCCAAATGGTGCAGACAGAATACCAAACAGTTTAGACCATGATCAGACTGCTCCTAAAGGGTCCGATCTGCACTATTACGGTAATCACAGTAAGTAAAAAAAAAGTTGTAAACAGAGAAAACTAAAAGCGCTGCAAACACTGGATGGGTTGACTGTTTCTTTGTGTAGGCTTGGAAATGGTCTTGAGTGGGACTTTCTTTTAACCCTTATTTCCTGTACTTTAAGCAAATAGTGCAGACCTTGACCAGCCGCCACATTCTGTGGAATCTGATCTGGGCCTGTACTGCTTGCCAATGTCCCTTTCTGGGACCCTAAGTGTATAAAGGTTTACCAGTTCAAAACTAATCACACCTTAGATAATCTATTTCCATTCAAGCCCAAACCCAGCACCTGAGCCAAGTCTCTGTTTTACAGCATTCTGACAATAGTATGGCTATAAACAGAGAATACTAGATGAGTGTCTTCTGTCAGGCAAGCAGACATGTTAAGTTTTGAAAATAAAAATGAGGGAGACATCGCGTTCGAGAAGGATTGGCGAGTGCCAAAGGCGCGAACTTTTGCTGGCAAGCTCTCAAGATAGGCTAGAAAATGGTGCATTCTGTGAGCTTTTTGAACATTTTTTGTTTATTCTCTACACTCCTGTTCATAGATAAGTAGCTAATAAATATTTTAAAATCAATTCCTTGGGACGATGCCTAAAAACTAACACCTAGCCATACCAGTGCCCCCATACCCACCCCCAGCCCCAGGTGTATTATGCTTCAGCACAAGAGCATATCTTATCATTTATGCCCAGATAGGTCACAACAAAAGTAGCCCAATTGACTCTATATTCCAAGGGTCATCCAATAACCAAAGTTTCAGAAGTGTAGCTCCAATAGTTTAGAAGATATGGCAAAATAATACTTTTTGACCTTTGACCTTGGGGTCATGTTGAGGTCAAGGTCACACCAAAAGTAGCCCAATATATTCTATATTCCAAGGGTCATCCAATAAGCAAAGTTTCAGAAGTGTAACTCCAATAGTTTAGGAGATATGGCAAAGTCATACATTTTGACCTTTGACCTTTGGGTAATGTAACAGTTGAGGTCAAGGTCCTGCCATAAGTAGCCCAATTCATTCTATATTCCAAGGGCCATCCAATAACCAAAGTTTCAGAAGTGTAACTCCAATAGTTTAGAAGATATGGCAAAATAATACTTTTTGACTTATGATCTTGGGGTCATGTTGAGGTCAAGGTCACCCTAAAGTTAGCCCAATTTATTCGATATTCCAAGGGCCATCCAATAAGCAAAGTGTCAGAAGTGTAACTCAAATAGTTTAGGAGATATGACAAAGTCATACTTTTTGACCTTTGACCTTGGGGTCCTGTTGAGGTCAAGGTCATGCCAAACGTAGCCCAAGTCATTCTATATTCCAAGGGCCATCCAATAGCCAAAAAAGTTGCAAAGAACATTCTAGCTGATAAACAAAGTTTCAGAAGTGTAACTCCTATAGTTTAGAAGATATGGCAAAATAATACTTTTTGACTTTTGATCTTGGGGTCATGTTGAGGTCAAGGTCACCCCAAAAGTAGCCCAATTTATTTGATATTCCAAGGGCCAGCCAATAAGCAAAGTTTCAGAAGTGTAACTCAAACAGTTTAGGAGATATGACAAAGTCATATTTTTTACCTTTGACCTTGGGTTCCTGTTGAGGTCAAGGTCATGCCAAACATAGCCCAATTCATTCTATATTTCAAGGGCCATCCAATAACCAAAAAAATTGCAAAGAACATTCTAGCTGATAAACAAAGTTTCAGAAGTGTAACTACTATAGTTTAGAAGATATGCCAAAGTCATACTTCTTGACATTTGACCTTGGGGTTATGTTGAGGTCCACCATTAGTATTCCAATTTTTCTATATTCCAACGGCCAGCCAATAACCAAAGTTTTAGAAGTGTAACTCCGATAGTTTAGAAGATATGGCAAAGTCATACTCTTTATCTTTGACCTTGGGGTCAGGTTGAGGTCAAGGTCAAAACAAAATTAGCCCCATTGATTCTATATTCCAAGGGCCATCCAATAACAAAAGTTTCAGAAGTGTAGCTCCAATAGTTTAAAATATGTGGCAAAATAATACTTTTTGACCTTTGACCTTGGGGTCATGTTGAGGTTGAGGTTACACCAAAAGTAGCCCAATATATTCTATATTCCAAGGGCCATCCAATAAGCAAAGTTTCAGAAGTGTAACTCCAATAGTTTAGGAGATATGGCAAAGTCATACTTTTGACCTTTGACCTTGGGGTCATGTTGAGGTCAAGGTTATGCCCAAAAGTAGCCCAACTCATTCTATATTCCAAGGGCCATCCAATAAGCAAAGTTTCAGAAGTGTAACTCCAATAGTTTAGGAGATATGGCAAAGTCATACTTTTTGACCTTTGACCTTGGGGTCATGTTGAGGTCAAGGTCACACCAAAAGTAGCCCAGTGCCATCTACATCCCATGTACTATACACAGGCAAAGTTTGAAAATTGTACCTTAACCGGTTTCAGAGGAGATCCATTCCATAGAAACGTGACGGACGTACGTACACATACATACATACAGACCCACTGACTGACAGACACTTGACTCTGACACGAAAACAATATACCCGATTATTCTTCCCAAAAGCGCGTATAATAATCCAAGGTTTCGATCAAATTTCAAGCACAACAACTATCTGCTAATTTCATTTATTTGGTGTATTCCTTGCTTCCAAAGGATCTAACTTCAGAACATATTTATTCCCCTCTGACTTTTAAGTGCGAAATATGGTAAATAATACTATAGTTGTCAAGGTCAATAACGGTACTTTTTCAAGTTCAAATTAATTGCAGACATGTCATAACAGCTTGTCCAATTAGCAATTAAAGATACTGATAGTTATATAAACTTGACATGCATAATTAACACAAGCTGCAGCCGATGTACTCAAAAGATTAAAAGTATCAGGTTAGCGAGAAATGTGAATAAAGAATGCAGATTAGTTTATAATTTAATGATCCAGCCACAAGACAAGGACCTCTCTATCCACAATTTTCACACCCGCTCAACAAGCAAGTACAAGGCGAACATCAATGATCTCCACCACCAAAATCGCCATGAAATCCACCGTCCACAAACAGCAGCTACCGTTTTTCTGCATGCGCTCGGAAAATGACGTCATCCCACCACAGCAAGCCCGCAAGTTTTTAGTGTTTAATCGTTGTACTTTTTTTTTAATGGGGCGTATTTCTTTCATAAAAATATTTGAAACCGGTAAGAGCTTGATTGGGAACATGCCTGCCACAATTCCCGACTTATCCTGAGAAGCTCCGTGTCAATCACCAACAACAGCATACAGATGTGTTTACACACATTAAAGCGTTCGATTTTTCTCGGCAAGCATCTGCTATTTTGGCGCCAAAACACAACCACGCACAAGACAGTAGAATAGTCTGTTTTTATTATGCATAAATCTACCGTTAGATGTTGCTAAACATCTTAGGAGCGATTATATCATTTTCACACTGATTGTGGATTAACCCTTTACCACTCAGGGATTTTGTGAATTTTGCTGATTTTCACTGTGTTGCACCTGACAGCAACTTCAACTAGCCATTGTTTCATTATGGATGGTCTGTTTTACACCAAACTCGGTATGAATGTTCAATGGGCAGAAGCCTTTCAAATGCAGCCTTTCAAATGCAACCTTTCATGACTTGATCATTGTTGTCATGGTAAAAAGGGGGCATCTCAAAGTTGGCAAAAAAGTGTGTTTTCACATGAATTTCAGACCACATTTTAATCTTCACACAGCTGTCAAGGCAACAGTTAAAGTGTTTGGCACTGGCCATTTTCACTGTTTGCAGCATGTTTTATCAGCATCAATTCTCAGGCATTTTTGACCCCAACCACCCTCAGATATAAATTTTAGCGGCCGGTTGGGCCAAACACCCACAATATTTCGGGATGTGAGGGGGGGGCGTTGCCCCCCTTCAATCCCCCCCAGAATATTTTCAGTGGGGAGGCGCGCGAAAAAACAGGTCACTTTTTTGCCCAACAAATCCTAAAGCAAACATAACTATCCAGGGCTAGAAATGCAGATTTTAGGTGCTTCTGGGGCTAAAATGGGGGGGGGGGGGGGGTGCAGACACGTAAAAACACGTATCTGAGTGGTAAAGGGTTAACTGAAATCTGCGAACATACTGAATTTTAGTCTAAAATGCATTAATTATATCTGAAATATTGTTTCTTGCAATAAAATGATGAAAAAACATTATTTTCGTCAGTTGGGATTTTCTTCATTAACCCTTTACCACTCAGGGATTTTGTGAATTTCGCTGATTTTCACTGTGTTGCACCTGACAGCAACTTCAACTAGCCATTGTTTCATTATGGATGGTCTGTTTTCCACCAAACTCGGTATGAATGTTCATTGGGCAGAACCCTTTCAAATGCAACCTTTCATGACTTGATCATTGTTGTCATGGTAAAGAAGGGGCATCTCAAAGTTGGCAAAAAGTGTGTTTTCACATGAATTTCAGACCACATTTTAATCTTCACACAGCTGTCAAGGCAACAATTAAGGTGTTTGGCACTGGCCATTTTCACTGTTAGCAGCATGTTTTATCAGCATCAATATTCAGGAATTTTTGACCCCAACCACCCTCAGATATAAATTTTAGCGGCCGGTTGGGCCATACACCCAAATTTTTCGGGATGTGAGGGGGGCGTTGACCCCCTTCAATCCCCCACAGAATATTTTTAGTGGGGAGGCGCGCGAAAAAACAGGTCACTTTTTTGCCCAACAAATCCTAAAGCAAACATAACTATCCAGGGCTAGAAATGCAGATTTTAGGTGCTTCTGGGGCTTAAAATGGGGGGGGGGGGGGTGCAGACACATAAAAACACGTATCTGAGTGGTAAAGGGTTAAATTATATGATTGGGGAATAAATGCAAATTAGAGCCATAACTTAATCTTATTTTCACACCTTGTCCAGCAGAAGATTGTAGGCTTAACGAGAGCACCGGAGGCTTGTGTTTACAGTGTAATAACAGAATAGACTGGTCCGTGACAAATACAGTCGGCGTTTATAACAGGATTCGGTTAACCAACATGGTCCGTTGGTTGAAGGAAATTAACTGTTATGATTTACTTTCATTTTTGCAATCACTTCAAGAAACGACGGTTTTCATCTGCAGGTGTGGAACCATGTTTTAAGCCCCAGTAATACTGGACAGTGCATTAATTATTATCAGTTTTACTCACGGATTAACTCGGATTTTTCCGCTGGTTTGCTCACACGAAAATACAAGGGCAGCTTTTCAAAAATTTGCCCAAAAACGGTATTTTCATTTTTCCGGGAGTTTTATCCTGAATTTTGTGAGGCATGAGAAAAGCTATTTTTTCCGGAGTCTCCCGCGATTTTCGGGAGACTTAACATGTCCGGGCAAGGCTTCGAGAACACACAAATCTGGTATTCCATTTATCAGTTTATCCTCTTGTAGACTCTTAAATTAGCAATTTACGATCAGATATCCATGGTCCTCAGTGCGTCCCAACATTCCGGCGGTCGATATCTTTAGTATCAGCTGACCATATTTTTCCTATGCTATTTTATTTTTTAAGTAATTTTTCCATGTTATCCAGAAACAATAACATTTTCGTCATTTATTCCAGTAGTCTGGTTCATTCATGAAAGTGCAATTTTATGTTGACCGGAAAGCTCACTTGTCCTGAGATAGCATATCTTTATCAGGTCAGTATGTTACAGTGCAATTAATATAGGGGGTAACTGATAAATAACTGTTACCTGTATTGTGTAAAAACGTCAGTGATAGTCAAATGACCATAAGCAATACAACTCAGATTCATTAGTACCATAAAAATCCTAAAAATTCGGACACCTTGAGGACCTGCTGTTATTCTCCTGTTATTTAGACCTATCTGTCACAATACTTAGGATCATTATCCTTAGTATCATGGTTACATTGGTCGGCCTAAAAAGTGGCCTTTGTTAGCAGATCTTGACTTCTCATTTTGATCCAGAACCTGGGATGAGAGATCGGCTCTCGCCCATTGCTGCTTGAAGAATAAATGGGCTGCATGATGCTTCCACGCAGAGCTGAATCCGGCCGCACACGAGTACTGGCAAACTGCTTAGAGGATCTAAGCCTGCCCAGGTAAAGTGGTGCGAGTCGGACCATCCATGCTTTTAAACCCTATTGGTTTCATTGGGCGACAGGGCTTGAGATGTCATTTCATCTCAATGTCGGGTAAAAGTCCCACAAAATTGGAAGCAATGTCTCCAAAATGACCTATATAGTGTTGACGGGGACATTAAACCTAAAATCAAACAAGCAAAAAAAAACCAGGAATGAGAGACTAGAGCAAGACTTCTGTATGAAAGGTGTTTCTGAGAAAAAAAAAAAAAACAGATAACACATACCAGTGATGAGTAGGTAAATCCAATGACTTCTAGGTACCCGTCATCATGTTTCTGGGGCTCAAAGCCAGCCGCATTTGGGTTCCCCCAGGGCACTGTACCACTAGCATATCTGAAATATCAAACAAGTACAGTAAAACTCCGCTATTAACCCTTATCCTGCTGAATATTCATTTAAGCCACACCCATTTCTGTCTATCAACCAATCAAATTACTTGAAGAAATTTATTGCTACAAATTCATAAACTGAAAGCCAAACAGTGTAGATCCTGATCAGATGGCTTCTTCAATAAAACACGAGCACGAATGCAAGACTCTATTTATCATATGACAGTTAAAACTAGAAATGTGTCCATGGGACACGGATGCCCCCGCCTGAAAATATGTTGAATGTTAGTACTTGACCTCTGACATCTAAGTATGACCTTGACATTACAGGTATGGATCCGGGTCTTGCTTTATTGTTAATTTCCAAACCCATCCAAGAACAACAAAGATATTTAGTGGACACAAGAAAAAGACACTTTTCTTTACCTTTGACTTCAGGCCTCTATGTATGACCTTGACTTTCGACATATACCAACCTGGATCTTGACACATCGACTCCTGATGGTTAACATTTCTACAAAGTAATTTCCAATCCATTCAGAATAACTGGACACAAGAAAGACACTCTTCTTTACCACTGACCTCTAAGTATGACCTTGGCGGTACCAACCTGGGTCTTGAACATGACACATCGTCACATGACAGTTAACATTTCTGCCACGTATTTTCAAAATCCATCCAGAAATAAGCTACTGACTATGTTTAAGTTTGAACCATTTTTTTAACCTTTGACCTCTAAGTATAACCTTGACCTTTGAGGTATGGACCTGGGTTTTGTGTGAGACAGATCCTCTCATGATAATTAACATTTTCTGCTAAGTAATTTCAAAATCCATCTAGAAATAAGAAGTTATTGACTGGGTTCAAGTTTTGGACACATTTTTTTTACCTTTGATCTGTAAGTAGGACCTTGGCCTTGGATGTTCAGACCTGGGTTTTGTATGCGACACATCCTCTCATGATTGTTAACATTTCTGCCAAGTAATTTCAAAATCCGTCCAGAAATAAAGTTATTGACTGTGTTTAAGTTTTGGACCATTTTTTTTAAACCTTTGACCTTAGCGGTACAGACCTGGGTTATGCGAGTGCCACCGACGGATGAACGGACCGGGGCAATGTATATGCATTTCCACCATTCTTCGAGGTTGGGGGCATAACAAAAATGTCAAAATTCCACCATTATTAAATGCAATAATGTGAAGGACATTGTGTGTGCAACGTTACGGGGCGTATCTAATTAATTTGAATATTCAATCCACCAGTGGATTACCTAATTTAATACATGGTGTTATTACAGTTTCAGACGCGACATCATATGATAAAGGAAAATAATGCACACCCTGTTAACCCCACTTTTTCTATGTATGGTGTAGTTAACAAGTGTGTTCATTACGCAGATTTGTTAACATGATGTAGTGCATACAGATTTACCTCTCAGTGAACATTTTCATATGAAATACAGTCAAACTTCAATGGCTCAAACACCTTTGGGACCTCCAAATCTGTTTGAGACAGGGGTAGTTCGAGCCACTGAGGTTACTGCCAGGAGGCATAACGAGATACTCATGGACATCTTTTCGGTGTTCTATAATGAAAATGTATGCTGTGTGTACTCATTAGAATCGCCTCATCGAGGTGATTCTTATGAGTATACACAGCATACATTTGCTAGATAACTAATCCCCAACTGTTTCTAAAATAGAGGATTTCCCTAGGGGCTCAAGAATGGGTTTGACTCAGCCATGGTAAACGAGCCATCAGTGTTTGAGCCATCAAAATTCTACACTAACTGTATTTGAGAGACATAGCTAAACACAGACTTAACATTGCTGATGCCGACACCAACTATGCTGACCTTGGTAAGTGTCACTCGATCCTGCTTGCCAAAGGAGTAAAAAAAAAAATACTATGTTTCATCCTAAGAAATATTGAACTTTTATTACCTTGGAATGTTGAGAAATAACAAGGAGTGTAACTTCATGTCTACAATTTTGGGAGTTAGATCAACACCATCACACTGAAAAACAATGGCAATACTTTGATTACAATCCCATTTAAATTTTAACCCTTAAGATTACATCTGAAAATGTCTTCTGCTTATGTCGTCTGTTGTATTTTTTTTGCAAACTTTTTAAAAATATTTTTGCATACAGGCAAACAGTGTGGGCCCAGATCAGACTGCTCCTACAGGAGCAGTCTGATCTGGGTCCACACTGTTTGCAAATATTACTTTGAAGGTAACAGGCAGACGGCAAAGCAGATGACAATTGTTGTGATTGTCATTTTATGGGTTAAGAGGGTGACAGAATGACCATAGAAAAGATTTCATATTCAATCATTATAAAAGAATGTTTCCAGGCCCAGTGGTGACTGAATCCATAACCCCTGTGATCACCAGTTGGCATATATCGGACTGAGCCATCAAACCTTTTTTTAACACATTTTCTATGGGAAACCCCAAAAAGGGTCACTAAGAGCACAGGCCCAGATCAGACGTCCGATAAGGGCCTTCACTGTTTGCAAAATGTCAGTCATTTTTAAATCACTTTCTGAAATTAATCTATGCACAGATTATGAAGAAAAATTGGTCATTATTTCTGTATGATCTATACATTTTTGTTTGGATATAATAGTTTTGTTTGTTTGTTTGTGATTTTACATCCCCGTGAGCAGTATTAAGGTCATTTTGGAGAGGTTGCTTCTGATTTTGTGGGACTTTTACCCGACACTGAAATGAAATGACATCTTAAGCCCTACCCCCCATAGAAACTGTTAGGGCTTAAGGAGCAGTCCAATTTGAATCACTTTTCCTGGGCAGGCTTAGACTTAACTCTTAAGACGCTGAGAAAAACTACATCTGAAAATGTCGTCTGCTTATGTCGTCTGCTGAATTTTAATCAGGCTGCTCCTAGAGGAGCAGTCTGATTTTGGCACACAGTTTGCAAAAATGACTTTTAAAGTAACCAGCAGACGACAAAGCGGATGACAATTGTCGTGATTGGCATTTTGTGAGTTAAGTGGTTTACTGGTAATAATATGGTTAACTATCCAACAAAAGTGTTATGATGAGGATGGGGACTACTTCTCACCTTATTGTCTCCCATCAAGACCATACCTGCCAACTTTTCAAATTTTTAATGGGGGAGATTCTGCTTGTCATGGCATTTTTCGATGGAATAAACCACGGTGAATATTTTCCCCAAAATTTCCATGGGGGAGATTTTTTTTCAAACTAGTAGACACACTCCAGTCCACTAGTACAATCAGAAAAATTGCATGTTTACATTTTATGTATTATCCAATAAATCACTGGTATAATACTTAAGCTTCAATAATTAACAGTATTTGCAATAACTAAAGATTGTCTGAATATTATATTCTGTCTGAAATTAGGTTCTTTTACTCAGAAACAGTTTTCATGCAATTGCAAGGAGTGCTTAATGTCTGACTATAACAGCCTTTATTTTGCAAAACAATTGTTTCTGAAGTGTTAGAACACTCATTACCAAATAACAATACAATTCTTAGTTTGAGAGATAAAAACTATGATTTTCGTAGTCATGAAAATACGTGACATTCCTCTTTTATAGGTAAATATTTACACCCGGACCTCGTTATAGCACGATTCGTTACAGCACGAATTCGGATATAACACGGTTTTGGTTTGGACCCCAAATTTTCCCCAACCAACATTTATAAATATTATCCAAGGATTGTATCAGGTTTTAAGCACAACAACTTTATTTTCCTCTCACTTTTGACTGTGGTAATACGGTAGCTAACACGGTAGCTAACACGGTAGCTAACACGGTTTATAAAGGTACGTTTTGATATTTATTGCAGGCCTCCAGCAGAGTTGAATATACAGTATATAAACTTGTTTAGCTTGACACGCATGATAAACATGAACTGCCATCGGCACAATCAAAAGTGTTGGCTTAGTGAGATAAAGAGATTAAAGAATTCAGTTACGCAACCGGAAAAAATATTTATCACGCTCTGTTAAGGATCACTGCTCAGCAGAAATTTTTTACATTGAATGCAGACGATGTGATCGGTAAACTGCAATAAAACTCATTTTCTAGAGCCGCATGTAAAAGAAAGTCAAATTTATTCCATCTTAAAAGCAAATGATAAAACATATTCAAGATCGATTTTCGCGGTAAGAAAATCATTCAAAGGCCATGTGCGCCATTAAAAATCGTTACAAATGGCTAAAATATTAAGGGTAAGACATTTCGGGGGAAGTAATTCAAATTGCTTGTAAGCGTTGATCATTGTCCGGTTCCGAACCCTAACCGGTAATTTCACCATTGAAATGTATTAACGGTACTGTAGTTCAGTACGGTTCCGGACGCTCAGTTACAACAAAGTTAGCCGGGAACCAGCTATCAAAATGGCGTCATACTCGCTGTCAGATCGGACGATTTCTGGATATAAAACATGGTTTATCGGCTGGTTTCGATTAAAGTGACTTGTTTGACTTGATGGGCCATGGTATTTACTGCCACTGATTAGTTCTAAACACATTTTAGTCGGGAAATACGGTCATTAACCGGACCGCACATCATCTTGTTTGGGAAACTATTGATCACCATTGTGTCAATGGTTGATCTGTGACAAATACGGTCGGCGTTTATAACACGATTCGGTTAACTAACACGGTCCGTTGGTTGAACCCGGAGTTCCGTGTTATAACGAGGTTGAAGTGTACTTTCATTACATCTAGGAGAGATTAAATAATTGTTCAAACATACTTACATGAAAAGATCAGCAAAGGGCATCCCTGTTCATGCTCATACAGATAGAAAACTGTTGGCAACTTGCATTTGTTTGTGGGTACTGGGTAAACTATCATTGGGTTAAAAATAGTCAATACAGCTAAAAATATACTCAGGGTTTTTCCATCTCCAAAATAGATAGTGAAGAAATCCAAGATATTCCAAATGACTATCCACAAACAATATGGATGATAAAAATAATAACAAGATGTGTTTGTGAAACACTGATGCCCCCGGACAGCGCCAATGTTAATGTTTTTAAAAATTTTGAAAAAAATAGGTCAAAGGTCAAGTTCAAGGTCACGAGATCAAAAATTATGGTACCACTGGAAAGGTCTTGTGATAAGGTATACACATGTGAAATATGAAAGCTCTATCTACTACCATTCAAAAGTTATGCCCAATGTTAAAGTTTTTGCAGACGGACAAACGGACAAACAGACAAACAGACGGACAGACCAAAAACTATATGCCCCCGAATCTCTTAGATTCCGGGGGCATAAAAATACCAAACGTGAGAAGGTGGAAAAATCGTGATTTTTGGCCTTATTTTGGCAACACGATCGTGTGGTCAAAATGCATTGAAAAATTGTGAAACTCACTCCTAATGGGTGAAAGTTGGCAGGTATGATCAAGACAAATGTTGGAAAAAATGCCAAGTGTACCCGTTTGCCATAAGGGGAACTGATACATCTTCAGTTGAGACAACTCTTTCAAAACATTTTTCATCTCCCCTTATCAATAGCTGTCTGCTCTTAAAGGAAAGGATTTGCTCCTAAGGAGCAAATTCTATTCTTTAAGAGTAGACCCCTTTTTGGCAGGGCTCAGTATATAGGAAGTCCTGAAAGTTGTCCCTCCATGTTAAAACTCTTTCCACCCAGAGTGACCCAAACAAAAAGAAAATTAAACCATACGCAAATCATACATAAATGATACACTATCAATATGCAGTTTTGTGAGTTGTTACAGCGTATGAAAGTGATACGCTTAACAAACCACCTTCAATACGCAAACAGTTAAAGCGTATCATTTCACTTTGATTATAACATTATACTTCATTCACATATGGTTAAACTTAGTCTGAGGAAAAAGCGTATAATTTGCGTAAGACAATCTCATAAACTTGTGTATCATTCATGGTTTGTTTGCAGATCTCATAGACTTGCATATTGTTTGCGTATGATTGCTTTTGAAAATTTTACCACCAATAGAAATCAAGCTGACTCACTTCCTGTATTTCAAATATACTGGAGGGAATCTGTGTGTAGAGTCCACATGGTGGTGTTTTGTTTTGAATGCCTGTTGTGTTTAAATTTTAATTAAATCAAAGGAATTGTTTTTTTTATATATATATACCAAGCAAAAGTAAGTATTGATTTAGACATGATTAAATTTGCTCAAGACTTTGCAATTAAAAACTTTAAATTATCTTGCAGTATACATGGTATTTGTTACAGCAATTAAACTCATTTGCACATTTAATTATATATATACTATATACTGTTTAACATTTAAATTTCCGTTTAACTTTTTGTTAAACTAGACAAAAGTGCCCAGTGGGGCACGTATACCCCCGGCCAGTGCCATCACCTCAGCTGAAAATAGCAATGTCAAAAGCTTCTTTGCATAGTCAGGCCATATTCCATAGAATGGCCATTTTCAAGATTCAAAGGGCAGTAACTCTGAAAGTAGGAAAGCAAGAGTTATGGTTCATGTGTTCTGCACGTCGTCTCATGGTGTTCAACATTTGTGTGGAGTTTCATGAAAATATGTCAAGCCGTTTAAAAGTAATGGAGAAGACACGGAGATGTTAGCAGACACATAATTTACAATCTTCAAAGGAAATAATTTGCAATGTATGCAAACAAGAGTTATGGTTCTTGTGTTCTGCCTATCCAATTATCTTGCTTTACATTTGTTTGAAGTTTCATGAAATTATCTCAAATGGTTAAAGTTACAGAGCGGACACAAGTGTATGGTAAAACTTGTAATATTCAAAGGGCAATAACTCTGAAAGTAGAAAAGCAAGAGTTATGGTTCATGTGTTCTGCACGTCCTCTCATGGTGTTTAACATTTATGTGAAGTTTCTTGAAAATATAACAAGGGGTTGAAAAGTTATGGAGCGGACACGAAAATGCAAGTTAAAACATACAAAGGGCAATAACTCTGAAAGTAGAAAAGGAGGAGTTACGGTTCATGTGTTCTGCACATCGTCTCATGGTGTGAAGTTTCATGAAAATATATCAAGCGGTTGAAAAGTAATGGAGCGGACACGAAAATGCAAGTTAAAACAAGATGTGTTTGTGAAACACTGATGCCCCCGGACAGCGCCAATGTTAATGTTTTTAAAAATTTTGAAAAAAATAGGTCAAAGGTCAAGTTCAAGGTCAAGAGATCAAAAATTATGGTACCACTGGAAAGGTCTTGTGATAAGGTATACACATGTGAAATATGAAAGCTCTATCTACTACCATTCAAAAGTTATGCCCAATGTTAAAGTTTTTGCAGACGGACAAATGGACAAACAGACGGACAGACCAAAAACTATATGCCCCCGAATCTCTTAGATTCCGGGGGCATAACAAACTAGAGCTGCCGCCTAACGGGCGCCAATTATACCCCCGCATGCGTTGTCCGACAAATTTTTACAAGTATTTGACCTTGAGGAAGGTCAACATAAAGGTCAAGGTCAGGTTTGTGTATATCAATCTTAAGTACTAGTGGCAAGGTGTGTGAATATTAAAGAAATCGGTCAAAGAATAAGGAAGTTATGAGCAATGTTAAAGTTTTTTGTAACGGACCGACGACAAATTTTTACAAGTATCTGACCTTGAGGAAGGTCAACGTAAAGGTCAAGGTCAGGTTTGTGTATATCAATCTTAAGTACTAGTGGCAAGGTGTGTGGTGTGTGAATATTAAAGAAATCGGTCAAAGAATAAGGAAGTTATGAGCAATGTTAAAGTTTTTTGTAACGGACCGACGACAGACACCGACGACAGACGACAGACGACAAGCTGACTCCTATATACCCCCTTCAAACTTCGTTTGCGGGGGTATGTTTGAAGGGGGTATATACAAAGGGCAAAAAATCTGAAAGAAGAAAAGGAGGAGTTACGGTTCATGTCTTCTGCACGTCGTCTCATGGTGTTTAACATTTATGTGAAGTTTTGTGAAAGTATATCAAGCGGTTGAAAAGTTATGGAGCGGACACGAAAATGCAAGTTAAAACATACAAAAGGCAATAACTCTGAAAGTAGAAAAGCAAGAGTTACGGTTCATGTGTTCTGCACGTCGTCTCATGGTGTTTAACATTTATGTGAAGTTTCATGAAAATATATCAAGCGGTTGAAAAGTTATGGAGCGGACACGAAAATGCAAGTTAAAACATACAAAGGGCAATAACTCTGAAAGTAGAAATGCAAGAGTTATGGTTCATGTGCTCTGCACGTCGTCTCATGGTGTTTAACATTTATGTGAAGTTTCATGAAAATATATCAAGCGGTTGAAAAGTTATGGAGCGGACACGAAAATGCAAGTTAAAACATACAAAGGGCAATAACTCTGAAAGTAGAAAAGCAAGAGTTACGGTTCATGTGTTCTGCACGTCGTCTCATGGTGTTTAACATTTATGTGAAGTTTCATGAAAATATGTCAAGCGGTTCAAAAGTTATGGAGCGGACACGAAAATGTTAACAGACACACACACACACAGAAAATACGAAAACTATATACCCCCATGGCATACTGCGTATGCCGGGGGTATAATTAGTATTTGACTTCAGCTGGGTGAAGGCTTATTGATTATTGCAAGCCCTTCTGACTATGCTGATATACAAACTACAAAAAACTAGAATTGTTTTCTAAGAAAACAGATGTCCCCCCACCACACTCATTATTTCAAATTCTGCTTTTACCCTTTACTTTTACTTTTTCAGCCCTGTGACCTTGAAAATTAGGTCAAGGTCACCAAAATCTAATCAGTTCTTAAGATCAGCCCACTGATATAATGTACCTAGTTTGAACCAAATCCATCCACTTGTTCAGGAGATAGAGTGCAGACAAGGCAATTTTCAACAGTCTAAGTCCTTGAAAATTAGGTCAAGGTCACCAACATCTAATCAGTTCTTAAGACCAGCCCACTGATATAATGTACCAAGTTTGATCAAAATTCATCCACTTGTTAAGGAGAAAGGGTGCAGACAAGCCAATTTTTAAAAGTCTAACTCCCGTTGTGACCTTAAAAATTAGGTCAAGGTCACGTCACCAAAAGCTAATCAGTTCTTAAGACCATCCCACTGATATAATGTATCAAGTATGAACCAAATCCTTCCATTGGTTCAGGAGTTAGAGTGCAGACAAGCTTTTTTGGTCTAAAATTTGACAATGGTTTCAGCCCTGTGACCTTGAAAATTAGGTCAAGGTCACCAAAATCTAATCAGTACTTTTCCCCCTCCCAATGGTGTATCTGTGTAAGTTTAATCAAAATCCATCCATCCATTCAGGAGATAGAGTGCAGACAAGAGGCAACACCGACGCCAACGCCGACGCTGACGCCGACAGGATCCGCACCAAAACCAGTATGTCCCCCTCCCTTTCGGGTGGGGGGACATAAAAAAACATAAATAAATAACAGAAATTTGTATATAGCATGTCCCAAATTTACCCCAGAAATTAATTAATTAACACACCTGTATGAATGTAATTTAAATGGCAAAAAACATGGTAAGCCTTCAGTCATGGACACAGGCATGGACATTCACTAAAAAGTGCAAGAAGCAATGATTTTTTTTTTTTATTCAAGTGATCATACAAACAAAGGAGATTTAAAATTTTACACAGTAAACACAAGGAAGCCACATATGCATGTGTAAATAATTGCTGACATGAACTTTATTTCACCTTTTATGTATTGTTTGCGTATTGTTAACAGTATGCTGTTCATGCATTGGTTCTGCATATTATTAGTATATGGTTTCTTGCGTATTGAAAGCGTATAGTTACTGCGTGTGGTTAGCGTATCATTTCAAAGTATTATTAGTGTATGGTTTATTGCGTATCGAAAGCGTATTGCTACTGCGTGTTGTTAGCGTATCATATCAGCGTATGGTTAGCTAATTTGCATGAGAAAATATACGCTTTAATGATACGCAAATCATACATATGTAGCATTTATAATTTATTAAAGCGTATATCAGTCCCCTGATTTTTTCATTTGGGGAACCCCTTTTTGAGAGGTCACCAGTTTATGGAAAAGAAAACCAAGTCCCAAAAATGTTGTCCTCTTTGTCAAAAAAGTTGAAAATTCCCCTTAACAAACTGGTGGTAATTATGAACATGGATTAAGCAAGCAAGCAAGCATTCTAACCACTTACAGTCCAACCTATGTTAAACAAGCACCTCAGGGATGATCAAAATGTGCTTGCTTAAGACAGGTGCTTGTTTAATACAGGTGAATGTTAATGCATTTGCCTTTTTCGGGAATCAAATGCAAGCTTGCTGGAGACAGGTTGCTTACTAAATAGAGGTGACCACTATGACAGGTTTGAAATGACAACTCACCACAAGCTGTATTTGTTCAGAAAAGCACCTCCAACTCCGCTTCAACATATCTCTCCCACCAGCCTATGAAAGAGAAAAAAAGTAATTTTCACCAGGATAAAACACTCGTATGACATAGTGAAATCTTTCATGACTAAAAAAAGACAACTTTTTTTGTCTGATTAGAATTTCTGATATTTTTCTTGCTTCTGCTGCAAACATTGTTTGTTGGTGCTGGTGAGAACTGCCGCATTGAGGTGGTTTTAACAAATTCCTACAATCCATTTAACCCTTTTTGTACTAAATGGAATCTTCCACCTTATATATAGCAGGAGTCGATTTCAAAATTTAGGGGTGTCATCTTGTGTTTTCTTCAAAAACTATCCGGAAAATAGCTGACCTTTTTGCAAACAGTGTAGGCCCTGATCAGATGCCGCATTCTGCGGCGTCTGATCTGGGCCCGCACTGTTTGCAAGGGTACCCGTTTTGGGGTTTCTGGTACTGAATGGGTTAATCCATTCAGATTCTGAGAAGATTTTCAAAGATTTTACCATATATGGGCATGGCAGCCATCTTGATAAACATAACCATACTTACCCCTGCATAAAACATCTTGTTGCGGAATCTACTGTTAAACTTTTCAGGATTTGCCTCTGAAAAATATGAAGACTTTATACACACAAAAATCATTGCTGAGTGAGTAGCATCCAAGTGATATTGGCTTATATAATTATATATGACATGTAGTTAGGTAAAGCCTGCTGTCCTTGCAGTTTAGCCATTATTATCTTCTATCCCTCTCATTCTCATCACATGAACAAGTCTGTGAAATAAAGATCCCCCTAAACACCACTTTATATAGAGAAAACTGGGGTTTACGGGGGTAAACGTCATTTTTCTTATTATCCCCACGCTTTTCGAAGAAAAAGTGGGGATATTGTAATTGTCTCCGTCGTCCGTACGTCCGTCCGTCTTACCGGACAACTCCTCCAACACTTTTACAGCTAGGAACTTAAAACTTTGGGAACTGATAGGTCTTTGGTCTGAGGAGTGCATGACACTTTCGGAAGTTTGATCCTACCCCTAGGGGCCAGGCCAGGGGTGCCCTGGGGGTAAAAAATCAAAGTTTTCAGAATCTGGTCGCGTGACATATCAAATCGAACAGCATAATGAGTAGAATACATAACAATCAAAATTTGACCCCTAGGGTCAGGGTTGAGGTAACCAGAGGTCAAAAACTTGGATTTTCACCCCCATAACCCCCTTTTTAACGATTACCGGATAACTCCTCCTACGCCGTTTCAGATAGAAAAATGAAACTTTGGGAACTGATAGGTCTTTGGTCTGAGGAGTGCATGACACTTTCGGAATTTTGATCCTACCCCTAGGGGCCAGGCCAGGGGGTGGGGTGCCCCGGGGGTAAAAAATCTAAGTTTTCAGAACCATCAAATCAAACGGCATAATGAGTAGATTACATAACAATCCAAATTGGACCCCTAGGGTCAGGTTTGAGGTCACCAGAGGTCAAAAACTTGGATTTTCATCCCCATAACCCCCTTTTTAATGATTACCAGATAACTCCTCCTACGCCGTTTCAGATAGAAACATGAAACTTTGGGAACTGATAGGTCTTTGGTCTGAGGAGTGCATGACACTTTCGGAATTTTGATCCTACCCCTAGGGGCCAGGCCAGGCCAGGGGGTGGGGTGCCCTGGGGGTAAAAAATCAAAGTTTTCAGAACCTGGTTGTGTGACATATCAAATCGAACAGCATAATGAGTAGAATACATAACAATCAAAATTTGACGCCTAGGGTCAGGGTTGAGGTAACCAGAGGTCAAAAACTTGGATTTTCACCCCCATAACCCCCTTTTTAACGATTACCGGATAACTCCTCCTACGCCGTTTCAGATAGAAAAATGAAACTTTGGGAACTGATAGGCCTTTGGTCTGAGGAGTGCATGACACTTTCGGAATTTTGATCCTACCCCTAGGGGCCAGGCCAGGGGGTGGGGTGCCCCGGGGGTAAAAAATCTAAGTTTTCAGAACCTGGTCATGTGACATATCAAATCAAACGGCATAATGAGTAGAATACATAACAATCCAAATTGGACCCCTAGGGTCAGGTTTGAGGTCACCAGAGGTCAAAAACTTGGATTTTCATCCCCATAACCCCCTTTTTAATGATTACCAGATAACTCCTCCTACGCCGTTTCAGATAGAAACATGAAACTTTGGGAACTGATAGGTCTTTGGTCTGAGGAGTGCATGACACTTTCGGAATTTTGATCCTACCCCTAGGGGCCAGGCCAGGGGGGTGGGGTGCCCCGGGGGTAAAAAAATCAAAGTTTTCAGAACCTGGTCGTGTGACATATCAAATCGAACGGCAAAATGAGTAGAATACATAACAATCAAAATTTGACCCCTAGAGTCAGGTTTGAGGTCACCAGAGGTCAAAAACTTGGATTTTCACCCCCATAACCCCCTTTTCTAACGATTACCGGATAACTCCTCCTACGCCTTTTCAGATAGAAACATGAAACTTTGGGAACTGATAGGTCTTTGGTCTGAGGAGTGCATGACACTTTGGGAATTTTGATCTTAAGATTGGGTGGGAGTTGCAATTGAGAACTTATATAGTGGCGTATCTTTAAAAAAGCGTGGGGATATGCGATGGCGTGCCATCGACTGCGGGATTCTAGTTTCTGCTCTAAAACGGCATAATGAGTAGAATACATAACAATCAAAATTTGACCCCTAGGGTCAGGGTTGAGGTCACCAGAGGTCAAAAACTTGGATTTTCATCCCCATAACCCCCTTTTTAATGATTACCAGATAACTCCTCCTACGCCGTTTCAGATAGAAACATGAAACTTTGGGAACTGATAGGTCTGAGGAGTGCATGACACTTTCGGAATTTTGATCCTACCCCTAGGGGCCAGGCCAGGGGGTGGGGTTCCCTGGGGGTAAAAAATCAAAGTTTTCAGAACCTGGTCTTGTGACATATCAAATCGAAAGGCATAATGAGTAGAATACATAACAATCAATTTTTAGACTCGTAGGGTCAGGTTTGAGGTCACTAGAGGTCAAAAACTTGGATTTTCACCCCCATAACCCCCTTTTTAACGATTACTGGATAACTCCCCCTACGCCGTTTCAGATAGAAACATGAAACTTTGGGAACTGATAGGTCTTTGATCTGAGGAGTGCATGACACTTTCGGAATTTTGATCTTAAGATTGGGTGGGAGTTGCAATTGAGAACTTATATAGTGGCGTATCTTTAAATCAAAGTACTGAAAGTACTGAGGAAAGTTGATTTATGAGGAATAATTATTATATAACAATGTTAGTCATAGATCAAGCAGTTATCTAGATATTTTGTTGAACAAGAGGGCCCAGAGGGCCCTGGTTCGCTCACCTGATCCAAAGTATAACAAGGGGGCCCCGGGCAGGGTCAATTTTGGTCCCAGGGCTAAAATTTGAACAATCTTGGTAGAGGTCCACAAGATGAAGCTTCATATCGAATATGAAAGACCTGGGCTTTCTGGTTTCAGAGAAGATTTACCCTGCATATAGAAGTCTATGTAAAACCAGATTTTCCCTATATAAGTCTATGTTAAACCAAAGGGCCCCGGAGCGGGGGCATTTTTGGCCCCAGGGCTATAATTTGAACAATCTTGGTAGAGGTCCACTAGCTGAAGCTTCATAACAAATATCAAAGACCAAGTAGCTCATCATAATGAGCTCTTGCAAAGACCTAAGCCTTGTGTTTCAGAGAAGATGATTTTTAAAGATTTTCCCTATATAAGTCTATGTAAAACCAAAGGGCCACATGGCGGGGGCATTTTTGGTCTCAGGGCTATAATTTGAACAATTTTTATAGAGGTCCACTAGCTGAAGCTTCATAACAAATATCGAAGACCTAAGCCTTGTGGTTTCAGAGAAGAAGATTTTTCAAGATTTTCCCTATATAAGTCTATGTAAAACCAAAGGGCCCCGGAGTGGGGGCATTTTTGGCCCCAGGGCTTTAATTTGAACAATCTTGGTAGAGGTCCACCAGATGAAGCTTCATACCAAATATCAAAGACCTGGGCCTTGCAGTTTCAGAGAAGAAGATTTTTCAAGATTTTCCCTATATAAGCCCATGTAAAACAAAAGGGCCCTGTGTGCGGGGGCATTTTTGGCCCCAGCACTATAATTTGAACAATCTTGGTAGGGGTCTACTAGATGCAGCTTCAAACCAAATATCAAAGACCTGGGCCTTGCGTTTTCAGAGAAGAAGATTTTTCAAGATTTTCCCTATATAAGCCCATGTAAAACCAAAGGGCCCCCGTGCGGTGGGCATTTTTAGCTCCAGCACTATAATTTGAACAATCTTGGTAGGGGTCCACAAGATGAAGCTTCATACCAAATATCAAAGACCTGGGCCTTGCAGTTTCAGAGAAGAAGATTTTTAAAGATTTTCCCTATATAAGCCTATGTAAAACAAAAGGACCCTGGTGCGGGGGCATTTTTGGTTCCAGCACTATAATTTGAACAATCTTGGTAGGGGTCCACCAGATGAAGCTTCATACCAAATATCAAAGACCTGGGCCTTGCGGTTTCAGAGAAGAAGATTTTTCAAGATTTTCCCTATATAAGCCCATGTAAAACCAAAGGGCCCCTGTGCGGGGGCATTTTTAGCTTCAGCACTATAATTTGAACAATCTTGGTAGTGGTCCACTAGATAAAGCTTCATACCAAATATCAAAGACCTGGGCCTTGCGGTTTCAGAGAAGAAGATTTTTCAAGATTTTCCCTATATAAGCCCATGTAAAACCAAAGGGCCCCCGTGCGGGGGCATTTTTGGCCCCAGCACTATAATTTGAACAATCTTGGTAGGGGTCCACTAGATTGAGCTTCATACCAAATATCGAAGACCTGGGCCTTGCGGTTTCAGAGAAGAAGATTTTTCAAGATTTTCCCTATATAAGCCCATGTAAAACCAAAGGGGCCCCATGTGGGGGCATTTTTAGCTCCAGCACTATAATTTGAACAATCTTGGTAGGGATCCACTAGATGAAGCTTCATACCAAATATCAAAGATCTGGGCCTTGCGGTTTCAGAGAAGAAGATTTTTAAAGATTTTCCCTATATAAGCCCATGTAAAACCAAAGGGCCCCCGTGCGGGGGCAATTTTGGCCCCAGCACTATAATTTGAACAATCTTGGTAGGGGTCCACTAGATGAAGCTTCATACCAAATATCAAAGACCTGGGCCTTGCGGTTTCAGAGAAGAAGATTTTTTAAGTTTTCGGTGAAAAAAATCTATTTTTGGCTACTGTGACCTATATGTGCAATGGACCGGAACCATTTGAACAACTTTTAAAGGGGACCACCTAAGGATCATTCCTGTGAAGTTTGGTCAAAATCCGATCAGTGGTTTAGGAGGAGATGTCATTTGAAGAAAAGTTTACGGACGCACGCACGGACGCACGCACGCACGGACGCACGGACGCACGACGGACGACGGACAAAAAGTGATCCCAAAAGCTCACCTTGTCACTACGTGACAGGTGAGCTAAAAAAAAATATAGAGACTAACTTCCCATATCACAGGTCCAGGTGTATGAATGACATTTGACGTGTCACCAGTAACAATTCTGATTCTGGTTCTGATTTGACAAGGTCCAAGTGGGTTAAAAAATTCGACGAAGAAAAAATGATTCATCGATTGTTTAGAGTTTAACGACAGGTCAACCCTAGTGGATCATTTTGGGGAAAAGAGATAGAAGAGACAGTAGAGGAGATGATTTGTTTGTTTGTTTGATTTGAGGTTTTACGTTCCCGTCCACACTGTAAAGGTCATTTTGGAGACGTTGCTTCCAATTTGTGGGACTTTTACCTGACATTGAGATGAAATGACTTCTCAAGCCCTGCCGCCCAATGAAACCAATAGGGTTCATAAGCATGGACGGGCCGACTCGTACCGCTTTGCCGCTGGGCAGGCTTAGATCCTCTAAGCAGTTTACCAGTACTCGTGTGCGGGTCGGTTTCAGCTCTGCGTGGAAGCATCATGCAGCCCATATATTTCTTCAAGCCCCGAAGGGCAGGGCCGTTGTAGAGAAGATGAAAGTGAGGGACAGAGGAGAAAGAGGAAAATGAATGGAAGTGTAGAAACAGAAGAAATATCAACACTCCCTCACTCTACCGTTACCTGCTGCAAGGACAGCAGGTGTTGCCAAACTGTAAGTCAATATCAGCTGGACTCCCCAGTAACACAAGATACACATCGCCATTGCCTCACTCAACTACCCCCGCGAAGAAAATACGGAAGAAAGAAAGAAAAACGTGCCTGCCAATTTTTTCATGGTCCAACCATAAATTTCTAAATTAGCTCAGTATGTCTGCTAAAAATCTTACAGAGAAGTTCTCCTAGCGGGCACATGATGTCTTAGCAACGTCGCATCAACGTCGCATTGATACGACGATGCACATACGTTGTGCAGCCGCTTGGAGCTATGTTCCTTCGGGCGTCGGGACATAAAAAGGAGAATAGCTTGACAAAAAAGATCATTTTTAATCCATTTGATTTAGACATTATAACTGGTCAGACGCCGCGTTTACCCAAGGTGAATTAAAATACGTTTATTCCCACCTGTACGGCGTCCTATAAACATTGACCCATAAATGTCAATTGTTTCAATACTGTGACATTTGGAAACAGTTAAGATAGATTGGATGCCACAGAATGGTGCTTCTGAACGGTGTCTTCATATTTGCTAAAGTACGGAACACGTGTTTTGTAATATAAGAGCTCTCGAAAGCAGGCGAATTGTAGGTTAGTAAAGGGTTGTGATAAGCTAACTCTTTTAACCCTGTGGACCGGTGCAGACGCCGAGGTAGAAATGCACTGTATCTATGCAAACCTTGAAGATCCTGATAAGACGGCACGTAGCTAGAACGTCTCGCCAGAATCTACATGTACACTGTTTGCCATCCTGTCAGTGAACTAATCAGAAATCCTTTTCTATAAGAATATATTTAAAGCGAGAAGGTCCTGTTTAGAAACTCAGGGATGAAAGAGGAAAACATAGAGGTAGTTCGATCACGAACCGTGGTTAACGCTGGTTAACCACTGGTTAACCAAAGTGTGATCGAACTCAGTCTGGTAGCGGTCTGGTAGCATGGCGGAAGTGTCGTGACGTCACTCTGGTCGAACCAAACTAAAGCGTGGGTTACTCTGGTAGATACGTCACACCATACGTAACAAAAATGTCGGCGAAAGGTGCGAACACTAATGTCCAGGAATTGACTGCTTCTATTCAAGAAATAGAGGGTCTGTGTACTAGTCAACCAAACATCTACCAGACGTCGTTCGATCACACCGGTGAAAAAACATGGAAATCATGGGAAGAACGTGCACAATTTGACTTCCGCTAACATGGTCTGGAAGATGGTCGAACTCCCTCATAAATATCACCGAAAAGCGCGTAGGAAAATAGTTCCAGAGTACTGTTTTCTTTTAAGAATTCGTCTTTCTGTGCCAATTTATATTCTATCCGTATAAAGTCTCGAAAACTAAAATATTTTGAAAGACATTCCATGCGGAGCCGGCCTGCAAAATTAATTTTCAAGAGTTCATTTGGACTATTTTATGCAGCGAACGAACAGCGGAAGTGGAGCAACGCGGTCCAGTACCGGAAGTAGAAATGTAATGACAAAGAAACTTGATTTAAAAAATCAACTTTCAAAAAGCGTGGGCATATGCGATGGCGTGCCATCGACTGCGCGATTCTAGTTTCTGCTCTAAAATATAGCTTGTGGGTACAAGTTAGAACCGCCTCGATGAGCAGAAATAAGAAAAATATCACAATTTTTCATCTTAAATTTTTCATTTTTTCGGCGGTAAAATTTAGTGTATTTGTATAAGCGTGTTTTCGTAATGTATAATTATATATGACATGTAGTTGGGTAAAGCCTGCTGTCCTTGCAGTTTAGCCATTATTATCTTCTATCCCTCTCATTCTACCCTTTTTTATGGAAAGCAGAACACTGGCATACAGAGCAGGCCCAGATCAGAGGCTGCAGAAAGTGGCAATTGTTCAGGGCCTTCGATCAGTGTTTCAGGCAAAATGTTCAGCCATTTTCTAAATAAATTTCTAAAAATAACTCAATTTGACACATACCTCTTAATTTCAAAATGGCCTCCTGGTTTATACCTTGTACACGGGGATGATTCTATTCAGGACAAAAAGGAATTAATCCATTGTATGCTGATGGACTCTGCTATTGTTATCTAATGGACAAGTCCATAAGTCATATAAGGGGTGTTAGGCATGTTTTTTGTTTTTTATTCTATTTTTGATGGAAAATTCCGTCAGCAAATAGTGCAGGCCCTGATCAGGCGCCGCGTTCTGCGGCGTCTGATCTGGGCCTGCACTGTTTGCCAAGGTATCCCTTTAGGTTACATGTGGTTACAGAGATATCAGCAATGAAAAAGGTTTAACACAAAACTTTGACGTAAAAGTAGATGGACAGACAGACGGACTGAGAGACAGCCAGCCCAGGGGCTTAGATATTCCATATGAAAGGTAATGCTATAGAGATTTCCTTTACCAAATATAAAGAAAATTTAACAAGTGGTTACAGAGATATGAGCTATCAAAAAGGTTTAACACAAAACTTTGACATAAAGGTTGACGAACGGCGGGACAGACGGAAGTACGAACGAACAAATGAACCAACGAACGGACGGAAAGACGAAAACTTTGTATGTCGGGGGTATAACAAGGAGTATAATGAAAACAGTTAACACAAAACTTGGACTTAATCAAAATCGCTTAGTCTTAATTATTGACCCCTAGCCCCACCCAGGGGCTTGACCCAGGAGCTTAGATATTCCATATGAAAGTTAATACTATAGCTATATTCTGTACCAAATATGAAGAGAATCTAACATGAGGTGTCAGAGATATGAGCAATCAAAAAGGTTTAACACAAAACTTTGACGTAAAAGTTGACAAACGGACTGACAGCCCACCCAGGGGCTTGACCCAGGAGCTTAGATATTCCATATGAAAGGTAATGCTATAGAGATATCCTTTACCAAATATGAAGAGAATCTAACGTGGTTACAGAGATATGAGCAATCAAAAAGGTTTAACACAAAACTTTGGACGTAAATGTTGATGAACAGATGGACGGACTGACAGATGGACAGCCCACCCGCTTGGCTTGACCCGCGAGCTTAGATATTAACAAGTGGAAAGACTATAACTATATAGCCCCTGACATATTTACTATGCCAAGAGTATAAAAAGACTTAACCCCAAAGTGTGCCATAATCAAAATCACTAAGTGTTAATTATTGACCTGATCATGTGGCTTGACTCAGAAGCTTATTGTGTATAAAAGAACATGCTTATAAAATATAAAAAGAATCTAAGATGTGGTTACAGATATCAGCAATGAGAAAGGTTTAACACAAAACTTTGACGTAAAAGTAGATGAACAGACAGATGGACAGACATACAGCCCACCCAGGGGCTTGACCCAGGGGCTTAGACATTCCATATGAAAGGTAATGCTATAGAGATATCCTTTAGCAAACATGAAGAGAATCTAACATGTGGTTACAGAGATATCAGCAATGAGAAAGGTTTAACACAAAACTTTGACGTAAAAGTAGATGAACAGACAGACAGACATACAGCCCACCCAGGGACTTGACCCAGGGGCTTAGATATTCCATATGAAAGGTAATGCTATAGAGATATCCTTTACCAAACATGAAATGAATGTAAGATGTGGTTACAGAGATATCAGCAATGAGAAAGGTTTAACACAAAACTTTGACGTAAAAGTAGATGAACAGACAGACAGACAGACATACAGCCCACCCAGGGGCTTGACCCAGGGGCTTAGATATTCCATATGAAAGGTAATGCTATAGATATATCCTTTACCAAACATGAAGAGAATCTTACATGTAGTTACAGAGATATCAGCAATGAAAAAGGTTTAACGCAAAACTTTGACGTAAAGGTTGACGAACGGCGGGACAGACAGAAGTACAAACTAACTAACAAACGAACTAACGAACGGACAGAAAGACGAAAACTATATACCCCCTGACATACTTCGTATGCCAGGGTAATAAAAATGTATGAATGTGAAGCTTTTGTCACAAGACGCATACAGGCCAAATATGAAGCCACTATCTTCAATGGCTCAAAACATACGAGTCCCAATGGTAAAGTAACTGTCGCCCAAGAAACAAACAGACAGGGCAAAAACAACATGCCCCCGCTATCGCTACCGGGAACGAAAATAGAATGCAGTATGCCATGTAGTTTTGTGTGGACCATATACATGTAGGCTTGCCATATTTACTGTATGTATTCAGACAGACAGGGCTGAGAAAACAGTATAGACCCAGATGAGATGCCGAAATCCGGCATCTCATCTGGGTCTATACTTTTTTCCACTTATTCAGCTATTTTCAGACACGACACTGGGTAGAAAACTGTGTGCTTGTTCAAATTTTAGAACAAGTATTGTAAGGAGTTGAGATGTCTGAATATTTAAGGTAAATGAGGTAAAACATAGTCATTTACATTCAAGTCGCCTTTCAAGATGATACAGCAGACTCATTTGGGTTTTGAAGGGAAGGAATTGCCTGGAAAAACAATGTTCTGCGCATCGGAGACATCACCCGAGGTATCCTATTGCCAATAAATATGCTGATCTTTATAGATATACAGTATTAATTTCATATAACCTTGATGTACAGAATAAAGGAACAGTTCTTGACAAAAGAACATTCAAGCCGCAACTAGCGTTAATATGTCTTTAGACAATGATTGTGTTATGGCTTGACATCCCCATCATGATCTAATTAGTGTTGACAGGGATGTAAAACCTCAACACAGGGCAAAGGCTTGGATCAACTTTGCATCTCTGCAGTCTGATCAGTGTTTGTTTAATGCTGCATAGATGGCCACTGACTAACAGCTGCTTCATATACAAAGAAACTCCAAAAATTCCAACAGAGTCAGCTTGTTTACTACTATGGCTAAGAAATAGATGCTTCCACGCAGAGCTGCAACCAAGCTGAAACCAAGCACAGATGAGTATTGGTAAACCGCTTAGAGCTTCTAAGCCTGCCCAGGAAAAGTGGTGAGAGTCGGACCGTCCATGCTTATAATCCCTATTGGTTTTATGGTGGCAGGGCTTGAGATGTCATTTCATCTCAATGTTGGGCAAAAGTCCCATGAAATTGGAAGAAACATGCCCCAAATGACCTATACAGTGTTGATCAGGACATTAAACCTCAAATCAAACAAACAGAATTGTTCCAATAGCTCCAGATATCCATATGAGCCCCGCCAAGCGAGTTTGTGTCTTCGAGCATTCCGTCATGACAAATTTTAACTGCACATGCCCAGCCTTTCAGAGGGGCCAGGGATATGGCTTTCTGTCTGAAGATTCCTCTTGATTCACTGCTTGTATGAGCGAACAGCGAAGGTTCTGGCGAGACTGCGCGGATGCGCAGGCTCGCCTGAACCTTCGCTGCTCGCATAGGCGATAAGTACCAAAATCGCTTGATGGGGCCCATATAATATTATTTGGATATTTTAGAGAGGTTTTCCTGATTTTTTTTCTTTCATCTTCATGTTGTGAGATCTCCATGAGGACGTTCTAATCAGTTCAAACTGCATCCTTCATTTTACAGAAGACTGTTAACCCTTATCTTGCTGTTCACGACAACTCCTATCTTGGGAAACAGTGTAGATCCAGATCAGATGGCCATCTGATCAGGATCTACACTGTTTGACATTCAGTTTAGGATTTCTAAGAATAAACTAGAATTTGTTTTTCTACAAAAACATAGATGTCTCCCCCGTTTTTGACTGCTAAGTATAACCTTGACATTGGAGGTATTGAGCTGGGTCTTGTGTGCAACACATCATCTAATGAAGATGAACATTTCTGCATAGTAACTTTAAAAATGTTCATAGAAAAATAAAAAAGTTATTGGCCGTAAACAAAAAAGCACTTTTTTACCTTTGACCTCTAAGTATGGCCTTGACCTTTGCGGTACAACACATCGTCTCATGATGGTTAACATTTCTGCCAAGTAATTTCATAATCCATCAAAGAATAAGGAAGTTATTGACTGTCCTTTTTTTTACCTTTGACCTCTAGGTATGACCTTGACATTGGAGGTATGGACCTTGGTCTTGCACATGACTCATGGTCCAACTTTCAAGCCTCTAGCTCCAATAGTTTTTGAGATATCTTGCTGACAAAATTTTATTTAAAAAAAATTCAAAGGGCAATAACTCTTGAAAGGGGCATAATCCGGATGAGAAAAAAAGTACGCATCAGCTTATTTTCCATTAGGAATGCATATATGAAATTTCAAAACCATAGCATACACAGTTCTAAAGTTATGCTATGCATCACTTTTAGCATTCATTACAATGGGCACAAATTACCAAAATGACAAAGGGCCATAACTCGCAAAGTACTTTTCGGAATTTTGTCAAAAGTTAATCAGTTCATATACTCATCACCACCAATATACTCAACAACTTTCAAGGGTCTAGCTCCAATGGTGTTTGAGATATTTTGCTGACAAGATTTTATTAAAAAATTTCAAAGGGCAATAACTCTTGAAAGGGGCATAATCCGGACGAGAAAAAAAATACGCATCAGCTAATTTTTCATGAGGAATCCATATATGAAATTTCAAAACCCTAGCATACACGGTTCTAAAGTTATGCTATGCATCACTTTTAGCATACATTACAATGGGCACAAATTACCAAAATGACAAAGGGCCATAACTCACAAAGTATTTTTCAGAATTTTGTCAAAAGTTAATCAGTTCATCTACTCATCGACACCAATATATTCACAAACTTTCAAGCCTCTAGCTCCAATAGTTTTTGAGATATCTTGCTGACAAGATTTTATTAAAAAAAATTTAAAGGGCAATAACTCTTGAAAGGGGCATAATCCTGACGAGAAAAAAAATACGCGTCAGCTTATTTTCCATCAGAAATGTATATATGAAATTTGAAAACTACAGCATACACGGTTCTAAAGTTGTGCTATGCATCACTTTTAGCATACATTACAATGGGCACAAATTACCAAAATGACAAAGGGCCATAACTCATAAAGTATTTTTCGGAATATTGTCATAAGTTAATCAGTTCATCTACTCATCACCAACAATCTATTCAACAACTTTCAAGGCTCTAGCTCCAATAGTTTTTGAGATATCTTGCTGACAAGATTTTATTAAAAAAAATTTCAAAGGGCAATAACTCTTGAAAGGGGCATATTCCGGACGAGAAAAAAAATAAGCGTCAGCTAATTTTCCATTAGGAATCCATATATGAAATTTCAAAACCATAGCATACACGGTTCTAAAGTTATGCTGTGCATCACTTTTAGCATACATTACAATGGGCACAAATTACCAAAATGACAAAGGGCCATAACTCACAAAGTATTTTTCGGAATTTTGTCAAAAGTTAATCAGTTCATCTACTCAACACCATCAATCTAGTCACCAACTTTCAAGGCTCTAGCTCCAATAGTTTTTGAGATATCTTGCTGACAAGATTTTATTAAAAAAAAAAATTCAAAGGGCAATAACTCTTGAAGGGGGCATAATCCGGACGAGAAAAAAAATACGCATCAGCTAATTTTTCATGAGGAATCCATATATGAAATTTCAAAACCCTAGCATACACGGTTCTAAAGTTATGCTATGCATCACTTTTAGCATACATTACAATGGGCACAAATTACCAAAATGACAAAGGGCCATAACTCACAAAGTATTTTTCAGAATTTTGTCAAAAGTTAATCAGTTCATCTACTCATCGACACCAATATATTCACAAACTTTCAAGCCTCTAGCTCCAATAGTTTTTGAGATATCTTGCTGACAAGATTTTATTAAAAAAATTCAAAGGGCAATAACTCTTGAAAGGGGCATAATCCTGACGAGAAAAAAAATACACGTCAGCTTATTTTCCATCAGAAATGTATATATGAAATTTGAAAACTATAGCATACACGGTTCTAAAGTTGTGCTATGCATCACTTTTAGCATACATTACAATGGGCACAAATTACCAAAATGACAAAGGGCCATAACTCACAAAGTATTTTTCGGAATTTTGTCATAAGTTAATCAGTTCATCTACTCATCACCAACAATCTATTCAACAACTTTCAAGGCTCTAGCTCCAATAGTTTTTGAGATATCTTGCTGACAAGATTTTATTAAAAAAATTTCAAAGGGCAATAACTCTTGAAAGGGGCATAATCCGGACGAGAAAAAAAATAAGCGTCAGCTAATTTTCCATGAGGAATCCATATATGAAATTTCAAAACCATAGCATACACGGTTCTAAAGTTATGCTGTGCATCACTTTTAGCATACATTACAATGGGCACAAATTACCAAAATGACAAAGGGCCATAACTCACAAAGTATTTTTCGGAATTTTGTCAAAAGTTAATCAGTTCATCTACTCAACACCATCAATCTAGTCACCAACTTTCAAGGCTCTAGCTCCAATAGTTTTTGAGATATCTTGCTGACAAGATTTTATTAAAAAAAAAAATTCAAAGGGCAATAACTCTTGAAGGGGGCATAATCCGGACGAGAAAAAAAATATGCGTCAGCTAATTTTCCATGAGGAATCCATATATAAAATTTCAAAACACTAGCATACACGGTTCTTTAGTTATGCTATGCATCAAAAGCGTAACAGACGGACGAACGGACGAACAAACCAGAACCAATATGCCCCTCCAACTTTTTCAAAGTTGGGGGCATAATAAGAAAGTTATTGACAGAACACAAAAAAGGCCCTTTTTTACCTTTAACCTCTATGTATGACCTTGACCTTTCAGGTACCAAACTGGGTCATGCTTGCAACACATCATCTCATGGTGGTTAACATTTCTGCCTAGCAATTTCAAAATCCATCTAAAAATAAGAAAGTTATTGACCAAACACGAAAAAAGGCCCCTTTTTTACCTTTGACCTCTATGTATGACCTTGACATTTTAGGTACCAAACTGAATCATGCATGCAACACATCGTCACATGATAGTTAACATGTTTGCCAAGTAACTTCAAATTCTATTTAAAAATAGGCAAGTTATTGACAAAACCCGAAAAAAGGCCCCTTTTTTTACCTTTGACCTCTAAGTATGACCTTGACCTTTGAAGTACCAACCTGGGTCATGCGCGCAACACATTGCCTTATATTGGTTCACATTTCTGCCATGTGATTTCAAAATCCATCTCAAAATAAGAAAGTTATTGACCAAATACAAAAAAGGCCCACTTTTTGACCTTTGACCTCTAAGTATGACCTTGACCTTTGAGGTACCGACCTGCCTCATGTGCACCACACATCGACTCACCATTGTTAATAATTATGCCAAGTAATTTTAAAATCCATCTCAAAATTAGAAAGTTATTGACCAAATACGAAAAAAAGGCCCCTTTTTTGACCTTTGACCTCTAAGTATGACCTTGACCTTTGAGGAACCGACCTGCCTCATGCGCAACACACATCGTCTTATGGTTGTTAATAATTAAGCCAAGTAATTTTCAAATCCATCTCAAAATAAGAAAGTTATTGACCAAATACAAAAAAAAGGCCCCTTTTTTTACCTTTGACCTCTATGTATGACCTTGACCTTTGAGGTACCGACCTGCCTCATGCGCACCACACATCGTCTTATGGTTGTTAATATTTCTGCTGAGTAATTTTAAAATCCATCAAAAAATAAGAAAGTTATTGACCGGACACGATTTGCCCATACATATATACATACCAACAAACTTCCAAGGGAGATAATTCAAAAAGTATAAATGCGAGAGTTATGGTTCTTGCGCACTGCACTTCGTCTAATGCTGATTAATATTTATACGAAGTTTCGTGAAGATAGCTCTAACGGTTTTCAAGTTACAGAGCGGACACGAATGTGAGACAGACAGACGCCCGGGGGAAAAACAATATGTCTCTCCGAAAAAAATTTTTTTGGGGGAGACATAATTACATCTAGTAATCTGATTGGTTCAAAGTCAGAAATGGGTGTGGCTTGGATGAATATTCAGCAAGATAAGGGTTAAGATATTTCCATAAATGATCTAAATATGCCTCATGACCTAGCCCTATCATGAACAAATTTTCATGGTTCTACCGTATTTACCCTACGTATTCTGACAGACAGGCCTGAGCAAACAGTGAAGACCAAGATGAGATGCCGTAGAATGCAGTGTCCCATCAGGGTCTGCACTGTTTGCCAGTCATCCAGCTATTCTTAGGAACAACATCGGGTACTAACTTGCACTTGTTCAAATTTTAGAACAGGTACAATAAAGAGTTGAGTTGTCCAAATATTTAGGGTAAATATGGTATCATCCTCTGGATGCCCTGGGGACAGTTGTTCAAAACTAACGACCTTGTTAGTTAACGAATTGTTAAAACTTTGATCATTAAATATGGCAGGCTAAAATTTTTGCTGAAAAAATGTGTCTGCACCCCCCCACCCCCCATTTTAAGCCCCAGAAGCACCTAAAATCTGCATTTCTACCCCTGGATAGTTATGTTTGCTTTGGGATTTGTTGGGCAAAAAAGTGACCTGTTTTTTCGCGTGCCTCCCCACTAAAAATATTCTGGGGGTAAATGAAGGGGGGGCAATGCCCAACCCGCCCCCCTCACATCCCGAACAATTTTGGGTGTATGGCCCAACCGGCCGCTAAAATTTATACCCGAGGGTGTTTGGGGTCAAAAATGCCTGAAAATTGATGCTGATAAAACATGCTGCAAACAGTGAAAATGGCCAGTGCCAAACACCTTAATCGTTGCCTTGATAGCTGTGTGAAGATTAAAATGTGGTCAAAAATTCATGTGAAAACACACTTTTTGCCAACTTTGAGATGCCCCCTCTTTACCATGACAACAATGATCAAGTCATGAAAGGTTGCATTTGAAAGCCTACTGCCCAATGAACATTCATACCGAGTTTGGTGTAAAACAGACCATCCATTATGAAACAATGGCTAGTTGAAGTTGCTGTCAGGTGCAACACTGTGAAAATCAGCGAAATTCACAAAATCCCTGAGTGGTAAAGGGTTAACATGGGTATGTTATCTAATTTCTGTTTCTTTTTCCTGCATAGAATCTGTTTCCTTGTAGATAGCTAGAGTCAATTTCAAAATTTAGGGGTGTCAGCTTTTGCTGTTTTTAGGAAGGTATAGAGTATTTAGAGTGTAGCTGAATCTTTGGCAAACAGTGGTCCTGATCAGATGCATTCTGCAGCATCTGATCAGGGCCTGCACTGTTTGCCAGCATCAATTTTTGGGATTTTCCCATTTGAAACGCATCAAGTGAGTGAGTGTTTGAGTTTTACATCCCACCAACAGCTGAGGTCATATGGAGACGGGACCTCGGTTTAAAGACTCATCCGAAAGTCTGGAAAAGCCCGGGATCAATCCTGCGACCCCTGGTTTACAAGGCGATTAACGTTACCACTATACCACGGAGGCTTCTAGTGAAACGCATCAAGCAGAACCTCACTGAGACACTTATTGCTTCCCCGACTTAATTTGTCACTGAAACAGCAGTTTCTGATTTCAAAGACAGTTTGCCCTGCATTCATGAAAATTTATGACAACACAATTACTGTAAAATGACAGAATTTTTTTAAAAAATGATGAAATAAGATACATTTTATGGAAAAGAAAGAAGATAAATGTTTTGTTGTTGACAGTATTAAAACCTGGTGCTCTAATGAACTGGGTAATACCATAATGATCATAAGTACTGGGACAGACAGGCTTAACCCTTGTCCTGCTAATCCCGGATATGCCTTATCTTTGAAACAATGTAGATCCAGATCAGATGGCTTCTGACGAAGCCATCTGATCAGGATCTACATTGTTTGCCATTCAGATTATGAATTTGTTGCAATAATTTGCATCAAGTAATCTGATTGGTTGATAATCGGTAGTGGGTGTGGCATATATAAATATTCAGCAGGACAAGGGTTAAGCAAACAGTGCTTAACCCGTTGTATACTCGTGGACTCTTCCATTGCTATATGTTGGACAAGACCATTTGTCATACAAGGGTTGTCAGGTCCATCTTTATTCTATTTTTGATGGAAAATTCTGTTAGCAAATAGTGCTGGATTGTAAAACAAATTTGTTAAAATTCCAGGAGAATTACAGTAAGTCCTCAAGGTGTCCAAATTTTCAGCAGTTTTACGGTACACTAGAAAAAGTGTCCATAGGACACGGATGCCCCCGCCAAATGCCATTCATAACAATATTTTTTTTTTTTTTTTTTTTTTTTTTTGGTTTGGGTTTTACGGCCCTTTCAAGATTATTTCACTCATATCGAGCCGATCGTTAATCATAGGTGGGCGAAAACCGGAGTACCCGGAGAAAAACCACCTGACCTTCCGTTGCAGAACTTGGCGTCTCACACGTGACCCGAGCGAGGTTCGAACCCACGGCGGTGAGAGACCTAATGACTAAGAGTCAGCGCTCTTATCCATTAGGCCACGGAGGCCCGTTCATAACAATATTACAAATGTACTTCAAATCAATCATAAAATATATGCATCAAGGGCAGATAATCCAAAAAACAAAAATGCAAGAGTTGTCTACATTGTTCATGACACATCGTCTCAGTGTGATGAATGCACCTGTGAAGTTTCATGAATATATTCCATACGGTTTAGGAGTTATGGCCCGGGAGGGGATAATGAAATTTTTTTTAAGTCTGTGACCTTGACCTTGAGCTCATGGGCATGGGTGGGGGTATCGCTGAATAAAATGGACAGGTATCTAACATGATACCAAATATCAACTCAATCCATCGCACGATTTGAAAAATATCAACTCTTAAAATATCTAATTAAAAATTTCTAAGTCTGTGACCTTGACCTTGAAGCCATAGGCATGAGTGGGGGTATTGCCAAATAAACATTTGGACCTGTATCTATCATCATAGCATACATAAGCCAAATCCATAATATAGTTTGGAAAATTTGAGCTCTTTAAAATCTCTCACATTAAAATTGTCTAAGTCTGTGACCTTGACCTTGAGGTCATAGGCATGGGTGGGGGTATTGCTGAATAAAACACTGTACCTATATCTATCATCATATGAAACAAAGCCATCATAAAAGTTCAGGTTCTACCAGGTACAAATACCTTAACTGGAGTCTTTTGGAAAATTTCTAAGTCCATGACCTTGACCTTGAGGCCATGGGCATGGGTGGGGGTACCGCTGAATAAAACTTTGGACCTATATCTATCATCATACCAATTATGAACCAATTCCATCAAATGGTTTGGAAAATATGAGTTCTAAAATGTTCAAGTCTACCTGTTACAAAAACCTTAACCTGAGTCTTTAACATCGAAAATGTCTAAGTCTGTGACCTTGACCTTGAGGTCACAGGCATGGGTGGGGGTATTGCTTAATAAAACTTTGGACCTATATCTATCATCATACCAAAGATGAACCAGTTCCATCAAATGGTTAGGAAAATATGAGTTCTAAAAGTTCAGGCTCTACCTGTTACAAAAACTTTAACCCGAGGTTACAGGATCACGTACGTACGTACGTACGTACGTACGTATGTACGTACGTACACACACACATACAGACGGACATACACATGTACGCACGTACGGAAAACCGAAAAACTATATGCCCCCGGCATCATATGATGCGGGGGCATAATAATATGACCTTTACAGGAAATTGATCGGGCAAGCCTTGGTTCCAATCTGCTTTGGACTTTAAACAACTATGCAGAGCTAGTTGGCTTACCTAACCACATTTTCTTTGGCAGGCTTACTTAAAGTAGTAAACCAGTATACTGCACATTTTTTTGCCAGAAACTGACAGCTACCCTTCTTGAATCAGCAGAAGGGAGAGAATGACTGTAGAAAATATTTCATGATCAGTCTCCATGAAAAAATGTTGCCAGACCCAGTTAGGATCAAACCAGTGACCTCTTGATCACTAGTCACACATGCACCAAGGTGGGCTGCAGATTCTGATGGTTGTGTTTCTTTGAAATATGGTGGCATACTGTTTTAGGATATTTGTTCATGATAAAACAAGGACATTAAGATCAGTTAACTTTCACTTCAAAATGCTGTAATAGCAATCTTGATACGCCTATTTATCATATGATGTCGTGTCTGAGAATGTGATAACACCATGTAATAAATTCAGTAATCCACTAGTGAATTAAATATGCAAATTAGTTAGATATCGTCCATAACGTTACATGTACCATGTCCTTAATGATTTCGCAGTTGTTAATGGCAGAATACTGATATTTATGTAAAACAATTAAGAATAAAATCCATTTTAAATGTCATATGATAACCAGAATCTTGCATTCATGCTCATGTATTATTGATTTTATTAAACTTGTTGGGGAAAAGGCATCAAATGCTTGGCAATGCCTCACATTTTATCCCTTTTCCTCAACTCATTTAATAAATTCAGTAATACATGAACACTCATGTAAGATCCTTTATTTCTTATCATTGTCTTCTCTGACCACAACCAGCCAGCACATTCATCAGAAAAGCATGCCTTATAATTTTGACCCCCTTAAACCCCATTTTAAACAGTAAAACTGGGGTTTATAGAGGTATACATTATTTTTCTTAATTCTGTTCAAAACATATTGTGGGTACTTGTTAGAACTGGCTGAGGCAGCTCTAACGAGTACCCACAATCATTGTTTTGAGCAGAAATATGGCAAATATAAGGTATAAGGATTTTTATCTGAAAATTTTCATTTTTTCATGGTAGAATTCTCAGTATCTTTGTTTGTTTGTTTGATTTGAGGTTTAATGTCCCCGTCAACACTGTAAAGGTCATTTTGGAGACGTTGCTTCCAATTTTGTGGGACTTTTACCCGACATTGAGATGAAATGACATCTCAAGCCCTGTCGCCCAATGAAACCAATAGGGTTTATTAGCATGGACGATCCACCTCGCACCGCGATTCCTGGACAGGCTTAGATCCTCTAAGCGGTTTACCAGTACTGGTGTGCGGGCCGGATTCAGCTCTGCGTGGAAGCATCATGCAGACCATATATTTCTTCAAGCCCCTATGGGCGGGGGCCGCTCAGTATCTTTGAATAGACGTGATTTTGTAATGACATTTTTCAACATTTTTAAGAAGAGAGACAACTTTCAGGACTTCCTGCTTGCTTTTCCGTAAAATGATCACCTGCAGAGCAGATTCTTTCCTTAAAGAGTAGGCCCCTGTTGATATGGGACAAAAACACCTCTGAAAGAGTTGCCTCCGCATAATGGTATGCCAGTTAAGCTGTACTGAAGGTCGGCCCCTTTTTTTCTCGGAATATTCCAGTTTTTGCCCACTTCTGATTAACTAACAGTTCACATTATAAGAAGTATGGGTGTCATGTCCTATCTATATATTCATTTATTCATTCATTTCATCTTCTTTTTTTTTTTTTTTTTGCTTTATTTACCTCTAGATTCATGGAATTCAAGAGCTACATGTGCGTCTGCTCCAAGACTGAAGTAGTTGTTGCAGACGTCAAGAGGTAATTTGTCCTTGACCTCTTCTTCACAGGGTTCTGGTTCCACATTATTGTATGGCTCAGCATGGATGTTCCATCTGAAAATAGAAACCAGTAAGCCAGCATGTGCAGGAAGCCAGGATGCAAAAACAATTGAAGCCTAGCAGTTAGCAAGGGGAGGTAATTTGATTTTTTTGCAATAGTCCCAAGTCAAAGAAAGATTCTTATACATAGAAATACGTGACTATTCTAAGTAGGCATAAAAAGAGCTTGTTATGTGTAGAATGACAAAAGATCATGAAACAAGAGGCTCAATGAACCTAAGCTGCTCACCTGAGGAACATTTTACTAAGCTGTGTGTGTTATGGTTTCAGAGGAGATGATTGTTTGATGTTCTTCCAATTATAAGGCTGCTGAATCCCTATTGCATGGCCAATATGGACCCCAGGGACATGGTTGGCAGGATATATGTAGGTGATCACTTAACGCTGCTTCAAACTAAATATCTAAGCTCTGGGCTTTATGATTTCAAAGAAGAAGATTTTTTAAGTTTTGTTCTCGAGTCTCCTGCAGCTAATGAGCTGCATGGCCAATTTAGACACTAGGATCATGGTTGGCAGGAATCATGTAGATGACCACTTAACATTGCTTCAAACTTAATATCTCAGCTCTGGACCTTATGGTTTCGGAGAAGATTTTTGAAGTTTTTTCCATTACAAGTCTATGTGAGCTAATGAGCCCTGGGGGGTGGCAGATTTGGACCCTAGGGGCATGGTTGGCAGGATTTAAGTAGGTGACCACTTGACGTGCTTCATACTAAATATCTAAGCTCTGGGCCTTATGGTTTCAGAGAAGATTTTTGATTTTTTTTTTCCATTATAAGTCTATTGGAGCTAATGAGCCATGGGTTGTGGCCAATTTGGACCCCAGGGGCATGATTGGCAGGATTTGTGTAGGTGGCCACTTGACATTGCTACATACCAATTATCTAAACTCTGGGCCTTCTGGTTTCAGAGAAGAAGATTTTTTAAGTTTATCCCATTATAAGTCTATGGGAGCTATAAGTTGCCATGGCAAGCAGAATTCCAATCTTATCAGCCTGAAAATCTTATACAGCTTTCCCCTCACCTGATAATGCTTCACATGACATTTGATCAAGATTGGCCATGGGGTATCAGAGATAATACATATTTGAAATGTGGATGTATGACGGATGCTGGAGCATTTGCATACTATAAGCTCACCAATGAGCTTTCGGCTCAGTTGAGCTAAATATCTAAGCTCTGGGCCTTATAGTTTCAGAGAAGATTTTTGAAGTTTTTCCCATTGTAAGTCTATGGAAGCCAATGAGGACATGGCCAATTGTGACCCCAGGGGCATGGTTGGCAGGATTTTCAAGTATGTAGGAGACTACTTGATGTTTCTACACACTAAATGTCTTAGCTCTGTTCCTTATGGTTTCAGAGAAGAAGATTTTTGAAGTTTTTTTGCATTTAAAGTCTAGGGGAGCTAATGAGCCCCATGGGCATGGCTAATTTTGACCCCAGGGGCATGGTTGGCAGGATTTATATAGGGGTCCATTTCACGTTGCTAGATACTAAATATCATATCTTTCAGAGATATCTGAAGATAATTTTTGAAGCTTTTGGGGTCTTTTGTCATCATAAGTCAGTGGGAGCTAATGAGCCCCTGGGCGTCACCAATTTTGACCCCAGGGGCACGGTTGGCGGGATTTCTATTGGGGACCATTTTACATTGCTAGATACTAAATATCTAAGCTCTGGGCCTTATAGTTTCAGAGAAGAAGATTTTTGAAGTTTTTTATATTATAAGTCTTTAGGAGCTAATGTGCCCCGGGACATGGCCAAACTTGACATCAGGGGCATGATGGGCAGATTTATGACCACTTAATGTTGCTACATACTAAATATCTTAGCTCTGGGCCTATGGTTCCAGAGAAGAAGAGTTTTGAAGTTTTTCCCATTATAAGTCGCGTTTGACAGGATTTATATAGGGGACCTTTTTATGTTGCTAGATACTAAATATCTGAGCTCTGGGACTTATAGTTTCAGAGAAGAAGATTTTTGAAGTTTTTCCTATTATAAGTCTTTAGGAGCTTACAAGCCCTGGGGCAAAGGCCAACTTGGACCCCAGGGGCATGATTGGCAGGATTTATGTAGGTGACTACTTAACACTGTTACATACTATATACATGTATATCTAAGATCTGGGCCCTGTGGTTTCAGAGAAGAAGATTCTTGAAGTTTATCCTAATATAAGTAAGACTATGGGAGCTAATGAGCCTGGAGGCATGGCCAATTTGGACCCAAAGGCCTCAGTTGGCAGGATTTATGTAGGAGACCACTTGACGTTGCTACATACAAAATATCTTAGCTCTGGGCCTTATCGTTTCAAAGTAGAAGATTTTTTCAATATAAGTCTCTGGGAGCTAATGAGCCCCAGGGTATGTTCAACTTTGCCCCCGGTGGCATGGTCGGCAGGATTTATGTAGGTGACCACTTTACATTGCTACATACTTAGTATCTAAGGTCTGTGCTTTATGGTTTCAGAGAAGCTTATTTTTCTATTATAGATCAATGGGAGCTTAGACGCCCCATGCTTTGGCCAATTTGGACCCAAGGGGCATGGTTGGCAGAACTTATGTAGGGGACCACTTTGCGTTGCTACATACTTAATATCTAAGGTCTGTGCTGTATATGGTTTCAGAGAAGATTTTTTAAGTTTTTTCCCATTATAAGTCTATGGGAACTATGTTGCCATGGCAACCAGAATGCCAATCCAATCAGCCTGAAAATCTTATGCAGCCTTTCACATGAAATTTGATCATGCCAACTGGCTTTAGAGATATACTTATTTGAAAATGTGAACAGACAACAACGGATGCCGAAGCATTGGCAAACCAATACCTCACATGAGCCTTTGGCTCAGGTGAGCTGAAAACGCAATGATCAATGATGTACTTATTTGTCTTGAATAAGTAATTATCCAGTAAATTGATTAACCCTTAAGAAGCCAATCACAACAATTGTCATCTACCTTGTCGCCTGCTGGTTAGTTTAAAATTCATTGTTGGAAACCGTGTGGACCCATTTCAGACTGATCAGGGTCCACAGGGTTACCTGTACGCAAAAATATGTTTGAAAAGGTTGCAAGAAGATTCAGCTGAGGATAAAAACAAACATCATTTAGAGATGCAGTTTTTGTGGGTTTAAGTAATAGGCAAGCCCATGATACATAGAACAGTGGAGAGCAATATAAAACATACCGTAGAAATCTTAAAAATTCGGACACCTTGAGGACTTGCTGTAATTCTGCTAAAAATTTAACAAATTTGTTTCATGATCCAGGAAAGAGTCCAAAAGGAGCAGACGGAATGACAAATAGTGTAGACCCTGATCAGACTGCCCCTTCAGGAGCAGTCTGATCTGGGTCTGCAATGTTTGCTTAGGCCTATCTGTCCCAATACTTGGGATCATTACAGCACTCCCTGCCAGAGACAAGATCTCTACAGAATCTTTAGGAAGATTAAATACAATTAAGATCCAATTTAGATTCTCCTAAGAGGTATCAATATACTGATGACCAAAAAAGGGACAATCTTTTTCAATTTCCAAGTTTAATTTGGGCTTGACAAAATAGCAACAAATCCAAAGAGAAATTAAAGAACGCTAAAAGAGGACAGACTGTGGTTGTATACGCAAAACCTCATTTCCTCTTGATGTCAAAAAAGGTTCAGTATTACTCCTGAGGTACATAAAATGATCTTCCATAACAAAAGAACATCTAGATTTATCATCCAAGAGACAATTGTAGCTAATTCTGGTCTCTCCAGAGATTTTGTAGGTATAATAAAAAAAAAATCACTGAAATAAACACTAGGAACTAATGGGTGCTCAAACTTGTTACTGCAATGGTCATAAGTATTGGGATGGGTAGGCCTAAGCAAACAGTGCAGACCCAGATCAGACTGCTCCTGAAGCAGCAGTCTGATCAGGGTCCACACTGTTTGCAATTCCATTTGCACCTTTTGGACTCCCTGCTTGGTCGTGAAACAATTTTGTCTAAATTTTAGGAGAATAACAGCAAGTCCACAAGGATTTTTATGTTAGGATGTCTTTTTGAAACAGTATTTTGAACACTCCAAGTGTTTTGTTTGTTTGATTTTGGGCTCAGCATCACCCGTCAACACTGTATAAGTCATTTTGGAGACGTTGCTTCCAATTTTGTGGGACTTTTACCCGACATCGAGACGAAAATGACATCTCACGCCCTGTCGCCCAATGAAACCAATAGGGTTTACAAGCATGGACGGTCAGACTCACACAGCTTTGTCTGGGCAGGCTTAGATCCGCTAAGCAGTTTACCAGTACTCGTGTGAGGTCATTTTCAGCTCTGTGTGGAAGCATCATGCAGCCCATCTATTTCTTCAAGCCCCGATTGATGGTGGCTGTCTCAAGGTGTCTGAAGTTTCAAGACTTTTAAGGTAGACCGTATTTTGAACACTTCAAGTGTTAACTCTTATCCTGCTGTTCACGACAACCCTTTTCTTTGTAAACAGCGTAGATCCAGATAAGATGGCTTCTGAAGAAGCCATCTGATCAGGATCTACACTGTTTGACATTCAATTTATGAATTTGTAGGAATAAATTACATCAGGCAATCTGATTGGTTCAAAGTCAAAAATGGGTGTGGCTTAACTGAATATTCAGCAAGAGAAGTGTTAAGCACAGTTCCAACAAGTAAAGCCACTCTCTGTCAAAGCACAGAGAGCCATTACGAAAACATGCCTATACAATACATTGTCAATTTAATCAGTGAAAATAGGAGCATTTTAAGATGAAAAATTGTGATATTTTTCTTATTTCTGCTCAAAATATAGATTTTGGGTACTCGGTAGAACCGCCTCGATATATTTTAGAGCAGAAATGAGGCGGTTCTAACGAGTACCACCAATCTATATTTTAGAGCAGAAATAAGAAAAATAAGGTTTACCCCTATAAACCCCAGTTTTACTGTATAAAAGTGGGGTTCAAGGGGGTCAAATATTATAAAGGCGTGTTTTCATGATGACTGGTGAGATGATTGTCTCAGACTGTAGGCTGGAAAAATAGTCCTGGACTAAGATTTAAACTGTTTAACCAAAATAGTTCGTTTAACCCTTAAATTTCTACGCAAACTGTACACCCTGATCAGATTCTGCATTATGTGGCACCTGATCTGGGTCTATACTGTTTGTTTGTTTGATGGGTGGTGGCTGTCTCAAGGTGTCTGAAGTTTCAGGATTTTTAAGGTAGACAGTATTTTGAACACTTCAAGTATTAAGCACAGTTCCAACAAGTATACCCACTCTCTGTCAAAGCACAGACAGCCATTACGAAAACATGCCTATACAAATACATTGTCAATTTTATCAGTGAACATACAAGCATTTTAAGATGAAAAATTGTGATATTTTTCATATTTCTGCTCAATATATAGATTTTGGGTACTCGTTAGAACCGCCTCCATGAGGCGGTTCTAACGAGTACCCACAATCTATATTTAATAGCAGAAATAAGAACAATAAGGTTTACCCCTGTAAACCCCAGTTTTACTGTATAAAAGTGGGGTTCAAGGGGGTCAAATATTATAAAGGCGTGTTTTCATGATGACTGGTGAGATGATTGTCTCAGACTGTAGGCTGGGAAAATAGTCCTGGACTAAGATTTAAACTGTTTAACCAAAATAGTTCATTTAACCCTTAACCCTTGTCCTGCTGAATATTCATATATGCCACGCCCACTACCGATTATCAACCAATCAGATTACTTGATGCAAATTATTGCAACAAATTCACAATCTGAATGGCAAACAATGTAGATCCTGATCAGATGGCTTCGTCAGAAGTCATCTGATCTGGATCTACATTGTTTCAAAGATAAGGCATATCCGGGATTAGCAGGACAAGGGTTAAATTTCTATGCAAACTGTAGACCCTGATCAGATGTTGCATTATGTGGCACCTGATCTGCGTCTACACTGTTTGTTGAGCCAAACCCATGATTCTTGTCCAGTTTCTATAGATAATGCTCTTAAGCAACACCCTGACCTCAAAGCGGCTATTTTCTTTCAATAACCTTTATTCCGACAAGTCAGCAACAGTCACATGGACTTCAGCACTGAAAAGCTGTTATGCTTAGTAACTTTGGGTTGATTGACAAACATTCGACGCCAAAATGAAGGAAAATGATGTATACCCCTGTAAACCACATTTTTCGCTAGAAATGTTCACAGGGGGTGTTCATTACACAGACTTGTTAACCTGAAGCAGAGAGACCATCTCGAAATTACGCCTATATATTTTGACCCCCTTGAACCCCACTTTTATAATGTGAAACTAAAGTTTACATGGGTAAACCTTATAGTTCTTATTTCTGCTCGAAAATACAGATTGTGGGTACTCATTAGAACCGCCCCGATGTGGCAGTTCTAACGAGTACCCACAATCTATATTTTAAGCAGAAATAAGAAAAATATCATTTTCTTATTTCTGCTTAAAATACAGATTGTCGGTGCTCGTTAGAACTGCCTCGCTCTGAAATATAGATTGTGGGTACTCGTTAGAACTGCCTTGATGAGGTAGTTCTAACGAGTACCCACAATCTATATTTTGAGCAAAAATAAGAAAAATATCACAAAACTTCATCTTAAAATTTTCATTTTTTCGGCGGTAAAGTTTACAATGCATTTATATAGGTGTGTTTTCCTAATGCTTAATTATACTCATGAATTGCTACAATGTACGGAATGTAGCATTTATTCTCTGTGACAGGACACTGCTATTTCAGTGACACAGTTTGAAGAAGGGAATTTTAATGTCATGAGAGGAGGAAGTTAATCACATGGCTGTCCTTGAATTTACAAAACCTGACAAAATTTATATTCTTGCCAAGGCCATGTCTCATCATCATCTTTATTCTGTTCATCTCCGCGGCCTTATAAACTCCTTTCATCGATCTCCATCTTTTTTTTTCTATTTGCCAACTTTGGAATTAACCTAACTAGATAGGTGGGAAGGAGCATTCTGATCTGCTCCTTTGTTGTTTGTCCTAGACATACTGCAGATTTGATCATGCCATAGCAAATTTCAGTCTCTCTAGGCTGAAACTCAATTACAGAATTCCAATTTCTGAAACATGAATCTTAATTGAACAATATCAGAGCAGGGGGTGCCATCATTTTAAAATGTTTTTCATCTTTACATTACGAAAACCCGCCTATTCAAATATATTGAAAATTTCCCCACTAAAAAAATGAAAATTTTCAGATAAAACATTCTGATATTTTTCATATTTCTGCTCTAAACAAAGATCATGCGGACTAGTTAGAACCTCCTGGCCAAGGCAATTACCCAAAATCTACGCTTTTGAGCAGGAATAAGAAAAATATCAGAATTGTTTTAATTTATTAAAACATTTTTATGGTAGACACTTATTGATAAACAAGAGGGCCCAGAGGGCCCTGATTCGCTCACCTGTGAGTCACTGTCTCTAGTACATTCTATTTTTAGCTACGGTCACTTTAGCTCATTTGGTAGGGAGTAACCTAGGCAGCATTCCTGTGAAGTTTGAATCAAATTGGCTTTAGGGTTTAGGAGGGGTTCAAGTTTGAATCAAATTTACAATATTTTTCTATTTTTAGAAAATTGTTTTAGCCTTTTTGGTAGAGGGTCATCTAAGCAACATCACTTCAAAGTAGAAGTAAAACAAAGATCAGGAATTGATACAATTAACTTACTCCATCCATAAAAGACACCAAAGGGAAAGAAATACAAACATTAAGCGACCAGACCATAATGGAAACCTAAACAAAGGAAGGCCATATGGACAGTTACTTTCCCACAAAATGGCCATATGGCCATCCAAAATTAAAAGACACAAGTGATACACACAGTAAGTAACAAACAACAACATAAATAAATCGCCACAGAAGAGCCGCCTTGGAACGGTCAGTGGAAGATTTCCACTGGGGGGCTTAAATCGATTTTACGTGGCCACAATCCTCGCCCTTACTTCCGTCGCGATTTAGACAAATAATTTGTTCAGTCCGCATGAAGGCCTCCTAACTCATCAGTGCAACATCTCCGTGAACACAGAAATCAAAGAACCACAGAGGTGAGACAACGGTGAGGACTCGACAGCAAGAAACCACTGAAATGCTGGAGCAAAAGAAAACCAACAGTTAGACTCCGATGAGCCCGACCAGAGACAGAGCATCAGGCACCAACCAACATTATCTCTTTAATTTTCAATAAGCCTTTACGTTGGAGCCGTCATAGAATCTGAGGCCTGACCCACCGGCGTGCAATTAAAGAGGGAAGCAAAGTTGCCAACCGTGATTGGGTTAACTACCATGCATGCAGTCTGTCGTATAATATCCATGTTGTACCCAATCTTTTTATAATGAAGAATGATTTTACGAAATTGGGTGCTGAAGTCATTGCGGTTATATATTTTTCTGAATTTATATACTAAGTCACCATAAAATTCGGGTTCCGATAGACCTTGTTGCAGAAGAGATTTAAGTCCAATATTGAATTGAATAAAACTGGCCCAAGGGTAGAGGAGGAATTGTCGTTTGAAGATGATCGGACCAAAACTGGGGCCTCTAGTGTTTCCACAAGGTTTTTCAACAATCTGACCTACTGACCTACTTACTGACCAGATTTGACCTATATTCGAAATTAACTGAGATATTGTCAAATGATCATTTTGAGCAAGTTTGATGATAATCAGACCAAAACTGTGGCTCAAGTGTGTTCAGAGGGTTTTTCTATGATTTTACCTACAGAACTACTTTTTGGACCAACATGACCCATATTCGAACTTGACTCAGATATTGTCAAGATGATCATTCTGGGCAAGTTTGATGAGGATCTGACCTAAACTGTGGCCTCTAGTGTGTTCACAAGGTTTTTCTATGATTTGACCTACTGACCTACTTTTTGACCTGACATGACCCATATTTGAACTTGACCGATATATTGTCAAGACAATCATTCTGAGCTAGTTTGATGATTATTGGACCAAAACAGTGGCCTCTAGTGTGTTCACAAGGTTTTTCTCTGATTTGACTTACTTTTTGATCCGACATAACCTATATTTGCACGTGACCAAGTTGAAGATATTATCAAGATGATCATTCTGAGCAAGTTTGATGATGTTCGGACCAAACCTGTGGCCACTAGTGTGTTCACAAGGTTTTTCTATGATTTGACCTACTGAACTACTTTTTGACCCGACATGACCTGTATTCAAACTTGACCGAGATATTAGCAAGATGATCATTCTGGGCAAGTTTGATAATGATTGGACCAAAACTGTGACCTCTAGTGTATTCACAAGGTTTTTCTATGATTTGACCTACTGACCTTCTTTGTGACCTGACATGACCCATATTCGAACACGACCAAGATATTATCAAGATGATCATTTTGAGCAAGTTTGATGATAATCGGACCAAAACTGTGGCCTCTAGTGTCTTCACAAGTTTTTTTTTTATTTGACCTACTGACCTACTTTTTGACGCAACATGACCCATATTCAAACTTGACCGAGAAATTTTGTGGCGGTACAAATTGTGTGCAAGTTCAGTTAAAATCAAATCATAAATGAAACAGCTATCATGCAGACAAGACCAAAATAGGCAATTTTTGCCCTTTCATGGGCCATAACTCTGTAACACCTGATGGGATATAACTGGTTCAAGAAAGGAACCCAGATCTCATGGTGGTACAAGTTGTGTGCAAGTCTGGTTAAAATCAAATCATAAATGAAGATGCTATCGTGTGGACAAGTCCAAAATAGGCAACTTTTGCCCTTACAGGGGCCTTAACTCCATAACAGATGATGAGATATGGCTGATTCAAGAAAGGAACCAAGATCTCATGGTGGTACAAGTTGTGTGCAAGTCTGGTTAAAATCAAATCATAAATGAAGATGCTATTGTGCGGACAAGACCAATACAGGCAATTTTTGCAAATTCAGGGGCCGTAACTCTGTAACACATCATGGGATATGGCTGGTTCAAGAAAGGAACCCAGATCTCATGGTGGTACAAGTTGTGAGCAAGTCTGGTTAAAATCAAATCATAAAGGAAGCTGCTATCATGCGGACAAGACCAAAATAGGCAATTTTTGCCCTTTCAGGGGCCGTAACTCCGTAACACATGATGGGATATGGCTGATTCAAGAAAGGAACCCAGATCTCATGGTGGTACAAGTTGTGTGCAAGTCTGGTTAAAATCAAATCATAAATGAAGATGCTATTGTGCGGACATGACCAAAATAGGCATTTTTTGCAATTTCAGGGGCCGTAACTCTGTAACATAGGACGGGATATGGCTGGTTCAAGAAAGGAACCCAGATCTCATGGTGGTACAAGTTGTGAGCAAATCTGGTTAAAATCAAATCATAAATGAAGATGCTATCGTGCGGACAAGACCAAAATAGGCAATTTTTGCCCTTTCAGGGGCCTTAACTCCATAACACATGATGGGATATGGCTGATTCAAGAAAGGAACCCAGATCTCATGGTGGTACAAGTTGTGTGCAAGTCTGGTTAAAATCAAATCATAAATGAAGATGCTATCGTGCGGACAAGACCAAAATAGGCAATTTTGGCAATTTCAGGGGCCGTAACTCTGTAACAGATGACGGGATATGGCTGGTTCAAGAAAGGAACCCAGATCTCATGGTGGTTCAAGTTGTGTGCAAGTCTGGTTAAAATCAAATCATAAATGAAGATGTTATTGTGCGGACAAGAAATTGTTTACAGACGCACGGACGGACGCACGCACGGACGACGGAACAAATGTGAACACAAAAGCTCACCTTGTCACTGTGTGACAGTTGAGCTAAAAAGAAAAAATATTCCCTTGCCCCTGACAGTTTATCCATTTTTTTTAGTGGGGTTATGGCTCTTTCAAGATTATTTCACTTATTTTAAGCCAATCTTAAATAAGAAGTGGGCAAGAACCAAAGTACCCAGAAAAAAACACACCTGAACTTGGCGCCTCACATGTGACCCAAGCGAGGCTCAAACCCTCTTTATTTCGAAAATGGCTAAACTTCTTACAAACAGTGAAGGCCCTGATCTGCAAAGTCTGATCTGGGCCTACACTGTTTACCAACTACCTGTTTTGGAGTTTCCAGTACCAAATGGGTTAATAGACAGCACTCTTTCCCAAAAGGCCAAAGAGGCCCGTAAAATCCCTTTAAGGAAAACAAAAGCTAGTTTAAATTCACGGTGTATCTTGAATCTTAAATGAATGTGTGTCTATTTCAATACAGACAAATTCTTTAGTATTAAAAGCTTCTACGATTTCCTTGAAAATGTCTGTCTGAATAGGAAAGCAATTAGAAAATAAAACTGGTTCAATAATTAAGTTTCAAAAGAGTTTCATTCCTCAACAATTATCAACTGACTGTCAGCATGGTTTCCGAGGTCGGGGGTCTTGCGGGACTCGGTTGGTTCGGTTTTGCCGTGACGTTGTGGGCGGTCTGGGTGGGGCCACAAACCGTGGCCGCAGGCAGACTGGCTTGATTGTCATGGGCTTCGCTGGGGCCTTTGACAAGGTGCCTCACGGGAGGCTATTGTGTGGATTGGATTACTGTGGGATGGGGGGATCCACACGCGGGTGGATTGGCTCGTGGCTCTCGGGGCGCTCGCGGCAGGTTGTGCTTGATGGCCGGGCGTCTGGTCCGGTCCCTGTTTTGTCTGGTGTCCCCCGGGGTTCGGTCCTTGGGCCGGTCCTTTTCTTGGTGTTCATTGGTGATCTCCCTGGTAACGTCGGGTCGTCTGTCCGTTTGTTTGCTGGTGATTGTGTCCTTTGTGGGAATGTATATTCTTCTTCTGACTGTCTTGTTCTACAGGATGGCCTGAATCGGCTGGCACGGTGGGAGGCCGATTGGCGGATGGGGTTCGGTGTGGCCGGGTGTCGTTCAATGGGGGTGTCGCGACACCCTCCTGACAAACAAATTAGGTTTGGCTGTGGGCTGCACCGGCGGGTCTTGGAGCGGGTTCGGTCCGCCGGGTGTCTTGGTGTCGCCGTCGCTGATGATCTTGATTGGGGTCAACACGTTTCTGAAATTACATCAAAAGCAACTAGGACTTTAGGATTTCTTAGACGAAACTTGGCTTTTGCACCTAGGCAGACAAAGGATGTTGCATATAAAACATTGGTTCGCCCTCAGCTAGAATATGCGTCACCCATTTGGCATCCCTATGTTGGAACTCAGATTCAGCAGGTGGAGAAGGTGCAGAGGACAGCTGCTCGATGGACCTGCCGACGATGGCGCAATAGAAGCAGCGTCGGTGACATGCTTAACGAGCTAGAATGGCCGTCCCTAGAGGCCCGTCGTGAGCAGTCCTCTTTAACCTTCTTCTATAAGATACATTCAGGTACAGTGGCCGTTAATAAAGATAAATACTTGACCCCTGTGACAGTTTCAACTCGAACAAGGGCATCAAAAGTAAACAACTCACAGTATCACAGGTACCAGTCCTACAGTGATGCCCTGAAAAATTCCTTCTTCCCTAGGACTATTCCCCAGTGGAATAGTCTTCCCTCTTCTGTGGTGAATGCTAAGACTGCAGGGGAGTTCAAAGCCCATACAGTGTAAGATTGAGACTCAGAGGTATGCGTTTTAGTATACCTCTGTTATTCAGATTGTAAATAGTTTTAAGGACTCATCCAGTGACTTCTCTTTTTTTTTTTTTTTTTCAGCTAAATTCTAAATTTAGCTACGCACCCAACTGAGGTAATGGCCAAATATGACCGACTCAGTATAAGAAGATAGATAGATAGATCAACCCACAATACAGAAGACTTATGTTGAGTGTTTTTCATATCATTGTCTAGAATCATGCGTTGACATACTGACATGGTTTATAAATGTGTCTCGCAGACGGCAAATCCAGTAAGCTGGTATAAGCATTGTTAGAGCATCTGCGACTGTGAAAACCTGTCTGATCGGGCTCTTTGATGTTCAGTCAAACCCTCAATGACGTTCACTCAATACTTTTGTTTGGTTGATTTGAGGTCTAACGTCCCTGTCAACAATGTATAGGTCGTTTTTGCAACATTGCTTCCAATTTTGTGGGACTTTTACCCGACATTGAGATGAAATAACATCTCAAGCCCTGTCTCCCAAGGGAAACCAATAGGGTTTATAAGCATGGAACGTCTGACTCGCACCACCTTGTCTGGGCAGGCTTAGATCCTTTAAGCGGTTTACCAGTACTCCTGCGTGGTTGGTTTCAGCTCTGCCTGGAAGCATCATGCAGCCTATCTATTTCTTCAAGCCCTGATGGGCGGGGGCCACCAATAACTTTTGTGATATCAACACAATTCCTATTTGATGTTCATTCGATTTCTATTTGGTTACTCAATTTCTCCCATCCATAGATTTAAAGTGAAAGAATTCCACCAAAGGCTATGTCTGTGATTGTAGTTCTTAATGGACTTGCATTATGTGAACAAGTCCGTGAAATGAACACCCCGTAAAACCCAAATTCATATAGAGAAAGCAGGGGTTTACATTATTTTTCTTTCCAAGACATAGTTTGTGGTGGTTCTAAAGAGCACCTACAACCTATGTTGTGAGCACAAATAAGAGAAATATAACAGTTTTTCCAAAGAACAAGATGTGTTTGTGAAATATGAACATGTCCCCAGGCCAAAGTCATTTTTTCTTTAAAGTAGGTCACAGGTCAAGGATACAGGTCAAAATGATTTGTATGAATGGGAAGCCCTTGTCACAAGGACCCTACATGCCAAATATGAAGGCTCTCAAGCACTTGAATAGAAATAGTTGAAATAAACCAATGGTGTTCCTTTAATTGCACCCCACAGTGAAACATTACAATGGCAACGTTCAAAAGTTATGGCCAATCTTATTTTTTTTTCTATAAAGTAGGTCACAGGTCAAGGTCAAAGTTTCTTGTATGTGTGGGAAGCTCTTGTCACAAGTAAAATACATGCCAAATATGAAGGCTGTATCTCAAATGGTTCAAAAGTTATGATAAAGTAAAATTTGTATGGGTGGAAAGCCCTTGTCACAAGGAACTTACATGCCAAATATGAAGGCTCTATCTAAAATGGTTAAAAAGGTATGATAAATTAGGTCACAGGTCAAGGTCACATGTCAAAGTAAATTTTTTTTATATGAACAGTAAGCTCTTGGCACAAGGAACCTACATACCAAATATGCAAGTTCTATCTCAAACTGTTAATAAGTTATAAAGTAAGCCACAGGTCAAGGTCACAGGTCAAAAGTTTTGGTATGACAAGGAAACATCACGTCAAATATAAAGTAGCTACCTCAAATGGTTCCAAAGTTATAGTTCGAACAATTTGACATGAGCCTGGTGACTTCTATTACCATAATTTCACACCGGACTGATTGCATGTATTTATCTTCGCCCTTATTCAATACATAGAGGTCAGTAAATGGTTCGCCATTCATGAGATGCCGAAAACTCACGAGAAGTTTACGAAAACCGACATATTAGGAGAAAACACTGACTTATTTATTCTTTACATAAAGGTCAGTCTCATGTCAAGTTGCAACAACTACATGACAAATGTTATTTTCTTCTTTCATGTAGGTCACAGGTCAATGTCAAGGTCAATACTTTTTATATGAGTGGGAAGCCCTTGTCACAAGGAACCTACATGCTAAATATGAAAACTCTATCTCAAACTGTTCAAAAGTTATGACCAATGTTATGTTTTTCTTTAAGTAGGTCACATGTCAAGGTCAATGTCATAGATCAAAATGTTTTGAATGAGTGGAAAGCCATTGTCACCAGAAACCTACATGCCAAATATGAAGGCTCTGTCTAAACTGGGTCAAAAGTTATGACCAATGTTAAAGTTGTCCACGTGTAAACCAACAAACAGACGGGGCAAAAGCAATGTGTCCCCACTATCGCTACCATGGACATAAAAATGACATTTTTGGAGATATGAAAGATTGCACTATGAGGCATGAATACGTCATCGTAATGAAACATCTGGCTTGATGCCAGAGTTGACACAAATGTTGACATACTGACAAACAGATGAATGAACAGAGGAACAAATTAACAGAAAACCAGACTCCTATATTTGTGATGCTTAACCTTTAACCTGCTGAATATTTAACTTAGCCACACCTTTTTTTGATTTTCAGCCAATCAGATTACATGATATAATGAGTTCGTTCAAATTCACAATCTGAATGACAAACAGTGTAGATCCAGATTAGATGGCTTCTTCAGAAGCCATCTGATCTGGATCTACACTGTTTGCAAAGATAGGGCTTGTCACCTACAGCAGGGTAAATGTTAAAGCAGGCAGGACAAAGATGTTCTTAATCAATTTTTACCCTTAAACTGCCAATCACAACATAAGCTGGCTTATTAGTTTTTCTTAATTTGCAGAGATAATAAAGCTTTACATTACACGTGAATCATCTGCCAAGCAGACAATTCACGAATATGTCAAGTCTTATTTTCCCTTTGGCAGACAATTCACGTGTTATGTCAAGTCTTATTTTCCCTTTGGCAGACAATTCACGTGTTATGTCAAGTCTTATTTTCCCTTTGGCAGACAATTCACGTGTTATGTCAAGTCTCATTTTCCCTTTGGCAGACAATTCACGTGTTATGTCAAGTCTTATTTTCCCTTTGGCAGACAATTCACTTGTTATGTCAAGCCTTATTTTCCATTTTACAGACAATTCACGTGTTATGTCAAGTCTTATTTTCCATTAGGCAGACAATTCACGTGTTATGTCAAGTCTTATTTTCCCTTTTGCAGACAAATCACGTGTTATGTCAAGTCTTATTTTCCGTTTGGCAAACAATTCACGTGTTATGTCAAGTCTTATTTTCCCTTTTACAGACAATTCACGAGTTATGTCAAGCCTTATTTTCCCTTTGGCAGACAATTCACATGTTATGTCAAGTCTTATTTTCCCTTTGGCAGACAATTCACGTGTTATGTCAAGTCTTATTTTCCCTTTGGCAGACAATTCACGTGTTATGTCAAGCCTTATTTTCCCTTTGGCAGATGATCATATGTTATGTCAAGTCTTATTTTCCCTTTGGCAGATGATCATGTGCTATGTCAAGTCTTACGTTCCCTTTGGCAGACAATTCATGTGTTATGTCAAGTCTTATTTTCCCTTTGGCAGACAATTTATGTGTTATGTCAAGTCTTATTTTCCCTTTGGCAGACAATTCACGTGGTATGTCAAGTCTTATTTTCCCTTTGGCAGACAATTCACGTGTTATGTCAAGTCTTATTTTCCATTTGGGAGACAATTCACGTGTTATGTCAAGTCTTATTTTCTGTTTGGCAGACAATTCACGTGTTATGTCAAGTCTTATATTCCCTTTGGCAGACAATTCACGTGTTATGTCAAGTCTTATTTTCCCTTTGGCAGACAATTCACGTGTTATGTCAAGCCTTATTTTCCCTTTGGCAGATGATCATATGTTATGTCAAGTCTTATTTTCCCTTTGGCAGATGATCATGTGCTATGTCAAGTCTTATGTTCCCTTTGGCAGACAAAGACTTGACATAACAATTCATGTGTTATGTCAAGTCTTATTTTCCCTTTGGCAGACAATTCACGTGTTATGTCAAGTCTTATTTTCCCTTTGGCAGACAATTCACGTGGTATGTCAAGTCTTATTTTCCCTTTGGCAGACAATTCACGTGTTATGTCAAGTCTTATTTTCCATTTGGCAGACAATTCACGTGTTATGTCAAGTCTTATTTTCTGTTTGGCAGACAATTCACGTGTTATGTCAAGTCTTATTTTCCCTTTGGCAGACAATTCACGTGTTATGTCAAGTCTTATTTTCCCTTTGGCAGACAATTCATGTGTTATGTCAAGTCTTATTTTCCCTTTGGCAGACAATTCACGTGTTATGTCAAGTCTTATTTTCCCTTTGGCAGACAATTCACATGGTATGTCAAGTCTTATTTTCCCTTTGGCAGACAATTCACGTGTTATGTCAAGTCTTATTTTCCCTTTGGCAGACAAATCACGTGTTATGTCAAGTCTTATTTTCCGTTTGGCAAACAATTCACCTGTTATGTCAAGTCTTATTTTCCCTTTTACAGACAATTCATGTGTTATGTCAAGCCTTATTTTCCCTTTGGCAGAAATTCACGTGTTATGTCAAGTCTTATTTTCCCTTTGGCAGACAATTCACGTGTCATGTCAAGTCTTATTTTCCCTTTGGCAGACAATTCACGTGTTATGTCAAGTCTTATTTTCCTTTGGCAGATGATCATATGTTATGTGAAGTCTTATTTTCCCTTTGGCAGATGATCATGTGCTATGTCAAGTCTTATTTTCCCTTTGGCAGACAATTCACGTGTTATGTCAAGTCTTATTTTCCCTTTGGCAGACAATTCACGTGTTATGTCAAGTCTTATTTTCCCTTTGGCAGACAATTCATGTGTTATGTCAAGCCTTATTTTCCCTTTGGCAGACAATTCACGTGTTATGTCAAGTCTTATTTTCCCTTTGGCAGACAATTCACGTGTTATGTCAAGTCTTATTTTCCCTTTGGCAGACAATTCACGTGTTATGTCAAGTCTTATTTTCCTTTGGCAGATGATCATATGTTACGTGAAGTCTTATTTTCCCTTTGGAAGACAATTCATGTGTTATGTCAAGTCTTATTTTCCCTTTGGCAGACAATTCACGTGTTATGTCAAGTCTTATTTTCCCTTTGGCAGACAATTCACGTGGTATGTCAAGTCTTATTTTCCCTTTGACAGACAATTCACGTGTTATGTCAAGTCTTATTTTCCATTTGGCAGACAGTTCACGTGTTATGTCAAGTCTTATTTTCTGTTTGGCAGACAATTCACGTGTTATGTCAAGTCTTATTTTCCCTTTAGCAGACAATTCACGTGTTATGTCAAGTCTTATATTCCCTTTGGCAGACAATTCACGTGTTATGTCAAGTCTTATTTTCCTTTTGGCAGACAATTCACGTGATATGTCAAGTCTTATTTTCCCTTTGGCAGATAATCACATGTTATGTCAAGCCTTATTATTCTGAAAAATGATAAAAAAAAAAAATTAGAATACTGTCGATGCTGCCCCATCGCAAATCCCCACGCTTTCTACAGAGAGGCCAAGTACCGAAAACCCCTCACCTTGGGCCCTAATTTGACCTCAGGGTCAAAATATTACCTGTATTATATTCTACTAATCATGCCCTTCAATTTGATATGCCACATGACTATGTTCCAAAAAACTTAAATTTTGACCCTTTGACCCCTCCCCAAGGTTCCCAATCTGACCACAGGGTCAAATTTTACTTGTATTGTATTTTGACCCCCCTGACCCCACCCCCCAAGTCCGACTCCTTGGGCATGACCCAGGGGTCACAGCCAAAATCCCCTTCAATATGTGTTACATATATCATTAATCATTACTTATGCAAAGTTTGGTTTCAAAATCTATAAAATTGCTCTTGAAATTGAATTTTATTGATATTTGACCTTTTGACCCCTCCCCAAGGCCCCTGGGGGCGGGGCCAAAAATAAATCTGACGTTGCACGCCCTCATCATGTAAGGAAGCTGTGTACCAAATTTGGTTACATTCTAACCAGTGGTTAAGGAGGAGACAGTGTGACGGACGGACGGATGGACAGATGGATGGAGGCTTTCACAATATCCCCCAACGCTTTTTTAAAGCGTTGGGATAAAAAATAAAATTGCTATCTGCTTCTGCTCCAAAAATATACATGACACTTTAATGGTTACAGGGACTGAGCGAAAGAGCACCAAAATACATGTGTTACTCAATGAGACTATGTATCTTTATGATAACACATCCGTGTGATATAGTGCATTTTTCGAACCTCAAATAAGGTAATTTCTCTGATGAAAATTTGTGATATTTTTCTTATTTATACTTCAAACATAGGTTTTGGGTGCTCATTAGAACCGCCTCATTGAGGTAGTTCTAACGAGTACCCACAACCTATGTTTTGGAGCAGAAATAAGGAAAATAATGTTTACCCCCGTAAACCCCAGTTTTCTCTGTATAAAGTGGGGTTTAGGGGGGGTCTTTATTTCATGGACTTGTTCACGTGATGCCTTGCTTTCCAATCACTCTTACTCTTTAACACTCTGCATGCTGTTGTTTTTTGTGTTTTTTTCAGCAGACGCCATTTTGAAATATTTTTTCTTACTTTTCACAGAAAACAAGATGCCTCATTTCATGAAAATTGTCTCCTGTGGAGGCAATTTGCATGGAATATTAAGTTCTGTTTTCTTGAAAAAATAAGAAAAATATGAACATATGCCATCTGCTAAAATAGCCCCGAGAGTGTATTGTCTCTATCAGGCCCATGTGAAGTTCAGGGGGCAGTTGTTCAAAACTAACGAAGTCGTTAGTTAACGTAGCGTTAAAACTTTGATCATTTGTTATGGCGAATATGCTAAAATTTTTGCTAAAAAAATGTGAGCAGCTTTTGCATCCACAAAAGCTGCTCACATTTTTTCAGCAAAAATACCAAAAATTTAAATATTAAACTTGTTAGAACAGTTAACAATATGGCCACTAACGAGCTGGTTAAGCTAACGGTGCTTTGAACAACTGGCCCCAGGTATTTAAATCAGACAAAGCAGACATGCTGGCTGATCTACGTGTTTTATGTTATCATATGCCATCTTGCACCTTCTGCTGTGGTCCAGCTCACTGGAGGCTTGGAATGGAATGTAACTTGACCCTCTTTCATTCAAAGTAAGAAGATTTTCTCATTCAGCTGATTACAAGAACTGTTGAGAAAGACATTCTGTCTATCAACCAATCAAGTTACTTGATGTAATTTATTGCTACAAATTCATAAACCGAATGCCAAACAGTGTAGATCCTGATCAGATGGCTTTTTTCAGAAGCCATCTGTTTGCAAAGATAGTTGTCGTGAACAGCAAGATAAGGGTTAATGGGCTTGCATTATGTGAACAAGTCCGTGAAATGAACACCCCCATAAAACCCAAAGGGAGGTCTTTATTTCACGGACTTGTTCACGTGATGCCTTGCTTTCCAATCACTCTTACTCTTTAACACTCTGCATGCTGTTGTTTTTTGTGTTTTTTTCAGCAGACGCCATTTTGAAATATTTTTTCTTACTTTTCACAGAAAACAAGATGCCTCATTTCATGAAAATTGTCTCCTGTGGAGGCAATTTGCATGGAATATTAAGTTCTGTTTTCTTGAAAAAATAAGAAAAATATGAACATATGCCATCTGCTAAAATAGCCCCGAGAGTGTATTGTCTCTATCAGGCCCATGTGAAGTTCAGGGGGCAGTTGTTCAAAACTAACGAAGTCGTTAGTTAACGTAGCGTTAAAACTTTGATCATTTGTTATGGCGAATATGCTAAAATTTTTGCTAAAAAAATGTGAGCAGCTTTTGCATCCACAAAAGCTGCTCACATTTTTTCAGCAAAAATACCAAAAATTTAAATATTAAACTTGTTAGAACAGTTAACAATATGGCCACTAACGAGCTGGTTAAGCTAACGGTGCTTTGAACAACTGGCCCCAGGTATTTAAATCAGACAAAGCAGACATGCTGGCTGATCTACGTGTTTTATGTTATCATATGCCATCTTGCACCTTCTGCTGTGGTCCAGCTCACTGGAGGCTTGGAATGGAATGTAACTTGACCCTCTTTCATTCAAAGTAAGAAGATTTTCTCATTCAGCTGATTACAAGAACTGTTGAGAAAGACATTCTGTCTATCAACCAATCAAGTTACTTGATGTAATTTATTGCTACAAATTCATAAACCGAATGCCAAACAGTGTAGATCCTGATCAGATGGCTTTTTTCAGAAGCCATCTGTTTGCAAAGATAGTTGTCGTGAACAGCAAGATAAGGGTTAATGGGCTTGCATTATGTGAACAAGTCCGTGAAATGAACACCCCCATAAAACCCAAAGGGAGGTCTTTATTTCACGGACTTGTTCACGTGATGCCTTGCTTTCCAATCACTCTTACTCTTTAACACTCTGCATGCTGTTGTTTTTTGTGTTTTTTTCAGCAGACGCCATTTTGAAATATTTTTTCTTACTTTTCACAGAAAACAAGATGCCTCATTTCATGAAAATTGTCTCCTGTGGAGGCAATTTGCATGGAATATTAAGTTCTGTTTTCTTGAAAAAATAAGAAAAATATGAACATATGCCATCTGCTAAAATAGCCCCGAGAGTGTATTGTCTCTATCAGGCCCATGTGAAGTTCAGGGGGCAGTTGTTCAAAACTAACGAAGTCGTTAGTTAACGTAGCGTTAAAACTTTGATCATTTGTTATGGCGAATATGCTAAAATTTTTGCTAAAAAAATGTGAGCAGCTTTTGCATCCACAAAAGCTGCTCACATTTTTTCAGCAAAAATACCAAAAATTTAAATATTAAACTTGTTAGAACAGTTAACAATATGGCCACTAACGAGCTGGTTAAGCTAACGGTGCTTTGAACAACTGGCCCCAGGTATTTAAATCAGACAAAGCAGACATGCTGGCTGATCTACGTGTTTTATGTTATCATATGCCATCTTGCACCTTCTGCTGTGGTCCAGCTCACTGGAGGCTTGGAATGGAATGTAACTTGACCCTCTTTCATTCAAAGTAAGAAGATTTTCTCATTCAGCTGATTACAAGAACTGTTGAGAAAGACATTCTGTCTATCAACCAATCAAGTTACTTGATGTAATTTATTGCTACAAATTCATAAACCGAATGCCAAACAGTGTAGATCCTGATCAGATGGCTTTTTTCAGAAGCCATCTGTTTGCAAAGATAGTTGTCGTGAACAGCAAGATAAGGGTTAATGGGCTTGCATTATGTGAACAAGTCCGTGAAATGAACACCCCCATAAAACCCAAAGGGAGGTCTTTATTTCACGGACTTGTTCACGTGATGCCTTGCTTTCCAATCACTCTTACTCTTTAACACTCTGCATGCTGTTGTTTTTTGTGTTTTTTTCAGCAGACGCCATTTTGAAATATTTTTTCTTACTTTTCACAGAAAACAAGATGCCTCATTTCATGAAAATTGTCTCCTGTGGAGGCAATTTGCATGGAATATTAAGTTCTGTTTTCTTGAAAAAATAAGAAAAATATGAACATATGCCATCTGCTAAAATAGCCCCGAGAGTGTATTGTCTCTATCAGGCCCATGTGAAGTTCAGGGGCCAGTTGTTCAAAACTAACGAAGTCGTTAGTTAACATAGCGTTAAAACTTTGATCATTAAATATGGCAAATATGCTGATATTTTTGCTGAAAAAAATGTGAACAGCTTTTGCATCCGCAAAAGCTGCTCACATTTTTTCAGCAAAAATACCAAAAATTTAAATATTAAACTTGTTAGAACAGTTAACAATATGGCCACTAACGAGCTCGTTAAGCTAACGGTGCTTTGAACAACTGGCCCCAGGTATTAAAATCAGACAAAGCAGACATGCTGGCTGATCTACGTGTTTTATGTTATCATATGCCATCTTGCACCTTCTGCTGTGGTCCAGCTCACAGAAGGCTTAGAATGGAATGAAACTTGACCCTCTTTCATTCAAAGTAAGAAGATTTTCTCATTCAGCTGATTACAAGGACTGTTGAGAAAAACATGATTTGTCACACCAGAATGAAAAGCTCACCTGATCTTGTGCTCGCCAATCAAATCATTTTGTTTTCTGAATTGGGTCTTTGATTGATAGTGTACATGCAGCTCAGTGGCATGCCATTGAAGTCAGTAATACAGGCCCTGATTAGTGCCAGGGTTCTGGGTCCAAGATTTAAAAAAATTCATGCTCAACTCAAATGAGAATGGAATTTGTCCAATTGATGGCATTTTAATATTTATGAGCAGGACAAATTCCAAATTCCTGCTCATAAGACAAATACCCAATTCATGCTCATAAGTATTAATTGTTGGCATTTTCATCACGAAAACACGCCTTTATAATTTTGACCCCCTTGAACCCCACTTTTATACAGTAAAACTGGGTTTGCAGGCATCAACCTTATTTTTCTTATTTTTGCTCTGAAATATATTTTGAGCAGAAATAAGAAAACTATCACAATTTTTCAGCTTAAAATTTTCCTTTTTTCAGCAGTGAAGTTTACAATGAATTTGAATAGGCATGTTTTGGTAATGAATGGCAACAATGTTGGCACTTTAATACTTATGAGCAGGATAAATATCATCACCTACGTACACTGAAGAAAGTAAGAAAATTTGTTGCTTTTTGTAACAAGTAATATTAACCCTTGTCCTGCTGAATATTCATATATGCCACACCCACTACCAATTATCAACCAATCAGATTACCTGTAGCAAATTATTACAACAAATTCACAATCTAAATGACAAACAATGTAGATCCTGATCAGATGGCTTCTTCAGAAGCCATCTGATCTGGATCTACATTGTTTCAAAGAAAAGGCATATCTGGGTTCAGCAGAACAAGGGTTAATATACTAATACGCTTTACATAATTTACATCATCATGTTTTTCTCAACTGGTTGCCTATTACACCTCACTGTCATTGCTGTAGATGTCAGATTTGTTTGTATTGGAGGTTAATGGCCCAGTCAACACTGATATTACTTGTAACTTTCTGTCATTGTTGTAGATGTTGGAGCTCAGAATTGTTTGTATTGGAGGTTAACAGCCCAGTCAACACTATTTTAGGTCATTTTTGAGCCGGTCAGTTTACCTATCAGGCAGGCTTTTACGTAAGCGGTTAACCAGTATACAGTGCACATCTTTCGCCAGAAACTGACAACTGCCCTTCTTGAATTAGGGGAAGGCAGAGAATGACCGTAGAAAAGATTTCATGATCAATCTCCACGAAATTGTTGCCTACCCTGGCAGGTATCGAACCCACTTCCTCAGACGCGCATCATACTGAGTTACTGTGGCCGGCGTTAGAGCTCAGAGAGTCTGTTTTAATAGAAGCTTACATGGAATCAGATCCCTCTAGTAGCATGATATAAGATTCTGCACGTTTGTGTTGGAAAAAAAAAACCAATACTTTTTATAACAAAAGTGACAGGTTAAGGTGTCCCTATATTTATGTTGAATATGAAGTGTCATTATTCCAGCAATACTTCAAAAGACAATGAGTTTCATTAGATTAATATCTGATGATAAACCATATTACTAGGTCACCTCAGACAGTATAGGAGCTGATAAGTCAATAAAGTATCACCAAAGAATACAGTCAAATGACAAAACTTGTTAACCCTGAAGACGCTGAGAAAAACTACATCTGAAAATATCATCTGCTTTTGTCGTCTGCTGTTTTTTTTTTTTTGTTGTTGTTGTTTTTTGCAAACATTTTAAAAATATTTTTGCAAACAGGCAAACAATGTGGGCCCAGATCAGACTGCTCCCAGTCTGAGCTGCAAACAGTGTGGGCCAAGATCAGACTGCTCCTACAGGAGCAGTCTGATCTGGGTCCACACTGTTTGCAAAAAATTTCTTTTGAGGTAACCGGCAGACGGCAAACATATACATATTGTTTGTTTGATTTTAGGTTTAACGTCCGCGTCAACAATGTAAAGGTCATTTTGGAGACGTTGCTTCCAATTTTGTGGGACTTTTACCCGACACTGAGATGAAATGACATCTCAAGCCCTATCGCCCAATGAAACCAATAGGATTTATGAGCATGGACAGACCGACTCGCACCGCTTTGCCTGGGCAGGCTTAGGTCCTCTAAGCGGTTTACCAGTACTCGTGTGTGGGTCGGTATTTCTGACGCGGGTCGGTATTTCTGACTTTGAACCAATCCGATTACTTGATGTAATGTATTCCTACAAATTCATAAACTGAATGTCAAACAGTGTAACCTGATCAGATGGCTTCTTCAGATGGTGGTATATAAGGATTTCTAGCACATTTAGTCTTACCTGTCCAACTGTACCACAGAACCATCTTCAACATTGCATAAAATCTTGCTGATTGGTTCATCAGTATAACCCTACAATTAGTAACAGGATAACATTGCAGTTAGTAACATAAATAACAAAGAAGTACAAGTACAATTATTTCTAAGTTAAACTTAGGTTATGTAATTGTATCCCTAAATCTCAACAGTAACATTTTGTTTGTTTGATTGGAGGTTTAACATCCTCGTCAAAACTGTAAAGGTCATTATGGATATGTTGCTTCCAATTTTGTTAGACTTTTACCCAACATTGAGATTCTGCGGCGTCTGATCTGGGCCTGCACTGTTTGCCAGGATATCCCTATTGGGGTTTCCAGTACAAAATGGGTTAAAGCACTTCAGTTTGTTTGTTTGAGTTGAGGTTTTACATCCTTGTCAACACTATTTAGGTCATTTTGGAGATGTTTTAAACCATTGAGCTATATCATCATGTTAATAGAGAGAAAACGGGTTTACAACTGGTGTCTATCGTATCTTTTTTTGTGGAAATTTGTGATATTTTCCTAATTTACACTCTAAAGATAGGTTGTGTGTGCTCGTTAGAACCACCTCATGAAGTGGTGCTTACGAATACCCACAACCTATATCTAAATGTAGCAGAAATAAGAAAAATAGTGTATACCCCTGTAAACAACTAGACCCTAATGGAAACATCACTAGTGGAAAGCCAAAAGGACAGTTACTTTCCCACAAAATGGCCAATTGGCTATCCAAAGCAAAATAATATAAGCAACACACACAATCAAAGACAAGGCATAACAAAAATAAACTACAACAGAAGAACCGCCTTGGAATGGTCAGTGAAACGAATCCCATATGGGGGCTTAAATCGATTTTATGTGGCCAAAATCCTGGCCCTTACTTCCATTGCGATTTAGACAAATAATTCGTTCAGTCCACTGAAGGCCTCCTAACTCATCAGTGCAACATCTCGTGAACACAAAAATCAATCAACCACAGAGATGAAATTACGATGAGGACTCGACAGCATGAAATGCTGGAGCAAAAGAAAACCAACAGTTAGACTCTGATTGGCCCAACCAGAGACAAAACATCAGGCACCACCCATCATTACATAAAATTAGATTCTCTCTAATTCTCAGAAGCCTTTACACTGGAACCATCATAGAATCCGAGGCCCGACCCACCAGCGTGCAATTTAAGACGGAAGCAATGCTGCCAACTGTGACTGGGCCAACCACCACGCACGCAGTCTGTTGCACATCACCCATGCTGCATCCTATCCCCCCATATCGCAAGAACTACTCCACGAAATTGAGCAGTGAGCTCATTGCAATTATATATTTTTCTGAAGTTATAAACCTCGAAAAATAATACTTACCCCACCCCAGTTCAGGGTTCTTGCCAAATCGTTTCCCGTTCCCAGTGGGAGTATTGCTACTGGTGGAGGATTAGCGAGGTTTAAACTATCAATGGCACTCAGGATCCAGCCCGCAGTGCCATCACCGCCACATGCCAACACTCGCAGATTAGGCACTTTTTTGTAGAGGTCCAGCCTGAAATAGATAAAAATTAACATTCCCATACGCTTGTCTTGCAGAATAAATTAATTCAGCCAAACCCATTTCTGACTTTCAACCAATCCTATTATTTGTTGTAATTTTTCCCCAGCAGAATGGTTTGAGCAATTTTAATAGAGGGTAGCCATAGGAATATTCTTGTGAAATTATTTCAAAATCAATCCACTGTATAAGGAGAAGTTGTTTAAAGGCTGTTCTATTTTTAGCTCTGGGGACCATCTTGTTCACCTGAGCAGAACCCTTGAAGCACTTTTGGTATAAGGTCACCCAAGAAACATTCCTGTGAAATTATTTCAAAATCCATCCACTGGTTAAGAAGCAGATTTAAAGATTTTTCTATTTTTAGCTCTGACCGCCAAGATGTTTATCAGAGCAGAATGGTTTGAGCATTTTTGGTAGAGGGTCACCCAAGGAACATTCCTGTGAAATTATTTCGAAATCCATCCACTGGTTTGTTTGATGTTTGTTTGTTTGAATTGAGGTTTTGCATCCCCGTCAACACTATTTAAGTCATTTTGGAGACGTTGCTTCCAATTTTGTGAGACTTTTACCCAACACTGAGATGAAATGATATCTCAAGACCTGCGGCCCAATGAAACCAAAATGCTTATATGCATTGGAAGTCTCACATTGCCAGGGTAGAGCGGTTTACCAGTACTTGTGTGTTGTCATTTTCAGCGGCCATCTATTTCATCCAAGCAATTTTGCTATAGGGTCACTCAAGGAAAATTCCTGTGAAATTATTTCTAAATCCATCCACTGGTTGAGGAGAGGAAGTTGTATAAAAGTTTTTCCATTATTAGCTCTGGTGGCCATCTTGTTCATCCGAGTTAAGGCCATCAACTGGTTGAGGAGCAGAAGTCATTTAAAGTTTTTTCTATTTTTAGCTCTGGTGGCCATCTTGTTCATCCAAGCAAAACCGTTTGAGCAACTTTAGCAGAGGAACATTCCTGTAAAATCATTTCTAAATTCATCCACTGGTTAAGGGGAAGAAGTCATTAGAAGTTATTTTTTTATTTTTAGCTCTCATGGCCATCTTGCTCATCCAAGCACAATGGTTTGAGCAATTTTGATTGAGGGTCACCCAAGGAACATTCTTGTAAAATTATATTGAAATCCATCAACTGGTTAAGGAGAGTGAGTGAGTGTTCGAGTTTTACATCCCACCAACAGCTAAGGTCATACGGAGATGGGTGGTTAAGGAGAAGAAGTAGTTTAAAGGTTTTTCTATTTTTAGCTTTGGTGGTCATCTTGTTCATCGAACGGAAGGTATTGAGCACTTTTGGTAGAGGGTCACCCAAGCAGTTTTGGAGAAGTGGTTTAAAGCAAAAATTGATGACAAACGCATGGACGACAGACAAAGACGGATCACAATAGATCTTCGTGCTCAGGTGAGCTAAAAACAAGAGGATCATGAAGGTCCTATATTGCTCACCTGAGCTCAGAGATTTGCATGTGTGTCCCGAAGCGGGGCAATTTTTGGCCCCAGGTCTACAATTTGAACAAGGCTCTTGGCAGAGGTCCACTAAATGAGGCTTAATACCAAATATCAAAGGCCTGGGCCTTCTGGTTTCAGATAAGAAGATTTTTAAAAGTTTTCCCAATATAAGTCTATGTAAAACCAGTGGGCCCTGGGGCTCAGCGATTTACATGTGTGTCCCAAAGTGGGACCATTTTCGGCTCCCAGACTATTATTTGAACAATCTTGATAGAGGTCCATTAGATGAGGCTACATACCAAATATCAAATAAATGACTTCTGGTTTCAAACAAGAATATTTTAATGGTTTTTCTCTCATAAGTCTGTGTAAAGCAAATGGGCCCCAGGAATGTGCAATTTTTGGCCCCTTGGCAATAATTTGAACAATCTTGTCAGAGGTCAACAAGATGACCCTACATACCAAATATCAAAGACCTGTGCTATCTGGTTTCAGACAAGAAGAAATTTACAGGATTTTCCCTTATAAGTCTATGTGAAACAAGTTGGCCCTGGGGCAGGGCCATTTTTGGCCCAAGTGCTATAATTTGAAGCTCTCCCACCCAGAGCCTTTGGCTCAGGTGAGCTAATAACCCAACCTGAAACCCCTAAAATTTGAAATGGACTCTTATGTACCTCATTTAAGGTGGGAGATTCCATTCTTTTCAGTATAAAATGGATTATCTTACTGAATCTATTTCAATGACAACAATACAGGAAATAGGATATACACCTGAGACTTCAGGAAGCTTTCCAATCATTCTTAACCCATTTTCTACGAATGAAACCTTCCTCCTTATATAAAGCAGAGGAGCCCATTTCAGCAGTTGTGGTATGTTTGAAATGTATTTGGAAAATGACTGAATCTTTTGCATTTTTTGCAAACGGTGAAGGCCCTGATCAGACACCGCATTCTGCAGCGTCCACTGTTTTGCCAGTATCCCATTTTGCAACCCCAATGTACAATATGGATTAACCCTTTTAGTACCAAATGGAATCTTCCATCTTATATATAGCACAAGTCCATTTCAAAATTTAGGGGTGTCAGGTTGTGTTTTCTTCAAAAAATTTTGAAAAAGGGCTGAACTTTTTGCAAACAGTGTAGGCCCTGATCAGACGCCGCGTTCTGCGGCGTCTGATCTGGGCCTGCACTGTTTGCCAGGGTACCCATTTTGGGAATTCTGGTACTAAATGGGTTAATGTATAAACCAGAAATATATGGAACAAAAAAAGTTTTATCATGAAATCCAAATCCCACTATACCCCCAGTAATCTGAGGTTGTAAAAGTGATAATTGTACACTGGAGGAAATTTTCTTGCACACCAGACAAGGAAATCCATGATTTTACGCTGGGATAGAAATTTATGTTCCAACCCAATATGGAATATTCCTGCTTGTTTGATAAATGTACTGGTTGAATACGACCTCGTATGTGCCGTCGTTAAGGTTGACGTCATGCACGTTATGTGACGACACTAAACATTCCTGTGGTCATCACAATATGGCGGACGGTTGGTAACCGAAGTGACTGCAGCATTAAAAATCCGGGCTAAAAATGGAAGGCATGCAAGAAAAAGAATCCTATATGAGTGTGACGGGTGGATAGAAAAATCCGTCCCTCGGGATCACTGTCCGGCATCACTCAACAAGCCTCGCGATGCCGGAGAGTGACCCTCGGGATGGATTTTTCCATCCACCCCTCACACCCATATAAGATTCTTATAATAATGATCCTATGTGGTGAGACAGATAGGCTTAAGGCAAACAGGGCAGAACCAGATCAGACTGCTCCTGAAGGAGCTGTCTGATCAGGGTCTACATATTTGCCAATCCATCTGCACCTTTGGACCCCTTGCTGGACTGCAAAACAAATTTGTTAAAATTTTAGAAGAATTACAACAAGCCCTCAAAGTGACCACCAAATGTGTCCACTACATACAGCCACATACCAAATATCAAAGACCTTGGCCTTCTGGACTTTTTAATGTTGCTCCTTGTAAAGGTTTATGTAAAACATCTGACCCCTAGGGCAGGGAAAATTTTGACCCTAGGGCTATAATTTGAATAACTTTTGTAGAGTTCCATTAGGTAGAGCTACATACCAATATAAAAAGACCAGTTTCAGACAAGAACATTTTTAAAGGTTTTTCCTATATAAATTAAATTAATGCAAAACATGTGGACCCCTTGGTAGGGCCATTTTTGGAACTAGGGCTGTAATCTGAACAATCTTGGCAAGGGTCCACCAGTTGTACATCAGTTGTACCAGTTGAGGTCCTGGGTGGGGTCATTTCTGGCCCCGAGTCTTGGTAGAGGGCCACTAGATGAATCTTCATACCAAATATCAATGGCCTGGCCTTCTGGTTTCAGACAAGAAGGTTTTTAATGGTTTTCCCTACATTAGCCTATGTAAAATATGTGGTCCCGGTGTCTCGGCCATTTTTGGCCCCATGTCTATAATCTGAACAATCTTAGTAGATGTCCACTAGATGAAACTTCATACCAAGTATCAAAAATCTAGGGCTTCTGGTTTTCAGATAAGAATATTTTTAAAGGTTTTCCCTATACAAGACTTTTTAAAACATGTGGGCCCTGGACCGGGAACATTATTATTTTGCCCCAAGGCTATAACTTGAAAGCTTCATACTAGACCTGCGCCTTCTGGTTTCAGTAAAGAAGATTTTTAAAGGTTTCCATAAAAATTCCATATATATAAGTCTATGTAAAACATGTGGGCCCTGGGGTGGGACCATTTTTGGCCTCAAGGCTATGATTTGAACAATCTTGATAGAGAGGTCCAGTAGATGAAGCTTCATGCCAAGTATCAAAGACCTGGGACTTGGGTTTTTTTAAGATTTTTTAAGTTTTCAGTTAAACCATTATTTTTGGCTCCTGTGACCTAGATGTGCAATGGACCAGAACCATTTGAACTACTTTGTAAGAGAAACAACTAAGGATCATTCCTATGAGGTTTAGTCAAAATCCAATCAGTGGTTTAGGAGGAGATGTTGTTTGAAGAAATCGTTTACGAACAGATGCACACACGCACGGACACACACGTGGACGACAGACAAAAAGTGATCCCAAAAGCTCACCTTCTCACTACATGACAGGTGAGCTGAAAAAATGGAAGTGGCATGCAAGAAAAGAATCTTTTATTTTTATAGATTCACCATACCATCACGGTAACAAATCGGTGAAATGAACACCCCCATAAATCTAACTTTTATATTGAAAAAACTGGGGTTTAAGGGGGTTTACATTTTTTTCTTATTTCTGCCCCAAAGACTTTGGTTGTGGGCACTCATTAGAACTGCCTAAATGAAGAAGTTCTAAAAAGCACTCAAAACCTATGTTTTGAGTATCAATTAGAATATTATCACAAATTTTCATAAGAAAATTAACCGTTTAGGAGATCTAAAAGAATCCACCATGTCACATGGATGTATTATCGACATGCATTACGAAAACACGCCTTTGCAAATGCAAAAGCTGCTCACATTTTTTCAGCAAAAATGACAGAATTTTAGATATTGTACGGGCTAGAACAGTTAACAATTTGAGCTTTAGTGAGCTCGTTAAGTTAAACAAGGCTTTAAACAACTGGCCCCAGATCTTTTGCTTTTTGTCGAAGACTTCTATCTTGGTCTATATTACATATGCACAATGGCCCCCTCCCATAGGGGCTTGAAGAAATATATGGGCTGCATGATGCTTCCATGCAGAGCTGAAGCCGGCCCACACACTAGTACTGGTAAACCGTTTAGAGGATCTAAGCCTGTCCAGGAACCGCGGTGCGAGGCGGACCATCCATGCTAATAAACCCTATTGGTTTCATTGGGCGACAGGGCTTGAGATGTCATTTCATCTCAATGTCGGGTAAAAGTCCCACAAAATTGGAAACAACATCTCCAAAATGACCTTTACAGTGTTGACTAGGATGTTAAACCTCAAATCAAACAAACAAATACATAATTATGCACAAACACTGATTGTTCTGGAGCAACTGTGCATATGCACAGTCTTTCACAAGCATCAATCATTGTCTGCATATGCGATAAGTACGCTAACCATCTGGACCAACCAACGCAAATCATCCGTTTACAAAGAAAGCTATGTCATTAAGACAGATCATCTACTATCATGCGCAAAATGCATTTAGAGCTACGGTAAGAAAACTTTTCCATGCTAATGTGTCTGCATGGAAAACTTTCATACTAATATGTCTGCCTGTGCGCTAAAAGTGTTTCTCGTTTGACAGATGGGGAGTGCCAAAAAATTCCATTCCTTAAATAGGATTTTATCCATAAAATGCCAATCAAGTCATGACAATTGTCGTCTGCTTTGTCATCTGCCGATTACTTTAAAAGTCATGTTTGCAAACAGTGTGAACCTAGATCAGACTGCACCTCTAGGAGCTGTCTGATCTGGGTCCACACTGTTTGCCTATATGCAAAAATATTTTTATAAAGTTTGGAAAAAAATTCAGCAGACAACATAATTAGACGGCATTTCAGGTGTAGTTTTTCTCAGCATCTTTAGGGTTAAATAGGATTTAAAACACTTACAAAAGCTCTAGACAAGGTGTTTTTAGGATAATTCAGGGAAACTTTTTCCAATCTGTATTAACCCATTTAGTACCAGAAACCCCTAAACGGGTACCCTGGCAAACAGTGGAGGCCCAGATCAGACGCCGCAGAACGCGGCGTCTGATCAGGGCCTCCACTGTTTGCAAAGAGTTCAGTCATTTTCTAAATAAATTTTGATGAAAACACAACCTGACACCCCTAAACTTTGGAATGGACTCCTGCTATATATAAGAAGGAAGATTCCATTTGGTACAAAAAGGGTTAAAAATTATGTTAACCTGCTGCATATATTAATTTAGCCACCCCTATCAAATTACTTCATATAATTTATTCATTCAGATTTGCAAACTGAATGACAGTGTAGATCCTGATCATCTGATTTGGATCTACACTGTTTACAACATAAGAGTTGTAGTGAACAGCAGTGCAATAAAAAAAACAAAAAAAGATCAGAAGCTGCAGAATGCGGCATCTATCAGGGCTTGCACTATTTGCTGACAGAATTTTCCGTCAAAAATAGAACAAAAGTGAAAAAATAGGCCTGCCACCCCATATATGACATATGGACTTGTCTAACATACAGCAATGGAAGAGTCCAATAGTATACAATGGGTTAATGTTGTCTGCTGGATCTTCTTGTTAACTTTTTAAACATGTTTATGCATACAGGCAAGCGGTGTGCTCGCTGATCAGACTGCTCCTGGTCAGGACTTTTTTTCGCTAAAAAGGTAAGAAAAAAACTTTGAAAATACCATCTGCTTCAAATGCTCTAAGCTTTAAGGGCTACGGTAAATACAGCTAAAGGATACAGGTTGTCGATGTCAGCAGTCATATTATGCAGCCAATCAGCCCATTACCAATTCAATTGCCAGTTTTTAGCTCTGGTGGCCATTTTGCTCATTAGAGCAAAACGGTTTTCACTATTTTTGTAGAGGGTCCCCTAAGGAACATTCTTATGAAGTTTGAATGATACAGGAGTAGTAGTTAAACATTTTTCTATTTTTAGCTCTGGTGGCCATCTTGTTCATTGGAGCAGAACAATTTTAGCTCTTTTGGTAGAGGGTCACCTAAGCAACATTCCTATGAAGTTTAAATGAAATTGGCCCAGGGGGAACGAGAGGGGTAGCCATTTAAAGGTATTTCTTTTTCTCACTCCGGCAGCCATCCTGGTAATCGGGGAGGAACCATTTAAGCTATTTTGGTAGGGAGCCACCTCGGCAACATTGCTGTGAAGTTTGAATCAAATTGGCCCAAAGGTTTAGGAGGAATATTCTTTTAAAGCTAACTGTTGTTTTTCTATACTGGGAGGACCGAAGTTCGAGGACCTAAGCGACTTGACCCATTTATATTTCTATAAATAGCATGATAATAAAAAGTTGGTAATAAAATAGTTAAACAACATTAATTTTGATGAATAAACTATCAGAAACAAACATGAAAATTAACAAGAAAACTTCGACAGAGCTTAATTATTATTTATTGAATGATCCATTTCCTAGTCATTTTCAAGGATCCAGTTGTCTTGAAGATCATTGGAGTGCTGTGCAGGGTAAAATAAAATGAAGGCATGTAAGTGATAACAACATACTTTGATTGTAAATAAAAAAAACTTTTAATGGAAATCATTTGGAAAATGATGATTATCTCATTTCTTTTCCATTTGTGCTCAAAAGTATATTCTTCTTCTAGATATCTGTTTAGTTGATTCTGTTCTATTCATTCCATACAAGTCCAAATTTTGGCCCCATTTGTTCATTCATATCTTCTTCAAACGAGAATTAGATGTCCGAAGAACAATAACAATTTCCTAAAGTTTTGATTATAAAGGTTTTAATATTTCTAAAGAGCATCACATTCACTGCTGCTCCCCATTTCCCAGGAGATAGAATAAGCCCCTGAAGTAATAAGGACAGTAGGTATGTTTACTAAAAGAATTTCACCACATTGAGCCTCATACGAAAATAACAGATAAACAGGTCTGCTGTTTTATGTCAACTGTAAACAAAGGACACTTCATGTTTCTGCAAGAATGAGTGTGAATTACTAAATCATTGGGTTAAAGCTGGAGGTAAATGTATTAGCAAAAATGGCGGATTTTTGTAACTTTGTAATGTCTCAAGCCATATTTACCTCTCTGGGGTTGGTAACTCGAAGCTCTCTTAAGGCTTACGACCACCTTAAGTATATCTTTTATCACCTCGTAGCGATTAGTGTGAGTAACTAGAACGTACCGTAATTTATGGAGACAACTTAACCATATCGTAAAGTTATGAACAACTCAGGCATCGCGTAACCTCATCTTAACTATTGCAAAAGAAACAGCCACTACATAGAAGCATAAGAAAAGAAGTTGTACATCTATCTACTTTTTTCTCGGCACACAGGGTTTCTTTTAGTAATGATATGCGATACATGTATTGTATGGTATAGTATTAAGGCAGATACATGGTATATTTAGCAGAATTAACCATGTAATACATGTAAAGAAAGATCTATACATCTCCGATAAACACGTATATATGAAGTACGTAATTATTATGCACAAGCTGTTTATTTGTGTGTGTAATAGTCGTGTCAACAAAGGAAGAAAAGAAGAAGAACTAGAAATGTGTCCAGACGACACAGATGCCCCCACCAAGGGCCCCGCCTCACCCCGAAAATCCATGTTGCAACAAAATTTTCTACGTGTGTGACCTTGACCTTGAGGTCATGGGCAGAGTCGTTGGTAAGGGCGAATGAGACTTGGGACCTGTATCTATCATCATTCCAAATATGAAGCCAATCTATAAATATGAGCCCTAAAACTTTAAAAGCATAATAAGACTAAGTCTATGACCTTCATCTTGAGGTCAGGGGTGGGGATATATACAACTTTGACTTGTAACTATCATCATACCAAATATGAAGCAAATCTATATGGTTTGGTGAGTATGAGCTCTTAATAAACTTAAAATAAAAATTTCTTTGATTGTGACCTTGACCTTTAGGGCACGTGCATGGGTGGGGGTATTGGACCAGTATCAATCATTATACCAAATATAAACTTAATTCATCATACGATTTGGAAATATAAACTCTTAAAATATCTGATTAAAAATTTCTAAGTCTGTGACCTTGACCTTGAGTTCACGGGCATGGGTGGGGGTATCGCTGAAAAAAATGGACAGGTATCTAACATCATACCAAATATAAACACAATCCATAACACGATTTGGAAAATATCAACTCTTAAAATATCTAATTAAAAATTTCTAAGTCTGTGACCTTGACCTTGAGGTCATGGGCATGGGTGTGGGTACTGCTGAATAAAACTTTGGACCTATATCTATAATCATACCAAATATGAACCAATTCCATCAAATGGTTTTGAAAATATGAGTTCTAAAATGTTCAGGTCTACCTGTTACAAAAACCTTAACCTGAGTCTTTAACATTGAACATTTCTAAGTCTGTGACCTTGACCTTGAGGCCACAGACATGGGTGGGGTATTGCTTAATAAAACTTTGGACCTATATCTATCATCATACCAAAGATGAACCAGTTCCATCAAATGGTTAGGAAAATATGAGTTCTAAAAAGTTCAGGCTCTGCCTGTTACACACCGGCCCCGATAGCTCAGTTGGTGGAGTGTCCGCTCCGGGGAAAGGAAGAGCACGGGTTCGATCCCGGGCCGCGACATACCAAAGTCGTTAAGAATGGTAATAGCTGCTCCTCGCTTGGCACTCAGATTTACGGGGTAGAGCTAGGACTGGTCGACACAGTGTCAGGATAATGTGACTGGGTGTGGTATCATGTAACGTGCCTGGGACATGATACTTCAGTGAGGCAGCACTATAAAAGTGAGCATTAGCTCCCTGTCGCAACCAGACACCGTCGTGATATAACTGAAAAATTGTTGAAAGCGACGTTAAACCCGAATTCACACACACACTCTTCCTGTTACAAAAACCTTAACCTGAGGTTACATGATCACGTACGTACGTACACACACACGTACAGACGGACATACACATGTACGCACATACGTACGTATGGAAAACCGAAAAACTATATGCCCCCGGCATCATGCCGATGCGGGGGCATAAAAAAGAAATAAGGTAAAAGATAGAATAGCCTGTACACTAAGTGTACTACTGACCACAATCGTCTTGTTTTTGAGAAATGTCTTCATTTCATTAACTCCGTCTTCAAGTGTTTCTAATTTTTCCTGTGTATAGTTTGTTTTTTGTTTCTTTTTGTATTTTTTGTCTCTGCCATTTTTGAAAGATATTGCACAATTTGTTTAAGACACTTCCAAGTAATTGATGCTAATATGAGCTTAGGCATGGCAAATCAGGAGGAAATGTAGAGAAGGGGTCGCCAGTTGTGTCATTGTTTCTCATCCCATAGTTTATTTAGAACCTTGCCTATTATGATGCCGCTACCCAAGCCTTTTTTGGGAGAAAAGGCTCCAACAAGGCTGACTTGTTGTTAAACAAACCCCGGTATTATCATTTATAGTAAGCTATTAAGCGTTATTTTGTTTTGCTATGCCCTGGCTTACAAAAGTTTCCGAAGCGCTTTGCACGAGATTTAAAATTACACAGGTAAATCGTAAGTGGTAAGATGGTCGTAACTTTATGGAAACGATACGACAGGTTTTCAGTTACCGGCATAAAGAGACCATAAATTTTACGGTGGCCGCCTTAAGTATGTCTTAAGTACATCTTAAGTTGATATATTTATGATGGCTTCGAGTTACCAACCCCTGATTGGCATCGCAAAACTAATATTCTGCCAAAGTGTTGGCTTTTATTTGTGGTTTGTTGTTGTTGATTCATGAGAGAATGGCACCAGGAGTAATCAGAATATGTGAACATAAATGACGTTCACGAACATGTGTCACCCTCGAAGTTGCATGACGTCACCATATCTATCTTCTTATAATGAGTCAGTCACATTTGGCCATTACCTCAGTTGTGGCCATTACCTCAGTTTCTATTTTTAGCTCTGGCGGCTATCTTGTTCAGCAGAGTGGAATCATTTCAGCTATTATGGTAGAGGGTCACCCATGCAACATTCCCAGGACGCTTGAATGAAATTAGCCAATGGGTATAGTAGGAGCAGTCTTTTAAAGATTTTCTATTTTTAGTTCTAGCAGCCATCTTGTTCATGGGAGAAGAACAATTTTAGCTATTTTTGTAGAGAGTCACCTAAGCAACATTTTTATGAAATCTGGGGCAGAGGTATGGGATGAGTCGATGTTAAATGATTATTCACCTTATTTGCATTATCTGCTGGTTCCTAGTCTGAAGGTTATCAGTGTTGGAAAAACAGGTAACCAGAACCCCCTGACCTTTCAAGGTCAGGGGGGTCTGGTTGCCTGTTTTTCCATTATTGACAATGTGCAAGCTGTGAGCCAGCAAATAATGCAATATGGTGAATTCTATCTTTAGTTCTGGCAGCCATCTTGTTCATCGGAGTGGAAGGATTTTAGCTAGCTATTTTGGTAAAAAGCCACCTAGGCAACATTTCAATGAAGTTTAAATGAAATTGGCCCAATAGTTTAGGAGGAGTAGTCTTTTAAAGCAAATTGTTAATGACCAATGATGGACAATGACTGATTGCAATAGCTCACCATACTCAGGTGAGCTAAAAAGGTGGTCGAAAAAGAATATGCAAGACCCATGCCACCCATCCCAATCACTATTGATATGGTTAAGAAGGCTATCTCTCAGATGAAGACTGGCAAAGCACCGGGTCCCTCTGGCATAGTGGTGGAGATGATAAGAGCTGCAGGTTATTCGGGTTCCTCGATGATCCGCGACCTTGCAGCTGCAATCATCCGTGATGGGAAGGTACCCTCTGACTGGGAACAGAGTTTCATTGTCTGTCTCTACAAGGGCAAGGGCGATGCATTGGAACAGGGCAACTACCGTGGTCTCAAGCTGACAGAACAGGTCATGAAAGTCTTGGAGAGGATTGTGGATGGCCTGATTAGGCAGTTGGTGTCCATCGACGACGAGGCACAACAGACGCAATTTTTGTTGTACGGCAGCTGCAAGAGAAGTATCTGGCGGCCAACAGGAAATTCTACATGGCTTTTGTAGACCTGGAGAAGGCATTTGACCGAGTGCCTCGGAAAGTAATCTGGTGGGCTCTAAGAAAACTTGGAGTTGACGAGTGGATTGTGAAACTGGTCCAAGGGATGTATGCTAATGCTTGGAGCCGTGTCCGCGTTGGTAATGGTTACAGTGAAGAATTCGAGGTGAAGGTGGGTATTCATCAAGGCTCTGTCCTCAGCCCACTGCTTTTCATCATTGTGCTTGTAGCCTTGTCACGCGAGTTCCACTCTGGAGTCCCCTGGGAGGACCTGTATGCTGATGACCTTGTCATCATAGCTGAATCCCTTGAGGAATGTGTCAGGAGGCTCTTAACTTAGAAAGACGCAATGGAGGCGAAAGGGCTGAGAGTGATTGCAGGAAAGACAAAGATCATGATCTGTGGTACAGGTCTGGACCTCTTGCAGAGTACAGGCCAGTTCCCATGCGCTGTATGTCACACTGGAGTGGGCAGCAACAGTATCTTTTGTAATGGCTGCAAGTTCTGGGTGCACAAGAAATGCAGTGGGCTCAAACGCTTGATAGAGGACCCTGATTACAGGTGTACACGGTGCCAAGGAACTGCACGCCCCTTAGATGGCATACCACAGAGGGAAGTCCAAGTCGGATCCGACAAGCTGGAGGTTGTAGTTTCTTTTTGCTACCTAGGTGATATGCTTTCTGCAGCGGGTGGTTGCGACCTTTCAACTACATCACGTGTGAAAACAGCCAGGAAGAAATTCAAAGAGTTGCTACCAGTTCTCTCTTCCCGCCACCTCTCGTTCAAGACCATGTGTATAGCTCTTGTGTGCGGAGCGCAATGCTCCATGCCAGTGAGACATGGCCATTGACAAAGCCAAACCTCCAAAGTCTACAGTGAAATGACAGGGCAATGATCAGACAGATCTGCAATGTCAAGCCACAGGACACTGTCACCATCAGGTCCAGTGAGTTACTTGAGCGTCTTGGCATTGAGGACCTGGACCTCATCCTGAAAGAGAGAAGCCTTCGCTGGTATGGGCATGTGGAACGCTCCAACGGTGCAGTTAAGACTGCCTGTGACATACAGGTAGGTGGAAAGCGGGGGCCAGGAAGGCCCAAGATGACCTGGAAGCAGCTAACAGAAAGAGAGTGCAGAGAAAGGAAGCTCTCTGCTATCGATCCTCATGATAGACAAGCCTGGAGATCTGGTGTAAGATCTGCCATGCGTGCAGCAAGCCAGCTACCTGAAAGGGGACCCACTTATGTGGACGTTGCCCCTGTACCTGCACGCTAATCAAAAATCCGTTGATGATGATGATGATAAGTGAGATTCTCTCATGGGCAACTTAAGACCAGTTTTCTCATGCCATGACAAAGTTGACCAAACTTTCTAGATTAACCCTTATCTTGCTGAATATTCATTTAAGCCACACCCATTTCTGTCTATCAACCAATCAAATTACTTGATGCAATTTATTCCTACAAATTCATAAACTGAATGCCAAACAGTGTAGATCCTGATCAGGTGGCTTCTTCAGAAGCCACCTGATCTGGATCTACACTGTTTGCAAATATAGGGGTTGTCGTGAAAAGCAAGATAAGGGTTAATATCTGGAAGACACTGTTTGCGGAAATGATTTCTAATTTACACAGACCAATTATTGCTGGCATCATCATTAAACCTTAAGGTACCAATTACAACTTTTACCAGACAACACTTATAAAACAAAATGTCTTATTTTTTGCACAGAAAATTGGGCTTGACATTTCATGTAAATCATCTGCTTGACAACAATTCAAATGACACATGAATACTGTTCTCGTAAATGGAAAACATACTTTAAAATCTCATGTGCTTTGCAATATTGCTTGGCAATTTATGGGTAAAAAAATCAAACCTGTCTCTCATACCAAAAATAGATGAAATGGATTATTGGGTTGGTTTTAGGGCAGACATTAAAACAATGAGGTTGACAATTATACAGTATAACCTCTTAAAGAGGGCAATAATGACCCTGAGTCGCTCATCTGATCCTTATTAGCCCATTTTGTACCGGAAACTTGGCAAACAGCTTAGGCCCAGATCAGATACCGCAGAACATGGCCTCTGAACAGGGCCTAAACTGTTTGCAAAAAGTTCAGCCATTTTCCAAATAAATTTTGAAGATAAGAGGGCTAGTTCAAGTTCCTGCATGTTGTGAGGGGGATTCTGCCATGCACACACATGCTGACAGAGAGCTCATCCCACATCTGCTCGATCGGATTCAGATCAGGCGAAACTGTAGTCTGATCAGGGTCTTCACTGTTTGTCATTCCGTCTGCAACTTTTGGATTCCTTGCTGGATTGTGAAGAAATTTTTTTAATGATTTAAGAGAATTACATCAAGTCCTTACGGTGTCCATTTTTTATGATTTTTATTGCGTGTGTGTGAATTCGGGTTTAACGTCGCTTTCAACAATTTTTCAGTCATATCACGACAGTGTTAACGGGCCTCCTTGGCCTAGTGGATAAGAGCGCTGACTCTTAGTCATTAGGTCTCTCACCGCCGTAGGTTCGAGCCTTGCTCGGCCCACGTGTGAGACGCCAAGTTCTGCAACGGAAGGTCAGGTGGTTTTTCTCCGGGTACTCCGGTTTTCGCCCACCTCTGATTAACGATCGGCTTGATATGAGTGAAATAATCTTGAAAACCAAACAAAAAAAAAAAAATCACGACGGTGTTTGGATGCGACAGGGAGCTCAATGCTCACTTTTATAGTGCTGCCTCACTGAAGTATCATGTCCCAGAAACATTAAATGATACCACACCCAGTCACATTATCCTGACACTGGGTCGACCAGTCCTAGCTCTACCCCGTAAATCTGAGTGCCAAGCGAGGAGCTGCTAGTACCATTTTTAACGACTTTGGTATGTAGTGGCCCTGGATCGAACCCGTGACCTCCCGTTCCCCGGAGCAGACACACTACCAACTGAGCTATTGGGGCCGGTCATGATTTTTATTGTACAAATGTCTTACTCAGGTGAGCTGAACAGGCAAGATGCATTGTGCTTCAACAGTGCTTAACACTTACCCCAATTTTGGTCCACCAAGAGACAAATCGAACACCTGTCTGGGATTTAACAACCAGCAAAACTTATGCATTAACTTTGCACCCTGATTTCCACCAGATTTCGGATTAATGAACACAAGGATGGGTTTGAGCAAAGGCGAAGGAATGGGTTTTACGATGAAGGGTCGGTGAGTGTCGTTCTCTTTGCAGCTTCCTTTTTTCCGCTTCACAGAAGATTTCCGTTTCTTACGCAGTGAAGATTTGAAAGACCCCTGCAACGTAAAATGGTAGTTATTACATTAAAACTTCAATAACCTGAAACACAGATAGAAACATGCCTATATAATTTTGATCCCCTCAAACCCCACTTTTATATAGCAAAACTGGGGTTTCCAAGGGTAAACATTATTTTTCTTATATCTGCTCAAAAACATAGATTATGAGAACTCGATAGAACCGCCTCGCCTCGCCGAGGCGGTTCTATCGAGTCCCCACAATCTATGTTTTGAGCAGAAATATGAATAAAAGCACCGCAGACACTGCATAATACCCCGCCACTGCTAAGCAATGTAACTTATTTGAAAATATATCAAGGCTAAATAACTAGAAAGGGGATAGCAGAGATATGATCTGCAAGTGTAATGTCTTAATGTGAGTGGATGAAGTTGTTAGAAGATGTAGGAAGCATATGTAAAAATCCATTTTTCAGACATTTGATGGGAAGGCAACTCAATAAGTTGACATTATTAGAAAATTATGGAGGCAAGTATTTACCTTAAATGGCTGTGGAACATGTATCTATATGTGGTACATGTAAGAATTTCATGTTTTTCGATGTACTGCCTGTCTGACTATATTCTTTCGTGAAGACTGATCATGAAATAATTTCTGCGGTCATTGTGCTCTTTCCACTGATTCAAGAAGGGCAGGCATGAAGTATGTGCACTAAGTACATCCAGATATTCCATATAGTAAGGGAATTAGAGGCCAAAAACCATTTTTCAGATACTGAAAAGGGCAATAACTCTGCTAAAAATTAACGGATTTTGCCCATTAACAATCCCAAACCACTCATCCCCTATACCAATATGTATGCAAAATTTGAACAAAATCCGTGAAAAAATACTCAAGTTATCGATTGGAAATGAAGTGCGGACGAACGGAAGGACAGACATACGGACGGACCGACCGACGGACACCGGATGGTATAACATAATACCCCGCCACTATCGTGTGGCGGGGTATAAAAATATCACTATTTTTCATCTTAAAATTTCTATTTTTGGACGAAAAAATTGGTAATGTATTTGTATAGGCATGTTTTCGTAATGTTCACCATGGCTAATTAATTCCCTGGAGCATTCTTCCCAGATATTACTTAGAAACAATCTTGTGAGTTTTATTTTTCTGATTATATCTGAAAATTAATGTTGTGTGTACACATTAGACTCACCCCTCAATGAGGCGATTCTAATGAGCACACACAACAATCCTTTGTTTTCAGGTGATCAAAAAGACGTCCTTAAGGGGAATGGGGACACCTGGCAGATTTTTCCGCCATTTTTCAAAGGGAGACAACTTTCGGGACTTCCTGTTCACTTTTCTATAAGCCCTGTCCCTCTGAAAAAGGGGTCTACTCTTAAAGGAAAGAATTTGCTCCCCTGGAGCAAATTCTTTCCTTTAAGAGTTGACCCCTATTGGCATGGGAGACAAAAATACTTCTGCAGGAGTTACCTCCCCTGAAGGTGTTCCCATTCCCCTTAAGTCACACCTATTATGCCTCATGACATTTTGCCATGCTTAACCTTACCTCTACACCACAACCTCTTTATAACACTTTTAATGGGGTCCAAAGCAGAAACTGTGTTTACCCTTCTCTTGCTGAATATTCAGTTTAGCCACACCCATTTCTGATTTTGAACCAATCAGATTACTTGATGTAATTTATTCCTACAAATTCATAAATTGAATGTCAAACAGTGTAGATCCTGATCAGATGGCTTCTTCAGAAGCCATCTGATCTGGATCTACACTGTTTCCAAAGATAGGGGTTGTCGTGAACAGCAAGATAAGGGTTAATTAAACAACTGTATTATATCCAAACAAAAATGTGTAGATTATATACAGAATCACAGCACTGCGAGTACTGGTGGGTCGATTGTCTCTGAGTGTAAGTTGGGAAAATTAGTCCCGAACTGAGAATTGAACTGTTCGGTTAATCCCTAAATTCCAGGATTTTTAAGCAAGCAGTGTAAACCTGATCAGACACTGCGTTAAGTGGCCTCTGGTTAGGTGTTCACTGTTTGTCAATGCCAGAGTGCAGGAGCTCAGTCCAGATTTTTACACTGCATTCTGATGTCACAGGGAGACGACTATCAATGCTATGTACATGGTCAGCGACAGTCAAGGGTATTAAGAGACTGTATGGTCACCAAAATTGGATTCATTGCTGTTGTTTCTTCTCATCATTTTCGATTTGAAAAATGTTTATATTTCGTTATCTTTTCTTGGAAGCATTTCACCCTGAATAAAGTTGTTAACTCTTATCTTGCTGTTCGCGACAACCCCTATCTTTGCAAACAGTGTAGATCCAGATCAGATGGCTTCTGAAGAAGCCATCTGATCAGGATCTACACTGTTTGGCATTCAGTTTATGAATTTGTAGCAATAAATTACATCAAGTAATTTGATTGGTTGATAGACAGAAATGGGTGTGGCTTAAATGAATATTCAGCAAGATAAGGGTTAATGATATAAAATCTTTATGCTTACAAGAATAAATATATCATATGAAAACCAACGGTTAGTATCTAAAGGTTTCTATTCAAAAGTAGCATCTATCTAACAATGTATCAATAAAATGGCTGACATTTAATTTTACGTTTCCTATCCCCACTTAGAACACCTACACAGAATAATAACGGGATGGGAACAATTGCGCCCAAGGGCGAATCGTGCAGGATATTGCAGTAGTTAGGGGTTTTACCAGGCTCACCCGCTACGTCATCGATATATTTTTATTGGTCTCCCCTAGTTTATTTGTAACTCTGAGTGACTGCCATAATACCTTGAACTTTTAACCCATTTTGTACAGAAGGGAATCTTCCACTTTATATACAGTGCAAGTCAATTTCAAAATTTAGCGATGTCAGGTTGTGTTTTCTTCAAATGGCTGGACTTTTTTTGCAAACAGTGTAGGTCCTGATCAGAAGCCGCATTCTACGGCAACTGATCTTGGCCTGCACTGTTTGTCAGTTACCCGTTTTGGAATTCCTGGTACATGTACAAAATGGGTTAATCTGACCTGAGCTATAAAAAGGCGCAAGGCGAATTAATCTACTATACTTTTATTCATTAGTTGTACACGGAGAACCTATGTGTAAAATTTATAATTATTGATTAGTAAACAGTACGATAGGTGCGTTCATGAAATAATTGACTGCTTATAAACCTTATTGTTTCATTGGGCGGCAGGGCTTGAGATGTCATTTCATCTCAATGTAGGGTAAAAGTCCCACAAAATTGGAAGCAATGTCTCCAAAATGACCTTTACAGTGTTGACGGGGACATTAAACTTCAAATCAAACAAACAAACTCTTCACCTCCATCAGCATATGAGGAACTTTTTCAACTCTTTTGAATATGGGGCAATATTTTCTCACGGATGTGTCGGTGGTGATTAGGTCATCTGCACTATCTAGCCGTTTTAGTCTAATGTTAAATCTGGGTCGATTGTCGAGTACAATCGACCCAAACATGGTCATTTTTCTATATAATCTACATATTTTTGAGATCCATCTTGAAACCGTGTGTTATATACAAACTGTGTTATAATGAACCATGCTATAATGAGGTTGTGGTGTATCTCAAAAACAAATATTCTTGGCTGGGCTATTGAAGTTTCACTGAATATCATTACAAAAACACGCCTATACAAATACATTGTAAATTTTATCGCCAGAAAAAGGAAAATTTTAAGATGAAAAACTGTGACATATTTCTTATTTCTGCTCAAAATATAAATTGTGGCTATATGTTAGGCGGTTCTAACGAGTAGCCACAATCTATATTTTAGAGCAGAAAAAAGAAAAATAAGGTTTACCCCTGCCAACCACAGTTTCACTAAATAAAAGTGGGGTTCACAGACGCCAAAATTATATATTATGTTTTTGTGATGGTCCAAGAGTAGCTGCCTATGAAAAATACCAAAATATATCTACCGCAATGATCCTAAGTATTGGGGCTTCCCGGAGTGATCTGCACCTTTCTTATTATGTGAATGTTAAAAACAGGTTTTTTCATGTTGTAGCTCAATTCATATAACTTGAAATCAAACTGTATCCCAAGGGTAAAACTCAAGATTAACTTGTGATTGAAATGACAGAAATGAAACATGATGACATCATGATACTATTTCATGAACTTTTCAAATGCCTACAAGAAGAGACCCAAAGCTAATACGCATTCTGATGATATGTTTGTTTGTTTGATTTAAGGTTTAACGTCCCCGTCAGCACTGTAAAGGTCATTTTGGAGACGTTGCTTCCAATTTTGTGAGACTTTTACCCGACATTGAGATGAAATGACATCTCAAGCCCTGTCACCCAATGAAACCAATAGGGTTTATTAGCATGGACAGTCCGCCTCACACCGCGGTCCTGGACAGGCTTAGGTCCTCTAAGCGGTTTACCAGTACTAGTGTGCGGACCGGATTCATCTCTGCATGGAAGCAGCATGCAGCCCATATATTTCTACAAGCCCCTATGGGTGGGGACCGTCTAATGATTTACACATGCACTGCTTACATTACTGGCATACAATAATTGTGACCAAAATATCATACTATCAGGGGAGACAACTCAAATAAGGTGAAGCCAAGAGTAGTGGTTCTCTTCTCAACGTACCAAGTATGATCAATAGATCTCAAAGAATAATGGAGTTATGGTGATCACAGTTATATTGTTAGGGAAGATAACCCAAATAACATGACACCCAGTGTTGTGGTTCTTGCTCATGACACACCTTCTTAACCCTTTTTGTACCAAATGGAATCTTCCTCCTTATATATAGCAGGAGTCCACTTCAAAATTTAGGGGTGTCAGGTTGTGTTTTCTTCAAAATCTATTTGGAAAATGGCTGAACTTTTAGCAAACAGTGTAGGCCCTGATCAGACGCCGTGTTCTGCGGCGTCTGATCTGGGCCTGCACTGTTTGCCAGGGTACCCGTTTTGGGGTTTCTGGTACTAAATGGGTTAAAAGTACAAAACTAAACTTGACTAAATGAGGGTCCAGGTTTAAGTTAACCCTTATCCCAGATCAGATGCTGCAGAACGCGGCATCTGATCAGGGCCTACACTGTTTGCAAAAAGTTCAGCCATTTTCCTAATCAATTTTGAAGACAAGAGGGCTATGATGGCCCTGGATCGCTCACCTGATCCATAGGGTATCAAGTGGACCCCTGAGAGAGCCATTATTGGCCTTGGCTATAATATGAATAATCTTGATGGTGGTCTAAAAAGTGAAGCTTCATACCAAATATCAAAGACTGGAGCCTTCTGGTTTCAGTCAAGACGATTTTTATAGGGTTTTCCTTATAAAGGTCTATTTAAACCTTGAGGTCCCCGGGGCGGGCCATTTTTGGCCCCAGGGCTATAATTTGAACAATGATGGTAGAAAATCCACAAAACGAAGCTTCATACCAAATATCAAAGACCTTGGCTTTCTGCTTTCAGACAAGAAGGTTTTCATTGCCTTGACTTCTATTTCCTAGGGCTATGATTTGAACAATTTAGATGAAGCTTCACACCAAATATCAAAGACCTGGACCTTGCAGTTTCCAAGTAGAAGATTTTTTAAAAGTTCCCTATATAAGTCAATGAAAAACTAAGGGCCCTGGGGCGGGCCATTTTTGGCCCAAGGACTATGATTTGAACAACCTTGGTAGAAGTACACTAGATGAAGCTACACATCAAATTTTAAAGAACTGGGCCATGCGGTTTTGGAGAATTTTTTTTTTTTTTTTAAAGATTTTCCTTGTATAAGTCAATGTAAAACCAAAGGTGCAGGTGGGGACATTTTTTCCCTAGGCCTATAATTTGAACAATCTTGATAGAGGTCCACAAGATGAGGCTTCACACCAAATATCAAAGACCTGGGCCTTGTGGTTTCAGAGAAGATTTTTTTTAAAGATTTTCCCTATATAAGCCTACGTTAAACCATAGGCCCCCGGGGCCGGGCATTTTTGGCCCCAGGGCTATAATTTGAACAATCTTGGTAGAGGTCCACTAGATGAAGCTTCATACCAAATATCAAAGACCTGGGCCTTGTGGTTTCAGAGAAGAAAATTTTTAAATGTTTTCACTATATAAGCCTATGAAAAACCAAAGGGCCCAGTGGCGGGAGCATATTTTGGCCCTAGGGCTATAATTTGAACCATCTTGGTAGAGGTCCACTAGATGAAGCTTCAAACCAAATATCAAAGACCTGGGCCATGTGGTTTCAGAGAAAAAGATTTTTAAAATTTTCAGCAAAACAATCCATTTTTAGCTCCTGTCACCTAGATGTGTAACAGACCAGAACCATTTTAACAACTTTGAAAGGGGGCCACCTAAAGATCATTCCTGTGAAGTTTGGTCAAAATCCGATCAGTGGTTTAGGAGAAGATGTCGTTGGAAGAAAAAGTTTACGGACACATGAACGCACGCAGAACCATTTTAGCAATTTTGGCAGAGGGTTACCTCAGGGACATTTCTGTGAAATTATTTTGAAATCGGGCCAAAGGGCTTGGAGGACATGTCATTTAAAGTTTTTTTTTCTTTTTTAGCTCTGGTGGCCATTTTGTTCAACAGAGTGGAACCATTTTAGCAATTTTGTTAAAGGGTCACCCAAAGAACATTTCTGTAAAATTACTTTGAAATCGGGCTAAAGGGCTAGGAGGAGATGTCGTTTACAGGTTTATCTAATTTTAGCTATGGTGGCCATTTTGTTCAGTGGAGCGGAACCATTTTAACAATTTTGGTAGAGGGCCACCTTAGGAGCATTTCTGTGAAATTATTTTGAAATCGGGCCAAAGGGCAAGGAGGAGATGTTGTTGAAAGGTTTTTCTATTTTTAGCTTTGGTGGCCATTTTGTTCAGCGGAGCGGAACCATTTTAACAATTTTGGTAGGGGGTCACCTTAAGAACATTTCTGTGAAATTTATTTTGAAATCAAGCCAAAGGGCTAGGAGGAGATGTCGTTTAAAGGTTTTTCTATTTTTAGCTCTGGCGGCCGATTTGTTCAGCGGAGAGAAACCATTTTAGCAGTTTTGGTAGAGAGTCACCCAAGGAACATTTCTGTGAAATTATTTTGAAATTGGGCCAAAGGGCTAGGAGGAGATTTCCTTAAAAGGTTTTCTCTATTTTTAGCCCTCATGGCCATTTTGTTCAGCAGAGCAGAACAATTTTAGCAATTTTAGTAGATGGTCATCAAAGGAACATTTCTGTGAAATTATTTTGAAATCGGGCCAAAAGGCTAGGAGGAGTTGTCGTTTAAAGGTTTTTTTTCCTATTTTTAGCTCTGGCGGCCATTTTGTTCAGCACAGCGGATCCATTTTAGCAATTTTGGTAGAGGGTCACCTTAGGAACATTTCCGTGAAATTATTTTGAAATCAGGCCAAAGGGCTAGGAGGAGATGTCGTTTGAAGGTTTTTCTATTTTTAGCACTGGTGGCCATTTTGTTCAGCAGAGTGGAACAATTTTAGCAATTTTAGTAGAGGGTCATCCAACGAACATTTCTGTGAAAGTATTTTGAAATCCATTCACTAGTTTAGGAGGAGATGTCATTTAAGTGAATTGTTGACGACGCACGAGGCACGTCGCACTACGGACCCCGGACAAAAGGCGATCACAATAGCTCACCTTGAGCACTTCGTGTTTAGCAATTTTAGTAGAGGGTCATCCAAGGAACATTTCTGTGAAATAATTTTGAAATCGGACCAAAGGGCTAGGAGGAGCTGTCGTTTAAAGAATTTTCTATTTTTAGCTCTGGTGGCCATTTTGTTCAATGGAGCAGAACCATTTTAGCAATTTTGGTAGAGGGTCATCCAAGGAACATTTCTGTGAAATTATTTTGAAATCGGGCCAAAGGACTAGGAAGATATGTTGTTTGAAGGTTTTTCTATTTTTAGCACTGGTGGCCATTTTGTACAGCAGAGCGGAACAATTTTAGCAATTTTAGTAGAGGGTCATCCAAGGAACATTTCTGTGAAATTATTTTGAAATCGGGCCAAAGGGCTAGGAGGAGATGTCGTTTAAAGGTTTTTCTATTTTTAGCTTTTGCGGCCATTTTGTTCAGCAGAGCGGAACCATTTTAGCAATTTTGGTAGAGGGTCATCTTAGGATTATTTCAGAGAAATTATTTTGAAATCGGGCCAAAGGGCTAGGAGGAGATGTCGTTTAAAGGTTTTTCTATTTTTAGCTCTGGCGGCCATTTTGTTCAGCGGAGTGGAACCATTTTAGCAATTTTGGTAGAGGGTCATCCAAGGAACATTTCTGTGAAATTATTTTGAAATCGGCCAAAGGGCTAGGAGGAGATGTCGTTTAAAGGTTTTGTCTATTTTTAGCTCTGGCGACCATTTTGTTCAGCGGAGCGGAACTATTTTAGCAATTTCGGTAGAGCGTCATCCAAGGAACATTTCAGTGAAATTATTTTAAAATCAAGCCAAAGGGCTAGGAGGAGATGTCGTTTAAAGGTTTTTCTATTTTTAGCTCTGGCGGCCATTTTGTTCAGCGGAGCGGAACCATTTTAGCAATTTTGGTAGAGGGTCACCCAAGGAACATTTCTGTGAAAGTATTTTGAAATCCATTAACTGGTTAAGGAGGAGATGTCATTTAAGTGAATTATTGACGACGCACTACGCACCTCGCACGACGGACCCCGGACAAAAGGCGATCACAATAGCTCACCTTGAGCACTTCGTGTTTAGCAATTTTAGTAGAGGGTCATCCAAGGAACATTTCTGTGAAATTATTTTGAAATCGGGCCAAAGGGCTAGGAGGAGTTGTCGTTTAAAGGTTTTTCTATTTTTAGCTCTGGTGGCCATTTTGTTCAGCACAGCGGACCCATTTTAGTAATTTTGGTAGAGGTTCACCTTAGGAACATTTCCCTGAAATTATTTTGAAATCAGGCCAAAGGGCTAAGAGGAGATGTCATTTAAAGGTTTTTTTATTTTTAGCTCTGGTGGCCATTTTGTTCAACGGAGCAGAACCATTTTAGCAATTTTGGTAGAGGGTTATCCAAGGAACCTTTCGGTGAAATTATTTTGAAATCAGACCAAAGGGCTAGGAGGAGATGTCGTTTAAATGTTTTTCTATTTTTAGCTCTGGTGGCCATTTTGTTCAACGGAGCAGAACCATTTTAGCAATTTTGGTAGAGGGTCATCCAAGGAACATTTCTGTGAAATTATTTTGAAATCGGGCCAAAGGGCTAGGAGGATATGTCGTTTGAAGGTTTTTCTATTTTTAGCCCTGGCGGCCATTTTGTTCAGCAGAGCGGAACAATTTTAGCAATTTTAGTAAAGGATCATCCAAGGAACATTTCTGTGAAATTATTTTGAAATCGGGCCAAAGGGCTATGAGGAGATGTCGTTTAAAGGTTTTTCTATTTTTAGCTCTGGCGGCCATTTTGTTCAGCAGAGCGGAACCATTTTAGCAATTTTGGTAGAGGGTCATCTTAGGATTATTTCAGTGAAATTATTTTGAAATCGGGCCAAAGGGCTAGGAGGAGATGTCGTTTAAAGGTTTTTCTATTTTTAGCTCTGGCGGCCATTTTGTTCAGCGGGGCGGAACCATTTTAGCAATTTTGGTAGAGGGTCATCCAAGGAACATTTCTGTGAAATTATTTTGAAATCGGGCCAAAGGGCTAGGAGGACATGTCGTTTAAAGGTTTTTTTTTCTATTTTTAGCTCTGGCAGCCATTTTGTTCAGCGGAGCAGAACTATTTTAGCAATTTTGGTAGAGGGTCATCCAAGGAACATTTTAGTGAAATTATTTTGAAATCAAGCCAAAGGGCTAGGAGGAGATGTCGTATAAAGGTTTTTCTATTTTTAGCTCTGGCGACCATTTTGTTCAGCGGAGCGGAACCATTTTAGCATTTTTGGTAGAGGGTCATCCAAGGAACATTTCTGTGAAATTATTTTCAAATCTGGCCAAAGGGCTAGGAGGAGATGTCGTTTAAAGGTTTTTCTATTTTTAGCTCTGGCGGCCATTTTGTTCAGCAGAGCGGAACCATTTTAGCAATTTTGGTAGAGGGTCACCCAAGGAACATTTCTGTGAAAGTATTTTGAAATCCATTCACTGGTTTAGGAGGAGATGTCATTTAAGTGAATTGTTGACGACGCACGACGCACGTCGCACGACAGACGCGGGACAAAAGGCGATCACAATAGCTCACCTTGAGCACTTCGTGCTCAGGTGAGCTAAAAACACAACCTGACACCCTTAAATTTTGAAATGGACTCCTGCTGTGTATAAGGAGGAAGATTCCATTTGGTACAAAAAGGGTTAATTACACCCATCCCCTCTGCACAAAATATCTCATGATAATGTTCCAGGAATAGTCCTATTCTGTGTCAACTAGTAATTCAGTTTGGAACAGAAAAGAAAGCTAATTTAATTGTTAATACCACAAAAAGGGGAACCACTAATTACTTTAACAGGGAGCTTCCGAATGACTGAACACTAATTAACAAACTTTAACAGTCAAATTCTCCTTATTATACCATATTCAGAAAGACATAAAATTGAAAAGTGAATTTTGGCATTGAAAAAGGGTTGTAAATTGGATCAAGACCTAATTAAATCTTACTTTCATTTGCAACTAGAAATGCGTCCATAGGACAAGGATGCCCCAGCCTGAAAATATGTCTATGTTTGTATTCATCCATAGAAAGTGATTGACCGTGTTTAAGTTTTGGACCCTTTTTTCATGTTTGACCTCTAAGTATGACCTTGACCTTGTAGGTAAGGACCTTTGTTTTGTGGGAGGCAGATTGTCTCATGATGGCCAACATTTCTGCCAAATAATTTCAAAATCCATCCAGAGATAAGAAAGTTATTGACTGCGTTTAAGTTTCAGACCATTTTTTTTTTCCTTTGACCTCTAAGTATGACCTTGACCTTGGAGGTACGGATCTGGGTTTGCACGTGACACATTGTCTCATGATAGTTAATATTTCTTCAAAGGAATTTTAAAATCCATCCAGAAATAATTAAGTTATTGACTGTGTTCAAGTTTCGGACCCTTTTTTTGACCTTTGACCTCTAAGTATGACCTTGACCTTGGAGGTACAGCCCTGGGTTTTGCACGTGACACATCGTCTCATGATGGTTAACATTTCTTCAAAGTAATTTCAAAATCCATCCAGAAATAAGAAAGTTATTGACTGCATTTATGTTTCAGACCCTTTTTTTGACCTTTGACCTCTAAGTATGACCTTGACCTTGGAGGTACAGACCTGGGTTATGCATGTGACATGTCGTCTCATGATGGTTAACATTTCTGCCGAGTTATTTTAAAATCCATCAAGAAACTAGACAAAAGTGCCCAGTGGGGCATGTATACCCCCGGCCAGTGCCATCACCTCAGCTGAAAATAGCACTGTCAAAAGCTTCTTTGCATATACAGGCCATGTCATAGAAACTAATAAAAAAGATTCAAAGGGCAATAACTCTGAAAGTAGAAAAGCAAGAGTTATGGTTTATGTGGTCTGTAAGTCGTCTCATGGTGTTCAACATTCGTGTGGAGTTTCATGAAAATATGTCAAGCCGTTTAAAAGTAATGGAGAAGACACGAAGATGTTAGCAGACACATAATTTACAATCTTCAAAGGGAAATAATTTGTAATGTATGCAAACAATAGTTATGGTTCTTGTGTTCTGCCCATCCTATTATCTTGCTTTACATTTGTTTGAAGTTTCATGAAATTATCTCAAACGATTTTAAAGTTACAGAGCGGACACAGTCAAGTGTATGGTAAAACTCGTAATATTCAAAGGGCAATTACTCTGAAAGTAGGAAAGCAAGAGTAACAGTTCATGTGTTCTGCACATTGTCTCATGGTGTTTAACATTTATGTGAAGTTTCATGAATATATGTCAAGCAGTTTAAAAGTTATGGAGGGGACACGAAAATGCAAGTTATAACATTCAAAGGGCAATAACTCTGAAAGTAGGAAAGCAAGAGTTACGGTTCATGTGTTCTGCACGTCGTCTCATGGTGTTTAACATTTATGTGAAGTTTCATGAAAATATATCAAGCGGTTGAAAAGTTATGGAGCAGACATGAAAATGCAAGTTAAAACATACAAAGGGCAATAACTCTGAAAGTAGGAAAGCAAGAGTTACGGTTCATGTGTTCTGCACGTCGTCTCATGGTGTTTAACATTTATGTGAAGTTTCATGAAAATATATCAAGCGTTGAAAAGTTATGGAGCGGACATGAAAATGCAAGTTAAAACATACAAAGGGCAATAACTCTGAAAGTAGAAAAGCAAGAGTTACGGTTCATGTGTTCTGCACGTCGTCTCATGGTGTTTAACATTTATGTGAAGTTTCATGAAAATATATCAAGCGGTTGAAAATTTATGGAGCAGACACGAAAATGCAAGTTAAAACATACAAAGGGCAATAACTCTGAAAGTAGAAAAGCAAGAGTTACGGTTCATGTGTTCTGCACGTTGTCTCATGGTGTTTACCATTTATGTGAAGTTTCATGAAAATATATCAAGTGGTTGAAAAGTTATGGAGCGGACACGAAAATGCAAGTTAAAACATGGACACGAAAATGCAAGTTAAAACATACAAAGGGCAATAACTCTGAAAGTAGAAAAGCAAGAGTTACGGTTCATGTGTTCTGCACGTCGACTCATGGTGTTTAACATTTATGTGAAGTTTCATGAAAATATGTCAAGCGGTTCAAAAGTTATGGAGCGGACACGAAAATGTTAACAGACACACACACACACAAACACACACACACACAGAAAATACGACAACTATATACCCCCATGGCATACTGTGTATGCCGGGGGTATAATAAGGAAGTTATTGACTGCGTTTAAGTTTCGGACGGACGGACAGGGGCAACGCTATATGCCCTTTCCACCATTCTTCGAATGGCAGGGGCATAAATTTCTGGAAAAGTATGCATCACCTTAACAATACCACTTTTTTAAGGGGAACGGATACACCTTCAGGGGAGGCAACTCCAGCAAAAGTATTTTGTCTCCCATGTCCATAGGGGTCAACTCTTAAAGAAAAGAATTTGCTCCTGAGGAGCAAATTCTTTCCTTCAAGAGTAGACCCCTTTTTCGGTGGTACTGAGCCTACAGAAAAGTGAACAGGAAGTCCTGAATGTGGTCTCCCTTTGAAAAATGATGGAAAAATGTGCCAGGTGTTCCCATTCCCCTTAAAGGAAAAATTGGGGTTAACAAAGGTATACATTATTTTTCCTTTCATTACTCACCCGCCTATACAAATACATTGCCAATTTTTCGGCCAAAAATTAGAAAGTTTAAGATGAAAAATTGTGATATTTTTCTTATTTCTGCTCAAAACATAGATTGTGGGTACACGATAGAACCGCCTCAATGATTGCGGGGACTCGATAGAACCGCCTCATTGAGGTGGTTCTATCGAGTACCCACAATCTATGTTTTTGAGCAGAAATAAAAAAAATAATGTATACCTCCTTAAACACCAGTTTTAATATATAAAAGTGGGGTATGAGGGGGTCAAAATTATGTAGGCTTGTTCTCGTAATGCTGCTCCAGAACATAGGTTGTGGGTACTCCTTAGAACCGCCTCCATTACCATAAGGCATCTGAAGGACATATTGCATTGTTTCAGACCTCTAAATCAATTAATTTTCTGATGAACATTTGTGATATTTTTCTTATTTCTACTTCAGATATAGGTTGTGGTGCTCGTTAGAACTGCCTCACTGAGGCGATTCCAAAGCCTACCCACAACCTATGTCTAGCCCATTGCATGCAGGAAACACCTAAAGGGGAACCTTGGACAACAGTGCAGGTCCAGATCAGATGCTGCAGAAAGCCAGCTGATCTGGATCTACATTGTTTGAAAGATAAGACGTATCTGGCTCGGCAGGAAAGGGGTTGGGGTATAAAAGTGTCAAAAAGTCTCTAAAATTGTATGACTTTTCTGGAAACCCCAATTTCAACTTACTTTTTTGGGTAGTTTGATGATCCAGGATGGTGGTACGATGATACCAGCATGTACCCCCAGTGGACATTGCTCTTCAATCTGCTGCATCATAAAACAGGAAACCTTGTTGTGATATGCGGCCTTGCACCATGAACAACTTATTGCAATGATCTCCTGCAAAAAATAACAACAATTCTATGAATATGTTGAGCTATACAAGGTGGAGTGATAAGCGCACAGCTATATGACTATGTTAAATGCTAGGTTCAATGAATCATGTCCAAAGTTGGCTTAAGCATCATACCGTAACAATTCTAAACATTGGGATTCCATGAGGACTTGCTGTAATGCTCCTAAAATGTTAACAAATTTGTTTCAAGATCCAGCTGGAAGACCAAAAAGGCCGCAGGCCAAGTGTCCCCTGACATTGGAAATGTCAGTATGTGATGTATATATCTGTAACATATATGTTGCAAAACTATGTTTAGGGATTTCAAAACACTTTCAACACTGTTGAAAAACAGCCAAAGGACCAGAACTCCGGTAAAAATCAGTCGAACATGACTATGGTCATCTTCAGGTCATGGAAACGATAACTGGAAAGTTTCATCAAAATCCCTTGAAAACTGAAGGAGTTGCGAAGACAAGAATTTCTGTTGATAAAGTGGCTAAAATTGACAAAGTGCCATAACTCTAGTAAAATCAGTCGGGCATAACCTCATTGAAATATGATCATCTTCAAGTCATGGGAACAATAACTGGTAAGTTTCATCCCATTACAATAGTCCCCTTCGACTAACAGCAAGCAGTGTAGACCCTGATCAGACTGCTCCTTAAGGAGCAGTCTGATCTGGGTCTGCACTGTTTGTTAAGGCCTATCTGTCCCAATAGGTATGTATTAAAGGCATTTATTCTTGTAACAGTAGGACACACCGCATGTTCATAATTGTTTTATTGCCCCCTGTGATGTACTGTCTATAACAGATCAACGGTGGACCTTAATAGGGAGTTGAATTTTCTGATTTAGGCACTTAAGGGGAAAATCAATAATGAACACTTTAGTCAACAGTTAGTAAACTATTGATTTTCCCCAAGGAGGCCCCTTACCTGTTGAAGACAGAGGACTTCTCTTCAATCAGCACTGATGGCTACATAATATTATGTAACGAAATGATAGTCCTCAATTATCAAGAATAAATGCCTTTAAACTACATAAACAAAAGTCTTATTTACCACAAAAGCATAATAATTGATGTTATGAGTGTGATCTTACAGCACTATACCAATGTCAATACTACACTGCAAAACCTTGTGCTCTTAACTCTTATCCCACTGAACACGATAAACCTTTGCAAACAGTGTAGATCCAGATCAGATGGCTTCTGAAGAACTTATCAGGATCTACAGTTTGTGATGTGGTTTGTAAATTGAACATTTACATTAAATTAAGTAATTTAGTTGGTGGGAAGTCAGAATTGGGTATGGCTAAATTAATTTATTCAGCAAGATAAGGGTTTACAAAGTATCAAATAATTATACAGAAGGAAAAAGTTAATAGACCATGTGCCTTAACTATTGTCAATGGGTTAATTGCAGTAGTAATTTGATCTGCATATTGAACCCTGTTTATTTGATCATCAGGTCCTATGGCATGATGAGGTCATACGACTTCATCCAACACTGGCTCCATTTTAAGTTATTTAGGCTGTGATAGAAACTTTCCTATAAAATCATTTATGAAGAAAGTGCTCTATAAAGTCATTTAGATTGTGATAGAAACTGCTCAATGAAATTATTTAGGCTGTGATAGAAGCTGCTCCTCTATGAAGTCATTTAGGCGGAGACAGAAACTGCTCTATGAAGTCACTGCTCTATGAAGTCATTTAGACCCTGAAAAAATATGTTTTATAAAATCATTTAGGCTGTGGTAGAAACTGCACCATGAAGTCATTTAGGCTGTGAAAGAAATGGTTCTATGAAATCATTTATGTTGTGACAGAAACTACTCTATGAAGTCATTTAGGCTGCGAAAGAAATTGCACTTTCAAATCATTTAGGCTGTGATAGAATCTGATTTTTGAAGTCATCTAGGTTGTGAAACTGCTCTATGAAGTCATTTAGGCTGTGAAAGAAACTGCTCTATGAAGTCATTTAGGCCGTCAAAGAAACTGCACTATGAAGTAATTTAGGTTGTGAAATAAACTGCTCTATGAAATCATTTAGGCTGTGAAAGAAACTCTAAGCTATGATAGAAGAAAATGCACCATGAAGACATTTAGGCTGTGACAGAAACTACTCTATGAAGTCATTTAGGCTGTGAAAGACACTACTCTTAGAAATACTCTAAGAAGTCATTTAAGTCTTGAAAGAATCTTTTGTATAAAATCGTTTAGACTGTGAAAAAAACTGTTCTATGAAATCATTTAGGCTGTGAAAGACACTACTCTAAGAAGTCATTAAAGCCGTGAAAGAATCTATTGTATAAAAGCATGTTCTATGAAATCATTTAGGCTGTGAAAGAAGAAACTGCACTTTGATGTCTTTTAGGCTAGGGGAGAATCTGCTCAATGAAGTCATTTAGGCTGTGAAAGAAACTGCTCTATGAAGTCCTTTAGACCATAAAAGAAACTATTCTATGAAATCATTTTGGCTGTGAAAGAAACAGTTACTGTTCTATGAAATTATTCAGGCTGTGACAGAAGAAACTGATCTATGAAGTCATTTAAGTTGTGAAAGAAGCTCTCGATGAAAACTAGTAAGAAAAGGTCACTCAGGAAAGGCCACAATCCAAGAACGCAGCCGTCTCAAGTCGCCTATAGAAAGTGACACGGAGGCACACACAAAAACAGACAAAACATGAACCAACAGCACAAAGCCAAATAACAGTTAAGACACTGCAAAAGAACCACCACCTTGGGACGGTCAGTAATAAAACTACTGGGGGGCTTCAACTCCGGAATTTATGAAATTTCAACCCTTGCCCTCCGTTCCAGAACAGTATCAAACAAAACTAGAATTGCGCAGTCGATGGCAAGCCATCACATATCCCCACGCTTCCCTGCGGGCCCCACCCCCTGGGCCATCCCCTAGGGGTGTTTGACCAGAGGGGTAAAATTTTGATTGTGATGTATTCTACTCATCATGCCGTTCGATTTAATATGCTACACGACCATGTTCTGAAAACTTTGATTTTTTATCCCCAAGGTGCCCCACCCCTGGCCCCACTCCCTGGGGTAGGAACAAAATTCCGAAAGTGTTAAGCACTCCCCAAACCAAAGTTTTATCAGTTCCCAAAGTTTCAAGTTTCTATCTATAACTGTCTAGGAGGAGTTATCTGGTAACAGTAATGTATGGGGGTAAAGGGGTCAAAATCAGTTTTTGACCTCTGGTGACCTCAAAATTGACCCCAGGGGTCAAATTTTGGTTGTAATGTTTTCTACTCATCATGCCGTTCGCTTTGATATATTACACGCCCATATTCTGGAAATTTTGATTTTTGACCCCTGTGGGCCCCATCCCCTAGGCCCACCCATAGGGGTGTGATCAAAATTCAAAAAGTGTCATAAACTCCCCAGACCAAAGATCTATCAGTTCCCAAAGTTTCAAGTTTCTATCTATAACCGTCTAGGAGGAGTTATCCCGTAAAGGGGTCAAAATCAGTTTTTGACCTCTGGTGACCTCCAAATTGACCCCAGGGGTCAAATTTTGGTTGTAATGTTTTCTACTCATCATGCCGTTCGCTTTGATATATTACACGACCATGTTCTGGAAATTTTTATTTTTGACCCCTGCGGGCCCCATCCCTTGGGCCCACCCGTAGGGGTGTGATCAAAATTCCGAAAGTGTCATGCACTCCCCAGACCAACGAGTTCCCAAAGTTTCAAGTTTCTATCTATAACCGTCTAGGAGGAGTTATCCGGTAAGACGGACGGACGTACAGACGACGAAGACCATTACAATATCCCCACTTTTTCTTCCAAAAGCGTAGGGATAATAACAATAGCAAATTCATCCACATGGAGGCTTTCCAGCTCAACAGTGAGTCATGATTAAATGCATGGTAATATGGTTATGTATAGATTAATGTTATCATGACTCAAGGTTGAGGGCTCAACAACAGTCCATTGAGTCCAACATCAGAGCAGAAGAAAACCACCAGTAAGATCACGGATGGTCGAACAGTGACAGAAACTGCTCTATAAAATCATTTAGGCTGTCAAAGAAACTTCTCTGTGAAATGATTCAGGCTGCGAAAGACACTCTAGAATCTATTATATAAAATCATTTATGATGTGCAAGTAAGTGCTATAAAAAATCATTTTGGCTGTGAGAGATGAACTGTTGTATGGAGTCATTTAGGCTGTGACAGAAACTGCTCTATGAAATCACTGAGAATGTGAATGAAACAGCTCTATGAAATCATTTCAGCTGTGATAAAAGCTGCTCTATGAAATCATTTAGGCTGTAAAAGGAACTGCTCTATGAAGACATTTAAGCTGTGACAGAAACTGCTATATGAAGTCATTTAGGCTGTGACAAACTGCTCTATGAAGCCATTTACACTGTGAAAGAAACTGCTCTATGAAGTCCTTTAGCCTGTAAAAGAAGCAGCTCAACAGTGAGTCATGATTAAATGCATGGTAATATGGTTATGTATAGATTAATGTTATCATGACTCAAGGTTGAGGGCTCAACAACAGTCCATTGAGTCCAACATCAGAGCAGAAGAAAACCACCAGTTAGATCACGGATGGTCGAACAGTGACAGGAACTGCTCTATAAAATCATTTAGGCTGTCAAAGAAACTTCTCTGTGAAATGATTCAGGCTGCGAAAGACACTCTAGAATCTATTATATAAAATCATTTATGATGTGAAAGTAAGTGCTATAAAAAATCATTTTGGCTGTGAGAGATGAACTGTTGTATGGAGTCATTTAGGCTGTGACAGAAACTGCTCTATGAAATCACTGAGAATGTGAATGAAACAGCTCTATGAAATCATTTCAGCTGTGATAAAAGCTGCTCTATGAAATCATTTAGGCTGTAAAAGGAACTGCTCTATGAAGACATTTAAGCTGTGACAGAAACTGCTATATGAAGTCATTTAGGCTGTGACAAACTGCTCTATAAAGCCATTTACACTGTGAAAGAAACTGCTCTATGAAGTCTTTTAGCCTGTAAAAGAAGCTGCTCTATGAAGTATCTTAAGTTTTGAAAGAAACTGCTCTATGAAGTCATTTAGGGTATGCAAACAACTGCTCTATAAAGTCATTCAAGCTGTGTTAGAAACAGCTCTATAAAGTCATTTAGGTTTGTGACAGAAACTGCTCTATGAAATCATTTATGCTTAGAAAGAATCTGCTCCATGAAGTTATTTAGGCTTTGACAGAAACTGCTCTGTGAAGTCATTTACACCATGAAAGAATCTGTTCTATAAAATCATTTAAACTGTGATAGAAGAAACAGTCATTGAGGTTGTGAAAGGAGCTGCTCTATAAAGCCATTTAGCCTGTGAAAGAAACTGGTCTATGAAATCATTTCAGCTGTGATAGAAGCTGCTCTATGATATCATTTAGGCTGTAAAAGAAACTGTTCTATGAAGACATTTAAGCTGTGACAGACACTGCTATATGAAGTCATTTAGGCCATGAAAGAATCTGTTCTGTAAAATCATTTAGATGTAAAAGAAACTGCTCGATGAAATCATTTAGGCTGTTATAAGAACAGCTCCATTAAGTCAGTTAAGTTGTGAAAGAAACTGCTCTACGAAGACACTCAGGAAATGAAAGAAACTGCTATATGAAATCATTTAGGCTGCGAAAGAAAATGCTCTATGAAGTTATTTAGGCCTGTGACAGAAACTGCTCTATGACATCATTTAGGCTGTGACAGCAACTGCTTTATGAAGTCATTTAAACTGTGAAAGAAACTGCTCTATGATGCCATTTAGGTTGTGAAAGAAACTGCTCTATGAAGCCATTTAGGCTGATAGAAATTGCTCTATGAAATCACTGAGGCTGTGAATGAAAGAGCTCTATGAAATCATTTCAGCTGTGATAAAAGCTGCTCTATTAAATCATTTAGGCTGTAGAAGAAACTGTTCTATGAAGACATTTAAGCTGTGACATACACTGCTATATGAAGTCATTTAGGCCATGAAAGAATCTGTTCTGTAAAATCATTTAGCTGTGAAACTGCTCGATGAAATCATTTAGGCTGTTATAAGAACAGCTCCATTAAGTCATTTATGTTGTGAAAGAAACTGCTCTCTGAAGACACTCAGGAAATGAAAGAAACTGCAATATGAAATCATTTAGGCTGTGACAGAAGAAACTGCTCGATGAAATCATTTAGGTTGTGAAAGAAACTGCTCTATGAAATCATTGAGGCTGTGAATGAAACAGCTCTATGAAGTTATTTAGGCCTGTGACAGAAACTGCTCTATGACATCATTTAGGCTGTGACAGAAACTGCTCTATGAAGGCATTGAAACTGTGAAAGAAACTGCTCTATGATGTCATTTAGGTTTTGAAAGAAACTGCTCTATGAAGCCATTTAGGCTGTGATAGAAAATGCTCTATGAAATCATCTACACTGCAACATAACTGCAAAATGAAGTCATTTAGCCTGTCAAAGAAAGTGCTTTAAGAAGTCATTTAGGTTGTGATAGAAAGTGCTGCATGAAATCATTTAAACTGCAACATAACTGCTCTATGAAGTCATTTATGTTGTGAGAGAAACTACTCTATGAAGTCATTTTGGTTGTGAAAGAATCTGCTCTATGAAATCATTTAGGCAGTGACAGAAACTGCTCTATGAAGTCATTTAGGTTGTGAAAGGAACTGCCAAATGAAGTCATTTAGGCTGCAAAGGAAACGGCTCTATGAAATCACTTAGGCTGCAAAAAAACCTGCTCTATAAAGTTATTTAGGTCGTGAAAGAAACTGCTCTATGAAGTCATTTAGGTGGTAAAACTGTTCTTTGAAGTCATTTAGGTTGTGAAAGAAACTGCTCTATGAAATCATTTAGGCTGTGAAAAAACTGCTCTGTGAAGCTCTTTAGATTGTGGAAGAAACTGCTCAATCAAGTAATTTAGGTGGCGGAAGAAACTGCTTTATGAAGTCATTTAGGTTATAAAACTGCTCAATGAAGTCATTTTGGGCTATAAATGAAACTGTTCTCTGAAATCATTTATGCTGCAAACAACTGCTCTATGAAGTCATTCATGTTGTGAAAGAAACTGCTCCATGAAGTCATTTAGGTTGTAAAATTGCACTATGAAGTTATTTAGACTGTGAAAGAAACTCCTCTATGAAATCATTTAGGCTGTGAAAAACATTGCTCTTTGAAGTCATCAAGGTTGTGAAAGAAACTGCTCTATGAAGTCATTTTGGCTGTGAAAGAAATTGCTCTATGGAATCATTTAAGCTGTGACAGAAACTGCTTTATGAAGTCATTTAGGTTATGACAGAAACTGAACTATGAAGTCACTGAAACTGTGAAAGAAACTGCTCTATCATAATGAAATCATTTAGGCTGTGAACATGGTCGAAATGAAGTCAAAGAACAGTTTTTTCAGTGTATTGTATCACCTGAGCAAGCAAATGACAACACTTACAGTAAGACCTGTGTGACCTGCAAAGATTGAGATTAGCCTAGGCATCTGCACAGTCTTATCAGTCTTTGAATGAGTCTATTACAGCCTCTGGGCTATTCAAAAGGAAACAGGTAAAGACTGTTGCCAGACTGGTTACTTTCACAGGCTGATCTAACTCTTTACTAATCACAAAGGTCTTATTGCAAGTTTTTTCATACACTCCGGTTCATCTGACAAGCTTACCTTGCTTTGAAAGGCAAATCTCTGCTGGAATGACTGTAAAATAAAGAGAGATGGTATTTATTCACAACCTAACAGACATTTCAAACCACACCATTCTTCAAGGGGAATGGGAACACCTGGCAGATTTTTCCGCCATTTTTCAAAGAGAGACAACTTTCGGGACTTCCTGTTTGCTTTTCTATAAGCCCTGTGGCAAGGAAAAAGGGGTCAACTCTTAAAGGAAAGAATTTGCTCCTTAAATAAGGAGCAAATTCTTTACTTTAAGAGTTGAACCCCCATTGACATGGGAGACAAAAATACTTCTGTATGAGTTGCCTCCCCTAAAGGTGTTCCCATTCCCCTTAAAGGCATTTATTCTGAAACAGTAAAACACACCGTGTGTTCATAATTGTTTTATTGCCCCTATTGTTTTATACTATCTATAGCAGATCAAAGGAGGTACCTAATAGGGTGATTAGTAGCTCTTGTTGAATCCCCTGACTGAGGTACATAAGGGGAAAATCAATACTGTACACTCCAGTCAACAGTTAGTAAATTATTGATTTTCCCCAGGGAGGCCCCTTACCTGTTGAAGACAGAGGACTTGTCTTCAGTCAGTACTGAGGGCTACATAATATTATGTAATGAAATGATAGTCCTCAATAATCAAGAATAAATGCCTTTAAGTGACATCATGTAAATATTCTTTAAGTGAGATTATGTAAACATTCTTTATGTGAGATCATGTAAACATTCTTTAAGTGAGATAATATAAACATTCTTTAAGTGAGATCATGTAAACATTCATGTAAACATTCTCTAAGAACATTTAAATATTCTCTAAGTGAGATCCTGTAAACATTCATGTAAACATTCTCTAAGAACATGTAAATATTCTTTATGTGAGATCACATAAACATTCTTTACCTTTCCACACTGTTTGCATTTTCCTTCCTGTCTCCGCCTGTGGACCCAATGATGTCTCATCAACTGTTGCTGAAACAAAAATCCAGGAAAAATTAACCGACCTGATTCAAAAGAGGTGCAGCAACATACATACTCTATATGCTGTACAGATTCAGACAGTAAGCAAAATGGTTCTTAAGAATAAAAGAAACACCAAAAATGGGGGGAAATCATATCAGCAAATAATAAAAAAAAAACATAAAAAAACACAAGAAAATCATACATAATTTGGCTAAAAGTAAGGAAACTTTGAAAACAAAAGAAATTTACCCTATTCACCACAACTGTTAAACATGCTCTGATAAATTTTTAGCACATGAATAAATTTTCAAGAAGTATGGTATATTTGAAACCAATGAACTCTTACCATGCTGTTCACGACAACCCCTATCTTTGGAAACAGTGTAGATCCAGATCAGATGGCTTCTGAAGAAGCCATATGATCAGGATCTACACTGTTTGGCATTCGGTTTATGAATTTGTAGCAATAAATTGCATCAAGTAACTTGATTGGTTGATAGACAGAAATGGGTGTGGCTTAAATGAACATTCAGCAGGACAAGGGTTAACAAGGAAAGATTTTCCAGCTTAACCCTAATCCTGCTGTTGCCAATGCCCCCCCCCCCCCCCCCCTCCCATTGGGGCTTGAAGACCCCTACCTTTTACAAACATTTCATGGTATTCTTCAAAATCTAATTGGAAAAGGGCTGAACTTTTTTTGTTTTTGCATAATAAAAAGTGTAGGCCCTGATCAGATGCCACATTCTGCGGAGTCTGATCTGGGCCTGCACAGTTTGCCAATACAAAATGGGTTAATGGCTGCAAGTGCAAGGGAAGACCTGAATGGCTTTCAACTGTGACAGGGGTCCAATTAAAAAAAAATTCAGGTGTAAAATTTGAGCACAAACCTTGCCCAGTTTCATTTATCAGAAATCCAAAAGGAAGATTTTTAACTTAACCATTCAGTACCAGAAACCCCTAAAGGGGTACCCTGGCAAACAGTGCAGGCCCAGATCAGACGCCGCAGAAGGCGGCATCTGATCAGGGCCTCCACTGTTTGCTTAAAGTTCAGTTGTTTTCCAAATAAATTTTGAAGAAAACACAACCTGACACGCCTAAATTTTAAAATGGCTCCTGCTCGTATATACTGAGCCAAAGTTATAATGCAACAATGGTTTGTATTGATAATAATGAGCAGAATGTATATATATTCTACGAATGGTCTATATAATAACACTGGCCAATGTCCCAAGCATCCAGCAGCACTTTGCTTTTAACCTTATGTTTCGATCTGTTCAAGAAACAAACCAAATTCTGGAGCTAGGGTGTTTGTTAAAAATGAAACACATTGTGATTTTCAAGAACATGGCATGTGACATGCATTCGTACACCTCAAATGAAGATTGTTTTCTGAGAATATTGCTGTGATTTTTTTTGTGTAATGATTAATTTTAATGTTAATCAATAGGTTTTCTTTAATTTTGATCACAAGCGACAACATGTTTACGTTTCCAGACAAGAAATTATGCAACCATGGCATAAAGGATCCAACTGGCAATTTCAGAATTTGTCGAAGACAGTTCTGAGTCCTGATGCAATAATTCCACAGAATTTTGCTTTCTAACACCCAACAACAATAAAAGTAAATGGGGTTCACAAGGTTATCATTTGAAAATCCCATTGTTGGAATTTGTCACCACTTTAATCTTCTATTGTTGTCTATGGAATGTTCAGTAAAAATGCCAACAGGTCAGTTGTTAGAACTTTCTCGTTAAATTTTGAGACAATGTGAAAGACATTTTTAAACCACAATATATTTCCTTATTGGGGATCGTTTAAAAAGGAAATCTTGAAAAATTGGCATTCCAGATGACTCTGGAAGCGAATGGAATCAAAATTGCTGTTTTGACCAATCGGTTTCAACCTCCATAAACCATGCTCTGGAAAACGAAATCAATGAAACCAAATCATTCATTGGTGGTATTTCAGCGACATATGTCCTCCAGACTATCCTGCACCAGAAATTACCATGAAAATTTAACCATATCTGTGTTGCGTTATATGTTTGGCTGACAGTATTTAAGGAGGAAGATTCCATTCGGTAGAAAAAGGGGTTAAGTCGCAGTCCTGCAAAAAATAGTAGTCTGGACATCGGGACAATCAAAAATGTAAAGCACAAATGCTTTTGATAATTTAACTCTTTTTGTTCCAAATGGAATCTTCTACCTTATAAACAGCTGGAGTCCATTTCAAAATTAAGGGGTGTCAGGTTGTATTTTCATCAAAATTTATTTGGAAAATGGCTTGACTTTTTGCAAAAAATGTAGGCCCTGATCAGAAGCCGCATTCTGCCGGGTCTGATCTGAGCCTTCATTGTTTGCCAGCATATATGTTTTCGGGGTTCCAGTACAAAATGGGTTAAACATTTGATTTCAAAAAGCAGATTTGACATCAAACTGCCTAGCTTGAAACATTATCAATGCAATTTCCATAGGAAAAACAATATGTTGTTGCAGTGGACTCTGGAGACATTCCTTTTCGAGACAATAGTAGGACAGGCCTCAATATTTCTGTGAAAGAATTGGAATGAAAATCGTGATTTTTTTTTTTTTTGGTTTCTGTTTTACGGCCCTTTCAAGATTATTTCACTCATATCGAGCCGATCGTTAATCAGAGGTGGGCGAAAACCGGAGTACCCGGAGAAAAACCACCTGACCTTCCGTTGCAGAACTTGGCGTCTCACATGTGACCCGAGCAAGGCTCGAACCACAGCGGTGAGAGACCTAATGATCAAGAGTCAGCGCTCTTAACCACTAGGCCACGGAGGCCCGTGAAAATCGTGATAAGTCAAAGAATACCACATATATGATATTCTTTATTTGTTTTTTGTCAAGGGGAGATAATTTACAGCTTTGAAAAATTAGACATTAATTTCCAAGCTTGTTTCAAAGTTCAGATTCCTCTGTATTCAATTGTATCTAGGCTACAACAGTGTTAGATAATCCACACAAAAATATTTTCAAAATCACATTTGCAAAATTTGATAAATAAAGCTTAAGTCACATAAAATAGTATAATTGTCAAACGGACGATTGTTTGCTGAAAATATGGGAAACCTTACTGACTGTATTTTAGAATTTCTGTCGATTTCTTAACCCTACTACTGTAGCTTTTCACACCTACTCATAGTAATTCTTGACATATGGACTTGATCAATAGTTTACAAAGTCAGTAAACCAAGAAATGTAGATCAAGGTCAAATATGGATGCCTGTATACAAGTTATCCTCCCTGGATGCAAGTTTGCACCAAGTATCATTATTGAATCTCTTATCTCTTATCAAGCTGTTCACGACAACCCCTATCTTTGGAAACAGTGTAGATCCAGATCAGATGGCTTCTGTAGAAGCCATCTGATCAGGATCTACACTGTTTGGCATTCAGTTTATGAATTTGTAGCAATAAATAACATCAAGTAATTTGATTGGATGATAGAGCGAAATGGGTGTGGCTTAAATGAATATTCAGCAAGATAAGGGTTATAGTTCTTGAGAAATAAACATGAACATGAGGGTGCAAGTTATGGTTGTCCCAAATGTTGACAGACTGACAAATGGACAGGAAACCATCGTGCCATGCTTTAACCCTTACCTGGCTGAATATTCATTTAAGCCACACCCATTTCTGTCTATCAACCAATCAGATTACTTGTTTTAATTTATATCTACAAATTCATAAACTGAATGTCAAAACAGTGAAAATCCTGATCAGATGGCTTCTTCAGAAGCCATCTGATCTGGATCTACACTGTTTGCAAAGATAGGGGCTGTCGTGAACAGCAAGATAAGGGTTAAGCAGGCATGACAAAAAATGACCATAACTGGTTTCTGGTTACTAAAGTTACTCATTAATTACTGCAATTAATGGCTTCATGATACAACCACTCCAAAGACTCAGCATAGCACAAAATTTTCAGCAAGCCAAATTTTAATAAAATCTCTACTAAAACAGAATGTTCTGCAACTACCCTTTAATATTCAAAATTCTGTTAATTAATGAGTCAGTACACAAAAAAATCTACAATTAGAAATGTGTCATGTGAAGACTCAGATCAGCCTTTGAACCCAACCAGTCTGGTCATGGTTTTCCTGTGTTGCCCAGAGGCTATTGAAGCTATTGAAGCCTGACCTGAGTCTACACTGGTTGAATACTTCTCATTGTAGGTTTTCCTGTGCACTGGCTAAAAAGTCATAATTGGTAACATACATCACCGGTCATATGAAAGTACTAAAGTCGATTTTTTATCTTTTTTGCCATGTTTTTCTGCGAGAACTTTTTTATTTTTGAGTTTTGGTCAACACATGTAGAACAGAAGCTCCACCAACTTCTCAAAAAGGTTTCATGCCCCCCAAGTTATATGAGCAGAGCTGTAATCAGATGGAGATTTCTGCAATTTTGGTCAACACATGTAGAACAGAAGCTCCACCAACTTCTCAAAAAGGTTTCATGCCCCCAAGTTATATGAGCAGAGCTGTAATCAGATGGAGATTTCTGCAATTTTGGTCAACACATGTAGAACAGAAGCTCCACCAACTTCTCAAAAAGGTTTCATGCCCCCAAGTTATATGAGCAGAGCTGTAATCAGATGGAGATTTCTGCAATTTTGGTCAACACATGTAGAACAGAAGCTCCACCAACTTCTCAAAAAGGTTTCATGCCCCCAAGTTATATGAGCAGAGCTGTAATCAGATGGAGATTTCTGCAATTTTGGTCAACACATGTAGAACAGAAGCTCCACCAACTTCTCAAAAAGGTTTCATGCCCCCAAGTTATATGAGCAGAGCTGTAATCAGATGGAGATTTCTGCAATTTTGGTCAACACATGTAGAACAGAAGCTCCACCAACTTCTCAAAAAGGTTTCATGCCCCTATTAAGTTATATGAGCAGAGCTGTAATCAGATGGAGATTTCTGCAATTTTGGTCAACACATGTAGAACAGAAGCTCTGCCAACTTCTCAAAAAGGTTTCATGCCCCCAAAGTTATATGAGCAGAGCTGTAATCAGATGGAGATTTCTGCAATTTCAAGCTGCTTGTGCTAAATTTTCTGTTTCCTTTAGTTCTGCCTTGAAGGTGTGGTTTGACGATTTGTCGTCTGTTCAGTGCTTGACTGAAGGATAATTATATTATGTGGGTCATTCTAATATCTTACATGTTTACCATCACAAAAACAAGCCTATATAAGTATGACACCTTTGAACCCCACTTTTAAATAGTAAAACTGGGGTTTACAGGGGTAAACATTTTTTTTATTTCTGCTCTAAAATATTGATTGTGGGTACTCGTTAGAACCGCCTCCATGAGGCGGTTCTAACGAGTACTCACAATCTATATTTTGAGCAGAAATAAGAAAAATATCACAATTTTTTATCTTAATATTTTCATTTTTTTCGGCGGTAACGTTTACAATGCCAAAAATCAAATATAAAGAAGTAATCGCCAAAAAAAACGCGGCAAAACAGATAAAAAATCGACTTTACAGACCTACAAAACACCAAATACTGCAAGTGCTCATGTAAAAGAAATATAAATTGTTGCTATAAGGTAGCAGTACAAAGTTGCAAGTCATATGAAAGTGTATAATCATATGTTGTTAATTGGTCATATGAAGGCTATACATTAAGTTGTAAGCAGTCATATGAAAGTTGTACAAAGTTGCATATAGTCATATGAAAGCTATTAAAAATGAGTGGACATAAGAATGTTGTACGTGTAAAGTTAAAAGTGGTCAAATAAAAGCAATAAAACTTTTTGTTATTTGAAAGCTGTATAAAGCTGAAAGTGGTCAAGGTTATAACCGGTCATTAGAAAGCAGTAAACAGTTACAAATGGTCATAAAGTGAATTGTAATATGCAAGCTGCACAAAGTTGCAAGTAGTCATATGAAAGCTGAACAAAGTTGCAAGTAGTCACATGGAAGCTATACAAAATTGCAAGTCATCATATAACAGCTGCATTAAGTTGCAAGTGAAAACTATAAAGTTGTAAGTGGTCATATAAGAGCAATACAAAGTTGCAAGTAGTAATATGAAAGATATATGTATAGATCAAGTTGTAAGCTGTACAAAGTTGCTAGTAGTCATATGAAAGATGCACAGAGTTGAAAGTGGTCATATTAAAGTTGGAAAAAAAGCTTTTTAAGTGGCCACATGAAAGCTATATAAAGTTGCATGTGGTCTTATGAATCTTAAGTCAAGTTCCAAGAGTTCAATAGAAAGGTATACAAAGTTGTAAGTGTTCATACGAGAGCAGTTAGGTGCTATGCTCCTTAAGTCAACTTCGGACACGTTTGGTTCAACCCTTCAACAAAACATGTCCAAAATTGACAATAGAAGCATTTATTACATTAAATCTCATTAATTAAGTTCTTAAATACACCAAATCAGCAATTTGCCCTACTTCAACTTTCACTGTGATCTTTTAACATCATACCTGTGATAATTTTTTGACTTGTATGAGGGAGATTTGCCACTGTGATGAGGGAGATGTAAAGATATATAGGGAAATTCTCAGTTCAAATGAGGGAGACCCCAAAATTTTACTAAAATTTAGCATAAATTAGGCAAAAATTGGCATGAAAATGAGGGAGTCTCCCTCCTGATGAGGGAGTATCACAGGTATGTAACATTCAACTTAAAAAGATCTTGCACTCTTAACTCATCCAATGTCAAAATTATAATGCACTGCTTGAAAATTGACTGGTGTGTGCTTATTAGAGCATGTGTGCTTATCATAGCAAATACAGTATACTCATACTGAAAAAATCCTAAAAATTCAGACACCTTGAAAATTTGCTGTAATGCTCCAAAGTGAGTGAGTATTTAAGTTTTACGTCCCACCAACAGCTAAGGTCATACGGAGACGGGACCTCGGTTTAAAGACTCATCCGAAAGTCTGGAGAAGCCCGGGATCGAATAATACTCCAGAAATTTTAAAAAATTTGTTTCATGATCCAGCGAGGAGTCCAAAAAGTTCAGATGGAATGCCAAACAGTGAGGACCCTGATCAGACTAAAAATTCAGACACCTTGAAAATTTGCTGTAATGCTCCAAAGTGAGTGAGTATTTAAGTTTTACGTCCCACCAACAGCTAAGGTCATACGGAGACGGGACCTCGGTTTAAAGACTCATCCGAAAGTCTGGAGAAGCCCGGGATCGAATAATACTCCAGAAATTTTAAAAAATTTGTTTCATGATCCAGCGAGGAGTCCAAAAAGTTCAGATGGAATGCCAAACAGTGAGGACCCTGATCAGACTGCTCCATCAGGAGCAGTCTGATCTGGGTCTACACTGTTTGCATAGGCCTGTCTATCCCATATTAGGATCTACAGTATTTGCATAAGAATACTAAATGTTTATGTACAAGCCGTAGTGGACAGTATCATCCAGCAAACATTAACCCTAATCTTGCTGAATATTCATTTAAGCCACACCCATTTCTGTCTATCAACCAATCAAATTACTTGATGTAATTTTTTGTTACAAATTCATAAAGTGAATGCCAAACAGTGTAGATCCTGATCAGATGGCTTCTTCAGAAGCCATCTGATCTGGATCTACACTGTTTGCAAAGATAGGGGCCATCATGAACAGCAAGATAAGGGTGAAAAAGGATGGTAAAAGGTCATTAAATCTGTTTAAACTGTTATAAACCATAACCATGCTGAAATCTCCCTGTACGCTGCACTCCTCCCAGATCTTCAGCCATTTGTATTGCATTCAAACTTTACTATGGATTCAGAAGCAGAATGAAAAACAGTAAAGTTCCTGATCAGCTGGCTTTCTGATCTGGACCTATACTGTTTTCAAAAAGTCCAGCATGGGGATTCCCCCCCCCCCTGAAGAAGCCATCTGATCAGGATCTACATTGTTTGTCATTCAGGTTGTGAATTTGTTGTAATAAATTGCATCAAGTAATCTGATTGGTTGATAATCGGTAGTGGGTGTGGCATATATGAATATTCAGCAGGACAAGGGTTAAAGATAAGGAAGAATTTGTTAGAAAGAAGCAGTAGCGACATTCGAGACAAAGCCGAATCTTGTGCTGACCACACTGCATATAAAAGCAGGGAAACACACCTGTGCAATATAATGCTACCTTTCATGGCTCTTAAAATCTGCTTCTTAAGATGAAAATATGTTGTACTTTTGCTTATTTAGGCTTCAAACTGTGGGTATTCCGTTAACCTTTACCACTCTCAAGGCTAATATGCATGAGATGTCAAATCCTGTTTTCTGGGAAAAATAAGAAAAAAAATCAAAATGTCGTCTGCTTAGAAAAAATACCCAGCATTCAGGGAGTTAATTAAAGCCATTTTAACCTTTCAAGCCATCAGCATGTTTAGCAGATGTCATTGTGAAAGTACATATTATTTTTTAATGAAAATACAGCTTGACAATAAATGTGAATCGCCCACCAGCCGATTATTCACATGAAATGTCAAGTCCTATTTTCACTGAAAAATAATGAAAAAAAAAAAAAATAGATTGCCTTCTGCTTTAGAACTATGTGCGGCTTTTGGGAGGTTACTGGAGTACCACACTCTATCATTAAGTTTTCCCATTACACTAATATAAGTCTTGAAATCCCCACTATTGTACATCAAAATGAGTTTTCAAGGATTTTAACCCTTGTCCTGCTGAGCCCAGATATGCCTTATCTTTCAAACAATGTACATCCAGATCAGATGGCTTCTGAAGAAGCCATCTGATCTGGATCTACATTGTTTGTCATTCAGATTGTGCATTTGTTGCAATAATTTTCATCAAGTAATCTGATTTGTTGATTATCCGTAGTGGGTGTGGCAAATTAAAATAGTTAGCAGGACAAGAGTTTATTTCATGGACTTGCTATCATGAAGTAACCCTAAAGAAGTAAAATGAGGAATTAACTCATCTGGTTAGTTACAGCAAATCACACAGTCACACTTCTGTGTTTCTACAGTCCTACAATCCAACATTTCCGGAATTTGAATTGTTTAGCCATATTTGGGAATTGTTCCCTTCATATTTAATACAATATCCTGTAACTGTTGGGTTGTGGGAATGATTCTTCTCTAAACACTAAGACAACTTACACCTATTAATGCTGGGGCTGGTGAAAATGCAGATTCTGGCTAAAATGCCAAAAAAAAAAACATTATGCGATATACAATTTAAGATATTGTTTCTTTACAATTGAAACAGATTCTTTTACATCAAGTTAACAAGCCTGTGAAGAAAATGAGAGTGAGTGAGCGTTTGAGTTTTAAGTCTCACCAACAGCTATGGTCATATGGCGACCAGACCTCGGTTTTAAGACTCACCGGAAAGTCTGTGAACTTTGTACAGAGAAACCGGGGATTTAAGAAGGTATATGTATTTTTTTTTTCTTATTTCTGCTCAAACTAAAAGCCTGGGTTATGTGTACTTGTAAGAACTAGCTCAATGTCTATTAACCTTCAGCGTGCTGTAGGCGCATCTATTTGCTCAAGTGGGTAGTCCAACTTAGCAACATATCACGCTAGTACACTCCATCGGCTCCGGTTCTCCAACACAGGAGGTATGGTTCTTTCTTACAAGGGCACAGGTTTTACCAATATTGCCGGCTGTTTGATTTTGTTTGTTTGTTTGTATAGGAGTTTAACGGCCCAGTCAACACTGTTTTAGGCCATTTTTGAGCCGGTCAGTTTACCTATCCACACTTTACCTGGGCAGGCTTATACGTAAGCCGTTAACCAGTACAGTGCACATACTTTCGCCAGAAACTGACAACTGCCCTTCTTGAATCAGCAGAAGAGAGAGAATGACCGTAGAAAAGATTTAGTGATCCATCATGATCAGGTTTCCCGAACTGCGAAGATCTGATTTGTGCAGATATGTTCAAATACGTTCATCACAAACCGATGCGCTCCCTTGAGATAGCATAAGATTGTGGTCTCTATGTTTTTCACAGTCATGATCGAGGGTGATCACGATTTGAGCTACGAATGGACCCCGATTGATATATGTATATAGCCGGACTGACCATGGACTTCATTGTTTCTGGAACTTTTACTTCATAAACACTAACACTCAACCATTGATGATGGCAGGAGTTGCGGATGATGATAATGTGGTATTTTCTCTGGCTGGACAGATTCAGGCTCCTGGGATGGGACAGCCTTGCCATTTCCCTATTTGCCTCAATATAGTACCCTTGGGTGGCATCTCTCAAAGGTTCTAAAATTGCTAGCAAAGGCCTGGAACTAGATGTTCTCTCTTCAAGAGCAGATGGCTGATTGAGTCGCATTAATCTTCTCTGGTAAATATATTGGCATGAGAACTCGTAACAGACCGTGAGCGTTCGTGTAAAAATGTAAATACTCGTATCTACTCGCATTTACTTGCATCTTCTTGTATCAACTCATATCTGATCTTGAGTGATTCGTGTCAGGTCTTGAGCAATGGGACCAGACAGAGCGCAACTAATCGTGGGAGATCGCAACACATCTCAACAGAACGTGGTCTTTGTCCTGTCCAAGATCTATCCTGATCACCATGATTTGGAGGCACAATTAGATGTGATCTGTCGCGCTTTGTTACGATGCATTACGTACTGATATGAGACATGATCATGCTGATTGTAGAAAAATTTCGAACCGTTCAAAAAGTTTCTACGATTAACACGACTGCCACGACTGACCTCAAGATCTGATAGGATCACCACGATTTAGTCCACGATTAAGACCACGATTTCAATCATGTCCTGAATCGTGATAGTGGGCATGGCATATAGCATTTTCATCTACCATATTTACTCTATGTATTGGGACAGACAGGCCTAAACAAAGTGTAGATGCAGATGAAACGCCGCAAAACGTTTTGTCTCATCAGAGTCTATAAAGTTTGTCACCTATTTTTGGGCTCAACTATGGGTATTAAATTGTACTTGTTCAAATTTTAGAGCAATTAGGGTAAGGAGTTAAGGTGTCCGAATATTTAGGATAAATACTGTCCATGGACTTGTCATCTTTCATTTAGTGTCCTTTAGGGTATCACGGCGGCTTAACCCTTACCTTGCTGAATATTCATTTAACCCAAACCCATTTCTGTCTATCAACCAATCAAATTACTTGATATAATTTATTGCTACAAATTCATAAACTGAATGCCAAACAGTGTAGATCCTGATCAAATGGCTTCTTCAGAAGCCATCTGATCTGGATCTACACTGTTTGCAAAGATAGGGGTTGTGGGGAACAGCAAGATAAGGGTTAAAGTCTGCACTTACTTCTGACACTAAGTCAGTAAATTCAGACACCTTGAGGATTTGCTGTAATTCTCCCAAAAATTTAACAAATTTGTTTCACAATCCAGCAAGGAGTCCAAGAAGTTCAGATGGAATGGCAAACAGTGTAGACCTTGATCAGACTGCTCTTTCAGTCTGATCTTGGTCTGCACTGATTGCTTGATTGTGCTTGTCCCAATACTTAGGATCATTATGGCAATGTCATTTGTTTCCAATTTCAATGTGTTAATTTGCAGTTTGGGAACAAAACTAATCTCCCTGTGATTTGTGCAATATCACCTAAAGCATGATAATTATCCCTTCATGAATTATTACAGAACATTCATTCCCCTAACTGTTCTACAGTGCTCTCAATGCACTAGCTACAGGCCCTGTCACATCAAACTAGTTCTTAAAATGTCCTACCCCAGCCTAACAAAATCGTAAAACAGACTACGGTTAGGGCAGAATGTGTATTTACGGCCTCATAATGTATGTAATTCGATCCAAGTACAGTCCAACCTGTGTTAAGCAAGCACCTCAGGGATGATCAAAATGTGCTTGCTTAATACAGGTGCTTGCTTAATACAGGTGAATTTTAATGCATTTGCCTTTTTGGGGAACCAAAAGCATGCTTGTTTAAGGCAGGCTGCTTGCTTAATATAGGTGGCCACTATGACAGGTTTGACTGTATGTTCATAAAAGTTCCTCAATATCTATCTCGTCTGTATCCCGTCCGCAGTTTATTATACCAAGTACTGAAATTGGATAAAACTGTCCTTTCATATCATGCAGATACCATTTCCATGCAGTCCAAGCCCATTCGTGGTCGGTATAGATCCATTCGTAATCAGTTCTACTCTGTTCCCAGTACGTTCACAGTCCTATTCTGACTAGTTCGTAACTCGATCACCTTGTTCACAGACGTTCATCTCATTTTGACTACGTCCTTATCTCATCCTTTATGCGTGTTAAAATGTAATCGCAATCAGGCCCCAAGGTTATAAAACTTTTTTCATGCTCAACTCAGCTGAGCATGAAATTTGCAATGTTCGTAACTATTAAAATACAAACAAATCAGGCCATTTTCCTGCTCAGATCAGCACAGAATGTCATTAATTTCATGCCCAAGTGAGTTGAGCATGCAAAAAGTTTTATAACCTCGGGGCCAGGTCCTAGTCCGATGACTATGATAACCCACTGCTTTTTTGTCAATCCTCAGTCTCGTTCGCGACTATAAGATTGCCTATAAATGTACAAGAATTCCGCCGAAGGCTATGTCGCGCCTGTGGGGGGGAAGTCACCAAATCATGAAATCAAGGCCAATGTCAATTTATTTATGCTTCCATAAAAGTTGCCATTCCTAGATGCAAGCTTGTACCAAGTATCATTGATGAAGCTCTAATAGTTCTTGAGAAATGAACTTAAACATAAGGCTGAATACTAGGGTTGATGCAACAGTTCACTAAGTCAGTGAACCATTAAATGTAGATCAAGTTCAAATATTGATCCTTGCATTAAAATTCACATCCCTAGATACAAGTTCGTACAAAATATTATTAATGAAGCACTTATGTAATCGCAATCAGGTCCTTGAGAAATTAACTTGACCATTAGGGTCAATGCTAGGGTGGTTGGAATATTTTACAAAGTCAGTGAACCAAGAAATGTAGGTCAAGGTCAAATATGGATGCTTGCATTTAAGTTACCATCCACAGATACAAGTTTGTGCCAAATATCATTAATGAAACTCTTATAGTTCTTGAGAAACAAACTTGACCATTTGGGTGAACACTAGGGTGGTCACAATATTTTACAAAGTCAGTGAACCATTAAATGTTGGTCAAGGTCAAATATGGATGCTTGCATTTAAGTTGCCATCCACAGATACAAGTTTGTGCCAAATATCATTAATGAAGCTCTTACAGTTCTTGAGAAATAAACTTGACCATTTGGGTGAATGCTAGGGTGGTCACAATATTTTACAAAGTCGGTGAACCATGAAATGTAGGTCAAGGTCAAATATGGATGCTTGCATTTAAGTTGCCATCCACAGATACAAGTTTGTACCAAGTAACATTAATGAAGCTCTTATAGTTCTTGAGAAATGAAACTGACCATTTGGGTGAAAGCTAGGGTGGTCGCAAATGTTGACGCATTGAAAACGGATGGACAGATGGACAAACAAACTGACGAATGAACGAATGGACAGAAAACTGGGCGCCTATATCGCGCCATGCATGCTAATAGCAGGCGCGACAAAAACCACAAAAGCTGTGCGATCACCGCAACCATTGTTATGGTCATCATAATCAGCATCCAGCCAATTGCCTCCTTGTTATCACCATCCCTATGAAATTGAACAGCACCTAAAAGACCAACACAGATCCCCGTGTTACAATCCCTCTGGATCCCAAACCCACTGACTGCTTTCCAAGAGTACTGCTAGTTGATGCCCAATAATAGGATCGAAGGATGCCAGTTCCGTTCATTGTATGGCCATCTTGTTTTAAGTACAATGTTACTTTGTTTTATTACAGAACGGGATGAATGATAAAGGATTTTGAGCAGGTTCGATGTTCTGGTGCACCCTTTCCATCCAAATCTGTTCATGAAGTTCATAAACAGATGGCAAAAGGTTGCTACTACGTCCACTCTGTTCAGACACTGTTTGAGTTCGTTGAACAACAATTTTCAGAACCTTGTGAGAACCAGGTTGCTGTGACTGGGGTGTAAGGTACAGAGACCGCAAGAACAGCAGCATTATAAAATGTTCATTTAAATACATATGCTGTTAATCAGTACAGTGCACATTCTTTCACCAGAAATTGACAACTGTGTTCTTATGAAAAGGTTTGACAGTTTTCATATTTTTGTTAAAAATATGGATCAGTGGTGCTCATTAGAATCACCTCAATGAGGTAGTTCTAATGAGTACCCACACTCTTTATATGTTTTTAGAGCAAGCTTAACCCTTGTCCTGCTGAGCCGGGATATGCCTTATTTCCAAAACAATGAAGTTCCAGATCAGATGGCTTCTGAAGAAGCCATCTGATCAGGATCTTCATTATTTGCCATTCTGTTTATGATTTTGTTGCAATAATTTGCATCAAGTTATCTGATTGGTTGATAATCAGTAGCAGGCGTGGCATATTTAAATATTCAGCAGGACAAGGGTTAAGTAAATAATGTATAACATTGTAAACTCCACTTATCTCTATATATAAAACATGAAATATAAATACATTTTTTTCATAATGGTATTGACTGAGAACCAGATATTTTAACCCATTGCATGCTGGGAAACCCCTAAAGGGGTACCTTGGCAAACAGCGCAGGCCCAGATCAGACATTGCAGAATGTGGCATCTGATCAGGGCCTGTACTATTTGCTGACAAAATTTTCTGTCAAAAATAGAATGAGAACAAAAAATAGGTCTACCAACCCTTATATGACAAATGGACTTGCTCATAATATAGCAATGGAAGAGTCCACTAGTATACAATGGGTTAAGCCACCACTCTATTAGCTTCTATTTTTTTCCAAGCCCCCATGCAGGCGTACCAGCACAATGCAACTAAAACAATAACTGCAAACAAAAATAAGTCTAAAATGCAAACAACCACCATTTCAGCTTGAACCCATGCTAAACACATGCGCATATCCCAGAATCCTCTAGGATTCCAAATAGGCTGATTGTCTGAGGATGAAAAGTTATAATTGACATTTTACTGTGAAAAACTCATCTGCCAGCATATCCTCAATCCAATTAACCCATTTAGTACCGGAAACCCCAAAACGGGTACCCTGGCAAACAGTGCAGGCCCAGATCAGACGCCGCAAAATGTGGCTTCTGATCAGGGCCTCCAGTGTTTGCTAAAAGTTCAGTCATTTTCCAAATCGATTTTGAAGAAAAACACAACCTGACACCCCTAAATTTTGAAATAGACACCTGCTATATATAAGGAGGAAGATTCCATTTGGTACAAAAAGGGATAAGGACAAGAAAAATGAACCTACCCACAAGAAAAGAAACTTTGTATCATCAAGCAATACAGTGCTGTTTTCATATACAGTAATTTGTTTGTTTGTTTGATTTGAGGTTTAACGTCCCCGTCAACACTGTAAAGGTCATTTTGGAGACGTTGCTTCCAATTTTGTGGGACTTTTACCCGACATTGAGATGAAATGACATCTCAAGCCCTGTCGCCCAATGAAACCAATAGGGTTTATTAGCATGGACGGTCCGCCTCGCACCGCGGTTCCTGGACAGGCTTAGATCCTCTAAGCGGTTTACCAGTACTAGTGTGCGGGCCGGATTCAGCTCTGCGTGGAAGCATCATGCAGCCCATATATTTCTTCAAGCCCCTATGGGCGGGGGCTGCCATATACAGTAAAATTCCCCTATTAAGACCACCTAAAATTAAGACTAATTCTGCTATAAAAAGCTTATTTTGAAGGTTGCACTTAATCTGTCTTTGTGTTTTTTGCTCATAGCGTCCTCTGGTCAAGGACCACCTTTGGGACTGTTCAAAAGTGGCCTTTAAGGCCACTTTTGAACAGTCCCAAAGGTGGTCATAAAATAGGAATTTTACTGTATCTCAAAATGGTGTATTTTTATGATAGATTTCTTAAAGGGAGACAACTTTCTGGACTTCCTGTTTGCTTTTATATGAACTCTGTCCCACTGAAAAAGGGGTCTGCTCTTCAAACGGAAATAATTTGCTCCTCAGGAGCCAAAATTTTCCCTTTAAGGCCTGACCCCTATTGACATGGGAGACCAAAATACTTTTGCAGGAGTTGTCTCCCCTGAAGGTGTATCAATAATGATGATCAGTTTTGGAATTCATCTTGTGTGGTGCAGAGAAAAAAAGCTGACAAATACAAAAAGGAGCCTTAACCCTTAAAATGGAATCTTCCACCTTATATATAGCAGGAGTCCATTTCAAAATTTAGGCCTGTCAGGTTGTGTTTTCTTCAAAATCTATTTGGATAATGGCTGAACTTTTTGCAAACAGTGTAGGCCCTGGTCAGACACTGTATTCTGCAGCATCTGATCTGGGCCTGCATTGTTTGCTACGGTACCTGTTTAGGGGTTTCCAGTCTGAAAAGGGCTACATGCATGGTTTTTTGCATAAAGTTATTAGTCTACATCTACAAGCAAAAAAAGGCTCTGGTCAGACTGCGCTTTGCCGGTCACCCATGTTGTAAGTTCACCTTTCTCCTCAGCTGGCTACAATAACACACCCATGCGACTAATGCATTTTTCACAGCTCCAAAATGGCTACTTTTCTGATGACTGCCTAAATATACTGCAAACATACAGTAGGTTTTGGGTACTAGTTACAACCGTCTCATTGAGGGAGTTCCAACAAGTACCCACAAACTATGTGTTTGAACAGAAATAAGGAAACCCTATAAACCAGACTTTTCCCTGTATAAAGTGGGGTTCAGAGGGGTCTTCTTTTCACGGACTTGTTAACCTGGGGCCAGTTGTTAAAAACTAACGAGGTCGTTAGTTAACGTATCGTTAAATCTTTCATCATTTAATATGGCAAATATGCTGCTATTTTTGCGGATGCAAAAGCTGCTCATAATTTTTCAGCAAAAATACCAAAATTTTACATATTAAACTTGCTAGAACAGTTAACAATATGGCCACTAACGAGCTCGTTAAGCTAAGGATGCTTTGAACAACTGGCCCCTGGTGTTTAAAATTTTCATCTCAGATATCTCAGCCCTATTCCTGGAACCCTAGAATCATGTACGAGCCAGTGCCTTTCAAGATTCTATGTGGTGAAATTCTGCTAGCTTTTGTATGTAAACCGTACAACCTTAAATATTCTGACACAGACAGGGCAGCAAATATTGTAGATCCATACCATACTGTTCCTGCAACTGTTCCTCAAGATAAGGAAGAATAACAAGAGAAATTTTGGTACCCCACAACCTCTTTATAACACTATTGTTGGGGTCCAAAGCAGAAACCGTGTTAGTTAAACCTTCTCTTTTAGCCACACCCATTTCTGACTTTGAACCAATCAGATTTCTTGATGTAATTTATTCCTACAAATTCATAAATTGAATGTCAAACAGTGTAGATCCTGATCAGATGGCTTCTTCAGAAGCCATCTGATCTTGATCTACACTGTTTCCAAAGATAGGGGTTGTCGTGAACAGCATGATAAGAGTTAAACAACCGTCTTATATCCAAACAAAAATGTGTAGATTATATAGAACAAGAAAAATGCCTAATGGCATTATGGACGGGTTTTTTTTTTTTCAGTATGGTTAGGATGGCGGTGGCATGGGTGGGGTAGGGTGGGGTGTGCTGGTGTAGGGTAGGGTGGGGTGGAATGGGTTAGGAGTCGGGTGGGATGGGGTGGAATTTGTGGTGGGGTGGGGTGTGGGGTGTGATGGGGTGTGGTGGGGTTGTGGGGTGGGGTGGGGTGGGCTTGGTGGGGTGGGATGGGGTGAGGTCGGGTAAGATGGGGAGTGGTGGGATGGGGTTGGGTTGGGGGTGGATTGGGGTTGTTTTGGGATGGGGGTGGGGTGGGGTTGTGGGGTAGGGTAGGGTATGCTAGGGTAGGGTGGGGTGGGTAGGGTATGTATATAAAACTAAGTATGCATGTATGTACAGAACAAATGCAATATCCTAACCCAGTAACAACTTTTTGTGTGTGTGGGGGGGGGGATTTATTTATGTGTTTTACGAAGAAAAAAAAATGAAGTTTTTTCTATTTTTAGCTCTATTTTTAGCTCTAGTGGCCACTGATTTTAGCAATTTTGAAAAAGGGTCACCTAATGAACATTTCTGTAAAATAATTTTGAAATCGGGCCATTATCCCAGGAGGAGATGTCGTTTAAAGAAATTGTTGACGGACGACGGACATCAACTCACCTTGAGCACTTCGTGCTCAGGTGAGAAGTGCTCAGGTGAGCTAAAACAAGAGGGCCCAAAGGGCCCTGGTTCGCTCACCTGAGTGTCACTGCCTCGAGGACAATCTACTTTTAGCTCTGGTGGCCATCTTGGCCATCAGCAGAGTGATTTTAGCTTATTTGGTAGGGAGTAACATAGGCAACATTCCTGTGAAGTTTTAATCAAATTTGCCTAAGGTTTTAGGAGGAGTTCATGTTTGAATCATATTTACAATATTTTTCTATTTTTAGCTCCCGATATTTTGTACATCTGAGCAGGATTGTTTTAGCTTTTTTGGTAGAGGGTCATCTAAGCAACATTACTGCAAAGTTTAAATGAAATTGGTCCAATGGTACTGGAGGGATGGCGTTTGAAGATTTTTTTTTTTATTTTTAACTCTGGCTGCCATCTTGTTCATCAGAGTAGAATGAGTTTACACTATTTTGGTAGGGAGTCACCTAGGCAATATTTCTGTGAAATTTGCATCCAATTGGCCCAAGGGTTTAGAAGGAGTTCACATTCTAAGCAAATTTACCATGTTTTTCTATTTTTTAGCTCTTGTGGCCATTTGTTAATCGTTTATGCTATTTTCCTAGAGGGTCATCTACAAAACACTCCAATGAAATTTAGAGGCCGTCATGGTGAAGTGGTCATGTTTCTTGCCTTGTAAACCAGGGATCCATCCGGACTTCTCCAGACTTTCAGATGAGTCTTTTTAAACCGAGGTCCTGTCACCGTATGACATTAGCTGTTGGTAAGACTTAAACTCAAACACTCACACCAAATACCAAATATCTGGGCCTTGCGGATTCAGAGAAGAAGTTTTATAAAGATTTTCCATGTATAAGCCTACGTAAAACCAAAGGCCCCAGGGGTGGGGGCATTTTTGGCCCAAGGGCTATAATTTTAACAATCTTGGTAGAGGTCTACTAGTTGAAGCTTCATATCAAATGGCATAGAGCAGGGCCTTGTGGTATCAGAGAAGAAGAATTTAAATATTTTCCTTATAAGACTATGAAAAACCAAAGGGTCCCAGGGTGGGGGCATTTTTGGTCCTAGGGCTATAATTTGAACAATCTTGATAGAGGTCCAATAGATGAAGCTTCACACCAAATATCTAAGACCTTGGCCTTGCAGTTTCTGAGAAGAAGTTTCTTTAAAGATTTTCCCTATATAAGCCTATGTAAAACCGAAGGCCCCCGGGGCGGGGGCATTTTTGGCCCCAGGGCTATAATTTGAACAATCTTGGTAGAGGTCCATTAGATTAAGCTTCACACCAAATATCAAAGATCTGGGCCTTGCGGTGTCAGAGAAGAAAAGTTTTAAAGATTTCCCCTACATAAGCTTAGGTAAAACCAAAGGCCCCCTGGGCAGGGGCATTTTTGGCTCCAGGGCTATAATTTGAACAATCTTGGTAGAGGTCCACTAGGTGAAGCTTCATACCAAATATCAAAGACCTGGGCCTTGTGGTTTCAGAGAAGAAGATTTTTAAAGGTTTCCCTTTAAAGGGCTATGAAAAACCAAAGGGTCCAAGGGTGGGGCCATTTTCGGCCCCAGGGCTATAATTTGCACAATCTTGAAAGAGGTCCACTAGATGAAGCTTCACACCAAATATCAAAGATCTGGGCCTTGTGGTTTCAGAGAAGAAGATTTTTAAAGATTTTCCCTGTATAAGCCTATGTAAAACCGAAGCCCCCCGGGGCGGGGGCATTTTTGGCCCAAAGGCTATAATTTGAACAATCTTAGTAAAGGTCCTCCAGGTAAAGCTTCACACCAAATATTAAAGACGTGGGCCTGCTGGTTTCAGAGAAGAAGATTTTTTAATGATTTTCCCTATATAAGCCTATGTAAAACCATAGGCCCCTGGGGCGGGGGCATTTTGGCCCCCAGGGCTATAATTTGAAAAATCTTGGTAGAGGTCCACTAGATGAAGCTTCACACCAAATATCAAAGATCTAGGCCTTGCGGTTTCAGAGAAGATTTTTAAAGATTTTCCCTGTATAAGTCTATGTAAAAACAAAGGCCCCCGGGGCGAGGGCATTTTTGGCCCAAAGGCTATAATTTGAACAATCTTAGTAAAGGTCCTCCAGGTAAAGCTTCACACCAAATATTAAAGACGTGGGCCTGCTGGTTTCAGAGAAGAAGATTTTTTAATGATTTTCCCTATATAAGCCTATGTAAAACCATAGGCCCCCGGGGAGGGGGCATTTTGGCCCCCAGGGCTATAATTTGAACAATCTTGGTAGAGGTCCACTAGATGAAGCTTCACACCAAATATCAAAGATCTGGGCCGTGCGGTTTCAGAGAAGAATATTTTTAAAGATTTTCCCTGTATAAGCCTATGTAAAACCAAAGGCCCCCTAACGGGGGCATTTTTGGCCCTTAGGTAATAATTTGAACAATCTTAGTAGAGGTCCATCAGGTAAAGCTTCACACCAAATATTATAGACCTGGGCCTTGTGGTTTCAGAGAAGATTTTTTAATGATTTTCCCTATATAAGCCTATGTAAAACCAAAGGCCCCTGTGGCGGGGGCATTTTGGCCCCCAGGGCTATAATTTGAAAAATCCTGGTAGAGGTCCACTAGATGAAGCTTCACACCAAATATCAAAGATCTGGGCCTTGCGGTTTCAGAGAAGAAGATTTTTAAAGATTTTCCCTGTATAAGCCTATGTAAAACCAAAGGCCCCCGGGGCGGGGGCATTTTTGGCCCTAAGGCTATAATTTGAACAATCTTAGTAGAGGTCCACTAGGTAAAGCTTCACACCAAATATTAAAGACCTGGGCCTTGTGGTTTCAGAGAAGAAGATTTTTTAATGATTTTCCCTATATAAGCCTATGTAAAACCATAGGCCCCGGGGCGGGGGCATTTTGGCCCCCAGGGCTATAATTTGAACAATCTTGGTAGAGGTCCACTAGATGAAGCTTCACACCAAATATCAAAGATCTGGGCCGTGCGGTTTCAGAGGAGAAGATTTTTAAAGATTTTCCCTGTATAAGCCTATGTAAAACCAAAGGCCCCCGGGGCGGGGGCATTTTTGGCCCTAAGGCTATAATTTGAACAATCTTAGTAGAGGTCCACCAGGTAAAGCTTCACACCAAATATTAAAGACCTGGGCCTTGTGGTTTCAGAGAAGAAGATTTTTTAATGATTTTCCCTATATAAGCCTATGTAAAACCAAAGGCCCCTGGGGCGGGGGCATTTTGGCCCCCAGGGCTTTAATTTGAACAATCCTGGTAGAGGTCCACTAGATGAAGCTTCACACCAAATATCAAAGACCTGGGCCGTGCGGTTTCAGAGAAGAAGATTTTTAAAGTTTTCATTTAAAAAATCTATTTTTAGCTCCTGTGACCCAGATGTGCAATGGACCGGAACCATTTGAACAATTTTGAAAGGGGACCACCTAAGGATCATTGCTGTGAAGTTTGGTCAAAATCTGATCAGTGGTTTAGGAGGAGATGTCATTTGAAGAAAAAGTTTACGCACACACACACACACACACACGCACGCACTGACGACGGACGACGGACGAAAAGTGATCACAAAAGCCCACCTTGTCACTACGTGACAGGTGAGCTAAAAAGAACGAAAAAAAAAAAAAAAAAAAGAAAAGAAAATTCCATGCCTGTGCATGCATGTATGTATTATTACTAGCAACTATCAGGGGAGGAAGATAATAATTGTTCATATGTGTTTATGGAGAGTGAGTGAGTGCTTGAGTTTTACGTCCCACCAACAGCTATGGTCATATGGAGACGGGACCTCGGTTTAAAGACTCATCCGAAAGTCTGGAGAAGCCCGGGATCGATCCTGCGATCCCTGGTTTACAAGTCGAGTAGCGTAACCACTACACCACGGAGGCTTCTATGTGTGTTTATGGAGAAGAAAAGAAAAATAAAGAAAAAAAGAACGGGCCTCCGTGGCCTAGTGGATAAGAGCGCTGACTCTTAGTCATTAGGTCTCTCACCGCCGTAGGTTCGAGCCTCGCTCGGGCCACGTGTGAGACGCCAAGTTCTGCAACGGAAGGTCAGGTGGTTTTTCTCCGGGTACTCCGGTTTTCGCCCACCTCTGATTAACGATCGGCTCGATATGAGTGAAATAATCTTGAAAGGGCCGTAAAACCCAAACCAAAAAAAAACAAGAGGGCCATGATGGCCCTGGATCGCTCACCTGATCCATAGTGTAACAAGTGGGCCCCAGAGAGCGCCATTATTGGCCCCAGGGTTTTAATGTGCATAATGTTGAGGGAGGTCTTAAAGGTGAAGCTTCATACCAAACATCAACAAAGGCTATAATTAGAACAATCTTGGCAAAGGTCCACTAGATAAAGCTACACATCAAATTTCAAAGACCTGGGCCTTGCAGTTTCAGAGAAGAAGATTTTTTTTAAAGATATTCCCTACATAAGCCTATGCAAAACCAAATGGCCCCAGGGCTATATAAATCTATGTAAAAACAAAGGGCCCCGGCCCGGGGTGGGGGCATTTGTGGCCCCAGGGCTATAATTTGAACAATCTTGGTAGAGGTCCACTAGATAAAGCTCCATACTAAATATCAAAGGCCTTGGCCTTGCAGTTTCAGAGAAGATTTTTAAAGATTTCCCTATATAAGTCTATGCAAAACCAAAGGGCCCCGGAGCGGGGACATTTTTGGTACCAGGGCTATAATTTGAATAATTTTGATAGAGGTCCACTAGATGCAGCTTCATACCAAATATCAAAGACCCAGGCCTTGTGGTTTCAGAGAAGAAGATTTTTGAAGATTTTCCCCATGTAAGTCTATGTAAAACCATAGGGCCCCAGAGTGGGGGCATTTTTGGCCCCAGGGCTATAATTTTAACAATCTTGGTAGAGGTCCATTAGATGCAACTTCATACCAAATTTCAAAGTCCTGGGCCTTGTGGTTTCAGAGAAGATTTTTAAAGATTATCCCTATATAAGTCTATGTAAAACCAAAGGGCCCCGGGACGGGGCCACTTTTGGCCCCAGCACTATAATTTGAATCATCTTGGTAGGGGTCCTTTAGAAGAAGCTTCATACCAAATATAAAAGACCTAGGCCTTGTGGTTTCAGAGAAGAAGATTTTTAAAGATTTTCCCTATATAAGGCCATGTAAAACCAAAGGGTCCCAGTCGGAGGCTTTTTTTGCCCCAGCACTATAATTTGAACAATCTTGGTAGGGGTCCACTAGATAAAGCTTAATTCCAAATATCAAAGTCCTGGGCCTTGCAGTTTCAGAGCAGAAGATTTTTAAAGATTTTCCCTATATAAGCCTATGTAAAACCAAAGGGCCCGGCGGCGGGGACATTTTTGGCCTCAGCACTATCATTTGAATAATCTTGTTAGGGGTCTTTTAGATGAAGCTTCATACCAAATATAAAAGACCTAGGCCTTGTGGTTTCAGAGAAAAGGATTTTTAAAGATTTTCCCTATATAAGTCTATGTAAAAACAAAGGGCCCCTGAGCGGGGGCATTTTTGGCCCAAGGGCGATAGTTTGAACAATCTTGGTAGAGGTCCATTGGATGAAGCTTCATTCTAAATATCAAAGTCCTGGACCTTGCGGTTTCAGAGAAGAAGATTTTTAAAGATTTTCCCTATATAAGTCTATGTAAAACCAAAGGGCCCCTGAGCAGGGGGATTTTTGGCCCAAGGGCTATAATTTGAACAATCTTGGTAGGGGTCCACTAGATGAAGCTTCATACAAAATATCAAAGTCCTGGGCCTTGCGGTTTCAGAGAAGAAGATTTTTAAAGATTTTCCCTATATAAGCCTATGTAAAACCAAAGGGCCCCAGGTGGAGGCTTTTTTTGCCCCAGCACTATAATTTGAACAATCTTGGTAGGGGTCCACTAGATAAAGCTTAATACCAAATATCAAAGTCCTGGGCCTTGCAGTTTCAGAGCAGAAGATTTTTAAAGATTTTCCCTATATAAGCCTATGTAAAACCAAAGGGCCCGGGGGTGGGGACATTTTTGGCCTCAGCACTATCATTTGAATAATCTTGTTAGGGGTCTTTTAGATGAAGCTTCATACCAAATATAAAAGACCTAGGCCTTGTGGTTTCAGAGAAAAGGATTTTTAAAGATTTTCCCTATATAAGTCTATGTAAAAACAAAGGGCCCCTGAGCGGGGGCATTTTTGGCCCAAGGGCGATAATTTGAACAATCTTGGTAGAGGTCCAATGGATGAAGCTTCATTCTAAATATCAAAGTCCTGGACCTTGCGGTTTCAGAGAAGAAGATTTTTAAAGATTTTCCCTATATAAGGCCATGTAAAACCAAAGGGCCCCGGAACGGGGGCATTTTTTGCCCCAGCACTATAATTTGAACAATCTTGGTAGGGGTCCACTAGATAAAGCTTAATACCAAATATCAAAGTCCTGGGCCTTGCAGCTTCAGAGCAGAAGATTTTTAAAGATTTTCCCTATATAAGCCTATGTAAAACCAAAGGGCCCGGGGGCGGGGACATTTTTGGCCTCAGCACTATCATTTGAATAATCTTGTTAGGGGTCTTTTAGATGAAGCTTCATACCAAATATAAAAGACCTAGGCCTTGTGGTTTCAGAGAAAAGGATTTTTAAAGATTTTCCCTATATAAGTCTATGTAAAACTAGAGTGTTCACAAGTTTTTTCTTTAATTTGACCTACTGACCTACTTTTTGACCCGAAAAGACCTTTATTCAAACTTAGCCAAGATATTGTCACAATGACCATTCTGAGCAAGATTAATGATTTAACCAAACTTGTGGCCTCCTGAGTATTCACAAGGTTTTTCTATGATTTGACCTACTGACCTACTTTTCAACCGGACATGACCCATATTCAAACTTGACCGAGATATTGTCATGATGATCATTCTGAGCAAGTTTGATTATGATTGGACCAAAATTGTGGCCCCTAGGGTGTTCACAAGGTTTTTATATGATTTGACCCGCTGACCTACTTTTTAACCCGATATGACCCATATTCGAACTGGACTGAAATATTGTCACAATGGTCATTCTGAGCAAGTTTCATGATAATTGGACCAAAACAGTGGCCTTCAGAGTGTTCACAAGGTTTTTCTATGATTTGACCTACTGACCTACTTTTTGACCGGACATGACCCATATTCGAACTTGACCAAGATATTGTCATGATGATCATTCTGAGCAAGTTTGATTATGATTGGACCAAAATTGTGGCCTCTAGGGTGTTCACAAGGTTTTTCTATGATTTGACCCGCTGACCTACTTTTTAAGCCGACATGATCCATATTCAAACTTCACTAAAATATTGTCACAATGATCATTCTGAGCAAGTTTGATGATGATTGGACCAAAATTGTGGCCTCTCGAGTGTTCACAAGGTTTTTCTATGATTTGACCTACTGACCTACTTTTTTACCCGACATGACCCAAATTCGAACTTGACCGAGATATTGTCATGATTATCATTCTGAGCAAGTTTGATGATAATTGGACCAAAACTGTGGCCTCTAGTGTGTTCACAAGAAAAAGTTTACGCACGGACGACGGACGACGGACGACGCACGACGACGCCGGACATCTTACTGTCACAAAAGCTCACCATGACCTTCGGTCAGGTGAGCTAAAAAAAAAAAAAAGAAAAAAAAGAATGAAAAAAGAAAGAAAAAAAAAAAAAAAAAATGTCTCCACCGGGGTTTGAACTCACGCCCCTCAGATTCATAGTCAACAATAGGATCCGTAGTCCAGCACTCTATCCACTACACTGGCATTTGAAAAAAGGTTAACCAAAAGGTAAACCTGAAAAACGCAAGTTTGAAAAATGACAATTTCCGCCAAAATTTTAGTCTTTTGCGCCATTTATGGATAATACATGAAAGGGGTACCTCCACTTATGCATCAGTCCTGATATTAAAACAATCTGCTGCAGAATAGATGAAAAATATCACTTTGAAAAAAGGTTAACCAAAAGGTAAACCTGGGACGACGCCTGCCCGCCCGCCCGTCCGCAGGACGCCCGCCCGCCCGGACATCGCTATTTTAAGAGACGGATTTTTTTTAAAAACCCGTCCAAAAATGACAATTTATTGTCATTTTTCTATATAATCTACACATTTTTGGGATCCATCTTGTAACCGTGTTATATCCAAATCGTGTTATAATGAACCTTGTTATAATAAGGTTGTGGTGTACATTTTTTTTTACCGTATTCCTTCGATTTAGTGCCCTGCATGGGTGCTTAAAAAATTTGTAAAAGAAGGGCGAGTATTAGAGACAAAAACATATTTAGCTGATCAGTTAAACTAATCTAAAATTTCCTGGACATATCTAGTCCTTCCTAGCATTTACCTAATACAGTGCAGTCTTTGGGCAGAAAATTACAACTGGCATTCTTGGAAAAGCCAAAGAGAATTTCATGATCAAAGCATTTGCTGGACCCATCTCTGAGTTTGAACCCACAACCACCTGGCAAAGCCCTGCTGTCTCCCAGGTAAAATGAACCCATTCCCCTCATGGGTAATTCTGTGTCAGAGTATTTAAGTAAATGGCAGTAATGTGTATGTATACATGTATGTGTATATAAGAACAAACCTACTTGGACAAGGCTGTTTCTTCTCTACAATTTAAAATTGTGTCAAAGTGAATGAGTACATCTCGGACTACTCAGAGAGTACCCCCATTCGAGGCATAATAAGGGATAATCTGTTTTCAGATTTGTTTCGCAAAGGGGCACCACTCTAGAAGAAAACGTGATCTTTATTACACCACTGCAGTGTTAGCTGAACAGATTTTGTGCATATCACAAATGAAACATGTTTTTTCATTGGCTAGAAACGCATCACATGCAAGTTGGTAATCTGCAGTTGATGCACATCAGGGACTATAACATTTGAATTGGACGGGTCTAAGTCCAGTCTTATAGTGCCCGCTACAGAGATAACTAGAAATTTTTTACGGACAATCACCATCCACTTACTGGCTTTTATTTCTGGTTGTCGCTCCACCGAATTGCAGGAAACCAGCCTAACAACAACTGGTCCTTCACCTTTCACTTGTCGTACGTATGTGGTGTATCAGTTGGCAGAAGTTGTTCAATGCATTCAAAGCAATAACGTAAGCTTCGGGCACTATCGAGGTTTATGGGCTGACCTGGGGCCAGGGCCTGGATAGTTGGGTTGAGCCGCAGGCGAGGGCCATTTTAGTCTTGGGGTCCAGACCGTGGCCAGAGAGCAGTCCATAAACCTTGCCCGAAGCTTAGGTTACTGATGCTTAAATGTTTTTTCTTTATTTTTATGGCCCTATCAAGACTATTACTCAGTGGTGAGCACAAAACTGGAGCACCTGGAGGAAAAACATCTGGGCCCAATTGCTCAAAACTAATGATATCATTAGTAAATGTATCATTACAACTTCGATCATTTAATATGACCAATATATTATTATATTTTCAGCAAAAATATTAGCAAATTTGCCATATTAACCTTTATCTTGCTGAATATTCATTTAAGACACACCCATTTCTGTCTATCAACCAATCAAACTACTTGATGTAATTTATTGCTACAAATGCATAAACTAAATGCCAAACAGTGTAGATCCTGATCAGATGGCTTCTTCAGAAGCCATCTGATCTGGATCTACACTGATCTGGATCTACACTGTTTGCAAAGATAGGGCTTGTCGTGAACAGCAAGATAAGGGTTAAATGATAAAAGTTTTAATGATATGCTAACTAATGACATCATTAGTTTTCAACAACTGGTGCTAGACTACTAACTAGCTCGTTAAGTAAACAACACCTTGAACAACATGTTGCAGAACTTGGCACTTCACAATGTGCTGTATATTTGCCTTTACGGTAGATGAAAACTGGAGTACCTGGAGAAAACCCACCTGACCTTCCACTGCAGAACTTGGCAATTCATATCTGAACTGAGGGAGACTCGAACACACAGTAGTGAGAGATCTAATGGTAAAGAGGCAGCACTCTTACCCATTAGGCCATATTTTAACCCTTAAGATGCCAAGAGAAACTACTTCTGAAAAAGACGTCTGCTTATGTTGTCTGCTGTATCTTCTTGCAAACTTTTTAAAAATATTTTTTCATACAGGCAAAAGGAGCTGTCTGATCTGGATCCACAGTTTGCAAAAAAAACAAAACAAAAAAAAACAAGAATTCCGCCAAAGGCTATGTCGCGCCTGTGAGGGCACAAAGTCACCCAACCATGAAATCTAGGGCAAGGTCAAATATTTATGCTTCCATAAAAGTTGCCATTCCTAGATGCAAGTTTGTACCAAAATATCATTAATGAAGCTCTAATGGTTCTTGAGAAATGAACTTAAACATTAGGTTGAACCCTGGGGTTGATGTGTTAGTTCACTAAGTCAGTGGACCATGAAATTTAGGTCAAGGTCAAATATGGATGCTTGCACTTAAGTTGCCATTCACAGATACAAGTTTGTACCAAATATCATTAATGAAGCTCTTATAGTTCTTGAGAAATAAACTTGACCATTTGGGTGAATGCTAGGGTGGTCGCAAATGTTGACGCATTGACAAACGGACGAAAGGACGTCAGCGAATGGACGAATGGACGGAAAACCGGGCGCCTATATCGCGCCATGCTAATAGCAGGCGCGACAAAAAATGACTTTTAAAGCAACCAGCAGATGACAAAGCAGACGACAATTGTCGTGACTGGAATTTATGGGTTAATGGAAAATCATTATCATGCACCCAGAAGCTCCCTGGCTATGATATGAAAGGCTGATTTGTCCAGATCTGAGTAAGTTCCCTTTTTAACCCTTGTCCTGCTGAGCCCGGATTTGTCTTATCTTTCAAACAATGTAGATCCAGATCAGATGGCTTCTGATCAGGATCTTCATTGTTTGCCATTCAGTTTAATAGTATGTTGCAATCATTTGCACCAAGTAATCTGATTGGTTGATAATCAGTAGTGGGTGTGGCATATTTAGACATTCAGCAGGTCAAAGGTTAAGTGTTTTCACTGACCTTTATTTGTATAAGCAGTATAAAAAGAATAGAAAGAATGTCACACAAAAAAAAATATTCAGAATAAGCATAGACCAGAGGTTATAAAACTTTTACAGACTCAATTCAGCTGAACATGAAGTCTGTCCTGCTCATAAATATTAAAACAAAATGACAACACTTGTTGGTATTTTAGTATTTATAAGCAGGACAAATATTGTTTTCTGTAGATCTGAGGTGAAAACTGGCTATTTTGTTTGTATTTTTAAATGAATGAGCATTATAAATTTTTTTCTCAACTCACTTGAGCATGAAATTTGTTTTTGCACATAACTATTAAAATACACAAAAATCATCACCAAAGAATACCGTTTTGTCCTGCTTACAAATTTTAAAATGCTAATAATTGTTGGCATTTTAAAGTCTATGAGCAGGCTAAATTTCATGATACAGTGAGTTGAGCATAAAAAGATATTTTATAACCTAGAGGCCCTATTTCTGCAACTGAAAACAATAAACAGAACCATCCTCTATAAACTGTTTTGGTGACTGAAAAATTGTGAACATAACTCTTATCCTGCTGTTCCCGACAACCCTTTTCTTTGCAAACAGTGTAGATCCAGATCAGATGGTTCTGAAGAAGCCATCTGATCAGGATCTATACTGTTTGACATTCAATTTATGAATTTGTAGGAATAAATTACATCAAGAAATCTGATTGGTTCAAAGTCAGAAATGGGTGTGGCTAAACTGAATATGCAGCAAGAGAAGGGATAATACCTCTTTCAGACAGTTCTAATGAGTTCTAAAATCCAAGTTTTAGTGTTAAAATCTATGTTTTAGCATAAGATCCAATCATAAATTTTATCTGTAAGCCTTATGCGGGATCCCTTATCTTCCTTAGCTTTTGTCATCACGTGAACAAGTCCATGAAATGAACACCCTTAAACCCCACTTTATATAGAGAAAATTGGGGTTTACGGGGGTATACATTATTTTTTCTTATTTCTGCTCCAAGACAAAGGTTCTGGGTACTCGTTAGAACTGCCTCAATGAGGCGGTTCTAACGAGCACCCATAACTTATGTTTGCAGTTTAAATAAGAATAAAATTATCGATTTTCATCAGAAAAGTAGCCATTTTGGATATATGAAAAATGTACTATATCCCACGGCAGTGTTATCATAATGTCCTGCTGAATGAAGATAACTTCAACCTTTGCAAAAAGTGTAGAATCGGATCAGATGACAACCATCAGATCAGGACCTACACTGTCATTCAGTCTGTGAATTTGAAAACACTATATCAAGTAATTTGATCATAAATAGACAGAAGGGAAAAAATTGTTGGCATTTAACCCATTTTATACTAATGGACTCTCCACTGCTAATATGTTGGACAAGTCTATTTGTCATATAAGGAGTGGAAGGTCTATTTTTCCGTTTTTATTCTATTTTTGACGGAAAATTCTGTTAGTAAATAGTGCAGGCCCTGATCAGATGCCGCACAAAGCGGCATCTGATCTGGACCTTCACTGTTTGCCAAGGTACTCCTTTAGCCCCCTCCCCCCCACTACCCACCCCACTACAATGGGTTAAAGGTCATGTATTGCATGCAAGAATATGCCAGTTTTTGCGTAACAAAACTAAAACTGAAATAAAACAAAGGTTTGTTTAAATATGGGTACCAGACTGAAGAGAAACATAATTAAATTGTGCAGAGAAGCTTGACATTTCATTACAACTATGTTAAATGTCAAAAAGTCCAAAATCGAGGTTTGCGAGATGAAGTTTGGCTTGACTTCATCAAGCAAACATTGATTATTGGGACTTTCTGACGTTTTTATCACAGTTCTGATGTAATGTCAAGCTCCTGTGTACACTGACAATTATACCCACCTCTCTGTAGTTTCGAACACCAGCTTCTCGGAATGTAGGTTTACATCGGAGGTTTTTCTGAAAAACAGAAACAATTCCACTATTACACTAACATTTTTACTGATAAAAAGAGAAAAAAATCGGTAGCTTTTATGCTTTTTTTTCAGCAAAATATTAGTATATTTGGTATTGTTTTGTTTGTTTGATTTGAGGTCTAACGTCCCCGTCAACACTGTAAAGGTCATTCTGGAGACATTGCTTCCAATTTTGTGGGTCTTTTACCATACATTCAGATGAAATGACATTCTCAAGCCTTGTCGCTCAATAAAACCAAAGGGGTTTATAAGCATGGACGGTCCGACACTCACACCGCTTTGCCTGGGCAGGCTTAGATCCTCTAAGCGGTTTGCTAGTACTTGTGTGTTGGACAGATTAAGCTCCACGTGGAAGTATCATGCGTACATTTGGTATGCTGAATCATAAAAATTTGACACTTGTGTTTGTTTGTTTGATTTGATTTGAGATTTAAAGTCCCCGTCAACACTGTATACGTTGCTTCTAATTTTGTGGGACTTTTACCCGACATTGAGATAAAATGACATCTCTAGCCTAATGAAACCAATAGGGTTTATAAGCATGGCCGGTCCGACTCGCACCGCTTTGCCAGGGCAGGCTAAGAACCTCTAAGTGGTTTACCAGTACCCATGTGCGGTCCGTTTCAGCTCTGCATGGACGCATCATGCAGCCCATCTATTTCTTCAAGCTCCCATGGGCGGGGGCCAATTGACACTAGTGTTAAATTAATGCCTTCATTAGGCTCTCAAAGACTGAGAACTATAAAGCCTAACACATTTGGTGTGAGTGTGGGGGAGCTGTATCAGAATGGAAAGGAACTGTGACTTATTCTGCAACAAATCACTGGGCAAAAGAGAACAACATTTCATGATTTTATGAGGTAACACTTAGATTCCTTGACATTATATTCTGATGGTTTAACATATATCACATCAAAAACATTATACAAGAGGGCCCAATGGCCATATATCGCTCACCTGTGTACCAGAAAATCATTAGTGTAGGAGACCACTTGACATTGCTACATACTAAATATCTAAGCTCAGGCAAAGCTGTGTCCATGCGTATAAACCCTATTGGTTTCATTGGGCGACAGGGCTTGAGATGTAATTTCATCTCAATGTCGGGTAAAAAGTCCCACAAAATTGGAAGAGACATCTCCAAAATGACCTATACAGTGTTGACAGGGATGTAAAACCTCAAATCAAACAAAATCTGTGCCTTATGGTTTTGGAAAAGAAGATTTTTTTTAAGTTTTTTTTTCCAGTATAAGTCTATAGAAGCTAATGAGCCCTGGGGCTTGGCCAATTTTGACCCAAAGGGCATGGTTGGCAGGATTTATGTAGGTGACCATTTTGTGTTGCTATATACTAAATATCTAAGGTCTGTATTTCATGGTTTCAAAGAAGATGTTTGAAGCTTTTTTCCATTATAAGTTTGTTGGAGTTAAGGGGCCACAGGATTTGGCCAATTTGGACTAAATATCTAAGTTCTGTGCTTCACAGTTTCTGAGAAGAAGATTTTTTAAGCTTTCTTCCATTTAGAGTCTATGGGAGCTAAGGGGCACCGGGGCGTGGCCCATTTGGACCCCAGGGGCAAGATTAGCAGGAAATATGTAGGTGATCACTTGCCGTTGCTACATGCTAAATATCTAAGCTCTGGGCCCTATGGTTTCAGAGAAGAAAATTTTTGAGGCTTTTCTCCATTTTGAGTCTATGGGAGCTAAGGGGGTCCCAGGGTGTGGCCCATTTGGACCAGAGGGGCATGATTGGCAGGATTTATGCAGGTGACCACTTGTCATTGCCACATGCTAAACATCTAAGCTCTGGGCCCTGTGGTTTCAGAGAAGAAGATTTTTGAAGCTTTTTTCCATTATGAGTCTAGGGGAGCTAAGGGGCCCCGGGGCGTGGCCCATTTGGACCCCAGGGGCATGATTGGCAGGATTTATGTAGGTGACCACTTGCAATTGCCACATGCTAATTATCTAAGCTCTGGGCCCTGTGGTTTCAGAGAAAAAGATTTTGAAGCATTTTTTCCATTATGAGTCTATAGGAGTTAAGGGGCCCTGGGGCGTGGCTCGTTTTGACCACAGGGGCATGATTGGCAGGAATTATGTAGATGACCACTTGCTGTTGCTACATGCTAAATATCTAAGCTCTGGGCCCTGTGGTTTCAGAGAAGAAGATTTTTGAAGCTTTTTTCTATTATGAGTCAATGGGAGCTAAGGGGCCCGCGGGCGTGGCCAATTTTGACCCCAGGAGCATAATTGGCAGGAATTATGTAGGTGACCACTTGCCGTTGCTACATGCTAATTACCTAAGCTCTGGGCCCTGCGGTTTCAGAGGAGAAGATTTTTGAAGCTTTTTTTCCATTTTGAGTCTATGGGAGCGAAGGGGCCCGGGGGCGTGGCCCATTTGGAACCCAGGGGCATGATTGGCAGGAATTATGTAGGTGACCACTTGCCGTTGCTACGTGCTAAATATCTAAGCTCTGGGCCCTGTGATTTCAGAGAAGAAGATTTTTGAAGCTTTTTTCCATTATGAGTCTATAGGAGCTACTAAGGGGCCCCAGGGCGTGGCCTGTTTGGACCCCAGGAGCATGATTGGCAGGAATTATGTAGGTGACCACTTGCCGTTGCTACATGCTAAATTTCTAAGCTCTGGGCTCTGTGGTTTCAGAGAAGAAGATTTTTGAAGCTTTTTTTTTCATTATGAGTCTATAGGAGCTAAGGGGCCCCGGGGCGTGGCCCATTTGGAACCCAGGGGCATGATTGGCAGGAATTATGTAGGTGACCACTTGCCGTTGCTACATGCTAAATATCTAAGCTCTGGGCCCTGTGGTTTCAGAGAAGAAGTTTTTTTAACCTTTTTTTCCATTATGAGTATATAGGAGCTAAGGGGCCCAGGGGTGTGGCCAATTTCGACCCCAGGGGCATGATTGGCAGGAATTATATAGGTTACCACTTGCCATTGCTACATGCTAAATATCTAAGCTCTGGGCCCTGTGGTTTCAGAGAAGAAGATTTTTGAAGCTTTTTTCCATTATGAGTCTATGTGAGCGAAGGGGCCCCGGGGCGTGGACCATTTGGAACCTAGGGGCATGATTGGCAGGAATTATGTAGTTGACCACTTGCCCTTCATACATGCTAAATATCTAAGCTCTGGGCCCTATGGTTTCACAGATGAAGATTTTTGAAGCTTTATTCCATTATGAGTCTATAGGAGCTAATGGGCCCGGGGCGTGGTCCGTTTGGACACCAGGGGCATGATTGGCAGGAATTATGTAGGTGACCACTTGCTGTTACTACATGCTAAATATATAAGCTCTGGGCCCTGTGGTTTCAGAGAAGAAGATTTTTGAAGCTTTTTTTCCATTAGTCTATGGGAGCGAAGGGTCCCCGGGGCGTGGCCCATTTGGAACCCAGGGGCATGATTGGCAGGAATTATGTAGGTGACCACCTGCCATTGCTACATGCTAAATATCTTAGCTCTGGGCCCTGTGGTTTCAGAGAAGAAGATTTTTGAAGCTTTTTTTCCATTATGAGTCTATGGGAGCAAAGGGGCCCCGGGGCGTGGCCCATTTGAAACCCAGGGGCATGATTGGCAGGAATTATGTAGGTGACCACCTGCCATTGCTACATGCTAAATATATTAGCTCTGGGCCCTGTGGTTTCAGAGAAGAAGATTTTTGAATTTTTTTTTCCATTATGAGTCTATTGCAGCGAAGGGGCCCCGGGCGTGGCCCTTTTTGAACCCAGGGGCATGATTGGCAGGAATTATGTAGGTGACCACTTGCCATTGCTACATGCTAAATATCTAAGCTCTGGGCCCTGTGGTTTCCGAGAAGAAGATTTTTGAAGCTTTTTTTCCATTATTAGTCTATGGGAGCGAAGGGGCCCTAGGGCATGGCCCATTTGGCACCGAGGGGCATGATTGGCAGGAATTATGTAGTTGACCACTTGCCCTTGCTACATGCTTAATATCTAAGCTTTGGCCCTGTGGTTTCAGAGGCCCTATATCGCTCACCTGTATACAAGAAAATCATTAGTGTAGGAGACCACTTGACATTGCTACATACTAAATATCTAAGCTCAGGAAAAGCAGTGTCCATGCTTATAAACCCTACTGGTTTCATTGGGAGACAGGGCTTGAGATGTAATTTTATCTCAATGTCGGGTAAAAGTCCCACAAAATTGGAAGAGACATCTCCAAAATGACCTATACAGTGTTGACGGGGATGTAAAACCTCAAATCAAACAAAATCTGTGCTTTATGGTTTTGGAGAAAAAGATTTTTTTAAGTTTTTTCCAGTATAAGTCTATAGGAGCTAATGAGCCCTGGGGCTTGGCCAATTTTGACCCAAAGGGCATGGTTGGCAGGATTTATGTAGGCGACCATTTTGTGTTGCTATATACTAAATATTTAAGGTCTGTACTTCATGGTTTCAAAGAAGATGATTGAAGCTTTTTTTCCATTATAAGTTTGTTGGAGTTAAGGGACCACAGGATTTGGACCCCAGGGGCATGATTGGCAGGATTCATGTAGGCGACCACTCGACATTGCTACATGCTAAATACCTAAGCTCTGGGACTTATGGTTTCAGAGAAGAAGATTTTTGAAGATTTTTTTCCCCATTTTAAGTGTTTTTTTTTTTTTTTTTTTTTTGTTGTTTTTTTTTTTTCATTATAAGGGCCCTGTGGTTTCAGAGAAGAAGATTTTTGAAGTTTCTCCAATTGTAAGTCTATGGAAGCTAAAGAGCCCTGGGGTGTGGCCAATTTGGATCCCAGGGGCATAACTGGCAGGATTTATGTAGGTGGCCACGTGACTTTGCTACATACTAAAAATCTAAGCTCTGGGCCTTATGGTTTCATAGAAGATTTTTTAAGTTTTTTTCCATTATAAGTCTATCGGAGGTGATGAGCTCTGGCGTGGCCAATTTTTACCCTAGGGGCAGGGTTAGCAGGATTTATGTAGCTGGCTATTTTATGTTGCTAGACACTAAATATCTAAGTTCTGTGCTTCACAGTTTCTGAGAAGAAGATTTTTGAAGCTTTTTTCCATTATGAGTCTATTAGAGCTAAGGGGCCCTGGGGCATGGCCCATTTGGACCCAAGGGGCATGAAAAGCAGGAACTATGTAGGTGACCACATGCTGTTGCTACATGCTAAATATCTAAGCTCTGGGCCCTGTGGTTTCAGAGAAGAAGATTTTTGAAGTTTTTTCCTTTATAAGTCTATAGGAGCTAAGGGGGTCCGTGGGTGTGGCCCATTTGGGCCCCAGGGGCATGATTGGCAGGAATTATGTAGGTGACCACTTGCCATTGCTACATGCAAAATATCTAAGCTCTGGGCCCTGTGGTATCAGAGAAGATTTTTGAAGCTTTTTTTCCATTATGTGTCTATGAAAGCTAAGGGGCCCTGAGGTGTGGCCCATTTGGACCCCACGGGCATGATTGGCAGGATTTATGTAGTTGACCACTTGCCATTGCTACATGCTAAATATCTAAGCTCTGGGCCCTGTGGTTTCAGAGACGAAGATTTCTGAAGCTTTTTTTTTCCATTATGAGTCTATAGGAGCAAAGGGGCCCCGGCGTGTGGCCCATTTGGAACCCAGGGGCATGATTGGCAGGAATTATGTTGGTGACCAATTGCCGTTGCTACATGCTAAATATCTCAACTCTGAGCCCTGTGGTTTCAGAGAAGAAGATTTTTGAAGCTTTTTTTTTCCATTATGAGTCTATGGGAGCTAAGGGGCCCCGGGCTGTGGCCAATTTGGATCCTAGGGGCATGATTGGCAGCATTTATGTAAGTGACCACTTGCCGTTGCTACATGCCAAATATCTCAGCTCTGGGCCCTGTGGTTTCGGAGAAGAAGATTTTTGAAGCTTTTTTCCATTATGAGTCTATAGGAGCTAAAGGGCCCCGGGGCGTGGCCCGTTCGGACCCCAGGGGCATGATTGGCAGAAATAATATAGGTGACCACTTGCCGTTGCTACAAGCTAAATATCAAAGCTCTGGGCCCTGTGGTTTCCGAAAAGAAGATTTTTGAAGCTTTTTGTTCCATTATGAGTCTATGGGAGCGAAGGGGCCCCGGGGCGTCGCCCATTTGGAACCCAGGGGCATGATTGGCAGGAATTATGTAGGTGACTACTGGCCGTTGCTACATGCTAAATATCTCAACTCTGGGCCCTGTGGTTTCAGAGAAGATGTTTTGAAGCTTTTTTTCCATTATGAGTCTATGGGAGCTAAGGGGCCCCTTGGTGTGGCCAATTTGGACCCCAGGGACATGATTGGTAGGGATTATGTAGGTGACCACTTGCCGTTGCTACATGCCAAATATCTCGGCTCTGGGCCCTGTGGTTTCAGAGAAGAAGATTTTTGAAGCTTTTTTCCATTATGAGACTATAGGAGCTAAAGGGCCCTGGGGCGGGGCCCTTTTGAACCCCAGGGGCATGATTGGCAGGAAATATGTAGGTGACAACTTGCCGTTGCTACATGCTAAATATCTAAGCTCTGGGCCCTGTGGTTTCCGAGAAGAAGATTTTTGAAGCTTTTTGTTCCATTATGAGTCTATTGGAGCGAAGGGGCCCCGGGGTCGTGGCCAATTTGGACCCCTGGGGCATGATTGGCAGGAATTATGTAGGTGACCACTTGCCGTTGCTACATGCTAAATATCTCAGCTCTGGGCCCTGTGGTTTCAGAGAAGAAGATTTTTGAAGCTTTTTCCATTATGAGTCTATAGGAGCTAAAGGGTCCCACGGCGTGGCCCATTTGGACCCAAGGGGCATGATTGGCAGGAATTATGTAGGTGACCAATTGCCATTGCTACATGCCTAATATCTAAGCTCTGGGCCCTGTGGTTTCCAAGAAGATTTTTGAAGCTTTTTGTTCCATTATGAGTCTATGGGAGCGAAGGGGCCCTGGGGCGTGGCCCGTTTGGAACCCAGGGGCATGATTGGCCGGAATTATGTAGTTGACCAAATTGCCGTTGCTACATGCTAAATATCTAAACTCTGGGCCCTGTGGTTTCAGAGAAGAAGATTTTTGAAGCTTTTTTTTTCATTATGAGTCTATGGGAGCTAAGGGGCCCTGGGGCGTGGTCCATTTGGACCCTAGGGGCATGATTGGCAGGATTTATGTAGACAACCACTTGCCTTTGCTTCATGCCAAATATCTCAGCTCTGGGCCCTGTGGTTTCAGAGAAGAAGATTTTTGAAGCTTTTTTCCATCATGAGTCTCTATAGGAGTTAAAGGGCCCCGGGGCGTGGCCCGTTTGGAACCCAGGGGCATGATTGGCAGGACTTATGTAGGTGACCACTTGCCATTGCTACATGCTAAATATCTAAGCTCTGGGCCCTGTGGTTTCCGAGAAGAAGATTTTTGAAGCTTTTTGTTCCATTATGAATCTATGGGAGCGAAGGGGCCCCGGGGCGTGGCCAATTTGCACCCCAGGGGCATGATTGGCAGGAATTATGTAGGTGACCACTGGCAGTTGCTACATGTTATTATATCTAAGCTCTGGGCCCTGTGGTTTCAGAGAAGAAGATTTTTGAAGCTTTTTTTTTCCATTATGAGGCTCTTGGAGCTAAGGGGCCCCGGGATGTGGCCAATTTGGACCCCAGGGGCATGATTGGCAGGAATTATGTAGGTGACCACTTGCCGTTGCTACATGCCAAATATCTCAGCTCTGGGCCCTGTGGTTTCCGAGAAGAAGATTTTTGAAGCTTTTTGTTCCATTATGAGTCTTATGGGAGCAAAGGGGCCCCGGGGCGTGGCCAATTTGGACCCAAGGGGCATGATTGGCAGGAATTATGTAGGTGACCACTTGCCGTTGCTACATGCCAAATATCTCAGCTCTGGGCCCTGTGGTTTCAGAGAAGAAGATTTTTGAAGCTTTTTTCCATTATGAGTCTATAGGAGCTAAAGGGCCCTGGGGTGTGGCCGGTTTGGACCCCAGGGGCATGATTGGCAGGAATTATGCAGCTTACCACTTGCCGTTGCTACATGCTAAATATCTAAGCTCTGGGCCCTGTGGCTTCCGAGAAGAAGATTTTTGAAGCTTTTTGTTCCATTATGAGTCTATGGGAGCGAAGGGGCCTTGGGGCGTGGCCAATTTGGACCCCAGGGGCATGATTGGCAGGAATTATGTACGTGACCACTGGCCGTTGCTATATGCATAATATCTAAGCTCTGGGCCCTGTGGTTTCAGAGAAGAAGATATTTTAATTTTTTCCCATTGTAAGTCTATGGGAGCTATATGTTGCCATAGCAACCAGAATTCCAATCTGATCAGCCCAAAAACCTTATGCAGTCTTTCCCCCTACCTGATGATGCTTCTCATGAAATATGATCAAGATTGACCATGGGGTATTAGAGATATATGTATTTGAAATTGTTTACGGACGCACGGACGCACTGACGCACGGACGCACGCACGACGGACGACGGACAAAAAGTGATCACAAAAGCTCACCTTGTCACTATGTGACAGGTGAGCTAAAAATGTTTTTCCATTATAAGTCTAGAAGCCTCCGTGGTGCAGTGGTTACGCTACTCGCCTTGTAAACCAGGGGTCGCAGGATCGATCCCGGGCTTCTCCAGACTTTCGGATGAGTCTTTAAACCGAGGTCCCATCTCCGTATGACCTTCGCTGTTGGTGGGACGTAAAACTCAAACACTAACTCCCATTATAAGTCTATGGGAGCTATATGTTGCCATGGCAACCAGAATTCCAATCTGATCAGCCCAAAAACCTTATGCAGCCTTTCCCCCTACCTGATGATGATTCACATGAAATTTGATCAAGATTGGCCATGGGGTATTGGAGATATACTTATTTGAAATTGTTTACGGACGCACGGACGGACGCACGACGGACAAAAAGTGATCCCAAAAGCTCACCCAGTCACTACGTGACAGGTGAGCTAAAAAGAACAAAATATGGAGTTTGCGAGTTTGCGGAATTTAATAGGTTGTGAGAAGATAAAGGAAACAAGAGCTGTTACTATAAGTGAGCAATGCCCCCCGTGAGAGCCAATTTGAGGATAAAAAAAGTGAGGACTAACCCACAAACCCACACACAAACCCACAAACAAATGGACAGTGCAAAAACTAAGGGCCTTAAATTTTTCGCACTGCAGGTGATAGGATCAACTTGAAAATTGTGTTAGGCACCCATTCATCTCACAAGGGAAACCTGCAACAGTCTTGAAATTTTAAATACAGACACTGGAGGTATTGTACTTTCCATGAAGTGAAGACAAAGATGCAGATCAGACAGTGCATCTCAGACTGCGCAGATGCACAGTCTGATCTGCATCTTTGTTGTTCGTAAATGTCATAAAACAGTTTTAATCATGATGGGGCTCATGTCTTGTCTCTCATGATGTACTCCAACTGCACTTATATTGTGAAGAAGTCAAAGCCTGATTAGAAAACACTGTGTCAAGATGTTCTTAAATTGATAGTAGGAGGCCAGATATATATTGTCCAGAATTCCAGTTAACCAGTAGTAATGGGGACAGATATTGGATATTTTTTTCTTATTTCATCATAAAAAATGACTGATGTGTGTACTTGTTGGAAAAACACCTTAGCATGGTTTTATGGAGATCTCCGATTCCTGCAGAATCCATTTTACCATAATGATCCTAAGTATTGGGACAGATAGGCCTAAACAACCAGTGCAGACCCAGATCAGACTGCTCCTGCAGTCTGATCAGGGTCTACACTGTTTGCCATTCCGTCTGCACCTTTTGGACTCCTTGCTGGATTGTGAAACAAATTTTTGACACGACATGACCCATATTCCAATCTGACCGAGATGTCATGATTATCATTCTGACCAAGTTTGATGAGGATTGGACCAAAACTGTAGTCTCTTGAGTGTTCACAAAAAAAAGTTTACGCATGGACGACACACAACACATGACGGATGACGAACAATGACGCCGGACATCTCACAGCCACAAAAGCTCACCATGACCTTTGGTCAGGTGAGCTAAAAAGAACTGGTGACAAGACATGGGTCACTTGGTCATATTTCTTGAAAACCTTATTCTTTCTTAGAGGCCACAGTCCCGAAACTTTGCAATAAAGTTAAGTAAACTAGAGCTGCCGCCTAACGGGCGCCAATTATACCCCCGCATGCGTTGTCAGACAAATTTTTACAAGTATTTGACCTTGAGGAAGGTCAACGTAAAGGTCAAGGTCAGGTTTGTGTATATCAATCTTAAGTACTAGTGGCAAGGTGTGTGGTGTGTGAATATTAAAGAAATCGGTCAAAGAATAAGGAAGTTATGAGCAATGTTAAAGTTTTTTGTAACGGACCGACGACGACAGACGACGACGACGACAGACGACAAGCTGACTCCTATATACCCCTTTCAAACTTCGTTTGCGGGGGTATAAATATGTGTTAAGCTGGAATATGGGTCATAATCAAGGTAAAAAAGTAGGTCACCATGTCTAATTTCTTTAAATCTATTTGTGCCCTGTAGTGGCTACAAATGACTCAGGTGAACAATTAACCCTTTTTGTACCATAAATGGAATCTTCCTCCTTATATATAGCAGGACGTTATTTCAAAATTTATGCTGTCAGGTGTTTTCATCAAAATTTATTTGGAAAATGCCTGAACTTTTAGCAAACAGTGGAGGCCCTGATCAAACGCCGCATTCTGCGGCGTCTGATCTGGGCCTGCACTGTTTGCCAGGGTACCCGTTTTGGGGTTTCTGGTACAAAATCAGTTGATGGCCATCATGGCCCTCTTGGTTGGAAGTTGGTTTGGAAATATAGTGCTATTCCCTGTCATATTCATGCATAGCAGATGCCATTTTCCGAGTATCTTTTTCCTATTTTTCAGGGAAAAAAAGACTTGGCATTTCATGCGAATCTTCTGTTGAACAGTCAATTCACTTGCACAAAGAACAGTCATATGTAGGGAAAGCAATTCGAACGTGCATAATGACATGTAAAAACAGTAAACAAAGTCACATGTCAAAACATTAGCCAAAGTACGCAGTTTATACTATTATGCTATATAAAGCTCAAGTGTATTCTTAAATCATCTGACAATAATTTACACACATGATCCTTCTTTTTCTATCAACAGCGCTGAAAATGAAACAAATTCAATTTTCCAAACTGACAAATTCATCACAAATCCTGAGATGAAGAATGAGACAAATTGACAGAAAGAAATAAAGGCAATGAGACAGCTTTTCCATAGGGTAAATTTTTACCATGGAGCATTTTGACTTTGAGGCATGTGGGTACACCTCCAATGGTTTTTCCATCACGAAAACACGCCTATATAAATTTGACCTCCTTAAACCCCACTTTTATATAGTAAAACTGGGGTTTGCAGGGGTAAACATTATTTTTCTTATTTCTGCTGAAAAACATAGATTGTGGGTACTCGTTAGAACCGCCTCGTTGAGGCGGTTCTAACGAGTGTCCACAATCTATGTTTTGAGCAGAAATAAGAAAAATATCGAAATTTTTCATCTGAAAATTGTCGTTTTTCGGTTGTAAAATTTACAATGTATTTGTATGGACATGTTTTCGTAATGCACAGGACACCATAATGATCCTAAGCATTGGGACAGACAGTCCTAAGCACACAGTGCAGAGTTGTTAGATCGGAGTCTATACTGTTTGCAATTCCATCTGCACATTTTAGACTCCTTGCTGGATCGTGAAACAAATTTGTTACAATTTTAGAAGAATTACAGCAAGTCCTCATGGTGTCCGAATGTTTAGGATTTTGAGGTATTTTCCATAAGTAAAGATACTGTGCAGTTTAACTTTAAGAACACTCTCATAATAGATTAATTTTCCTGGAATAAAAAGTACTGTGCATTTTGATTTTCAGAAAGGTCCTTTCATCTTCAATAGAGTATTAACCCTTATCTTGCTGTTCACGGCAACCCCTACCTTTGGAAACAGTGTAGATCCAGATCAGATGGCTTCTGAAGAAGCCATCTGATCAGGATCTACACTGTTTGGCATTCAGTTTATGAATTTGTAGCAATAAATTACATCAAGTAATTTGATTGGTTGATAGACAGAAATGGGTGTGGCTTAAATGACTATTCAGCAAGATAAGGGTTAAGGTATTTTCTATAAGTAAAGATACTGTGCAGTTTATCTCGCCTGGAATAAAAAGTACTGTGCATTTTGATTTTCAGAAAGGTCCTTTCACCTTCAATAGAGTATTAATGCACTTCCACATGTTTATTTTTCATAGAGTAAAAGAACTTTACATCTTAAGCAGTTAACCCTTGTTCTGCTGAATATTCATATATGCCACACCCACTACCAATTATCAACCAATCAGATTATCTGATGCAAATTATTGCAACAAATTCACAATCTGAATGGCAAACAATGTAGATCCTGATCAGATGGCTTCTTCAGAAGCCATCTGATCTGGATCTACATTGTTTCAAAGATAAGGCATATCCGGGATTAGCAGGACAAGGGTTAACCAGAACTCAAGTTCGGTTGTTTCAGCTCTGTGGGGAAGCATCATGCAGAACAATCTATTTCTCGTGAGTATGTCTTTTCCCTTAATTGCTAAAGGAGATCCGACATATTTTTACTGACATTTGCTATCCAGAGATATGACTTTCTTGTCTACCACTTTCAAATTGCAGTAAAAAATATTGATAGCTAAGTAGAACTAAGCCCTGAAGCCAAGAATATAAGATCTAATAAAGTTCAAATGATTAAGTTAAAATACAGAATGCAAACCCTTTACTTTGTAACACTTAAAACATATATCAAAATAGAAGTGAAGGCAATGACAGGAATCGATACAATCAACCCACAGCTCCCATCAGAGACACCAAAGGTAAAGAAACACACATATGAAACAACAGACCTAATGGAAACATCAACAGCGGAAAGCCAAAAGGACAGTTACTTTCCCACAAAATGGCCAATATGCTATCAAAAATAAAATAATATAAGCGACACAAAAACCCAAAGACAAACCATAACAAAAATAAAACGCGACAGAAGAACCGCCTCAGAACAGTCAGCAGAAACGAATTCCACTAGGGGGCTTAAATCGATTTTATGTGGCCACAATCCTCGCCCTTACTTCCATCGCGATTTAGAACAATAATTTGTTCAGTCTGCATGAAGGCTTCCTAACTCATCATTGCAACATCTCGGTGAACACAAATAATCAAACAGCCACAGAGATGAAACAACGATGAGGACTCGACAGCAAGAAACCACTGAAATGCTATAGCAAAACAAAACCAACAGTTAGACTCCGATGGGCCCCATCAGAGATAGAGCATCAGGCACCAACCAACATTACCTTGAATTATATCTCTCTAATTCTCAATAAGCCTTTATGAACTGTCATAGAATCTGAGGCCTGACCCACCGGCGTGCAATTAAAGAGGGAAGCAAAGTTGTCAACCGTGATTGGGTTAACTACCATGCATGCAGTCTGTCTTGTAACATTTATGTTGTACCCAATCTTTTTAGATCGAAGAATGATTTTACGAAATTGGGTGCTGAAGTCATTGCGGTTATATATTTTTCTGAATTTATATACTAAATCACCGTAAAATTTGGGTTCTGATAGACCTTGCTGCAGAAGAGATTGAAGTCCAACATTGAATTTTGAAATTAAATCAGAACGATGTCTATAAAATTTTGAAAAGGCTTTGGGTAGTTTATGGTACCGATAACCCTGATTAAGAAGTTTAGCCGTTAACAATTTATTACGAGTGTTGAAGTCAGTTACATGACTACACACTCTGGCAAATCAAATTAATTGCGAAATATAAACGCCATAGGATGGTAGGATGGTGCACGAGGAACATCACCATCCAAAAAAGGAAAATTTACAATCTCAAAATCAAAATCATCGAGTTTATCATAAATTTTGCACGAAACAAACCCATCTACAATAGATAGATGTAAATCCAAAAACGAGGCCTCGGTATCAAAAGAATTAGCTTTATTTAACTGCAGTTCTGGGGTGGAGGGGGGGGGGGGGGGGTAAATTTGACTGATCAAACTATCGAAATAGGTATTATCAATATTTAATAAATCATCCAAATTTCTAGAAGTGGAGCTAAAAGCTTCAATGATTTCAGACTGGTTTTGAGCAGAAGTCTCTCTCATAACAAAACAAAAACAAATCAGCCACAAGTGGTGCGCAATTAGTACCCATCGGAATACCCACAACTTGTCTAAATAACTTGGTACCAAATCTTATGTAAATATTGTCAAGTAGAAAGGTGAGAGCTTCACACACTTTCTGACATTAGCATAAAATATAATTTTTATGCTCTTCAGAAGTGAAAAAAGCATTTCTTACATTACATGCAAGATAGAGGGAGTCTTCCCTATGAAATGTCCATTCAATTAAATCATTAAGTTTTTCTGTAATAAGATTATGAGGAAGTGTAGTGTAAAAGGTGGACAAATCATATGTACATACCTGCCAACTTTTCAAATTTTTCATGGGGGAGATTCTGCGTGTCACGGCATTTTTCGATGGAATAAAGCGCGCTGAATATTTTCCCCAAAATTTCCACAGGGGAGATTTTTTTTCAAACTAGTAGACACACTCCAGTCCACTAGTACAATCAGAAAAACTGCATGTTTACATTTTATGTATTATCCAATAAATCACTGGTATAATACTTAAGCTTCAATAACTAGAATTTGTTTTTCTACAAAAACACAGATGTCTCCCCCGTTTTTGACTGCTAAGTATAACCTTGACATTGGAGGTATTGAGCTGGGTCTTGTGTGCAACACATCATCTAATGAAGATGAACATTTCTGCATAGTAACTTTAAAATGTTCATAGAAAAATAAAAAAGTTATTGGCCGTAAACAAAAAAAGCACTTTTTACCTTTGACCTCTAAGTATGGCCTTGACCTTTGCAGTACAACACATCGTCTCATGATGGTTAACATTTCTGCCAAGTAATTTCATAATCCATCAAAGAATAAGGAAGTTATTGACTGTCCTTTTTTTTACCTTTGACCTCTAGGTATGACCTTGACATTGGAGGTATGGACCTTGGTCTTGCACATGACTCATGGTCCAACTTTCAAGCCTCTAGCTCCAACAGTTTTTGAGATATCTTGCTGACAAGATTTTATTAAAAAACAAGAGGCCCATGGGCCACAATGCTCACCAGAACTCAGGCGGACACTGCCCACTGGCAGCCATGTATGGTTTCAGGTTTTAATTTATTGATTATAAAGTCTCCCAAACAAACCCCCATTTCAAAATGAGCACCCATGTGGACTCTGTATCTGAAATATTAGGCCTTTTATGAGGAGGAAGGATGAGACATGGACCCAACAGAGCCCTGAATGGTATCACTGAATCCATCTTATCATAAGGCACATGAATATATATGGTTTAGGGGTTGGGATGTGTACTGTTCCTGAGATATAAGGCCTTTTAAGCTGCTAAGGGGTTGGAGCATGGCTCTGGCAGACCCCAGGAAAGCCAAGATTGTTGTCGCTGAATGTGTCTTATAATAAGGACCAAGAAAATATATTGTTTAGGGGTGGGGATATGAACAGTTTCCAAGATATGAGGCCCTCTTATGAAACTAGACAAAAGTGCCCAGTGGGGCACGTATACCCCCGGCCAGTGCCATCACCTCAGCTGAAACAAGAACTACAAAGGGAAATAACTCTAAAAGACCTGACCCCTTGGCCCTTATTTTCTTTCCCACAATACAACTAGTCATACTGATCATGTTTGCAAAATTTCAAGTTTCTATGTACAGTAGTTATTGAGAAATCTTTGACACAAAATAAAAATATACACTATTAAACAGCAAGAACTACAAAGGGAAATAACTCTAAAAGGCCTGACCCCTTGGCCCTTATTTTCTTTCCCACAATACAAGTAGTCATACTGATCATGTGTGCAAAATTTCAAGTTTCTATGTGAAGCAGTTCCTGAGATATCTTTGACACAAAATAATTGTTTACGGACACACAGACAGACAGAAAGACAGATGGAAAAGACAAAAACTATATACCCCCATTGCATACTTCGTATGCCGGGGGTATAATGATGAGGAGAGGAATGGCCCCTGTGGACCACCAAGTTTGTGTGACTGAATGTGTCTAATCATAAGAAACAAGAATATATATGATTATGAGGTGGGGATCTTAATGGTGTCCGAGATATATGGCCTTTAATGAAGTAGTGGCGTGGGCCATGGCATCAGCATGTTGCCCTAGCACGTAGAGACCGCGCATTGATGTGAGTGAATGAGTCTTATTATAGGGAACACAAATATACATATTTTAGGGGTGGGGATCTGAACAGTTTCTGAGATATATGGCATTTTATGAAGTGGAAGGGTGGGGCATAGCCCCAGCACACCCCCAGAGACCCCTAGATTGGTATCACTGATTGTGTCTCATCATAAGGAACAAGAATATATATGGTTTAGGGGTGGGGGTTCTGAATGGTTTCTGAGATATTGAGCCTTTTACGAAGTGGAGGGGGTTGGGCATGGCCCGGGCACATCCCAGAGGACCCCCAGGTTGGTTTCAATGAATGTGTCTTATCATAAGAAACAAGACTACATATGGCTCTGGGATGGGGATCTGAATGGTTTCCGAGACATATCACCTTTTATGAATGAGTGAGTGAGTTTTAGTTTTACGTCCCACCAACAGCTAAGGTCATACGGAGACGGGACCTCGGTTTAAAGACTCATCCGAAAGTCTGGAGAAGCCCGGGATCGATCCTGCGATCCCTGGTTTACAAGGCGAGTAGCGTAACCACTGCACCACGGAGGCTTCTACCTTTTATGAAGTGAAGTTGTGGGGCACAGCCCACGTGCGGCCCGGGAGACCCTTAGATTGGTATCACTGAATGCGTCTTATCATAAGGAACAAGAATTTATATGCTTTAGGGGTGGGGATCTGAACGGTTTCTGAGATATTGAGCTTTTACTAAGTGCAGGGGGTGGGGCATAGCCCTGGCACATCCTAGGGGTCCCCCAGATTGGTGTCACTTAATGCGTCTTTTCATAAGAAACAAGAATATACATGGTTTTGGGGTGGGGATCTGAAGGGTTTCCGAGATATATCACCTTTTATGAAGTGGAAGGTTGGGGGCATAGCCCTGGTGCGGCCTGGGAGATCCTTAGGTTGATATCACTGAATGCATCTTAACATAAGGAACAAGAATTTATATGGTTTAGGGGTGGGGATCTGAACGGTTTCTGAGATATTGGGCCTTTTATGAAGTGGAGGGGTCGGGCATAGCCCCTGTGCGGCCAGGGAGACCCTAAGGTTGGTATCACTGAATGCATCTTATCATAAGGAACAAGAATTTAAATGGTTCAGGGGTGGGGATCTGAACGGTTTCTGAGATATTCAGCCTTTTACGAAGTGGAGGGGGTGGGGCATAAGCCCCGCCACATCCTAGGGGACCCTCAGATTGGTGTCACTGAATGCGTCTTATCATAAGAAACAAGAATATATATAGTTTAGGGGTGGGGATCTGAATGGTTTCTGAGATATATGGCATTTATGAAGTGGAAGGGCGGGGCATGGCCCCAGCGCACCCCAGAGAGACCCCAAGGTTGAAATCACTGAATGTGTCTTATCATAAGGAACAAGAATATATATGGTTTAGGGGTGGGGATCTCAATGGTTTCTGAGATAAATGGCATTTTATGAAGTGGAGGGGGTGGGGTATGTCCCCGGCACATCCCGGGGGGGCCCCAAGGTTGGTGTCACTTAATGCATCTTAGCATAAGGAACAAGAATATATATAGTTTAGGGGTGGGGATCTGAATGGTTTCTGAGATAAATGGCATTTTATGAAATTAGGGGGCAGGGCATGTCCCCGGCACATCCCGGGGGACCCCCAGGTTGGTGTCACTTAATGCATCTTATCATAAGGAACAAGAATATATATGGTTTAGGGGTTGGGATCTGTAAGGTTTCTGAGATATAAGGCATTTTATGAAGCGGAGGGGGCGGGGCATGGCCCCGGCACAACCTAAGGGCCCCCAGGTTGACATAAAAGCATATGGCTGAGAGAAGTTTACTCAAGGAACATGTTTATGTAAGTTTTGTCAAAATATCTGCAATGACTTGGCAGTAAATGCCATTTTTCAGTTTTCCCCATTATAAGTCAATGGAAACTCTAAGTTGCCATAGCAACAAAACTAAAAGGCCAAATTTCATAAAAAACACAAAACCTGTAAAGGCAAATATGGTGAAAATTTTCATATAGTCTCAGCCTCCTAGAGCATATGGTTTCTGAGGAGATGATTTTTTAAGTATTTTTTGTCTATTTTTTTTTATTTTGGTTTCCATGGCAACCAACGAAAATGAGCAGAAGGCCTAAAATCATACGGCAGATAGTAGATCGCCTATGAAACATTTCTTTGAAAGTTTTGTTCCAATATCTGCAAAGGCTTGGCAGTTAATGCCATTTTTCAATTTTCCCCATTATAAGTCTATGGGAGCTCTAAGTTGCTATAGCAACCAAACTAATGGGCCAATTTTCATAAAAAACACAAACTTTCAATCCCCCAGCCCAAGGATGCTACAGATGAAATTTGGACTCAATCGGCCCAGTGGCTTCAGAGGAGATGTCGTTTGAAAGTGTTGACGACGCAGACGCAGACGCAGACGACGACGACGACGACGCAGACGACGACGGACAACTGCCTATCCTAAAAGCTCCCCCGGAGCCTTCGGCTCTGGTGAGCTAAAAATTCAAAGGGCAATAACTCTTGAAAGGGGCATAATCCGGATGAGAAAAAAATACGTGTCAGCTTATTTTCCATTAGGAATGCATATATGAAATTTCAAAACCATAGTATACACAGTTCTAAAGTTATGTTATGCATCACTTTTAGGATTCATTACAATGGGCACAAATTACCAAAATGACAAAGGGCCATAACTCGCAAAGTATTTTTCGGAATTTTGTCAAAAGTTAATCAGTTCATATACTCATCACCACCAATATTCTCAACAACTTTCAAGGCTCTAGCTCCAATAGTGTTTGAGATATTTTGCTGACAAGATTTTATTAAAAAATTTTCAAAGGGCAATAACTCTTGAAAGGGGCATAATCCGGAAAAGAAAAAAAATACGCGTCAGCTAATTTTTCATGAGGAACCCATATATGAAATTTCAAAACCCTAGCATACATGGTTCTAAAGTTATGCTATGCATCACTTTTAGCATACATTACAATGGGCACAAATTACCAAAATGACAAAGGGCCATAACTCACAAAGTATTTTTTGGAATTTTGTCAAAAGTTAATCAGTTCATCTAATCATCACCACCAATATATTCACCAACTTTCAAGCCTCTAGCTCCAATAGTTTTTGAGATATCTTGCTGACAAGATTTTATTAAAAAAAATTCAAAGGGCAATAACTCTTGAAAGGGGCATAATCCTGATGAGAAAAAAATACGCGTCAGCTTATTTTCCATCAGAAATGCATATTTGAAATTTCGAAATTATAGCATACACCGTTCTAAAGTTATGCTATGCATCACTTTTAGCATACATTACAATGGGCACAAATTACCAAAATGACAAAGGGCCATAACTCACAAAGAATTTTTCAGAATTTTGTCATAAGTTAATCAGTTCATCTACTCATCACCAACAATCTATTCACCAACATTCAAGGCTCTAGCTCCAATAGTTTTTGAGATATCTTGCTGACAAGATTTTATTAAAAAAATGTCAAAGGGCAATAACTCTTGAATGGGGCATATTCCGGACGAGAAAAAAAATACGCGTCAGCTAATTTTCCATGAGGAATCCATATATAAAATTTCAAAACCCTAGCATACATGGTTCTAAAGTTATGCTATGCATCACTTTTAGCATACATTACAATGGGCACAAATTACCAAAATGACAAAGGGCCATAACTCACAAGTATTTTTCGGAATTTTGTCAAAAGTTAATCAGTTCATCTACTCATCACCATCAATATAATCACCACATTTCAAGGCTCTAGCTCCAATAGTTTTTGAGATATCTTGCTGACAAGATTTTATTAAAAAAAAAAATTCAAAGGGCAATTACTCTTGAAGGGGGCATAATCCAGACGAGAAAAAAAATACGTGTCAGCTAATTTTCCATGAGGAATCCATATATGAAATTTCAAAACCCTAGCATACACGGTTCTTTAGTTATGCTATGCATCAAAAGCGTAATGGATGGACGAACGAACCAGAACCAATATGCCCCTCAAACTTTTTCAAAGTTGGGGGCATAATAAGAAAGTTATTGACAGAACACAAAAAAGGCCCTTTTTTTACCTTTAACCTCTATGTATGACCTTGACCTTTCAGGTATTAAACTGGGTCATGCGTGCAACACATCATCTCATGGTGGTTAACATTTCTGCCTAGCAATTTCAAAATCCATCTAAAAATAAGAAAGTTATTGACCAAACACGAAAAAAGGCCCCTTTTTTACCTTTGACCTCTATGTATGACCTTGACATTTTAGGTACCAAACTGAATCATGCATGCAACACATCGTCCCATGATAGTTAACATGTTTGCCAAGTAGCTTCAAATTCTATTTAAAAAATAGGCAAGTTATTGACAAAACCCGAAAAACGGCCCCTTTTTTTACCTTTGACCTCTAAGTATGACCTTGACTTTTGAGGTAACAACCTGGGTCATGCGCGCAACACATCGCCTTATATTGGTTCACATTTCTGCCATGTGATTTCAAAATCCATCTCAAAATAAGAAAGTTATTGACCAAATACGAAAAAAAGGCCCACTTTTTGACCTTTGACCTCTAAGTATGACCTTGACCTTTGAGGTACCGACCTGCCTCATGTGCAACACACATCGTCTCATGATTGTTAATAATTATGCTAAGTAATTTTAAAATCCATCTCAAAATTAGAAAGTTATTGACCAAATACGAAAAAAAAGGCCCCTTTTTTGACCTTTGACCTCTAAGTATGACCTTGACCTTTGAGGAACCGACCTGCCTCATGCGCACCACACATCGTCTTATGGTTGTTAATAATTATGCCAAGTAATTTTAAAATCCATCTCAAAATAAGAAAGTTATTGACCAAATACGAAAAAAAGGCCCCTTTTTTGACCTTTGACCTCTAAGTATGACCTTGACCTTTGAGGTACCGACCTGCCTCATGCGCACCACACATCATCTTATGGTTGTTAATAATTATGCCAAGTAATTTTAAAATCCATCTCAAAATAAGAAAGTTATTGACCAAATACGAAAAAAAGGCCCCTTTTTTGACCTTTGACCTCTAAGTATGACCTTGACCTTTGAGGTACAGACCTGCCTCATGCGCACCACACATCGTCTTATGGTTGTTAATATTTCTGCCGAATAATTTTAAAATCCATCAAAAAATAAGAAAGTTATTGACCGGACACGATTTGCCCATACATATATACATACCAACAAACTTCCAAGGGAGATAATTCAAAAAGTATAAATGCGAGAGTTATGGTTCTTGCGCACTGCACGTCGTCTAATGCTGATTAATATTTATACGAAGTTTCGTGACGATAGCTCTAACGGTTTTCAAGTTACAGAGCGGACACGAAAGTGTGACAGACGGACAGACGGACAGACGGACAGACAGACAGACGGACAGACAGACGCCCGGGGGAAAAACAATATGTCTCTCCGAAAAAAAATTTTTCGGGGGAGACATAATTAACAGTATTTGCAATAACTAAAGATAGTCTGAATACATGATCTGTCTGAAATTAGGTTCTTTTACTCAGAAACAGTTTTCATGCAATTGCAAGGAGTGCTTAATGTCTGACTATAACAGCCTTTATTTTGCAAAACAATTGTTTCTGAAGTGTTAGAACACTCATTACCAAATAATAATACAATTCTCAGTTTGAGAGATAAAAACTGCGATTTTCGTAGTCACGAAAATACGTGACATTGCTCATTCATAGGTAAATATTTACTTTCATTACATCTGGGAGAGATTAGATAATTGTTCAAACATACTTACATGAAAAGATCAGCAAAGGGCATCCCTGTTCATGCTCATACAGATAGAAAACTGTTGGCAACTTGCATTTGTGGGTACAGGGTAATCTATCATTGGGTTAAAAATAGTCAATACAGCTAAAAATATACTCAGGGTTTTTCCATCTCCAAAATAGATAGTGAAGAAATCCAAGATATTCCAAATGACTATCCACAAACAATATGGCTGATAAAAATACCAAGCGTGAGGAGGTGGAAAAATCGTGATTTTTGCCAAATTTTGGTAACACGATCGTGAGGTCAAAATGCATGAAAAGATCGTGAAACTCACTCCTAATGGGTGAAAGTTGGCAGGTATGTATGTAGACAGACTTGAAGCACGAAAACACCTGGATTTCAATTTATTTAAAACTTCATTAGAATTTTTTAAAAACCAAAACAGATTTCTACCTGATCTTTCGAAGACTTTGTCGCAATATTTTATCACATGTTTTTTGATGGCAGTCAAACATGAAGTTAATAATTTGGAGAGTTCAGTGTTGGTACAAGAGCTTGAGTTTGAAAAAGCAAATGGTATTCTGCTGTTTTTTTATCTAACGCATTGCCAGAGGTGCGGTGCACCATGCTTGTCAAGAAGCCGACAAGGAGATCTGCAAGAAAATTGACCAGAAGTCTTCAGAAGTATACCACCTTGCTATCCAGTTGAGAAAAGAGAATGCTGATGTTGAAGGTGACAAACCAGTAAAGAATGATGCAGGGGAGATGTCAATGAGTGAAGACTAAAAGCAAGCACTACAAAAGGCTACTCAATGATGAGTTTGACTGGGACCAGGACCACCTGTCTGATGAACCAACAGTAGAAGGGCCACCCATCGCAATCACTATTGATATGGTTAAGAAGGCTATCTCTCAGATGAAGACCGGCAAAGCACCAGGCCCATCGGGCATAGTACGTGGTGGAGATGGTACGAGCAGCTGGTGATGCTCGCAGATGCAATCATCCATGATGGCAAGGTACCATCTGACTGGGAGCAGAGTTTCATTGTCTCTACAAGGGCAAGAGGGATGCATTAGACAGGGGCAACTACAATGGCCTCAAGCTGACAGAGAAAGCCCTGGAAGTCCTGGAGAGGATTGTGGACAGCCTCATCAGACAGTTGGTGTTGATTGTCAATCATTGACGATTCCAAGTTTGGCTTTGTCCCAGGCAGAAGCACAACAGACGCAATCCTTGTTGTCAGGCAGTTGCAAGTGAAGTATCTGGCTGCCAATAAGAGACTCTCCATGGTTTTCATTGACCTGGAGAAGGCATTTGATAGAGTGCCTCGGAAGGTCATCTGGTGGGCACTGAGAAAACTTGGAGTAGATAAGTGGATTGTGGGACTGGTCCAAGAGATGTATGTTAATGCACCGAGTGTGTTGTGTTGGTGACAGTTACAGTGAAGAGTTCGAAGTAATGTAGGTGCTCAACAAGGCTCCGTACTCAGCCCTCTGCTTTTCATCATTGTGCTTGAAGTCTTGCCATGTGAGTTCCGTTCTGGAGTCCCCTGGGAGGACCTCATTATAAAAGCTGAATCACTCAAGGAATATGTCAAGAGGCTCTTAACTTGGAAAGAAGATATCAAGGAAAGACAAAAAACCATGATCTATGGTACTGGCCTGGACCTCCTGCAGAGTTTGGGTGAGTTACCATGCACAGTATGTCGCACTGGAGTGGGCAGCAACAGTATCTTTTGCAATGGTTGCAAGCTCTGGGTGCACAAGAAATGCAGTGGGCTCAAGCCCTTAAAAGAGGACCCTGATTACAGGTGTACACGGTGACAGGGAATTGCACGTCCCTTAGATGGCAGACCACAAGTCCAAGTCAGACCTGACAAGCTAGAGGTGGTAGCCTCCTTTTGCTACTTAGGAGACATGCTATCTCCAGCTGGTGGCTCTATCTTTTGACCACATCAGTATGATCACATGTGAAAACAGCCTGGAAGTTCAAGGAGCTACTACCAGTTCTTTCTTCCTGCCACCTCTCAGTCCAAGACATGTGGCCGTATGTACAGCTCTTGTATATAAAGGGCAATGCTCCATGCCAGGCAGACTTGCAAAGGCCACTGACAAAACCAAACCTCCAATGTCTGCAGCGGAATGACAGGGCAATGAACCAACAAATCTGCAATATCAAGCCACAGGATACTGTCACCATCAGGTCCAGTAAGCTACTTGCGTGGCTTGGCATTTGAGGATCTGGACCTCATCCTGAAGGAGAGAAGGCTCCACTGGTATGGACACATGGAGCATTCCAAGGGTGCAGTCAAGACAGCCTTTGACATAGAGGTGTATGGAAAGCGTGGGCCTGTGAGGCTCAAGATGACTTGGAAGCAGCTGACAGAGAGAGATCTCAGAGAATGGAAGCTATCATGAAGGACATACCTGGAGATCTGAAGTGAGATAGGCCATGCAAGCCAGCTACCTGGAAGGGGTCCCACTTATGTGGATGTTGCCCCTGTACCTGCATGTTAATCAAAACTCTGATAATGAGGATGATGATGATGATGATGATGATGATGATGATATTTTTCAAAGAAAAAAGGCCTAATTGATGTTTCTGAGATGATTCACATGAAATGTCCAGCCTGGTTTTCTCTAAAAAAATAAGTATTTTAAAATGTTGTCATTGTTGCTTTCATTTCTGTCATTCTCTAGGCTAATTCAGCAGACGACAAATTGTTAATATTTTTCTTTTTTTTTTTATTGTTCCCAGAAAGCAGCACTTGACATCTCATGAAAATTGTCTCCTATGGTGGTCAAAACCTTACAGGCGTGTTTTCTTGATGCAGAATTGGGGCATTTGACTGGCTCCCATCCCTAAGCATTCCTATTGGTCTAGACTCCCAAGATACTGGTCTTTCTCACATTAACCAAGCTGGGTCCCAGACAAAGGTACAAGCCAGCGGGTACATGTTAGGACAATATAAAACTGGCAAAGACTCTGATCAGACAGCACCATCTAATCAGAGTATTTTGCAAGATGCTCAATTTTGAAGCTTCTACTGAGTGAAAATAGAAATTGCGGACATAGCTGGAAGGGTGTTAGGGCTTATTTCAATTTTCAATGGTCACATATTCAGGTCACGTTGCACCTTGTCATGAGCCGAGGCTCAAATGAAGGTCTGATCCCCATTGAATTACAGTCACACCCCAAACTTAATTTCCAACAGATTCCAGACAACTTATAATGTAAGAAAAACATTTGTTCTTCCCACATTCTTGGACTCTAGTGTTCGGAAAGGAGACAGCAACTAGAGGCTGTTCAACCCATTAACCCTTATCCAGCTGTCCACGAAAACACTACCTTTGCAAACATTGTAGATCCTGATCAGATGGCTTCTGAAGAAGCCATCTGATCAGGATTTACACTGTCATTCAGTTCGTGAATATGAACAAAAGAACATTATATCATATAATCTGAATGGCTGACAGTCAGAAATGGGTTAAGCTGTAGGGATAAACCAACCATATTTCAGCTGCAGCAAGACAAAATCTACAAGACTTGACCAAACTGAAAAGACTCAAATCAGACTTTGTAAACACTCGGTTAGGCAACGGTTTTTTCACTTACCATAATTAGAGTATTGGGACAGACAGGCTTAAGCAAACAGCACAGACCCAGATCAGACTGTCTACACTGTTTGCCATTCCATCTGCACTTTTTGGACTCCTTGCTGGATTATGAAACACATTTGTTAAAATTATAGGATAATTACACCATGTCATCAAGGTGTCTGAATTTAGGTGCCATATAGGACAGAGATAACTAAAATAACATGGCACCAAGAGTTGCGGTACTTGCTCAATGCACACCTTAACCTTGTGTATTATTGTACCAAGTACCATAAATATATCTCAAAGGTTTATTAAGAGTAATGACAATACGTTAGGGGAGATAACTAAAATACCATGGCATCCACAGTTTTGGACCTTGCACAAAATGCCTTCTCGATGCTGTGACCAATTGGCAGGAGATCTGCCATGCGTGCAGCAAGCCAGCTACCTGGAAGGGGGCCCTCTTGTGTGGATGTTGCCCCTGTTACTGCATGTTAATCAATAGATGATGATAATGATGATGATGATGATGATGATGATGATGATGATGAATTGTCCCAAGAACCATTACCAAATCTAAAAGGGTATGGAAGTTATGTGGCAATCACAAGGGTGTGTCTACAAGTGGACATCCAGAGGTCAATAGCTATATCTGCTGAACCTATTCGGTCTGCAGAATAAAATATCCCAGTCCATTCTTCTAAAATGCTTCGCCCCTGCCCATCAGGGCTTCATGAAAAAGATTGGGCTGCAAGGTGCTTCCACGCAGAGCTGAAGCTGACCACACGTGAGTACTGGTAAACCGCTTAGAAGGACTAAGCCTGCCCAGGCAAAGTGGTGTGAGTCAGACCATCCAATGAATAATTATAACCTTTTGGTTTCATTCATCTAAATGTCGAGTAAAAGTCCCACAAAATCGGAAGCAGCATCTCCAAAATGACCTAAATAGTGTTGAGGTAGAGGTAAGAGCCAGAGGTAAAGAAACCAGTTGGATAAACTGGGTCGGACTATAGAAAGACATTGAATCAGGCCCCAGTCTTCTGATGAATGTTTCATCTTTGAGGGCACTATCTCCATGTCGAGTGAACTAGCTCGATTGTCGAGAAGACTAGCTCGGACAGTAATTTCGTCATAAGTCGGAAGTTACATAATCACAGTCAAAATATTTTGCTTATTTCAAACGTTCCATGTTTCATTTCACTAGGTATGTTGCTTCTGGGGTGTGAAGGGCGTACTTTTGACGGAAAATGAAAAAATCGTCGGCCAAAATCTCTGTGTTGACAAATTGACAATTTTTCAGGTCCGTGATAAAAAATTTACTTTCATTCATACTCCAGCGCTGCAAATTTACATGGCAAATTCTAGCGGGGTACAAAGTTAAATCATTTCTGTGTGGCACTGCATTGCCAGATTTTTTTGTAAATAGCTTACAAAGGAGAAAATGGTGATAAAACTCTTCGACACCTACCTTTGTTTACAAGTTTCCTGGTGATGGAGCTAGCTCGAGAGTTCCCTGATGTGTCGAGGGAACAAATTTCCATTGACTCATTTTCGAGCTAGTTCCCCTGATTACCACCCGTGTATTTGGGAGATCATCAATAACGAAATGATACTGTTATTTTCAGGCAAAATTTGATCATCTTACTATCTCCTGGTAAAGTCAATTCAATAACCTTACCTACAGCAAAACTGTCAGAAAATGTCAGTTTCTAAACTAACCTCATAACCCATAAAATGCCAATCAAGACAACTGTCGCCTTTTTTGTCGTCTGCCGGTTACTTTAAAAGTACTTTTTGCAAACAGTGTGGACCAAGATCAGAATGCTCCTCTGGGAGCAGTCTGATCTGGGTCCACTCTGTTTGCCTGTATGCAAAACTATTTTTAAAAAGTTTGCAAAATGATTCAGCAGACGACATAAGCAGACGACATTTTCAGATGTAGTTTTTCTTGGTGTCATAAGGGATAATTGGATGCCAGAAAAAGCTGATTCTGCCAACAGCCAAAAGTGACACTATATCTTAGCCACAGACTATAATCTTCCTATTTCTCAGGAACACTTGTCTTTTAACCCTTAAGACGCCGAGAAAAACTACATCTGAAAATGTTGTCTGCTTATGTTGTCTGCTGAATTTTTTCGCCGTTTTAAAAATATTTTTGCATACAGGCAAACAGTGTGGACACAGATCAGACTGCTACAGGAGCAGTCTGATCTGGGTCGACACTGTTTGAAAAAAAAAAAAAAACACTTTTAAATTAACCGGCAGACGACAATTGTTGTGATTGACATTTTATGGGTTAAGCCTCTTTAACCTATTTTGTTAAATCTCCCATTTTATCATAGCACAAGTCCATTTCAAAATTCAGGGGTGTCAGGTTGTGTTTTCTTCAAAATTCATTTGGAAAATCGCTGATTTTTTTTTTTTGCACACAGTGTAGGCCATGATCATATGCCGTAGAGCTGTGTTTTGTGACATCAGATCTGGGTCCCTGCACTGTTTACTAATTACCTGTTTTGGGGTTTGCGCTACAAAATGGGTTAAGAAGACTTTTTAACCTATTTTGTACCAAATGGAATCTTTTGCCGTTCAAAAGAAGCAGTCCATTTTGAATTTTTAAGATATTTAAGAAATTTATTTAGAGAAGGTCTTGATCTGATGCCTTGTCAAGCCGCTTCTGATCTGTGTCTGCTCCATACATGTGATATTTTCTTGGACCCAAATAGGGAGATTTTGATTTTAAGATAGGGAGATTGGGGTCCCAAATAGGGAGATTTTTCCGCAGTAAAAAGTGATGTTATTTTTGGTTAAAATTTATCTCTGAAGCACTTTTTCGCCCATAAAATGCCAACACGACAATTGTTGTCTGCTTTGTCGTCTGTCATCTGCATAAAAAAATCATTTTTGAAAACAGTGTAGGCCCAGATCAGACTGCAGAGCAGTCTGATGAGGGTCACACTGTTTGCCTTTATGCAAAAATATGTTATAAACGCTTGGAAGAAGAAAAATCAGCAGACGACAAACTTCCATTTTGTCTTTTAATAGAGAGACACGATCAAAGAACAAGCACTGACCAATAGATCGGTGTTAAATACCCACCTAGCACTTGACGGAAAAAAAAAACAACGTTCAGAATACCCGCATAGCAAAAAATTACTCGTACTCTTACACCCCTTCTCTTATCAAGTTGTTTTATTTGGGGGGGGGGCGGGGAAAGGGGGTGCATGCATGATTGCCGTTATGAAATGTTACATACTGTAAGTATTTTATAACGTATACTGCATGTTGTTTGTGTTTGTTAATTGTTGAAAATTTGGGCATGTACCTTACTTGATTTCCGTTTCTTAGTTTTTATCCAGTGAATAATAAATTATTAAACTTCAAAAATGTTTGTTGTTCTTTTATGACCAATAAAACGCCCCAAATCTAGGGAACTTACTGCAATAGTCTTGCAGTTTGGATAGCTTCATCTGTAGATCGGTAAGCTGAAGATCGTGAAGTACAGAAGTTTTTGTAATGCCTCAATTTTTAAATGCCCATGCTTTTTCCATGGCTACGTTCCCCCAAAACGTGCCTCAGAACTTAGTCGGAACTAATAAGCATGCATGGTTTTTATTGATTTAACTTGGAGGCATATTTTATTCATAAAAGATCCATTAAAAAGACGGCAAAAAATATTTTTTTCTCGCAAGCTACATATGAAACAGGTTTGAATAGAAAATTTCACCCTGCAAAACTCCGGTTGTATGTTTATTAATAAATGAAAAACTGCATACAGATACTTAGAAAATACCAGCGTCTGCACTGCTCTGTTTTGGCGGGAAAAATACTTAGCGCGTTCACCTGTCGGAGGCCAAAAAGCATGCACGAATTGTCATTCATGTCCCGTGGGGCATATTTCTTTCATCCGTTATAAACGGCAAAAATATTTTTCTCGGGTTTAAATAGAAAATGTCACTGTGGGATAACCCAGTTCTGTGATTAATAAATGAATATCTGTTTACAGAAGCGTAGAAAAAAACAGCGTCTGCTTTGCTCTGTTTTGGCGGGAATAATATTTAGCGTCTACACGTGTCAATTACAAAGGGATTACATAAGATATAACTGGTATATCTTGATTGACTAGTGTTCACACCTTGTCACATTGTTAATTGTCGGCTTATCAATAAGGCCCGCCTCGGGTGTAAATGGTTTAATAGTGTTGGCAACTTGAGCAATCGGTGATCAGGGGAGTATAATTATTAATAAATGGTTTACCGCATAGGTATTTTACTGTGGTAAACACTAAAATGGTCGGTCGGCAGAAAACTACTAAAGGAAAATTGTCGTGTCGGGAGATTAGGGCCGTCGGACGGGAGACCGGGAGATGGGGTTCGAAATCGGGATATCCCGACGAAATCGGGAGATATCACATGTATGGTCTGCTCTGTTTGACATTGTACCATTCTGGGACATATATTTCAGGGATAATTTTCTGGCGCGATTTCCGATATTCTCACATTTTTTTGCAAGAAATCGCATCAAATTCCGGGGGTGAGAAAAAAATTGGCACGGTGGATTTTTTGCATTTAAAGTGGTTGGGTTCCTTTTTTGCTCATGTGGTCCATTACGAGACTATCAGACCGTTCTTGCCGATCGGTTTCTGAACTCCGGTTGCCGGACCGACCCTAATATTTTACCACCCATCCCAGTTTCCGGGCCGAAAAAATCATTTTCGGAACTTCCGGTTCATTTCGGCGATTTCCAATAAATTCGCAGCATGGCTGGCCATAAGGAACGTCTGGTTACATGTCAGTCTACAATTATCAGCTATGCTCCCAGCCTCGGACTAACATAGCTAACAGCCACCATTATGTGATCAAATTATTTTCCTTTGAAGTCTATTGTGACAACAAGAATAATCCGAAACCTGTTTTCATACATGCTGCGGTTTTTAAACATGTGTACGCTGTTGTTTGTGCTCAGGTATTTTGGTTATCTCCCCTGGAAATACAACAGTCTTATTGCCACAACACCAAAACCCCTTGAGGTATATTGATTTAATTTGGTACAGTTGTACCCAAGTTTATGAGCAAGAACCACAACTATAAGTGCCATGATTGCATTAACTGCATTACAGAATAAAAATCTCACTCTTTTTGTCCAAGTGAGAGAAAAAAAAATCTCATTGAGTTTGAAAGTCTCTCACTGAATTCGCCCAATAGGGATTTTTTCTCTCACAAAATTATAGGGCCAGAATAAACCCTGATATTTGGGGAAAAAAGTAGCTAAAAATTGCCATTATTTAAGGTTTTTCCCTTTGTTTGTTTGTTTGTAGTGGAGTTTAACGGCCCAGTCAACACAACTGCCCTTATTGAATCAGCGGAAGGGAGAGAATGACCATAGAAAAGATTTCAAGACCAATCTCAGTGAAAGAATGTTGCCAATCCCAGCAGAAAAACCAAACCCACGTCCTCCTGATCACCAGTCAGATGCGCATCTGACTGAGCTACCGAGGCCAGCTAAAGCTTTTACCTTATGTAAGTCTATGTAAAAACAAGATGTGTTTGTGAAACACGAATATGTCCCCTGGCATGGTCATTTTTTTTCAAAGTTGGTCACATTTCAAAGTCAAGGTCACAGGTAAAGATTTTTCATTTGAGTGGGAAGCCCTTGGCACAAGGAAATATGACGGCTCTATCTTAAATGGTTTGAAAGTTATGAACAATAATGTTTTTTTCTTTAAAGTAGATCATAGGTCAAGGTCACAGGTCAAAATATTTTGCAGCTCTTGTCACAAGGAACCTACATGCCAAATATGAAGGCGCTATCTTTTAAAATGATTCAAAAGTTATGAACAATTTTATTTGCTCTTTTAAGTAGGTCAAAGGTCAACATCATGGTAAAAAAAATGTGCATGAATGTAAAGTACCTATCATAAGGAACCTACATGTCAAATATGAAGGCCCTACCCCAAATGGTTTGAAAGTTATGACCAAATGTTATTTTTTTCTTTTAAGTAGGTCAACGGTCAAGGACATTCATGTAAAATGTTTTGCATGAATGTAAAGCTCTTGTTACAAGGAACCTACACCCAGGGCGATAATTTCAGCAAATTGGTAGAGGTCCTTAAGGTGAAGCTACATACCAAATATCAGAGATCTGGTCCTTCTGGTTTCAGACAAGAAGATTTTAAAGCTTTTTGCTAATTTTCACCTAATTGTTGCCATGGCAACCAGAATTCTGCATGGAATAAAATTCTTTGAGCAGCTTTTAAAAATGACCACCCAAAGATCATCTCTGCCAAGTTCGCTCAGGATCAGAGGAGATGTTGTTTAAAGAAATTATGAATGAACAGACGTCAACAGCAACGACGACGGATGGTGACGACCACAATAGCTCCACTGGAGCCTTCGGCTCACTTGAGATAAAAACACAACAACTTACGAGAAATAAGTTGTTGCAAGGATACAGCCAGACACCTAGAAGGTTTGCCTGGTCACTCTGTAACTACATATAATGACAGAGCAATTTTATTATCATTGCCATACAATCATAATTGAAATAAATTGATTTTGGGACTGATAGCTTTTGCACTGGCACTTTGACAAAGTCAATTATCTGCCATCTAGTTCTGACAGAATTACCCCTGGCATTAACCCATGTTGTATCAAATGGAACCTTCCTCTTTTTATATAACAAGAGTCCATTTCAAAATTTAGGAGTGTCAGGTTCAGTTTTCTCCCAAATTTATTTTGAAAATGGCTGAACTTCTTGAAAACGGAGCAGGCCATGATGACAGAGCGTTCTGCGGTGTCTGATCCGGGCCTGCACTGTTTGCCAAATACCCTTTTTGGGCTTCTGGTACAAAATGGGTTAAGAACACTTGTTCTGAATAGAATATTAGGGTTTTATATATGAACCCTGCCAAGCGAATTTGTGTCTTCGAGCATTCCGTCATGACAGATTTTAACTGCCCATGGCCAGCCATTCAGAGGGGCCAGGGATATCGCTTTCTGTATGAAGGTTCCTCTTGAGTCACTGCTTGTATGAGCGAGCAGCAAAGGTTCTGGCAAGACTGCGCGGATGCGCAGGCTCGCCTGAACCTTCGCTGCTCGCATAGGTGATAAGTACCAAAATCGCTTGACGGGGCCAGCAGGAGTCCATTTCGAAATACAGGGGTGGCAGGATCTGTTATTTTTAAAATTTTATTTGGAACCCTTCCGAGCTTTTGACAAATAGTGAAGGCCATGATCAGATGCCATAGTCTTGCATTCTCAGTGATTAACCCTTTTTGTACCAAATGGAATCTTCCTCCTTATATATAGCAGGAGTTCATTTCAAAATTTAGGGGTGGCAGGCAGGTTTTCTTCAAAATTGATTTGGAAAATGGCTTAACTTTTTGCAAACAGTGTAGGCCCTGATCAGACACCGCAGAATGCGGCGTCTGATCTGGGCCTGCACTGTTTACCAAGTACCCATTTAGGGGTTTCCGGTGCTAAATGGGTTGGGGGCTGCACTGTTAGAGTCCTCCACATGAAATGGATTAACTGCAAAACAACTAAAGACATCTGCCACAGTGTTACTCTTTCCCTACAGATATACCAATTTGGACACCTTGAGGACTTGCTGTAATTCTCCTAAAATTTTAACAAATTTGTTTCATGATCCAGCAAGGAGTCCAAACCAAACTGTGCAGATGGACTGGCAAACAGTATAGACCCTAATCTGACTGATCTGGATCTGCACTGTTTGCCAAGGCTTGCTTGTCCCAATACATAGGATCATTACGGTAACAAGCAATAATTAGAATCATTATGGTGATAGGCAGCAACTCCCAAAATCAGTGATCATCAGAACCCAAGATATGAATGGTAATAGGCAGCAACTCCCAAAAGTCAGTGATAAGCAGAACCCAAGATATGAATGGTAATAGGCAGCAACTCCCAAAAGTCAGGGATAATCAGAACACAAGATATGAATGGTAATAGGCAGCAACTCCCAAAAGTCAGGGATAATCAGAACACAAGATATGAATGGTAATAGGCAGCAACTCCCAAAAGTCATTGATCATCAGAACACAAGATATGAATGGTAATAGGCAGCAACTCCCAAAAGTCAGTGATAATCAGAACACAAGATATGAATGGTAATAGGCAGCAACTCCCAAAAGTCAGTGATAATCAGAACCCAAGATATGAATGGTAATAGGCAGCAACTCCCAAAAGTCAGTGATCATCAGAACCCAAGATATGAATGGTAATAGGCAGCAACTCCCAAAAGTCAGTGATCATCAGAACCCAAGATATGAATGGTAATAGGCAGCAACTCCCAAAAGTCAGTGATCATCAGAACCCAAGATATGAATGGTAATAGGCAGCAACTCCCAAAAGTCAGTGATCATCAGAACCCAAGATATGAATGGTAATAGGCAGCAACTCCCAAAAGTCAGTGATAATCAGAACCAAAGATATGAATGGTAATAGGCAGCAACTCCCAAAAGTCAGTGATCATCAGAACCCAAGATATGAATGGTAATAGGCAGCAACTCCCAAAAGTCAGGGATAATCAGAACACAAGATATGAATGGTAATAGGCAGCAACTCCCAAAAGTCAGTGATCATCAGAACACAAGATATGAATGGTAATAGGCAGCAACTCCCAAAAGTCAGTGATAATCAGAACCCAAGATATGAATGGTAATAGGCAGCAACTCCCAAAAGTCAGTGATCTTCAGAACCCAAGATATGAATAAGTCTGCAAATTAAATTCTTGCTTGCTTTTTGTTTTGTTTTGAAGATTAATGTGTCCTTCAACATCATTAAGGTCATGAAGATCCTGTCAATTAAGGTAGCTGTTCTTTTTCTGCGCAGACTTAACCCTTTCTGTACCAAATGGAATCTTCCTCCCTATATAGAACAGGAGTCCATTTCAAAATTTAGGGGTGTCAGGTTGTGTTTTCATCAAAATTTATTTGGAAAATGACTGAACTTTAAGCAAACAGTGGAGGCCCTGATCAGACGCCACATTCTGCAGCATCTGATCTGGGCTTGCACTGTTTGCCCTGGTACCCGTTTTGGGGTTTCCGGTACTAAATGGGTTAATATGGTCTATTTGTTTTTATTGAGGTTTTTATCCTCACTTACACTATTTAGGTCATTTTGGAGACGTTGCTCCCTATTTTGTGGTACTTCTACCCGACACTGAGATGAAATGACATTTGAACCCCTACCGCCCAAAGAATACGCATGGACAGACTCATACCACTTTTCCTGGGCAGGCTTAGACCTTCTAAGAGGTTTATGAGTACTCAAAAGTTAATAACAAGCAGCCTTTAATTATTTCACCATTGCAGCAAAACACATTTTTAACGCTCTGCATGCTGAGTATTTTTTCAGCAGGCAACATTTTAACCCATATCTTGCTGTTCACGACAACCATATCTTTGGAAACAGTGTAGATCCAGATCAGATGGTCAGGAGCTACACTGACATTCAGTTGATAAATTTGTAGCAATAAATTACATGAAGACATCTGATTGGTTCAAAGTCAGAAACAGGTGTGGCTTAACTGAATATTCAGCAAGAGAAGGGTTAAAATACTTTATCTTTCCCAGAAAGCAGTATTTGACATTTCATGCAAATTGTCTCATGCAGATTGCAAATGTCAATTCTGATGCCACAGGCTACCACAGAATCAGAAAAATCCACTTTTTGCCTTTTCCCAAACAAATGTATAAGACAGTGATCAAATCTGACCTTGACTTAAAATAGGTCAAGGTCAACCAACGGTCATCATTTGAACAAACTTGGTATGGCCCAAGTCCCCAATGCTGCATACTGAGTTTCAAGGCCAACCGTCATTTACTTCCCGAGAAGAAGATTTTTTAAGGTTTTTACCATATATGGGCATAGTGGCCATTTTTGTCATGTGATCATGACTCCATGAACAAATTTTCCTTCCCCCAACCTAAGGAAGCTCCAAATGTAATTTGGTTTCAACTGGCTTGGCAGTTTCTGAGAAGATGTTGTTTGAAAATGTTGAAGAAGCAGACACAGACACAGACGACGGATCACTGCCTATCCTATAAGCTCCCCTAGAGCCTTCGGCTCTGGTGAACTAAAAGTATCATCAGTTTATTGCCTGCTGAATTAGCCTAGCGAGTGAAAAAGGTTATATGAGCAAGTGCATGATCAGACCTACAATAATACTTCTGCCACCACTGTGAACTCAGAACAGCCAGGACATATGCTCAGTCTGATGAGTGTCTTCGCTGATCACATGAACTTTCAATGGGGTCAGGGCTGTCCAAGGGTGGACAAGTATAGTGGGTGGATATGCCATCACGGGAATAAATCCGTGGTATGAATACCCCATCCCCACCCCCCACACACACACCTAAACCCAACTTTATATTGAGAAAACTGGGGTTTACGGGGTAAACGTTATTTTTCTTATTTCTGCTCCAAGACATAGGTTGTAGGTACTCGTTAGAACCACCTCAATGAGGCGGTTCTAATGAGCACCCACAACCTATGTTTGCAGTATAAATAAGAAAAAAATCACCAATTTTCATCAGAAGAGTAGCCATTTTGGATATGTGAAACAATGTACTATGTGTATGGGTGTGTTTTCGTAATGCATAGTGGGTGGATATGCCATCACATGAATAAGTCTGTGGCTTGAATAACCCCCCTCCACCAAACCGCGGTTCTAACGAGCACCCTAAACCTATGTTTGCAGTATAAATAAGAAAAAAATCACCAATTTTCATCAGAAAAGTAGCCATTTTGGATATGTGAATTTGTTTGTTTGTTTTGGAGTTTAACGGCCCAGTCAACACTATTTTAGGTCATTTTGCACCGGTCAGTTTACCTATCCACACTTTTCCTGGGCAGGCTTATACGTAAGGGGTTAACCAGTACAGTGCACATTCTTTCGCCAGAAACTGACAACTGCCCTTCTTGAATCAGCGGAAGGGGGAGAATGACCGTAGAAAAGATTTCATGATCAATCTCTGCGAAAGAATGTTGCCGACCCCGGCGGGAATCGAACCCGCGTCCTCCTGATCACCAGTCAGACGCACATCCGACTGAGCCACCGAGATCAGCATTTTGGATATGTGAAACAATGCCCTATGTGTATGGGTGTGTTTTGGAATGCATAGTGGGTGGATATTATCAAAATGCATGAATGTGCAGGCTGATCCAAGTGGGTTTACCCTTATCCTGCTGAATAAATTAATTCTGCCACACCCATTTCTGTCTATCCACCAATCAAATTACAGTGAAATTCCGCTTTTAAAACCAGCTCAAATCAAGGCTAATTCTGCTTTGAGAAGCTTATTTTTAAGCTGCAGTTATTCAGTCTTTGTGTTTTCTGCATACAATGTTCTCTGGTCAGGGACCACCTTTGGGACTGTTCAAAAGTGGTCTTAAAGACCACTTTTGAACAGTCCCAAAGGTGGTCTTAATATAGGAATTTTACTGTACTTGATATTATGCAATCTATCACTTCTCAAACTGAATGCGAAACAGTGTAGATCCTGATCGGATGGCTTTTTCAGATGGCTTCTTCCGAAGCAATCTGATCTCTCAGTCTGATCTGGATCTACACTGTTTGCAAAGTACCAGTTGTTGTGTTCAGCAGATTAAGCATTAACAGGAATCATTAGAACTTTTCCACAAAAGCATGAATGCATGAACTGGATGGTGAAATTGGCTGTGATAGAAATTGGAGGCTTTCATTCTAGAATGAAATAAAGCGTACAATATCAGTCACTTTCGGACAGCTAAACAAGGAAGCTGTCTCCAGGTTTGTACATAATTGGGTGTTTTAAACTGTAATAGTCAGTCAGCTGAAAGACGCAGCCATTTTCAGGTGTATTTAAAACCGTTAACCCATTCTGTACGGGAAACCCCAAAACAGGTACGCTGGCAAACAGTGTAGGTCCAGATCAGATGCCGCAGAACGCGGCATCTGATCAGGGCCTACACTATTTGCAAAATGTTCAGCCATTTTAAAAATAAATTTTGAAGAAAACCACACGTGACCTCTAAATTTTGAAGCGGCCTCCTGCTACATATAACATATAATGGAAGATTCCATTTTTGGTACAAAAAGGGTTAAGCCTTTGGGAAGGGTTGCTATTACGTGCAGAACAGCATGATAAAGTTAATTCAACTTGTGTTAGGGAAGAAGAGCTATTTGTGATAGTCCCCTGAGCGGACCCAAGGGAGATCTCTCAGTAGAAATATCTACAATCATGTTCCTAGTAAAAAGCATAAAACAAAAAAGACAATGAGATTTCATGAATCACTCGGTTTAAGAACAAGAGGCACACTGGCCACTCTGCTCACCAGATGTCATGTTTGGAGAAACTGGCCTCCATCCCTGAATGCCATCTTTTTCAACAAACCATGATGGCTTGAAAAATCTAAGTACAGGTCTGGTCAACCCAAAAAACATTGGTGCCAAGTTGTTTTTTTTAAATCTCAGAATAAAAAAAAAAATCTGTTCTGCTTTTTTTCCATACAAATGCCAAAGCAACAGAATATATGACCAAGACTCAAGGTCAACCAAAGGTCATGATTTGAATGAACTTGGTAGAGCGAGATCGAGGCCCCAATGATGCAAACCAGGTTTCAAAGTCATGGATCTTTCATTTCTGTCCAATACGACTGACTTTATGTCACTGAAGCTCTTCACATTATGCAAACACACCTATACAAATACATTGCCACCTTTATTGCCCAAAAAATGGAAATTTTAAGATGAAAAGTTGTGATATTTTTCTTATTTCTGCTTAAAAAATAGATTGTGGGTACTCGTTAGAACCGCCTCTATATAGATTTTGGGCACTCGTTAGAACCGCCTCATCGAGGCGGTTCTAACTAGTACCCACAATCTATATTTTAGAGCAGGAATAAGAAAAATAAGGTATACCCCTGGAAACCCAAGTTTTACTATATAAAAGTGGGGCCAAGGGGGTCAAAATTATATAGGCGTGTTTTCGTGATGAGCTGATCATGGAAAAACTGTGTGAAATTGTTCTCTTGTTTCAAGTTTAGTCCTCAAAGTCAGATTAGAATTTTTCTTCACATAATGGATGCAATGAAACCTAAAGGTAATTTAACCCTTTTTGTACCAAATGGTATCTTCCTCCTTATATAAAGCAGGAGTCCATTTTAAAATTTAGGGGTATCAGGTTGTGTTTTCTTTAAAATTGATTTGGAAAATGGCTGAATTTTTTGCAAACAATGTAGGCCCTGATCAGATGCCGCATTCTGCGGCATCTGATCTGGGCCTGCACTGTTTGCCAAGGTACCCGTTTAGGGGTTTCTGGTACAAAGTGGGTTCATTAGCGAGGAACATAGGTAAAGTGAACACCTTTACCTTGCTTGTGATCAAATGTTATTCTTACTTAAATGAACGTTAAAAAAATTACATAGAGGATCTTACATGAGAGCTCATGTATTATTGAATTTATTAAAAGAGCTGGGGAAAAAAAGAGATAAAATGTGAGGCTTTGCTGAGCATTTTATCCCTTTTCCTCAATGAGTTTAATAAATTCAATAATACAGATCAGACACTGTTTGCCAGGGTACAAATTTTGGGTTTTATTGGCATTGAAGTAGGAAGAACATAGTGTCACAGGCAAAGTTAAAGTGAACCCCTGAACCTCTCCCTTCTGAGAGCTTGTGTATTATTTAATTTTTTAAACGAGCTGGGTAAAAAGAGATAAATTGTGAGGCTGTGCCGAGCATTTTATCCATTTTCCTCAACGAGTTTAATAAATACAATAATACACGAGCACGAATGCAAGATTGTATTTATCATATATGACAATCAAAAATGCATTTTATCCACAATTTTTAACAATAAATGCCAATATTCTGCCATTAGTAATTGTGACGTCATTCAGAATGCCGTATATGTAACGTTACATGGCGAATCTTAATAATTTGAATATTTAATCCACTAATGGATTACCAAATTTATTACATGACCTTACCACATTCTCAGACGTGACATCATAAATAAATTATGATAAAACTTGAGCCATCTCTTGAGAAAACGGTACCAATCACACAGGGAACCAGCAACGGCTCAGACGAGACTGGCATATGTGCAGTTTGGCAAGAGCCTTTGCTACCCACAGCCATGAAGAAGAAGGCTTGAGGCAATTTCCTGCAGAAAGTTAAACATCTAGCCCTATTAACCCTTGTCCTGCTGAATATTTAAATACATCACACCAACTACTGATTATCAGCCAATCAGATTACTTGATGCAAATTATTGCAACAAATTCATTAACTGGATGGCAAACAATGAAGATCCTGATCAGATGGCTTCTTCAGAAGCCATCTGATCTGCATCTACATTGTTTCAAAGATAAGGCACATCCGGGCTCAGCAGGACAAGGGTTAAATGGCTGCCATCATGCAAACACGCCAATAAAATTTTGACCCCCTTAAACCCCACTTTTATATAGTAAAACTCCGATTTACACGGCTTTACATTATTTTTCTTATTTCTGCTCAAAATCATAGATTGTGGGTACTAGTTAGAATTGCCTTGGCAATGCTAAAAAGCATAGATTGTGAGTACTCGTTAGAACCACCCTGCCAAGGCGGTTCTAACGAGTTCCCACAATCTATGATTTTGAGCAGAAATATGAAAAATATCTGCCTTCTTTATATGAAACTTTTCATTTTTTGTTGGTAAAACTTTCAATATATTTGAATAGGGGTGTTTTTTTTTAATTCCCATGTGCATAAGACACGGGTGGTAATCAGGGGAACTAGCTCGAAAATGAGTCAATGGAAATTTGTTCCCTCGACACATCCGGGAACTCTAGAGCTAGCTCCATCACCAAGAATCTCGTAAACAAAGGTAGGTCTCGAAGAGTTTTATCACCATTTTTTTCTTTGTAAGCTATTTATAAAAAATCCGGCAATGCAGTTCCACATAGAAATGATTTAACTTTGTACTCCGCTAGAATTTGCCATGGAAATTTGCAGCGCTGGAGTATGAATGAAACCCAAACTTTTTATCACGGACCGGAAAAATTGTCAATTTATGTCATTACGGAGATTTTGACCGAAGATTTTTCATTTTCCGTCAAAAGTACGCCCTTGGCACCCACAGAAACAACATCCCTGGTGAAATGAAACATGGAAAGTGTGAAATAAGCAAAAAAATATGGCAGTGATTACGTAACTTGCGAGTTATGACGAAATTACTGTCCGAGCTAGTCTTCTCGACAAGGAGCTAGTTCACTCGACATAAAAAAGAAAATGAAACGTTCATCAGATTTGATGTCTTAATTTCTATGGTCCCACCCAGGTTATCCAACTGGTTTCTTTACCTCTGGCTAACAAAGGTAGGTCTCGAAGAGTTTTATCACCATTTTTTTTCTTTGTAAGCTATTTATAAAATAAATCCGGCAATGCAGTTCCACATAGAAATGATTTAACTTTGTACTCCGCTAGAATTTGCCATGGAAATTTGCAGCGCTGGAGTATGAATGAAAGTAAACTTTTTATTACGGACCTGAAAAATTGTTAATTAATGTCATTACGGAGATTTTGGCCGACGACTTTTCATTTTCCGTCAAAAGTACGCCCTTCACACCCATAGAAACAACATTCCTGGTGAAATAAAACAGAGTCTTATCATAAGGAACAATGATATATATGGTTTAGGGGTTGGGAGCTGAATTATGTTCAAAATATTAGACATTTTGAGTTTTCCATACAAATGCCTATATGTCAATTTTACGTTTTATGTAATTTTACCCCAAGGCCCATCCAGGGGCAATTGTATCATGAACGGAAAGTTCTTTGGCTGAGTAAGTGTCATGCGAAATTTCAACTTTGTAGCATAACAGAAACGGGAATTATGGGCTCCAAGAGAAACGCGAACGTTAACTTTAACGTTTGTTAGACTCTGGTTAGGACTCTTGGGCAATGGCATCTGACACTCGGACACGCTCAGGAGCATGGCCCTGGGACAATCGTATCATGAACAGAAAGGTCACGGTCTGAGTAAGCGTCATACCGATTTTCAATTTTGTAGTATAACATAAATGGAAGTTATGGGCTCTAAGAGAAATGCAGACGTAAACTTCGAAATTTGTTAGACTCTGTTTATGAACGCGACTTTCCATTGCAGAACTAGGACATCCATATATGACTCAAGAGAGGCTCGAACCACACCGACAGGATACCTAATCGACATAGATTCATGTTGTTAGGTGATTAGTTGCTTAATAGATCACTGTCTGTCGGGCACAAGTGCAGAGATCACTCGCGGTACGCGCCCGTGATCACTCGCGCTACGCGCTCATGATCTATTCACTATAACGACTGACTTCCAGTCTGTGATATATTAAGCAACTAATAAGCACCATCTTATCTTTCAAATAGAAGCCTCCGTGGTGCAGTGGATACGCTACTCGCCTTGTAAACCAGGGATCGCAGGATCGATCCCGGGCTTCTCCAGACTTTCGGATGAGTCTTTAAACCGAGGTCCCGTCTCCGTATGACCTTAGCTGTTGGTGGGACGTAAAACTAAAACTCACTCACTCACTTATCTTTCAACAATTTAGTCGAAAACTGTGTTGAGCATTTATGGGTATAGGGGAAACGATAGTTTGTTCGAGGCATCTGGGTCACATGACCAAGATGGTTACCATGCCCATATATGGTGAAACCATTAAAAATCTTCTCTAGAACCAGTGGGCTGATTTCAAGAAACTTGTAGTACCTAGGACTGCAGCACAACATAATTTGTATAAACGATGGCTTGAGGTTTATTAAAAATAATCAGATCACCTGCGGGAACAATATGTGATTTCTGAGTGAAACAAAAATCATCAAAAAGATTACCGGTAGGAATCAAATACTTCATTTATTTAATAAAACCTTTACACGACACTGACATTTGTGTGCATATATATTTTCTCTCTTTTTCCATCCATCCTTCCATCCATCTACCCACCGACCCATCCATCCATCCGTCCGTCTGTCTGTCCGTCTATATGTTCGTTCGTCCATCCGTCCTCCAATTGACCAATCCTTCCAAATACCCACTCATCCCTTTCTATTGTGCACCCTTCCATCCATCAATCATTCCATCCATCCATCCATCCATCCATCCAACATCCATTGATCCGCTCCAAATGGGAGGGGGCGAAGCAACTAGGTGGGCGAAATGACTAAGGGGGGCGAAAAGACCAGGCTCTGTTGGCAAAACAGGGGTGTAAAATGGGGGCGAAACGAACAGGGAGAAACGACTGGGGGACGCCTTTGGGGCATAGCATCTTGTTACCCAACTAGCCAGTGGTAAAGAAACCAGTTGGATAACCTGGGTGGGACCATAGAAAGACATCGGATCTGATGAATGTTTCATTTTCTTTTTTATGTCGAGTGAACTAGCTCCTTGTCGAGAAGACTAGCTCGGACAGTAATTTCGTAATAAGTCGCAAGTTACGTAATCACGGCAAAATTTTTTTTGCTTATTTCAAACTGTCCATGTTCCATTTCACCAGGGATGTTGTTTCTGTGGGTGTGAAGGGCGTACTTTTGACGGATAATGAAAAATCGTCGGCCAAAATCTCCGTAATGACATAAATTGACAATTTGTCCGGTCCGTGATAAAAAGTTTGGGTTTCATTCATACTCCAGCGCTGCAAATTTCCATGGCAAATTCTAGCGGAGTACAAAGTTAAATCATTTCTATGTGGAACTGCATTGACGGATTTTTTTATACATAGCTTACAAAGAAAAAAATGGTGATAAAAATCTTCGAGACCTACCTTTGTTTACGAGTTTCTTGGTGATGGAGCTAGCTCGAGAGTTCCCGGATTTGTCGAGGGAACAAATTTCCATTGACTCATTTTCGAGCTAGTTCCCCTGATTACCACCCGTGTAAGAAGAACAAATATCAGAAATTGCTAAATAAGGGCCCCTTTACATATATGCTGGCTTATTTTAACCCTTATTCTGCTGAATAATTTAAATGCCATAACCATTCTGACTCTCAGCCAATCAGATTACAGAATATAATGATTTTGTTCAAATTCACCAACTGAATGACAAAAAGTGTAGATCTTGATCAGATGGCTCAGAAGCCATCTGATCTGGATCAACACAGACGGGCCTCCGTGGCCTAGTGGATAAGAGCGCTGACTCTTAGTCATTAGGTCTCTCACCGCCGTAGGTTCGAGCCTCGCTCGGGCCACGTGTGAGACGCCAAGTTCTGCAACGGAAGGTCAGGTGGTTTTTCTCCGGGTACTCCGGTTTTCGCCCACCTCTGATTAACGATCGGCTCGATATGAGTGAAATAATCTTGAAAGGGCCGTAAAACCCAAACCAAAAAAAAAAAAAAATCTGGATCAACACTGTTTGCAAAGGTAGTGGTTGTTGTGAACAGCAGAATGAGGATTAATAACTGACCTTTCATGACTCCTACAAAGACACTCAATCATAATTAAGAATACTCTGGACAATAATTAGTATGCTCTCAATCATACTAAGAGTGTTACTGAGTAAGGCGTATGTCAGCTCAAAGTCATTTTCAGTGTTAAAGGTGCATTATTGAGCTATCTGGAAAAAATGTTTCCAAAAATAAACTAGAATACTGTCAATGGCGCGCCATCGCAAATCCCCACGCTTTCTACAGGGGGGTCAAGTACCAAAAACCCCTCACCCTGGGCCCTAATTTGACTCCATGGTCAAAATATTACCTGTATTATATTCTACTAATCATGCCCTTCAATTTCATATGCCACATGACTAAGTTCCAAAAAACTTAAATTTTGACCCTTTGACCCCTCTCCCAGGGCCCCAATCTGACCCCCCCCCCCCCCCCCCAAAGTCCGACCCCCAGGGCGTGACCTAGGAGTCACAGCCAAAATCCCGTTCAATATGTTTTACTTTTTTCATAACTAAGTACATGTGCAAAGTTTGGCATCAAAATCTTCAAAATTGACTTTGTAATTGAATTTTATTGAAATTTGACCTTTTGACCCCTCCCCAGGGCCCCTGGGGGCGGGGACAAAAAAAAATGTGCTCTTGCGCAAGCCATTCATGTAAGCAACTCGCATACCAAATTTGGTTGAATTCCGGCTAACGGTTTAGGAGGAGATAGCCGGACAGACAGACGGAGAGACGGACGGAGGCGATAACAATATCCCCACTTTTTTTTAAAAACGTGGGGATAATAACCGGTATTTTTCTTTAAAACAATACAAATGAATGCATTTTATGCAAAATTGCGAACAATTATGATGACAGGTAAACGAGTTTGAGAGGGATTCCCTAACTAGGTTTCGAACACTAGTTAGATCTATTTTTAGTTCGTGACAAAAATAGAATCCCCATATATGACGTTATGCGACTTTCATTTTTGGCCTTGTTTTCTTAGGCCATGCCTGAATCGGAAAAAAATATGACGCTGAATACCATGCCATAAGTAACGACACTCAGAGACGATACTGTCGCTATGTACAGTAAAATTCCTATATTAAGACCACCTTTGAGACTGTTCAAAAGTGGTCTTAAAGACCACTTTTGAACAGTCCCAAAAGTGGTCCCTGACCAGAAGATACTGTGGACAGAAGGCTCAAAGAAAGATTAAGTGCAGCCTTCAAAATAAGCTTTTAAAAGCAGAATTAGTCTTAATTTTAGGTGGTCTTAATAGCGGAATTTCACTGTATGTGTAAAGTGACAGATTTATTTTTAGAACAGAAATTCCGAACACATGTTCAGAGCGAAGGGTAAACACGAATGAAAACGACCATTTTCACAAAGTTCTGAAGCTGTATTTGGCTCCAAAAGTGTACACATGACAAAGGAGTATGCATTGAAGATAAAAACCAGAAAAAAAATTTTGAGACCCGGTAGCTCAATAATGCACCTTTAACTCTTAACCTGCTGTTCACGACAACCTCTATCTTTGGAAACAGTGTAGATCCAGATCAGATGGCTTCTGAAGAAGCCATCTGATCAGGATCTACACTGTTTGGCATTCAGTTTATAAATTTGTAGCAATAAATTACATCAAGTAATTTGATTGGTTTATAGACAGAAATGGGTGTGGCTTCAATGAAAATTCAGCAAGATATGGGTTAAGACAACCAAATGTGCCGGCTCATTCTGCTGCTCAATGGAGTCACAGTGGCTAGAAGTATTTATAAAATTATTGTGTTCGTCCATAGGTGTCAACCCATTTTAGAGATGTTTTCAAAATTTTCTGTATTGTCAAGATATATTTTCCATATTGTCAAAATTTCTTAGTTAATCAAGGCATGTAACTCTTCCAATGATATTCCAATCAGAGTTCTCTTATCTCAGTGCATGTATCCAACCTATATTCTACTAGCTACCAAAAAAGTTCTGTCTGTCTGTCTGTCTGTCTGTCTGGTCTGTCTGTCTGTCTGTCTGTCTGTCTACAGTTGAACCTGTGGTGGGACCACCAGTCTTAAGTGTATTCCTGTCTTGAACGACCGTCATGTAATCCTCCCGAGCAACTTTCAATGTTAAATTACCTGTCCTGAGTGCCCAGCCCAACACGACCAACGACCACTTAAAACTTGTCCAAATTGTAAAATTTTCCGGCCGTGTGCTACCAAATAAGTTTACCGTGGCACCGGAAGACCAGCCGGTGCTCAAGTACCAATAACTTTCTCCCTTTATGTTGTCTTTGGAAACCGAATTTATGACACTGATTATGACAAGTGCGGGGATTAAAATTAATTGTTTGCCAATTATAATCAATGCATGCACTGATTGAGGCTAATTGGATTGTTCTGTCATAACTCATGACGCGACTTAGTGTTTGAATAGGCGCGAGAAAATACCGAACGAATTACAGTCCTCTCGTCTCTTTGCACTTGTCTTAGAACAAGAAAATAGCCCAGCCTTACTTGTCTAAGTAATACTTAATTTGTCAAAATGAATATACACCTCAGATATACCTCTCTGTTATTTTGGAGAAAAAAGCATAAAAAAAAATGGCTCAGGGGAACAAATATTTTCTTTTTTCAATTTGTGATGTTTTTTTAGCAGAATGATCATTTCCTAGGAGTAACTCTTGAAGGAACTGGGAGCAAATTCTTTCCTTCAAGTGTAGCTCTTGTTAACCTTTGTCCTGCTGAATATTTAAATATGTCACACCCACTACTGATTATCAGCCAATCAGATTACTTGATGCAAATTATTGCAACAAATACATAAACTCGATGGCAAACAATGAAGATCCTGATCAGATGGCTTCTTCAGAAGCCATCTGATCTGGATCTACATTGTTTCAAAGATAAGGCATATCCGGGCTCAGCAGGACAAGGGTTAAGAAAGGAACTGAAAGCCAGGTAAGCGACTTCATTTTTCCAAAAGAAAGCTCGCTTTACATGATGCAAATGTTTCCGTTCTACATAATAGAGGTACATAAATATATTTGAATATATAGACGTCTGTTTCATGACCCTGCACCATATTTTTCCTTGGACAAGTAATTTTAAATTTTTCAAATGTCCATGGACAAGATGGTCATAGTATAAACCTGTATTAAGCAAGCACCTAAGGCATGACCAAAAGGTGCTTGCTTAAGACAGGTGCTTGCTTAATACAGGTAAAATTTTACATATGCCTTTTGGGGGAATTGAATGCCTGCTTGCTTAACCCATTTCAGACTGGAAACCCCTAAACGGGTACCGTGGCAAACAGTGCAGACCCAGATCAGACGCCGCAGAACACGGCGTCTGATCAGGGCCTACACTATTTGCAAAAATTTCAGCCATTTTCCAAATCAATTTTGAAGAAAATACAACTTGACACCCCTAAATTTTGAAATGGACTCCTGTTGTATATAAGGAGAAAGATTCCATTTGGTACAAAAAGGGTTAAGACAGGCTGCTTGCTTAAACTAGAGAAAGTGACCAGTGGGTCACGTATACCCCCGGCCAGCGTCACCCTCTGATATATCTTTCGAGCTTGTATGTGATATGAATGAAGTCAAGAAGCTATAAGAATCTATAAATGTGCTTGTAAAAGCTAAACCAAACATAAAATTTCTAAATGGACCAAGGGAGTGAGGGCATCAAATAGAACATACAGGCATCTATAAACTTTGACATAAAACTTTAATCAAATGCAAAAATTTCTGAGTCCGTGACCTTGAGGTCAAGGTCACCATGGGTGGGCGAAGGGACATGCATCATGAAATCATTTATCAAAAATGAAAAGAATCTAACATGTGGTTACAGGCATATCAGCCATGAAAAAGGTTTAACACAAAACTTTGACATAAAAGTAGATGAACAGACAGACAGACAGCCCACCCAGGGGCTTGACCCAGAGGCTTAGATATTCCATATGAAAGGTAATGCTATAGAGATATCCTTTACCAAACATGAAGAGAATCTAACATGAGGTTACAGAGATATCAGCAATGAAAAAGGTTTAACACAAAACTTTGATGTAAAATTAGATGAACAGACAGACAGCCCACCCAGGGGCTTGACCCAGGGGCTTAGATATTCCATATGAAAGGTAATGCTATAGAGATATCCTGTACCAAATATGAAGAGAATCCAACCTGTGGTTACAGAGATATGAGCAATCAAAAAGGTTTAACGCAAAACTTTGACGTAAAGGTTGACGAACGACCGAACGAACGAACATACGAACGAACCAACGAACGGACGAACGGACGGAAAGACGAAAACTATATACCCCCTGACATACTTCGTATGCCGGGGGTATAATGAGGTGGCCACTAAAACAGGTTTTACTGTATTTTCGTATTTTCCACAGCTCTGCATAAAGTGTTATAGTGTCTTTCTCACCAACAGTTAAGGTCAATACGAAGATTGATTTAAAGACTCATCCGAAAGTCTGGAGAAGCCCTAGATTGAACCCACAAAAAGTGTGACAGATTTGCACATAATTATATACCAGAATCCCCATTTTCGGGGAGGAGAAATACACATGTTTGTTTGTTTGAACTGAGGTTTAACATCCCTATCAACACTATTTAGGTCATTTTGGAAACATTGCTTCCAATTTTGTGGGACTTTTACCCGACACTGAGATGAAATGACATCTGAAATAGACGTCTGCTACAGCTGTGACTGGCGTTAAATGGTGAACACTTTTGCATGTTACCATCAAAATGTTGGGGAAAAAACGTCAGCATTGGGACATTCTGACACATATTAGTGTGATTTATATAAGCTAAGTTTCATTGTTGCCTTGGATCAATATCTTTTGTCAGCGCGTCTGCTGATTATGACAAATGAGTGTATAGACATAACTGGAGAGAACCTCAAGTGAGTGGTCATTTCATATAAAATTTATGAAGTGAGGCTTTGGCTAGTTCCATAATTTTCAAATAAAATTACAACAGTAGAACCGATCATACATTTACCATGACTGAGTAGAACCAGTTTTTGACTCCCTAAGGAATTCCTCTACGTAAAGAAGTAGAGCGGGATAATTAAGGAGATTTTTTACTTTTATCTTGTAAATGTATGCTCGATGAGGCGATTCTAATGAGCAGACACAGCTTACATTTACTTTTTATAGAACACCAAAAAGATGTCCCAAAATTAACCCCCGTTTTGCCTCCTGTCAGCAAGCCTCAGTGGCTCGTACAAACCCTGTCTCGAACAGATTTTCAAGGTCCCCCATTAAACTTCGACTGTATATGAAATTCATGAAATGAGCCATTGTCAAGACCATAAATTTAATTTATGTACACTCTCATTGCATTAACACAAAAAAACCCTTAAAGTTATCATATTTACCTTAAATATTCAGACCCCTCAAATCCTTACAAAACTTGTTCTAAAATTTGAACAAGTACAATTTACTATGTGATGCTGTGTCTGAAAACAGCTTTGTTTGTTCTAATTGAGATTTAACGTCCTTGTCAACACAATTGAAAAAGGGGTCTGCTCTTGAAGGAAAGAATTTGCTCCTCAGGAGCAAATTCTTTTCTTTAAGAGTTGACCCCTGTAGACATGGGAGACAAAATTCCTTTTGCATTTGCAAGAGTTGCCTCGCCAGAAGGTGTATCCATTCCTCTGATGTTCAGAATTTCTGATGATAAATGATGGCATTTAAACATATTTTAAGAACTTCGTAACAAAGGATAACAAAGCTAAAAGTACGTACCACGTCTAAAATAGGAATGCATCCAATATGAGCGATTATCTTACAGGCAATACATTTCTTTCTTGGGCCAGTTTTCTGAAGAAGAAAAAAAGAAAAATACAAAATTAAATGCATTAACTCTTAAGGCATCATGGAAAATATTTGCTGAAAAATGTGAAAAGCAGCTATTGCAAATATTAGACATTTTACTTGCTAGAACATGTAACAATTTCATCAGCAACAAAATTGTTAAGCTCATGATGCTTTGAACATATAGGCCCAGAATATCAGGTACTACACTTGCCCGAGCAGTTAACACTTTGGCCACTAACCTGCTTGTTAAGCTAATGATGCTTTGAACAACTGGGACAAGAATATCAGGTACTACACTTGCCAGAACAGATATCACTTTGGCCACCAATATGCTTGTTAAGCTAACAATGCTTTGAATAAATGGGCCCAGAATATCAGGTACTACACATGCCAGAACAGATAATACTTTGGCCACTAACCTGCTTGTAAAGCTAATGATGCTTTGAACAACTTGGATCAGAATATCAGGTACTACACATGCCAGAACAGATATCACTTTGGCCACCAATATGCTTGTTACGCTAACAGTGCTTTGAACAACTGGGCCCAGAATATCAGGTACTACACATGCCAGAACAGACAATACTTTGGCCACCAATGTGCTTGTTAAGCTAACAATGCTTTGAACAAATGGGCCCAGAATATCAGGTACTACACATGCCAGAACAGATATCACTTTGGCCACCAATATGCTTGTTAAGCTAACAATGCTTTGAACAAATGGGCCCAGAATATCAGGTACTACACTTGCCAGAACAGATATCACTTTGGCCACCAATATGCTTGTTAAGCTAACAATGCTTTGAACAAATGGGCCCAGAATATCAGGTACTACACATGCCAGAACAGATATCACTTTGGCCACCAATATGCTTTGAACAACTGGGACCAGAATATCGGGTACTACACTTGCCAGAACAGGTAACACTTTGGCCACTAACCTGCTTGTTAAGCTAACGATGCTTTGAACAACTTGGACCAGAATATCAGGTACTACACTTGCAAAAACAGATAATACTTTGGCCACTAACCTGCTTGTTAAGCTAACGATTCTTTGAACAACTGGGACCAGACTATCAGGTACTACACATGCCAGAACAGACAATACTTTGGCCACTAACCTGCTTGTTAAGTTAACGATGCTTTGAACAACTGGGACTAAAATATCAAGTACTACACATGCCACAACAGGTAACACTTTGGCCACTAACCTGCTTGTTAAGCTAACGATGCTTTGAACAACTGTGTCCAGAATATCAGGTACAACACTTGCCAGAATAGATAATACTTTGGCCACTAACCTGCTTGTTAAGCTTACGATGCTTTGAACAACTGGGACTAAAATATCAAGTACTACACTTGCAAGAACAGGTAACACTATGGCCACTAACCTGCTTGTTAAGCTAACTATGCTTTGAACAACTGGAACCAGAATATCAGGTACTACACTTGCCAGAACAGATAATACTTTGGCCACTAACCTTCTTGTTAAGCTAACGATGCTTTGAACAAACAACTGGGACCAGAATATCAGGTACTACACATGCCAAAACAGATAATACTTTGGCCACTTACCTGCTTGATAAGCTAACGATGCTGTGAACAAACAACTGGGACCAGAATATCAGGTACTACACTTGCCAGAACAGATAATAATTTGGCCACTTACCTGCTTATTAATGATGCTTTGAACAACTGGGACCAGAATATCAGGTACTACACATGCCAGAACAGATAATATGTTGGCCACTAATGCACTTGTTAAGCTAACAATGCTTTCAACAGATGGGCCCAGATCACTAGTTAGATGCACTTCAAACTGAGCCTGTTCAAATTTAGAGAAATTACGGTATAAAGTTTTCCTGATGTAATTTTTTAGGATAGACCTCACATTGTTAATTCAACAAAAGATGGACAGAACAGATAATATGTAATAAATGGAAAGTTTTAGACAGTTTCATCTTCGGATATTTTCCAAAGCTTGACAATCCCAGACTAGAATCAATTCACTCAGACCTTAAAGAACTCAGCACTGCTGAAGCAGATGACACTTTCAAATAAGTTTCTTATTTTTGGGATAAAATGAGGTGTGAGATTTTATCCAAATCGTCTGCTTGGGAGACGAAAGCAGATAATTCCCTTGAATTGTCATGTCTCAATTTTTTTCCCTGGAAAAAATTAAAGACAGAATGTTGTCTGCTCGTTTTTTTTCTTGGCACTTTAGGGGTTAAATAGACAATCAGGAAGTTCGGCATAGCAAGAAGACTATATCTGTCCCGATAACTAGCATTTCTGAATCCAAAATGGAAAACAGCAAGTTGAATGTTCATAAACATTATTCAAATTATCTTGTTCTACATAACTCAAGTCTGAATTGAATCTTTAGCCCACCAATCACAACAAATCACCTCCAAACTTATTTTTAAAGTAATTAGCGTGAACAGAGTGGACCCAGATCAAGGAGCAGTCTGATCAGGGTCCACAAAGTTTGCCTGCATGCAAAAATATGTTTGAAAAGTTTGCCAAGAGACGCAGTAGACGACAAAAACAGACAACATTTTCAGCGCAGCTTTTCTTGGCGTCTTGGGGGTTAATGCTGTAAGGACCTCAAGAATAATTTCTAAGCAGCTCTAATTCAGACTGATGGTCTTAGTTTCTAGCTGGGGGTAAAGATAGCCCGAGGGAGGTTAAAGTTAGCCCATGCCATCTTTACCCCTTGAGCCATCCGCTCTCCCAACTCAGAGACACAACAGCAGGGGTTGGGGAGGGGGGCTTCAGAGTAAACAGTTACATTCTGTGGCCTCTCATCTGGGTTACACTGTTTGCCATCATGAAAACACGCCTACTGGTATATATTTCTGACCCCATTAAATCCTACTTTTATATAGTGAAACTGGGGTTTACAGGGGTAAATCTTATTTTTCTTATTTCTGCTCTAAAATATAGATTGTAAGTACTCGATAGAACCGCCTCGATGAGGCAGTTTTAATGAGTATCCACAACCTATATTTGGAGCAGAAATAAGAAAAATATCACAATGTTTCACCTAAAAATATTTGATTTTTCGATGGTAAATTTTGCAATGTTTTTATATAGGCGTGTTTTCGTAATTTCAGACCTGTCTGTCCGAATACATATGGTAAATACGGTAAACCCTTCATAGACTCAAACCTACCCTATCTCAAACAATATGTCATGGTCCCAAATTTAACCCTTATCTTCTTGTTCACGACAACCCCTTTCTTTGCAATCAGTATAGATCCAGAACAGATCGCTTCTGAAGAAGCCATCTGATCAGGATCTACACTGTTTGGCATTCAGTTTATGAATTTGTAGCAATAAATTACATCAAGTAATCTGATTGGTTGATAGACAGAAATGGGTGTGGCTTAAATGAATATTCAGCAAGAGAAGGGTTAAGTGTTCCAGCCATAGTCACTTATGAATGGTACTTACAATACAGTCTTGTTCCATGGCATAGCAATAGTCTCCTGAGGCATTCGTGTCCACCCACAAATGTTCACTGTTGACGGCTTGGTCCTGTAAATCAGAGAATCTTTAATTAGAAACAATGGCTACAACCAGAGGTGTCTGATAAAGCTTAACCCATGAAATGCCAATCATGACGATTGTCGTCTGCTTTGTCATCTGCCTGTTACTTTTAAAGTCATTTTTACAAACAGTGAGGACCCAACAAATCAGACTGTTCCTCTTGGACTTGGGCTTCTCAATATTTTTAGACAAGTCTTTAAATGTAGGAGGAGTTATCTGGAAACGAAATGTTTAGAAAAATCTATGAAAGGGTATAACTCTGTTAATATTTGGTGGACCATAACCTCAAATGAATATGGGCATAACTCTGGCAATAAGTGGTGGACTGTAACCTTGAAATATGCGCTGCTCCAAATCACAGTCCAACTATACGTAAAGTTTCAGCTTCATCAGATGTATAATGTAGGAGTTATCTGGAAACGAAATGTTTAGAAAAATCTGTGAAAGGGGCATAACTCTGGTAATATTTGGCGGTCCATAACCTCAAAATAATATGTACTGTTCCTAATCATGGTCGTATGATATGTTAAGTTTCAGCTTCATCAGATGTAAAATGTAGGAGGAGTTATCTAGAAAGAAATTAGAACAAGAGCACCGCAAGCGGGTGCCAACGCTCGTCTGCAGTTTCTTTTAGAAAACAAAAGTTCTAAGTCAAATCAAATTGCAAGATGGAGTTATAAAACTTGTAGGGAATGTAGCTCTTGTGATGGTGAGTATGTGTATGAAGTTTCATGAAGGTAGGCCGAATACTTTTGGAAATATGGTCAAGGTTAAGTTTTTTGGTTAATTTTTCGAAAAATAGGTCAAAGTTCAAAGGTCAAGGTCACAGGTCAAAAAGCGTGGTATGACTGAAAAGGTCTTGTCCCAAGGAACATTCATGTGAAGTTGGAAGGCTCTGTTGTGAATAGTATTGAAATAAGAGACAAAAACAATTTAAAAATGACGGAGAGAAAAGGGGAGATAATTCAATCAAATTGCAAGATGGAGTTATAAAACTTGTAGGGAATGTAGCTCTTGTGATGGTGAGTATGTGTGTGAAGTTTCATGAAGGTAGGCCAAATACTTTTGGAAATATGGTCAAGGTTAAGGTTTTCGGTTAAATTTTCGAAAAATAGGTCAAAGTTCAAAGGTCAAGGTCACAGATCAAAAAGTGTGGTATCACTGAAAAGGTCTTGTCCCAAGGAACATTCATGTGAAGTTTGAAGGCTCTGTTGTGAATAGTATTAAAATGGGAGCAAAAAATGTGTTTCAGCAAAAAAATTGGAAAAGGGGAGATAATTCAGCCAAAATCAACAATGTTGTTATGGTCCTTGGTCAAAATGTAGCTCTTGTGATGATGAGTGTGTGTATGAAGTTTCATGAGGCTAGGTCTAATACTTTTTAAGTTATAGCCAAGGTTAAGTTTTTTTTGGAACGACGCAGGACGATGCAGGACGACGCAGGACGACAACGCAGACGCCGGAGTGATGACAATAGCTCGAAAGTTTTTTTTCAAAAAACAGACGAGCTAAAAATCTGTGAAAAGGGCATAACTCTGGTAATATCTGGCAGACTGTAACCTCAAAATAATATATGCTGTTCCACATCATGGTCTTACTGTATGTAAATTTAAAGCTAAACCGGATGTAAAATGTAAGAGGAGTTATCCGGAAACAAAATGTTTACAGAAATTTTCAAAGGGGCTATTATTATTTGGTGAACGGTAACCTCGAAACAATATCATGGTCTAACTACATATGAAGTTTCAGCTTGATGGGATGTAAAATGTAGGAGGAGTTAGCCGAAAATGAAAAGTTTACAAAACAAGAGGGCCATGATGGCCCTGGATCGCTCACCTGATCCATATGATAGAGTAACAAGTGGGCCTCGGGGAGGGCCATTATTGACCCCAGGGCTACAATGTGCATAATGTTGAGGGATGTCTAAAAAGGTGAAGCTTCATACCAAATATCAACAAAGGCTATAATTTGAACAATCTTGGCAAAGGTCCACTAGATGAAACTACACACAAAATATCAAAGACCTAGGACTTGGGGTTTCAGAGAAGAAAATTTTTTAAATCTATTCCCTACATTAGCCTATGTAAAACCAAATGGCCCGGGGGCGAGGGCATTTTTGGCCTCAAGGCCATAATTTAAACAATCTTGATAGAGGTCAACTAGATGAAGCTTCACACCAAATATCAAAGACCTGGGCCTTGCTGTTTCAGAGAAGAAGATTTTCAAAGATTATCTCTATATATAAGTCTATGTAAAACCAAAGGGCCCCGGGCCGGGGGCTATAATTTGAACAATCTTGGTAGAGGTCCACTAGATGAAGCTCCATACCAAATATCAAAGACATGGGCCTTGTGGTTTCAGAGAAGAAGATTTTTAAAGAATTCCCTATATAAGTCTATGTAAAACCAAAGGGTCTCGGGGCGGGGGGATTTTTGGCCCCAGGGCTATAATTTGAACAATCTTGAAAGAGGTCTACTAGATGAAATTTCACACCAAATATCAAAGACCTAGGCCTTGTGGTTTTGCAGAAGAAGATTTTTAAAGATTTTTCCTATATAAGTCTATGCAAAACCAAAGAGACAGGGGCGTTTTTGGTCTCAGGGCTATAATTTGAACAATCTTGGTAGAGGTTCACTAGATGAAGCTTCAAACCAAATATCAAAGACCTAGGCCTTCTGGTTTCAGAGAAGAAGATTTTTAAAGATTTTCCCTATATAAGTTTATGTAATACCAAAGGGCCCCAGAGCAGGGACATTTTAGGCCCCAGGGCTATAATTAGAACAATCTTGGTAGAGGTCCACAAGATGAAGCTTCATACCAAATATCAAAGACCTAGGCCTTGTGGTTTCAGAGAAGAAGATTTGTAAAGATTTTCCCTATATAAGTCTATGTAAAACCAAAGGGCCCCGAGGCGGGGGCATTTTTGGTCTCAGGGCTATAATTGAACAATTTTGGTAGAGGTCCACTAGATGAACCATCATACCAAATATCAAAGACCTAGGCCTTGTGGTTTCAGAGAAGAAGATTTTTCAAGATTTTCCCTATATAAGTCTATGTAAAACCAAAGGGCCCCGGAGTGGGGGCATTTTTAGCCTCAGGGCTATAATTTGTATAATCTTGGTAGGGGTCCACTAGGTGAAGCTTCATACCAAATATCAAAGACCTGGGCCTTGCGCTTTCAGAGAAGAAGATTTTTAAAGATTTTCCCTATATAAGCCCATGTAAAACCAAAAGGCCCTGGGGCAGGGGGGGGGGGGGGGGGGGGGGGGGACCTGGGCCTTGTGGGGTGAAGCTTCATACCAAATATCAAAGACATCGGCCTTACGGTTTCAGAGAAGAAGATTTTTAAAGATTTTCCCTATATAAGCCCATGTAAAACCAAAGGGCCTCGGAGCGGGGGCATTTTTGGCCCCAGCACTATAATTTGAACAATCTTGGTAGGGGTCCACTAGATGAAGCTTCATACCAAATATCAAAGACCGGGGCCTTGCTGTTTCAGGGAAGAAAATTTTTAAAGATTTTCCCTATATAAGCCCATGTAAAACCAAAGGGCCCCCGGAGCGGGGGCATTTTTGGCCCAAGCACGATAATTTGAACAATCTTGGTAGGGGGTGCACTAGATGAAGCTTCATACCAAATATCAAAGACCTGGGCCTTGCGGTTTCAGAGAAGAAGATTTTTAAAGATTTTCCCTATATAAGCCCATGTAAAATCAAAAGGCCCCAGTGTGGGGGTTGGGGGGGGGGGGGGGGCGTGGGGTTTCCTGGGCCTTGCAGGGTGAAGCTTCATACCAAATATCAAAGACCTGGGCCTTACGGTTTCAGAGAAGAAGATTTTTAAAGATTTTCCCTATATAAGCCTATGTAAAACCAAAGGGCCCCTGAGCGGGGGCATTTTTGGCCCCCGCACTATAATTTGAACAATCTTGGTAGGGGTCCACTAGATGAAGCTTCATACCAAATATCAAAGACCTGGGCCTTGCAGTTTCAGAGAAGAAGATTTTTAAAGATTTTCCCTATATAAGCCCATGAAAAACCAAAAGGCCCCGGGGCAGGGGGGGGGGGGGGGGGGAGGGGGGGGGGACCTGGGTCTTGTGGAGTGAAGCTTCATACCAAATATGAAAGACATGGGCCTTACGGTTTCAGAGAAGAAAATTTTTAAAGATTTTCCCTATATAAGCCCATGTAAAACCAAAGGGCCCCGGGGCGGGGACATTTTTGGCCCCAGGGCTATAATTTGAACAGTCTTGGTAGGGGTCCACTAGATGAAGCTTCATACCAAATATCAAAGACCTGGTCCTTACGGTTTCAGAGAAGAAGATTTTTAAAGATCTTCCCTATATAAGCCCATGTAAAACCAAAGGGCCCCGGAGCGGGGGCATTTTTGGCCCCAGCACTATAATTTGAACAATCTTGGTAGGGGTCCACTAGATGAAGCTTCATACCAAATATCAAAGACCTGGGCCTTGCGGTTTCAGAGAAGAAGATTTTTAAAGATTTTCCCTATATGAGCCTATGTAAAACCAAAGGGCCCCGGAGCAGGGGCTTTTTTGGCCCCAGCACTACAATTTGAACAATCTTGGTAGGGGTCCTATAGATGAAGCTTCATACCAAATATCAAAGACCTGGGCCTTACGGTTTCAGAGAAGAAGATTTTTAAAGTTTTTCGCTATATAAGCCCATGTAAAACCAAAGGGCCCCCGTGCGGGGGCATTTTTGGTCCCAGCACTATAATTTGAACAATCTTGGTAGGGGTCCACTAAATGAAGCTTCATACAAAATATCAAAGACCTGGGCCTTGTGGTTTCAGAGAAGAAGATTTTTTAAGATTTTGGTGAAAAAAATCTATTTTTGGCTCCTGTGACCTAGATGTGCAACAGACCAGAACCATTTGAACAACTCTGAGAGGGGACCACCTAAGGATCATTCCTGTGAAGTTTGGTCAAAATCCGATCAGTGGTTTAGGAGGAGATGTCGTTTAAAGAAATTGTTTACGGACGCACGGACGCACGGACGGACGCACGGCGGACGACGGACAAAAAGTGATCCCAAAAGCTCACCTCGTCACTACGTGACGTTGAGCTAAAAATTGAAAGGGGCATAACTCTATTATAATTTGGTCGACCATAACCTCGAAAGAATATGCGCTGCTCCACATTATGGTCTAAATATGTATGAAGTTCCAGCCTGATTGGATGTAAACTGTAGGAGGAGTTATCCGGAAACAAAAAGTTTACAGACGGACGGACAGATGGACGGATGCCGGGGGGCATAACATAATATGACCCGCTTTTCAAACGGGCATACAAAAAGAGATGAAAGTGAGGGACAGGGGAAGAGGAGGAAAATAAACGGAAATGTAGACATAGAGGAAATAACAACAGTTTTATTCTTGAAGATGGCATAAACCTATCTTACGTAAATTAAAGACAGAAAATAAAATTTGATAAAAATCTAGAAATTTATTTTTCTCTAGCCTCAGTGGAAGCCTGACATATTAATCCTTAAAACGCTGAGAAAATCTGAAAATGCCATCTGCTTATGTCGTCTGCTGAATCTTCTTGCAAACTTTTAAAAATATTTTTGCATACAGGCAAACAGTGTGAAGCCAGATCAGACTGCTCCTACAGGAGCAGTCTGATCTGGGTTCATACTGTTTGCAAAAATGACTTTTAAAGTAACCAGCAGACGATAAAGCAGACAACACTTGTCGTGATTGGCATCTGACGTATTCATCAGAACTGTCAACATCTAAACTAAAAGAGCTGCTGTGTAAGCTCAAAATTTAATGAAGAAGAAAATTTCCAATTTTGCAGTTAATCCTAAATAGACAGGGATTTGTCAAAGGATTGGCCCAACATCAATCATCAAAATCTAATTATATGCAGCTATTTCTAATAACTAGGGCACCAGAAGAAACTAGAGGAACTAACACTAAAGGTGATGATTAATACCCCCTTCTCAATACTTGACACAGAAAGCAAACATAAACAGTGTCCACTGAGTCGATTCAGGGGCAATAACTCCATAATTGTTATACAGATTCTCCTGAAATTTGCGCCTCGCACATAGACTTATCCTAGTGAATAAGTATGCCAAGTATCTATTGAATCCGACTGGTAGTGAAGGAGGAGTTCAGTGGACAAGGTGTCTGCAAGCAAATCAGGGTCAAGAAAGTATGTTTCAAATTGATTCAGGGGCCATAACTCCATAATTATGGGACAAACTTTAGTGAAATTTGCGTCTTGCACATCTACTCCTCCTGGTGAACAATTATGGCAAGTATCAATTGAATCCGACTGATAGTGAAGGAGACGTTCGGTGGACAAGGTTTTTTAGCACATTTTTTAGCAAATCAAGGGTCATAACTCGGTAATTATGGGACAAACTTCAGTAAAATTTGCGTCTTGCACATCTACCCCTCCTGGTGAACAATTATGGCAAGTATCAATTGAATCCGACTGATAGTGAAGGAGGAGTTGAGCGGACAAGGCTTTTTAGCACATTTTTTAGCCAATCAAGGGCCATAACTCCACAATTATGGGACAAACTTTAGTGAAATTTGCGTCTTGCACATCTACCCCTCCTGCTGAACAATTATTGCAAGTATCAATTGAATCCGACTGATTGTGAAGGAGGAGTTGAGAGGACAAGGTTTTTTAGCACATTTTTAGCAAATCATGGGCCATAACTCCGTAATTATGGGACAAACTTTAGTGAAATTTGGGTCTTGTACATCTACCCCTCCTGGTGAACAATTATGCAAGACCCTATCAATTGAATCTGATTGGTAGTGAAGGAGGAGTTGAGCGGACAAGGTTTTTAAGCACATTTTTAGCAAATCAAGGGCCATAACTCCATAATTATGGGACAAACTTTAGTGAAATTTGTGTCTAGCACATCTACCCCTCCTTGTGAACAATTAGGGCAAGTATCAATTGAATCCAACTGATTGTGAAGGAGGAGTTGAGCGGACAAAATTTTGCAGACAGACGGCCCAACAAACCAACCAACCAACCAACCGACAGGCTGATTCCAGTATACCCCCTCCAAACTACATTTGCGGGGGTATGATAAATCATGTATCACAAAGACCCTTTTGCTGTACTTCATACAGTAAATTGAAAAGTGTGGTTTGCAATTACATGATTAGGGTTTGTTTGTTTGCTTGTTTGTTTGTTGAAACGTTTTCTTAACTGATAAATTGTTAAATCTTTCGAGGGATATAGCTTCAAGAGTTATTGGGCTTTGGCCCTGATTCCAGTACAAAATACACTGGTGCCCAATGTTACATACCAAGTTTCATGATAATGGGACCATTGTTTCGGGAGAAAAAGGGTTTTACCTTATATGGGCATGGCAGCCAAATTGGTCATGTGACCAAACTCATATTAATTGTGGTAATTTTCATTTCCTTGTCTACAAATTGCCCAGTTGTTTCTGAAGAAAATAAGTTACACTTTTTAGAGCTGAATGACCTCGGGCAAAGGTCAAGGAATGACCTTTACCTTTTAAACCCCTGTCACACCAGGGCTGCGTTCTCATGGCGTCCAAGAAAAATGCAGAACGCCGAGGTGCGCGCAGTACGATCGCAAACATCGCCGTAGCAACGCAGTGGCGTCGCCAGTAGACGCGTTGGGATCGCATAGAACGCCAGGCGACGGCGCGCATTTTGAGCATGCTCAAAACAAACGCCGTCGCTCGGCGTTCTGATCAGAGCGCAGTGAGGTCGCCGTAAGGTTGCCATAGCAGCGCAGTAAGGTCTCCTACAACGCTACAGGAGCTCGGCAGGGGCGCACAGAGGTCTCCTACAACGCCGTATAAGCTCCGCTTGTATAATTGATTAACTGATTGATTGATTTTATATTTAACGTCCCAGTCAACACTGTATAGGTAATTTTGGAGACGTTGCTTCCAATTTTGTGGGACTCTTACCCGACTTTGAGATGAAATGACATCTCAAGCCCTGTCGCCCAATGGAACCAATAGAGTTTACACGTATAAGCATGTTTACACCAATAGAGTTTACACGTATCTCGCACCGCTTTGCCTGGGCAGGCTTAGATCCTCTAAGCGGTTTACAGTATTCATGTGAGGTTGGTTTCAGCTCTGCTAGGAAGCATTATGCAGCCCATCTATTTCTTCCAGTCCCGATGGGAGGGGCCGCCCGCTTGTATAAACAGTGGCTAGAGTAGAGTTTGATTGTGTACTGTCCCGAAACAAGTACTTTTGAGGTGACATATTCCGGGTAAGGTAATGGCGGTGGACTTGCTCCTGCTTGCGGTGATTGCGGTGGACTTGCTTCCGACGGCACAGGAGTACTGGTAAACCGCTTAGGGGATCTAAGCTTGCCCAGGCAAAGGGGCGCGATTCGGACCATCCGTGCTTATTAACCCTATTAGTTTCATTGGGTGACAGAGATTGAGATGTCATTTCATCTCAATGTCGGGTAAAAGTACCACAAAATTAGCAGCAACTTCTCCAATATGACCTATAATGTGTTGATGGGACGTTAAACCTCAAATCAAACAAAACTGTTCGACTGATGAAGATGTCTGTTTACACTTTGAGAACGTCTTTAACATGTGAGCGCCGTAAGAGCGCAGTGCACGCATTGAGAGCGCCGTAAAAGCGCAGTGCACGCATTGTGAGCGCCGTAAAAGCGCAGAGGAAGCGCCGTGAGAGCGCATTGAATCGCCATCAAGAACGCCGCAGGATCGTGATAGATCACCATGTAAGCTCCGTAGCAACGTCTTGGTCGCTGTAGGGACGCCATGACAGGTCAATGTTTACAAAAATATCCCATATTTCATGCGATCTCGCGGCGTTCTGGAAAATTATACAACGCCGCCCCATCGCAGTGAAAACGTGGCATAGTGTGACAGGGGCTTAATGCCCATGTAGTTTTATCCACTTAATAATGGATTTGCATCTACCAATTTTCAGATCTCAGGCTGCAATAGATTCCGAATAATACAGAGTTTAGATTTTTCATATACAAAAGTCTATTTGACCAAATTTGACCTTGGCTAAATAAGTCAGTCATCCAAGGGTCAACAAATTATGACCCCCCTCCCCGAGTCCCCAATGCTACATATCACGTTTCCTGTCAACCCCCCCCCCCCCCCCCCCCCCCGACCCCTCTAAAATCTGTTCAAGACAGAGGTAGTTCGAGCCACTGAGGGTTACTGACAGGATGCATAACGAGATACTTTTGGACATCTTTTTCAATATTCTATAATGAAAATGACTGTATGCTGTGTATACTCATTAGAATCACCTCATTGAGGTGATTCTAATGAGTACACACATCATACGTACAAAAATCTCCTGAATTACCCCGCCTATTTCTTATGTAGAGGATTTCCCTTGGGGCTTGAGAACAGGTTTGACTCAGCCATGGTAAACGAGCCATCGCTGTTCGAGCCATCGAAGTTCTGCTGTATGGTAGGGGTCCGTAAGATGAAGCCGCGTGCCAAGTATCAAATGCCTGGGATTCGATTTTTAAACCTTTCCCCTGTATAAGTGTATGTAATACAAGAGACCTCCAGAATGGAGCCGTTCTTGGCACCAGGGTTATAATTTGAACAACTCTAGTAGAACTCCAGAAGGTGAAGCTGGTTTCAGACAAGAAGATTTTTTTTAATGCTTTTCCTTAAATGGGTCATTGTTAAATTAGTGACCCTGGGGCTGTGTCATTTTTGACCCCAAGGCATAATTCGAACAACTTTGGTAGACTACTACCGATGATGTGGGACCCATATTGAGATGAAATGACATCTCAAGACCTATCCCCCCAAAGAAACAGCTAGGTTTTAAGGAAAGGTGTGACTCTCACCACTTTTCCTGGGCAGACTTAGATCTTCTTAGCGGTTTACCAGTTCTCAGTTTCAGTCGGTTTTAGCTCTGCAAGAAAGCATCATGCAGCCCAATCTATTTCACCAAGCCCTAATGCATACCTGCCAACTTTTCAAATTTTTCATGGGGGAGATTCTGCGTGTCACGGCATTTTTCGATGGAATAAAGCGCGGTGAATATTTTCCCCAAAATTTCCATGGGGGAGATTTTTTTTTCAAACTAGTATACCGTACACACTCCAGTCCACTACTACAATCAGAATCAAAGCGCCAAAGGCACTGAAATGACAGATTCTATGAGAAAATCAAAACACTGTGAAAACTTACAGACAACCTTTCTAAAGAGATAATAAAATTTAGAAAAGTAGTTCTGCAAATTCCATTGAATGATATGTTTGCAGATGTCTATACACAGGTGGTATCATGAAATGCCATTCGATGTTTCAAATTTTGGAAAGAAACTACTTACGTATGGCCTTCCTTTGTTTAGGTTTCCATTATGGTCTGGTCGCTTAATGTTTGTATTTCTTTCCATTTGGTGTCTTTTATGGATGGTGTAAGTTAATTGTATCAATTCCTGATCTTTGTTTTACTTCTACTTTACGTTTTCAAAACCAAACATTAAAATTCAAGTTTTAACAATACTACTGGCAATTAGTAACATTTTTGTCTGGTCGGTTGTGGATACCTCCCCCTACAAAAGATACTCTATTTTTCACAAAGAGATCGAAGGAGAAAGGCTGGTCAGTCCGGTACATGAATTCCATTGGCTTGAAGACATTTTTGAGTAAGAACAGCACTATAAACCCGCGCGTAATCCTGCTGGACTAGATATCCCGGATTCTGAGCGTAAACGAATAAATGGAACCATGTGAGGCCGACGCACTTGATTGATGTAACGTATCGCTGTTCGGTTAACGTCTCAGCCATGATCTTGAATGTTCTTAATGTCGCTAGCTACATGCAATAGCTCGACATACCATTTCGCTTATTCCATCCGATCTGTCATGCTCTATTACGCACGCGTCCCCTCGGCATACCTTACACCTATATGTCGAAACATCCCGAAGCGACAATCGGCGTGATTCACGCTGAAGTGCGATGTGTCACTGAAACGCATATCACGCGAGTCGCTTAGACGCCAATATACATGTACGTATTTCATGCACCAGCGTAAGTGTTCCGTACTGTGTCGACGTCTTAATTTTGGTCACGACAGGGACGTCTAGCTCTCAAAAGTGCATCGCATAAGGGCGACGACAGTGTCAGTGCTTATTAGTCGGAAGTTGAAACCATTTGTTTATTAACAGGTACAGTGTAGCAGATGCCGGCGGAAATCTGCTTAGACGTACTGACGTCGGTCTTCCGCTACGTCGACGTCCACTAGCGTCTTCTGTTGATAGTAAGATGTCGCTCCAACAGACAAATATATCACACACATGTGGCACCCAAAATCAGAGTCAACGCAATCCGCTTTCCGACCAGCTTCTAACTGTCCATTAGAAGCCTCCGTGATGTAGTGGTCATGCTACTCGCCTTGTAAACCAGGGATCGCAGGATCGATCCCGGACTTCTCCAGACTTTTGGATGTGTCTTTAAACCGAGGTATCGTCTCCGTATGACCTTAGCTGTTGGTGAAACGTAAAACTCAAACACTCACTCACTCTAACTGTCCAGGGTTTAATGAAAAATGTTGCAATACGTTCTCACTTGATGCTTTTTGAGAACAAAATACAATTTCTTCTTTTCTAGGCACGACCTTACATCACACATCAAAAGTTTGATCCTGAACATGTGGTTTCTATCAGTGCTGGTAAGAAGGTGGTACACAGGATCGCTGCCCCCCGCCCATAGGGGCTTAAAGAAATAGATGGGCTGCATGATGCTTCCACGCAAAGCTGAAACCGACCCGCACACGAGTACTGGTAATCTGCTTAGAGGATTTAAGCCTGTCCAGGCAAAGAGGTGGGAGTCGGACCGTCCATGCATATAAACCCTATTGGTTACATTGGGCGGCAGGGCTTGAGATGTCATTTCATCTCAGTGTCGGGTAAAAGTCCCACAAAATTGGAAGCAACGCCTCCAAAATGACCTATACAGTGTTGACGGGGACGTTAAACCTCAAATCAAACAAAACAAAACACAGGATCGTGGCCGGACTGGTAACCATACGTCATGGTTGATTGATTTAACCTTTTTAGCTTAAGGGCATGGTGCCTAAGCGTGTTGTAATCATGCAATCGTTTGGTTTCAAAATCAAAGCACCGAAAGTGTTGGTGGGATGTAGGTTGGGGTAAAAGTCCTGGGCTAAGATTAAACTGTTTAATTTAACTCTGAAATTCCAAACAAATAGTGAAGATTTTGTTAAGAAGCGCGTTCTGCAGCGTCCGAACTTGGTCTACACTGTTTGCCAAGCTCACCCTATGATTCCAGGATGACCTTCTTCAGTCTTATGGAATACTCTGATTTCACTGCGGCTATTTTCTGCAAGAAAAAGGTTATTCTAAAAAGTCAGTGATAGTCACGTAGACGTAGCTCTGAATCGCTTTTTTTATTAGTAACTTCGGGTCGAATGCCAAACAATCAACCCAAACATAGCCGAGTCGTTTGTCAGTCTTGGTTACATGTAAGTGTTATCTGTAAAATCTGCACTTGAACAAAATGTTTGATCTGGCAAACAATGTAGACTAAGATCAAACGCCACAGAACACGGTGCTGATCTTGTTCTACATTTTTTGCATCAGTTACTAAACTTCCGTTAAGTTTAAATGGATCAGTCCAAGTCCTCGTTCATGACCAGCCTGCATTTAGAGACAATCGGCATGAGTGTTGTCAGTGCTTTGATTTATTCACTGCCTTGAGTTTCTGGAGTGTACTCATCCATCACTGAAGTTGGGCTCGTCCATTCTGCTAAATATGGCACCTAGAATTATATCACAGGACCTACACTATTTGCATAGGTATCTGTACCATATTCCAGGGTTGAAAGGGACAGCCTTTCTCGCAAAGTCTGATATACACCTAGTTATAACTGACCTAGACTTGGCCTCGAATGTCGGAAAACCCATTAATATTCTGGTCTGCAGCTGACCGGCTGGTCTTTAAGGATTAAATATTGACAGCACTGTTAGAAAACAGTGTAAAACCTGAGCAGACGTCTGAGCAGGTGCCGCATTGATCTAGGTATACAGTCTCGCATGATGCAGCTGATTCATATGAAATGCTGAATATATTCTCTGAAAGGTAAGATAAAATCGTCAAGTCGTCCGCTTCAAAAGTTTGTATTGCGATTATAGGATGTACAATTTTGATAACTGCGCCTAACCGGACTACATTTTTGTGCGGACTCATATTTCTTTGGCGGTCAAAGCCGGAAGAAAGTCGTAAGAAAGCCGGAACTACTTTACAACACGCAGGACAGCTAGAAATGACAGATAGAATCTGTCATTAAAAATTGCATGTTTACATTTTATGTATTATCCAATAAATCACTGGTATAATACTTAAGCTTCAATAATTAACAGTATTTGCAATAACTAAAGATTGTCTGAATATATGATCTGTCTGAAATTAGGTTCTTTTACTCAGAAACAGTTTTCATGCAATTGCAAGGAGTGCTTAATGTTTGACTATAACAGCCTTTATTTTGAAAACAATAGTTTCTGAAGTGTTAGAACCCTCATTACCAAATAACAATACAATTCTTGGTTTGAGGGATAAAAACTACGATTTTCGTAGTCACGAAAATACGTGACATTGCTCATTCATAGGTAAATATTTACTTTGATTACATCTGGGAGAGATTAAATAATTGTTCAAACATACTTACATGAAAAGATCAGCAAAGGGCATCCCTGTTCATGCTCATATAGATTGAAAACTGTTGACAACTTGCATTTGTTTGTGGGTACCTGAGTACTGGGTAATTAGTTAAAAATAGTCAATACAGCTAAAAATATACTCAGGGGTTTTCCATCTCCAAAATAGATAGTGAAGAAATCTAAGATATTCCAAATGACTATCCGCAAACAATATGGCTGATAAAAATACCAAGCGTGAGGAGGTGGAAAAATCGTGATTTTTGCCTTATTTTGGCAACACGATCGTGAGGTCAAAATGCATTGAAAAATCGTGAAACTCACTCCTAATGGGTGAAAGTTGGCAGGTATGCTAATGGGCGGGAGCGCATTCCATTTGGTACAAAATGGCTAACCTTTAAGACGCTGAGAAAAACTACATCTGAAAAGTTTGTTTGCTTATGTCGTCTGCTGAATCTTTTTGTGAACTTTTTAAAAATATTTTTGCAGACAGGCAAACAGTGTGGATCCTGATCAGACTGCTTTTAAAGTAACTGGCAGATGACAAAGCAGACAGCAATTGTCGTGATTGGCATTTTATGGGTAAAACTGGCAAAGCATTAGCAAACACTTTTCATACAGGATGATAATGGTAATCACAAACAGTTTGTGAGAATTCAACATCAGAATGACTTGCTTAAACTGTCTGGTTAGGTCTTGTTGTCCATTATTCTTAGCAAATAGCATCATGCTTGTAACTTTATTGCATTTTTTAATGAAAATCATGTCTGGAGGAATTTCCAGGGAAAATCTCAATTTCATGACATTTCTGAATGTCATTTTTTTTGTAAGTCTGTGTATATTGACTTACTGGGCTAAGAATTAGACATTTTAATTAAATATTAAACAAAAGGAATGGCATCAAATGGAAGTCATCTCTCAGTCTGGGTGGAAGACTAATGTAATGTCATTTCAGCTAAGAAGAATATGTATAGAGGGAGACATTTATTTAATCAAAGCTCTTGTGATCAATAGCACTGGTGGGTTGATTATAGAAAAATGGTCCTGTATGGGGATTTAACCCTTGACCTGCTGAACATTTAAATATGCCACACCCACCACTGCTTATCAACCAATCAGACTTCTTAACTCTTATCCTGCTGTTCACGACAACCCCTATCTTTGCAAACAGTATAGATCCAGATCAGATGGCTTGTGAAGAAGCCATCTGATCAGGATCTACATTGTTTGACATTCAGTTTGTGAATTTGTAGGAATATATTACATCAAGTAATCTGATTGGTTCCAAGTCAGTGATGGGTGTGGCTAAAATGAATATTTAGCAGGATAAGGGTTAATGCAAATAATTGCAATAAATTCATAAACTGAATGATAAACAATGAAGATCCTGATCAGATGGCTTGATCTACATTGTTTTAAAGATAAGACATATCCGGGTTCAGCAGGACAAGGGTTAATCCTTAACCCTTTATGTACCAAATGGAATCTTCTCCTTATATATAGCAGGAGGAGTCCATTTCAAAATTAAGGGGTGTCAGGTTTTGTTTTCTTTAAAATTTGTTTGGAAAAAGGCGGAACATTTTGCAAACAGTGTAGGCTCTGATCAGACGCCACGTTCTGCAGGGTCTGATCTCGGCCTGCACTGTTTGCCAGGGCACCCATTTTGGGATTTCCGGTACAAAATGGGTTAAATTCCTGTGCTATAAACAAACAGTGTAGACCATGATTGGATGCCACTTTCTGCAGCATCTAATTTTGGTCTACACTGTTTGCCAAACCCAACACAGGAGTCCAGACTAGATCTATTCTACATAACAATAATAAGTCATCCCTTCAGGGTAAGTTTTACCATGACTGAAGCAAAACACTGGCCTGCAGAGGGTCGACAAAGTTTTAAAGCACTTTCGACATAGTGACCTATTTTTTTGATCTGACATGACCCTTTCTTGAATCTGACAAGACAAAAATCCTGATATATATAGCTTCATGAAGATAAATGCAAAACTGTGGCTTCTCATGGGTGAAGGGTCCCCGCCCATCTGGGCTTGAAGAAATAGATGGGCTGTATGATGCTTCCACGCAGAGCTGAAACCGGCCCCACACGAGTACTGGTAAACCGCTTAGAGGATCTAAGCCTGCCCAGGCAAAGCAGTGCGAGTCGGACCATTCATGCTTATTAACACTATTGGTTCCATTGGGCGACAGGGCTTGAGATGTCATTTCATCTCCATGTCGGGTAAAAGTCCCACAAAGTTGGAAGCAACGTCTCCAAAATGACATTTACAGTGTTGACGGGGACAATAAACCTGAAATGAAACAAACAAACTAGTGGGTGAACAAGGTCTTTTAGCAATTTGACCTAGTGACCTAGTTTTTGACCTGATATGACCAATATTCGAATTACCATGATATTATAAAGTCAAATACTCCAATAAAATTTCATAATTTGTTTGATTGAGGTTTACTGTCCCTGTCAACTTTATTAAGGTAATTTTGGAGACACTGCTTCCAATTTTGTGGAACTTTTACCTGATATTGAGATGAAATGACATCTCAATATACGCAGCCCCACTCGGCCCCCGCCCATCGGGGCTTCCACGCAGAGCTGAAACCGACCGCACATAAGTACTGGTAAACCGCTTAGAGGATCTAAGCCTGCCCAGGCAAAGCGATGCCAGTCGGCCCGTCCATGCTTAAAAACCCTATTGGTTTCATTGGGCGACAGGGCTTGAGATGTTATTTAATCTCAATGTCGGGTAAAAGTCCCACAAAATTGGAAGCAACGTCTCCAAAATGACCTATATAGTGTTGACGGGGACGTTAAACCTCAAGTCAAACAAACAAAACGCAGCCCACTGAAACCAATAGGTTTATAATTTTATGCATGGTCAGTCTGACTCACTCCACTTTGCCTGGGCAGGATTTGACCTTATAAGCAGTTTACCAGTACTCATGTGTGGTCAGCTTCAGCTCTGCATGGAAGCACCATGCAGCCCAATCTATGCAGCCCAATCTATTTCAGCCCTGATGGGCAGAGGCCCAATGTTTCATGAAGATTGCAGCAAAACTGTGGCCTCTAGGGGGTGAAAAAGTGCTCTTTATTAAGTTAATAAAACTTCAAAGTTGAAGAAATGTTATCAGTGCCCGGTAGCTCAGTTGGTAGAGCACTTGCCTTGTAAGCAAGGGGTCGCCTGTTCGAGTCCAGCTCTGGATGCATTTTTTTCAAAACTTAATTTCTTAAAGATTTATGTATTAAAGCAATTTGACCTAGTGACTTAGTTTCTGGTCTGACATCTAATATTTGAACTTGACCAAGATATTATCCTGACAAACTTTTTTGTATAGTTTCATGAATATTAAAGCAAAACTGTGGCTTCTAGAGGGTGAACAAGGTAATGAAAAATTTGACCTAGTGACCTTGTTTTTGAACAGACATAACCATTTTTCTTGCACATCCGACAAGGAAATCCGTGATTTTACCCTGGGATAGAAATTTATGTTCTGACCCTGGTGTTCCGACCCAAAATCGAATGTTCCCCCGTGTTTGATAAATGCACTGGTTGAATACGACCTCGTATGCGCCGTCGTTAAGGTTGACGTCATGCATGTTACGTGACGTCAGGAATGTTTAGTGGCGGACTTTGGTAACCGGAATGACTGCAGCATTAAAAATCCGCGTTAAAAATGAAAGGTATGCAAGAAACAGAATCCTATATGGGTGTGAGGGATGGATAAAAAAATGTGTCCCTCGGGATCACTGTCCAGCATCACTCGGCAAGCCTCGTGATGCCAGACAGTGACCCTCGGGATGGATTTTTCCATCCACCCCTCACACCCATATAAGATTCTTATATTCCAACTCTACCAAGATATCAACAAGACAAACAATCTGGTAAAATTTCATGTAGATTGAAGCAAACCTTTTGCCTCTAGAGGTAACCAAGCCTCAAAATGAAACCTATTGACCTAGTTTTGGATTTGACATGACTCGTATTATAACCTGTCCACGATCAAGACAAATATTCTGGTATAGAAGCAGAACTGTAGCCTCTATAAGGTGAACAAGGTTTTAAATGCAGTTTGACCTTGTGACCTAGTTTTTGACCCGACATGATGCATATTCAGATCTGACCCAGATATCATCAAGTCAAATATTCTGGTTAAGTTTCATGAAGACTGAAGCAAAACTGCAGCCTCTAGAGGGTGAACAAGGTAAATCTTGACAACGCACAAATGATGGCGGACTTACAATGGACACAGGTCCTGAAAAGATAAATATGATGTTGTGTAGAATACGTTAAAAAGATAAACTCAATTAACGGAAAATAGTATGGCTATAAATAACTGTTACCTGGAGTTTGTACAAATCAAAGATAGTCACATGGACATCAGCTATGTAAAGCTACTGCACTTATTAACTTTTGGTGACCTGACCAACAATGGACCCAAAAAGAGAGATACACCGCAAAACGAGTTTGCTGAACTTATGGTGCTTTGAACAACCCACATTTCACATCACTGAGAGACAGGGCAAAAACAATATGCCCCCACTATTGCTACCAGGGACATACGCACCATGTTTTATCCAAAACCATGTTAAAATGGACAGTGTCATAACAAGGTTGTGGTGTACTATGCTATATTAACCCTTATCCTGCTGAACAAATTAATAAGGCCACACCCATTACTGACCATCAACCAATCAAATTACTTGATTTATTGAATTTGTTCAAATTCACAAACTGCATATCAAACAGTGTAGATCCTGATCAGATGGCTTCTTCTGATGGCTTCTTCAGAAGCCATCTGATCTTGATCTACACTGTTTGCAAAGGTAGGGGTTGTCATGACCAGCGGGATAACAAGTACTAAATCTGCATTATTCAGCATTGTCATTTATGAGGGGAGTGGTGTAAATCTCAATATAAGGTCCCAAAATTTCAATATACAGCCACTTTTGTGTAAAAAACACACCTATATAATTTCTATTCCCATAAACCCCACTTTTATATAGTAAAACTGGGGTTTACAGGGGTATACAGTATTTTTCTTTTTTCTGCTCAAAAACATAGATTGTGTGTATTATGAATACCCACAATCTATGTTTTGAGAAGAAATATAAACAAGAGGCCCATGGGCCACTATGCTCACCAGAGCTCAGGTGGGCACTGCCAAATTGCAGCCATGTATTTTAACATGATATCATTTTAATCTGCCAAATGAACCCCCATATCCAAATGAGCATCAATGTGGACTCAGTATATGAAACATTAGGCCTTTTATGAAGTAGAGGGGGTGGGGCATGGACCCAATGGAGCCCTGGTTGGTATCACTAAATGTGTCTTATCACAAAGAACAAGAATATATATGGTTTAGCAGTGGGGATCTGCATGGCTGGAGATATAAGTGGAGGGGTTGGAGCATGCCCTGTCGTTCCCAGGAAAGCCCAAGATTGTTGTCCCTAAATGTGTCTCATCATAAGGACCAAGTATATATATGGTTTAGGGGTGGGAATCTGAACGGTTTCCAAGATATCCTTTCATGAAGTGGAAAGGAGAGGACTGGCCCCTGCGGACACCCCTACAGTAGGTGTGCTAATAATAAGGAACAAGAACATATATGAATATGGGGTGGGGATTTGAATGGTTACTGAAATATATGGCCTTTTATGAAGTGGAAGGGCGGGGCACATTGCCTCAGCACAAAGAGACCCCCAAGTTGGTGTGACTGAATGAGTCTTATCATAAGGAACAAGAATATATATGGTTTAGGGGTGGGGATCTGAACTATTTCTGAGATATGTGGCTTTTAATGAAGTCAAGCGGTGGAGCAAGGCCCGGGCATGCCCTGGGGACTCACAAGCTGGTGTCAATGAATGTGCCTTATCATAAGGAAGATGAATATATATGGTTTAGGGGTGGGGCTCTGAACAGTTTCTGAGATATAAGGCCTTTTGTGAAGTGCAGGGGTGGGGCAAGGCCCAGGGAGACCCCCAGGTTGGTGTCAATGAAAGTGTCTTATCATAAGGTACAAGAATATATATGGTTTAGGGGTGGGGATCTGTAAGGTTTCCGAGATATTGTGATATTATGAAATGGAGGGGGTGGGGCATGGCCCCAGCACATCCCTGGGGACCCCCAGGTTGGTGTCACTGAATGTGTCTCATCATAATGAACAAGAAAATATATGGTTTAGGGGTGGGGATCTGAACAGTTTCTGAGATATATGGCCTTTTGTGAAGTGAAGGGGTGGGGCATGGCTCCAGCGCACCCCGGAGGACCCCAATTTGGGGTCAATGAATGCGTCTTATCATAAGGAGCAAGAATATATATGGTTTAGGGGTGGGGGTCTGTAAGGTTTCCGAGATCTTGGGCCTTTTAAGAAATGGAGGGGCGGGACATGGCCCAGGCGCATCCCGGGGGACCCCCAGTTTGATGTCACTGAATGCGTCTTATCATAAGGAACAAGCGTATATAGGGTTCAGGGGTGGGGATCTGAATGGTTTCCGAGATATTGGGCCTTTTATAAAGTGGAGGGGGTGGGGCATGGCATCGGCACATCCCGGAGGACCTCCAGGTTGGTGTCACTGAATGCGTCTTATCAATAGGAACAAGAATATATATGGTCTGTAAGGTTTCTGAGATATAAGTCATTTTATGAAGTACTGGGGGCGGGGCATGGCCCCGGCACTACCTACTGGACCCCCAGGTTGACATAAAAGCATGTGGCTGAGAGAAGTTTACTAAAGGAACATTTCTATGGAAGTTTTGTCAAAATATCTGCGAAGGCTTTGTAGTTAATGCCATTTTTCAATTTTCCCCATTATAAGTCTAGAGAAAATCTAAGTTGCCATAGCAACCAAACTAAAGAGCCGAATTTCATAAAAAAACAGAAAACCTGTAAAGGCAAATATGGTGAATATTTCCATGAACTTTCAGCCTCATAGAGCATATGGTTTCTGAGGAGATGATTTTTTAAGTATTTTTTTTTTTCTATTTTTTCATTTTGGTTTCCATGGCAACCAATACAAATGAGCAGTAGGCCTAAAATCATATGGCAGATAGTAGATTGCCTAAAGAATATTTCTATGAAAGTTTTGTCAAAATATCTGCAGTGGCTTGGCAGTAAATGCCATTTGTCAATTTTCCCCATTATAAGTCTATGGAAACTCTAAGTTGCCATAGCAACCAAACTAATGAGCCGATTTTCATAAAAAACACAAACTTTCAATCCCTCAACCCAAGGATGCTACAGATGAAATTTGGGCCCAATGGGCCTAGGGGCTTCAGAGGAGATGTCGTTTAAAAGTGTTGACGTCACACGACTACGGCGGACAACTGCCTATCCTATAAGCTCCCCCGGAGCCTTCGGCTCTGGTGAGCTAAAAATATCAGGATTTTTACCTGAAAAATTCCACGCTTTTAGTTAAACAAGAGGCCCATGGGCCACTATGCTCACCAGAGCTCAGGTGGGCACTGCCAAATTGCAGCCATGTATTTTAACATGATATCATTTTAATCTGCCAAATGAACCCCCATATCCAAATGAGCATCAATGTGGACTCAGTATATGAAACATTAAGCCTTTTATGAAGTAGAGGGGGTGGGGCATGGACCCAATGGAGCCCTGGTTGGTATCACTAAATGTGTCTTATCACAAAGAACAAGAATATATATGGTTTAGCAGTGGGGATCTGCATGGCTGGAGATATAAGTGGAGGGGTTGGAGCATGCCCTGTCGTTCCCAGGAAAGCCCAAGATTGTTGTCCCTAAATGTGCCTCATCATAAGGACCAAGTATATATATGGTTTAGGGGTGGGAATCTGAACGGTTTCCAAGACATCCTTTCATGAAGTGGAAAGGAGAGGACTGGCCCCTGCGGACACCCCTACAGTAGGTGTGCTAATAATAAGGAACAAGAACATATATGAATATGGGGTGGGGGTTTGAATGGTTTCTGAAATATATGGCCTTTTATGAAGTGGAAGGGTGGGGCACATTGCCTCAGCACAAAGAGACCCCCAAGTTGGTGTGACTGAATGAGTCTTATCATAAGGAAAATGAATATATATGGTTTAGGGGTGGGGCTCTGAACAGTTTCTGAGATATAAGGCCTTTTGTGAAGTGCAGGGGTGGGGCAAGGCCCAGGTCGGCCCCCAGGTTGGTGTCAATGAAAGTGTCTTATTACAGTAGAAACTCGGTGATTCGAACGCCGATTTTTCGAAACTATCGGATTTTTCGAAAGAGTGTGTCGGTCCCGATATTTTTTGCTATTATTTTATGTAACAAGAGGGCCATGATGGCCCTGGATCGCTCACCTGACCCATATGATAGAGTTACAAGTGGGCCTCTGGGAGGGCCATTATTGACCCCAGGGCTACAATGTGCATAATGTTGAGGGAGGTCTAAAAAGGTGAAGCTTCATACCAAATATCAACAAAGCCTATAATTTGAACAATCTTGGCAAAGGTCTACTAGATGAAGCTACACAACAAATATCAAAGACCTGGGCCTTGGGGTTTCAGAGACCATTTTTTAAAGATATTCCCTACATAGCCTATGTAAAACCAAATGGCCCCGGGGCGGGGACATTTTTGGCCTCAGAGCTATAATTTAAACAATCTTGATAGAGGTCCACTAGATGAAGCTTCACACCAAATATCAAAGACCTAGGTCTTGCTGTTTCAGAGAAGAAGATTTCCAAAGATTATCTCTATATATAAGTCTATGTAAAACCAAAGGGCCCCAGGGCAGGGGCTATAATTTGAACAATCTTGGTAGAGGTCCACTAGATGAAGCTCCATACCAAATATCAAAGACATGGGCCTTGTGGTTTCAGAGAAGAAGATTTTTAAAGATTTACCTATATAAGTCTATGCAAAACCAAAGGGTCTTGGGGCGGGGGCATTTTTGGCCCCAGGACTATAAATTGAATAATCTTGATAGAGGTCCACTAGATGAAATTTCACACCAAATATCAAAGACCTAGGCCTTGTGGTTTCACAGAAGAAGATTTTTAAAGATTTTCCCTATATAAGTCTATGTAAAACCAAAGGGCCCCCGAGACAGGGGCGATTTTGGTCTCAGGGCTATAATTTGAACAATATTGGTAGAGGTCCACTAGATGAAGCTTCATACCAAATATCAAAGACCAGGGCTATCTGGTTTCAGAGAAGAAGCTTTTTCAAGATTTTCCCTATATATAAGTCTATGTAATAACAAAGGTCCCTGGAGCGGGGGCATTTTTGGCCCCAGGGCTATAATTTGAACAATCTTGGTAGAGGTCCACAAGATTAAGCTTCATACCAAATGTCAAAGACCTAGGCCTTGTGGTTTCAGAGAAGAAGATTTTTAAAGATTTTCCCTATATAAGTCTATGTAAAACCAAAGGGCCCCAAGGCTGGGGCATTTTTGGTCTCAGGGCTATAATTGAACAATTTTGGTAGAGGTCCACTAGATGAAGCTTCATACCAAATATCAAAGACCTAGGCCTTGTGAATTCAGAGACAAAAATTTTTCAAGATTTTCCCCATATAAGTCTATGTAAAACCAAATGGCCCTGGAGCGGGAGCATTTTTGGCCCGTGGGCTATAATTTGAACAATCTTGATAGGGGTCCACTAGGTGAAGCTTCATACCAAATATCAAAGACCTGGGACATGTTGTTTCAGAGAAGAATATTTTTTAAGATTTCCCTATATAAGCCTATGTAAAACCAAAGGGCCCTGGAGCAGGGGCATTTTTGGCCCCAGCACTATAATTTGAACAATCTTGGTCGGGGTCCACTAGATGAAGCTTCATACCAAATATCAAAGAACTGGGCTTTGCGGTTTCAGAGAAGAAGATTTTACAGATTTTCCCTATATAAGCCCATGTAAAACCAAAGGGCCCCAGAGCGGGGGCATTTTTGGCCCCAGCACTATAATTTGGACAATCTTGGTAGAGTTCCACTAGATGAAGCTCCATACCAAATATCAAAGACCTGGGCCTTACGGTTTCAGAGAAGAAGATTTTTAAAGATTTTCCCTGTATAAGCCCATGTAAAACCAAAGGGCCCGGAGCGGGGGCATTTTTGGTCCCAGCACTATAATTTGAACAATCTTGGTAGGGGTCCACTAGATGAAGCTTCATACCAAATATCAAAGACCTGGGCCTTGTGGTTTCAGAGAAGAAGATTTTTTAAGTTTTTGGTGAAAAAAAAATCTATTTTTGGCTCCTATGACCTAGATGTGCAACGGACCGGAACCATTTGAACAACTTTGAAAGGGGACCACCTAAGGATCATTCCTGTGAAGTTTGGTCAAAATCCGATCAGTGGTTTAGGAGGAGATGTCGTTTGAAGAAATTGTTTACGGACGCACGGACTGACGACGGACGACGGACGAAAAGTGATCCCAAAAGCTCACCTCGTCCATGATTTGACCTACTGACCTACATTTGACCCGACATGACCAATATTCAAATTTGACCGAGATATTGTCATGACAATCATTCTGAGCAAGTTTAATGATGATTGGACCATAACTGTGCCCTCTAGTGTGTTCACAAGGTTTTTCTATGATTTGACCTACTGACCTACTTTTTGACCCAACATGACCCATATTCAAACTTGACTGAGATATTGTCAGGATGATTATTCTGAGCAAGTTTGATGATGATTGGACCATAACTGTGCCCTCTAGAGTGTTCACAAGGTTTTTCTATGAATTGACCTACTGACCTACTTTTTGACCCGACATGACCCATATTCAAACTTGACCGAGATATTGTCACAATGATCATTCTGAGCAAGTTTGATGATAATTGAACCATAACTGTGCCCTCTAGAGTGTTCACAAGGACTATCTATGGTTTGACCTACTGACCTACTTTTTGACCCTACATGATCCATATTCGAACCTGACCGAGATATTGTCATGATAATTATTCTGAGCAAGTTTGATGATGATTGGACCAAAACTGTGCCCTCTAGAGTGTTCACAAGGTTTTTCTATGATTTGACCTACTGACCTACTTTTTCACCCGACATGACCCATATTCGAACTTGACCGAGATATTGTCATGATGATCATTCTGAGCAAGTTTGATGATGATTGGACCAAAACTGTGGCCTCTAGTTTGTTCACAAGAAAAAGTTTACGCACGACGGACGACGGACGACGGACGACGCACGACGACGCCGGACATCTTACGGTCACAAAAGCTCACCATGACCTTCGGTCAGGTGAGCTAAAAATATTACCGATTTTTCGAATTTCGATTATTCGAAAAATTCGATTTTTCGAATAAAATTGTCGGTCCCCATCAAAGAAATTCCTATTAAAATCCATCTCCAAATTCGAAGTCAAAATATGTCAAGCACATTATTCATGCTTGAAGAGCATGTTTTCTTTGAGCTTTGTCACACCCGAGTGATTTCACAGGTACATTATTGTGTAAACAGGTAATTGACACCTAGTTAATCCTGAGGTTCTCAATTGATATAACGGTAATTGGTAATGAGCATATCCTGTTTAATGTTTTAAATGAAGCGACTTTAATCATTTTTGGGAAACTGAACAGAGAATTTCAATGACAGTTGAAAGTGAAAATAGAAAATAACAAGAGGGCCCAGAGGGCCCTGGTTCGCTCACCTGATCCAAAGCATAACAAGTGGGCCCCGGGCAGGGTCAATTTTGGCCCCAGGGCTAAAATTTGAACAATCTTGGTAGAGGTCCACAAGATGAAGCTTCATATTGAATATGAAAGACCTGGGCTTTCTGGTTTCAGAGAAGAAGATTTTAAAGGTTTACCCTGCATATAGAAGTCTATGTAAAACAAGATTTTCCCTATATAAGTCTATGTTAAACCAAAGGGCCCCAGAGCGGGGGCAATTTTTGGCCCCAGGGCTATAATTTGAACAATCTTGGTAGAGGTCCACTAGCTGAAGCTTCATAACAAATATCAAAGATCTAAGCCTTGTGTTTCAGAGAAGATGAATTTTAAAGATTTTCCCTATGTAAAACCAAAGGGCCACATGGTGGGGGCATTTTTGGTCTCAGGGCTATAATTTGAACAATCTTTATAGAGGTCCACTAGCTGAAGCGTCATAACAAATATCGAAGACCTAAGCCTTGTGGTTTCAGAGAAGAAGATTTTTCAAGATTTTCCCCATATAAGTCTATGTAAAACCAAAGGGCCCCCGTGCAGGGGCCATTTTTGGCCCCAGGGCTATAATTTGAACAATCTTGGTAGAGGTCCACAAGATGAAGCTTCATACCAAATATCAAAGACCTGGAGAGAAGAAGATTTTTCAAGATTTTCCCTATATAAGCCCATGTAAAACAAAAGGGCCCTGGTGCGGGGGCATTTTTGGCCCCAGCACTATAATTTGAACAATCTTGGTAGGGGTCTACTAGATGAAGCTTCACACCAAATATCAAAGACCTGGGCCTTGCGGTTTCAGAGAAGACTTTTCAAGATTTTCCCTATATAAGCCCATGTAAAACCAAAGGGCCCCCGTGCAGGGGGCATTTTTAGCTCCAGCACTATAATTTGAGCAATCTTGGTAGGGGTCCACTAGATGAAGCTTCATACCAAATATCAAAGACCTGGGATTTGCAGTTTCAGAGAAGAAGATTTTTCAAGATTTTCCCTCTATAAGCCTATGTATAACCAAAAGGGCCCTGGTGCGGGGGCATTTTTGGCCCCAGCACTATAATTTGAACAATCTTGGTAGGGGTCCACTAGATGAAGCTTCACACCAAATATCAAAGACCTGGGCCTAGCGGTTTCAGAGAAGAAGATTTTTCAAGATTTTCCCTATATAAGCCCATGTAAAACAAAAGGGCCCCCGTGCAGGGGCATTTTTAGCTTCAGCACTATAATTTGAACAATCTTGGTAGGGGTCCACTAGATAAAGCTTCATACCTAATATCAAAGACCTGGGCCTTGCGGTTTCAGAGAAGAAGATTTTTAAAGATTTTCTCTATATAAGCCCATGTAAAACCAAAGGGCCCCCATGCGGGGGCATTTTTGGCCCCAGCACTATAATTTGAACAATCTTGGTAGGGGTCCACTAGATGAAGCTTCATACCAAATATCAAAGACCTGGGCCTTGCGGTTTCAGAGAAGAAGATTTTTCAAGATTTTCCCTATATAAGCCCATGTAAAACCAAAGGGCCCCCGTGCGGGGGCATTTTTAGCTCCAGCACTATAATTTGAACAATCTTGGTAGGGGTCCACTGGATGAAGCTTCATACCAAATATCAAAGATCTGGGCCTTGCGGTTTCAGAGAAGAAGATTTTTAAAGATTTTCCCTATATAAGCCCATGTAAAACCAAAGGGCCCCCGTGCGGGGGCATTTTTGGCCCCAGCACTATAATTTGAACAATCTTGTTAGGGGTCCACTAGATGAAGCTTCATACCAAATATCAAAGACCTGGGCCTTGCGGTTTCAGAGAAGAAGATTTTTTAAGTTTTCGGTGAAAAAAATCTATTTTTGGCTACTGTGACCTATATGTGCAATGGACCGGAACCATTTGAACAACTTTGAAAGGGGACCACCTAAGGATAATTCCTGTGAAGTTTGGTCAAAATCCGATCAGTGGTTTAGGAGGAGATGTCGTTTGAAGAAAAGTTTACGGACGCACGCACGCACGGACGCACGGACGCACGCACGCACGCACGCACGACGGACGACGGACAAAAAGTGATCCCAAAAGCTCACCTTGTCACTACGTGACAGGTGAGCTAAAAATGCAGTAAACGAGTGACTTGAAACATGTGGTTTGCCAGCACAGACTTCAACAGTTTGCTTATTGCATTCCGATCTAGATCTTTGCTGACTACTCCCGTGAGCCAATTCTGTCCCGCCTTTTTACTGGTACAATAGTTCGTCTGTTAGAGATTTATTGTTTTACATTACACAATTGTTGCGGGATGTTAAATGGTTCATGTTGTTTTGTTTAGAAAGTCTGTGTTCTTGTCTATGGACAAAATGCAGTCAAATATTATACCGAACGAAAACTTCCGAATATTTCCGAAAAATACCGATTTCGAAAATTCGAACTTCCGATAATTCGAAGACAATCTGGCGGTCCCTGTCACTTCGAATTATCGAGGTTTGACTGTATAAGGTACAAGAATATATATGGTTTAGGGGTGGGGATCTGTAAGGTTTCCGAGATATTGTGATATTATGAAATGGAGGGGGTGGGGCATGGCCCCAGCACATCCCTGGGGACCCCCAGGTTGGTGTCACTATATGTGTCTCATCATAATGAACAAGAACATATATGGTTTAGGGGTGGGGATCTGAACAGTTTCTGAGATATATGCCCTTTTGTGAAGTGAAGGGGTGGGGCATGGCTCCGGCGCACCCCGGAAGACCCCCAATTTGGGGTAAATGAATGCGTCTTATCATAAGGAGCAAGAATATATATGGTTTAGGGGTGGGGATCTGTAAGGTTTCCGAGATATTGGGCCTTTTATGAAATGGAGGGGCGGGACATGGCCCCGGCGCATCCCGGGGGACCCCCAGTTTGATGTCACTGAATGTGTCTTATCATAAGGAACAAGAGTATATAGGGTTCAGGGGTGGGGATCTGAATGGTTTCCGAGATATTGGGCCTTTTATGAAGTGGAGGGGGTGGGGCATGGCCTCGGCACATCCCGGAGGACCTCCAGGTTGGTGTCACTGAATGCGTCTTATCAATAGGAACAAGAATATATATGGTTTAGGGGTGGGGATCTGTAAGGTTTCTGAGATATAAGTCATTTTATGAAGTACTGGGGGCGGGGCATGGCCCCGGCACAACCTACTGGACCCCCAGGTTGACATAAAAGCATACGGCTGAGAGAAGTTTACTAAAGGAACATTTCTATGAAAGTTTTGTCAAGATATCTGCAAAGGCTTTGTAGTTAATGCCATTTTTCAATTTTCCCCATTATAAGTCTATGGAAAATCTAAGTTGCCATAGCAACCAAACTAAAGAGCCGAATTTCATAAAAAACACAAAACCTGTAAAGGCAAATATGGTGAATATTTCCATAAACTTTCAGCCTCATAGAGCATACGGTTTCTGAGGAGATGATTTTTTAAGTATTTTTTTTTCTATTTTTTCATTTTGGTTTCCATGGCAACCAATACAAATGAGCAGTAGGCCTAAAATCATATGGCAGATAGTAGATTGCCTAAGGAATATTTCTATGAAAGTTTTGTCAAAATATCTGCAGTGGCTTGGCAGTAAATGCCATTTTTCAATTTTCCCCATTATAAGTCTATGGGAGCTCTAAGTTGCTATAGCAACCAAACTAATGGGCCAATTTTCATAAAAAAACACAAACTTTCAATCCCCCAGCCCAAGGATGCTACAGATAAAATTTGGGCTGAATCGGTCCAGTGGCTTCAGAGAAGAAGATGTTTGAAAGTGTTGACGTCAGACGACGACGACGCCGCCGCCGCCGGACAACTGCCTATCCTATAAGCTCCCCCGGAGCCTTCGGCTCTGGTGAGCTAAAAATTGTTACCTATATATTTGAATAGGTGTATTTTCGTAATGACAGCAGAAGCCTTATTATCACTGAAAAATTTGAAAATGCTATCTGCTTGTCATCATTAGATCATAACAGACTCCTATGCCTTGCACCACCATCCCACCCAACAATACCGTAAAAGTTCTAAAACTTCGGACACCATGAGAACTTGCTGTGATTCTCCTAAAATTTTAACAAATTTGATTCATGACCAAGCAAGGAGTCCAAAAGGTGCAGACGGAATGACAAACAGTGTAGACCCTGATCAGACTGCTCCTTGATCAGACTGCTCCTGCAGGAGCAGTCTGATCTGGGTCTGCACTGTTTGCTTACCAGGCCGACCTGTACCAATATTTATGATCTTTATGTGCTCAATTACACTAATGCTCACATGGTTTGATCTAGAAATGGGATTTTAATATTTCAGACCCTTACAGTAATGAGTCCATAAATCTGAAACAAAATACTCACCGACCAATCAACAGTCGAGCGAACTTCTCCTTTTCTGTAAACATGATGCTCTGCATGACTTGGATGAAGGAAGGTAGAATGGTTTAATGCATTCTTGGATATGGCTTTCCTGAAAAGATAAATGTAATATCATGTAGAATATGTTAAGAAGGTAAATCTGACACCAAGTTGAATATGTGGAAAAGATAAATCTGACACCATGTAGAATATGTGGAAAAGATAAATCTGACACCATGTAGAATATGTGGAAAAGATAAATCTGATACCATGTAGAATATGTGGAAAAGGTAAATCTGACACCATGTAGAATATGTGGAAAAGGTAAATCTGACACCATGTAGAATATGTGGAAAGAATAAAGATAAATCTGATACAATGTAGAATATGTGGAAAAGATAAATCTGACACCATGTAGAATGTGTGGAAAGAAAAAAGATAAATCTGATACAATGTAGAATATGTGGAAAAGATAAATCTGACACCATGTAGAATATGTGGAAAAGGTAAATCTGACACCATGTAGAATATGTGGAAAAGATAAATCTGATACAATGTAAAATATGTGGAAAAGGTAAATCTGACACCATGTAGAATATGTGGCAAAGATAAATTTGACACCATCTAGAATATAGGGAAAAGGTAAATCTGACACCAAGTAGAATTTGTGGAAAAGATAAATCTGATACCATGTAGAATATGTGGAAAAGATAAATCTGACACCATGTAGCATATGTGGAAAATATAAATCTTGAAGTTTCATAGAAAATGGACAGCAGATGACATGACTACTTCCTTTTTACACCTTCATTTTTTCAGAGAAGATAGGGCTTGACATTTCATGTGAATTGGCTGCTTGTCAGTTTCAGGAAGAAAACACTTTGAACATGACTTTGCCTCCCTTATTAACCCTTTTTGTACCAAATGGAATCTTCCTCTTTATATATAGCAGGAGTCTATTCCAAAACTAAGGGGTGTCAGGTTGTGTTTCCTTCAAAATTTACTTGTAAAATGGCTTAACTTTTCGAAAACAGTGTAGGCCCTGATCATACGCCGTCTTCTGCATCTTTTTCATTGAAGCAGAAGGAGTTTACCAGTTTTGGTAGCAGGTCACCTGAGCAACATTCCTGTGAAGTTTGATTGAAATTGGCCAATGGGTTTAGGGGTAGTTAGCATTTAAAGCAAACCATTGCTGCCACATGACACACATCCAACAACCGACATTGACCGATCACAATAGTTTACCATGATAACTTAGTCCTCAGGTGAGCTAATAATATGTTCTAGAACTAATTTTTGAACAAAATTCAATAACTTCTAGGATTTTGTTCAAGATTTGTTTCCAGAACGACCATTTATGGTTCAATTACTATTCAAGAACTAGGTTCAAGAATTGTTCCAGCACTATTCTTGATTTTCTCACAGGGGAGTCTAGAACAAATTCTAGAATTGTTCCAGTTAAATTCTAGAATACATTCTAGAATTCTGTTCCAGAACAGCCATTTAATGTTCAAGAACAATTCTAGAACTAGTTACAGAATTGTTCCAGAATCATTTCTTGAATTCCTCATAGGGGCTGAAGTAAAAATAGGTAATAGAGTAAAGCAAATTCAGGTTTTCCGGCACTTATTGTTAAACTTACGTCATAACAGAAAAGTTCATGATTCCAAAGGAACATGGGAAATTAGTTAACCCATTATAGGCGGGAAACCCCTAAAGGGGTACCTTGGCAAACAGGTGCAGGCCCAGGTCGGACGCCGCAGAATGCGGCGTCCGACCTGAAGGCCTGCACTATTTGCTAACAGAATTTTCCATGAAAAATAGAATAAAAATGAAAAAAATAGGCCAAACACCCCATATATGACAAATGGACTTGTCCAACGTAGTCCACAATGGGTTAATACAGTAACGAAAATTCAGGTTCTCTGGTACTTAATGCTAAACTGTTTACGTCACAACAGAAAAGTTCATGATTCCCAAGGAACATGGAAATTAGTTAATTTGATTCTCATCTTGTTCAGTTCCTATGTTTTTATCACAGTCATCTATTAAATTTAATTAACCCATAAAATGCCAGTCATGATAATTGCCGTCTGCTTTGTCGTCTGCCAAGTACTTGCAAAGAGGAGCAGTCTGATCTGGGTCCACACTGTTTGCCTGTTTGAAAAAGTATTTCTAAAAAGTGAGCAAGAAGATTCAGAGGGCATAAGCAGACGACATTTCCAGATGCAGTTTTTTTATGTCATCTTATGGATTAATTAAACCAAATCCACTTGCCCTTGATTGGTAGAGTATCAGCTGTACTTTTGATAACCCTGCAAGGTTAGGCATTTCATGAAGCAGATGATTGATATGTGATGTTAAGCCTTATTTTTGCTGAAAAAACAAGATGTGTTTGTGGAACACAAACATGTCCCCCGGGCATGGTCATTTTTTTTTTAAGTTGGTCACACTTTAAGGTCAAGGTCAAAGGTCAAGATTTTTTGTTTGAGTGGGAAGCCCTTGATTCAAGGTACTTACATGCCAAGTATGAAGGCTCTATCTTAAACGGTTCAAAAGTTATGAACAATAAAAAAAATTCTTTAAAGGAGGTCATAGGTCAAGGTCACAGGTCAAAAAAGTTTGCATGAAAGTAAAGCTCTTGTCACAAGGAACCTACATGCCAAATATGAGGGCTCTATCTTGAATGGTTTAAAAGTAATGAACAATTTTATTTTTTCTTTTTTAAGTAGGTCAAAGGTCAAGGTCATGGTCAAGATTTTTTACATGAATGTAAAGCTCTTATCACAGGGAACCTACATGTCAAATATGAAGGCTCTATCCAAAACGGTTCGAAGGTTATGACCAAAATGTTTTTTTTTTTTTTTTAAGTAGGTCAAAGGTCAAGGTCACAGGACAAAATTTTTTGTATAAATGTAAAGCTCTTGTCACAAGGAACCTACATGCCAAATATGACGGCTGTATCTCAAGACGGTTCAAAAGTTATGACTAATGTTAACTTTTTCTTTTATGTAGGTCAAAGATCAAGGTCACAGGTAAAAAAAAAATGTGTGAATGTAAAGCTCTTGTCACAAGGAATCTACATGTAAAATATGTAGGCTCTATCTCAAACAGTTCAAAAGTTATGACCAAAATGTTATTATTTTAAGTAGATCAAAGGTCAAGGTCAAGGTCACAGGTCAAATTTTTTTTGCATGAATGTAAAGCTTTTGTTACAAGGAACATACATGCCAAATATTAAGGCTGTATCTCAAGCGGTTCAAAAGTTATGACCAATGTTATTTTTTTCTTTTAAGTAGGTCAAATATCAAGGTCACAGGTCAATTTTTTTTTGTATGAATATGAAGCTCTTGTCACAAGGAACCTTCATGCCAAATATGAATGTTCTATCTCAAACAGTTCAAAAGTTATGACCAACGTTGAAGTTGTCCACGTACAAACAAACAAACAAACAAACAAACAAACAAACAAACAAACAAACCAACAAACAGACAGGGCAAAAACCATATGTCCCTGCTATCGCTACCAGGGACATAAAAATCTTTCTTTTTTTTTTAAAAAAACTGTCTGCTAAACATTGTCAGTGCTTGAAGATTCATTTTGGGGCTGGAACTAGGGCTTGATATTGCCTCACCTGAGCGAAAGCCAATAATGATTTGATCTGATTTTGGTTTTACGGCCTTTCAAGATTATGTCACTTATATCAAGATGATCTTTAGTTAGATGTAGGCGAGAATCAAAGCCACATGACCTTGACATCCCACATGTGACATGAACAAGGCTCCAATCCGCAGCAGTGAGAGACCTACTGTTTAGCCTTCACCACGCTCTGGGCTAATTCAGCCAACAACAAATTATTGATATTTTTCTTATTTTTCCCAGAAAACAGGACTTGACGTCTCATGTAACTTGTCTCCTATGGACTTGACATCTCATGCAAATTGTCTCTATAGGAGACAATTTGCATGAGGCGTCAAGTCCTGTTTTCTGGGAAAAATATTTCAAAGTGTCGTCTGCTGAAAAAATATACCCAGCATACACAGCGGGAGTCAGTGCTCATGGAGACAACAAAAAATGCAAAACTGGCGCACTGATACTAACTCTTATCCTGCTGTTCATGACAACCCCTATCTTTGCAAACAGTGTAGATCAAGATCAGATGGCCTCTGAAGAAGCCATCTGATCAGGATCTACACTGTTTGACATTCATTTTGTGAATTTATAAGAATAAATTGCATCAAGCAATTTGATTGGTTTATAGTCAGAAATGGGTGTGGCTAAATTGAATATTCAGCAAGATAAGGGCTAAAATAAAATGCTGTGCTGGATTTTGGATTCCTATTTTTCTCCAGCAGTCAAAGACATTCACTTCTTTGTATCAGAAAATACGCTGCTAATGCACTGCAACAAAATCGGACAAACATGATTTCCAAGAAATGGAAATAGGAAAAACTGTAGACAAAACAATTAAATGTCATCATTTCATCTTAAAAGCTTGCCCTCGATTCGTTTTAACCGTAAAAGCACCAATCATGTTTCTATCACATGACATTTTCAAAATCGGTCTTATCATGTGAATGGTCTGCATAGCAGTATCCATCTGTGGCCAGTTTTTCAAAACTAACGACGTCGTTAGTTAACATATCGTTAAAACTTTGATCATTAAATATGGCAAATATGCTGAAATTTTTGCTGAAAAAAATGGGAGCAGCTTTTGCGGACGCAAAAGCTGCTCACATTTTTTCAGCAAAAATACCAAAATTTAGGATATTGTTCTTGCGAGAAGAGTTAAAATTATGACCACCAACGAGCTCGTTAAGCTAACGATGCTTTGAACAACTGGCCCCAGGTTTACAAGTCTGTGTAATGAACACCCCCTCTAAAGCCCACTTATGTGGAGAAAAGTGTCGTTTACGAGGGTAGTGATTATTTAGAAACACGGAAATGTGGGTCGTCATCACCATCCTCATTGTAACGCTTCTTACGAGTACCAACAACAATAAAATTCTGATATTAAGACCATTTTTTAATAGTCCCAAAGGTGTTCTCTGACCAGAGGAAACTTCATTGAGAAAACACACGGAAATATAACTGCATTTTACTAAAAAAGCTTTTTAAAGCAGAATTAGTCTTAATTTTATGGAATTTCACTGAAGCCATATTTGGTCTGGAATTTAGAAAAAATGTTGAAAAATGTTACTTTTAGACATAAAAAAGATGCCGTTTTAGTGTATGGGTGTTATATCATAATGAAACGCATTAGGATAACACACTCCTGCGACATAAAGCATTTTTTCTCATCATCAAACTGGCCATTTTTCTGATGAAAATCTGTGATATTTTTCTTATAAATACTGCAAACATAGGTTGTGGGTGCTCGTTAGAACCGCCTCATTGAGGCGGTTCTAACGAGTACCCACAACCTATGTCTTGGAGTGAAATAAGAAAAATAATGTTTATCCCCGTAAACCCCAGTTTTCTTTTCATTTCATGGACTTGTTCACGTGATGAAATTTTCAAAACCCATTTTCATATCAACAGATATGGTGCGTGTTTTGTGATAACTGACCGATAGTTTTCCTTATTTCTCCATAGAATTGACAAAAACTATCCTTCAGTTATCACAAAATACGCACCTTATCTGTTGTTATGATTTTCTTCTTATCCAGAGAAAATAAGGCTGCAGATGCAGACAATTCACTTGAAATGATGATTCTCTTGAAATGTCAGGCCTGATTTTTTCGTTGAAGTAATAATGAAATCTAGACAGTCATCTGCTACGCTGTTTTGTCTGGTGCTGTAAGAATTACTGGCCTAAAACATTTGTCTTAACCCTAATCTTGCTGAATATTCATTTAAGCCACACCCATTTCTGTCTATCAACCAATCAAATTACTTGATGTAATTTATTGCTACAAATTCATAAACTGAATGCAAAACAGTGTAGATCCTGATCAGATGGCTTCTTCAGAAGCCATCTGATCTGGATTTACACTGTTTGCAAAGAAAAGGGTTGTTGTGAACAGCACGATAAGAGTTAATGATGGATTAAATGTTCCGTCTGCATACTGTTCTTACATCACATGAACAAACCAATGTAAAGAACACCCTCTAAACCCCACTTCATATAGAGAAAACTAGGGTTTTCAGGGGTATACATCATTTTTCTTATTTCTTTTCCAAGACATAGGTTTGTCGTTGTGTACTTGTTAGAACTGCAATCAAGCACCCACAACCTATGTTTGCAGTATGAATAAAAAATATCATAAATTTTCATCAGAAAAGTAGCCATTTTGGAAACGTGAAATAATGCACAATGTCGCATGGGTGTGTTAGCCCTTTAAGAGCTGCAGAAAATTCTTGAGCAGACATTCTAATTTTCCTTTCCCTTTTTTTTTTCCTCATTATTTTCAGCAAAACTAAGGCTTGACATTGTGCTCATTATTTTTTAGCAAAAATATTGCTTGACATTTTTCACATGATTTTTTAGCAAAACTAAGGCTTGACATTTCATGTGAGATGTCTGGTGGACAGACAATTCACATGAAATGACAAGCCTTATTTGCAGTGAAAAACATGAAAAAAAAGTACTTGGGAAATACCATTAACTAAGCTGCTAAGTGTTAGAAGGTTAAGGTGGGAGCATGACTTTCCAAATTCTAAAAAAAAAAGAGAGATCCTTTTGGATTTGGAAGCTGAAATTTGACTGGGTCCCTTCATGGAATTCACACAAGCCCAAGACAATACAGTTTTCAACTCAATATTCATGTTAAAATTGGATGACACACTCGCATATTACCAATTAATTATGTCTACAAACTCACAGAAAAAAGTGGGACAGGAACCTTTTCCTAGGGCCAGTTGTTCAAAGGTTAACATATCTTTAAAACTTCAGTTATTCAGTATCTAAGGCATCAGGGGACAGTTAATCGCAGCACTTTTTGGTCCGCGCCACACCAAGTTTTTGAATCGTTATCGACAACTCCTGGAGAAAGCGATAACTTCTGTTTTGGTTTCAAAGTGCTCCACACATGCATGAAATCAAAACAGAATACCAAAGAAACACTTGTCTGTTTGCATAGGCTGACAGCAGCATCATTTCACTTACCCCACCCACTATTTTTTTACATACAAAAAAGCATGACTCCACCTCACTTTGACAGATCCTGTGAATTTACTCCCAAAACACCAGTACTTGGCACCTGTTGAAATGTCATTTACACTCAGTCACATGCAAAGAAATAGACAGAAAAGTATACCATAACCAGTAAACTTTTTAAGGAATCCTCTTTGAAAAACAGCCACTTTTTAGTGCCAAAGCTACCTTCGTGAATTCAGATATGCCGCTACACCTTGAACTTGCACAGCATCCAGACAGCTAATATGTTAAGTTTTGTATTTCATTTCATAAAAGTACAGATACTCAGCAAATCAGCCCATGTTGGCAAAAAATATCCACATCACAATTTCTATGAGCAACCATGCCATTATTGACCCTCCTACTATAATATTTTAAAAAACGTCCACCCTCAAATGCGAAACTGTCCCCTGATGCCTAATACTAATATTTTTGTGAAAAAAAGCATTGGCAGTTTTTACAAATGCAAAAGCTACACATTTTTTTTTCAGCTCAAATACCATTGTTTTAGATGTTGAACTGACTATAACAGTTAACATTTTGACAATTAACCCTTTTTGTACCAAATGGAATCTTCCTCCTTATATATAGGATGAGTCCATTTCAAAATTAAGGTTTTGCAAACAGTGTAGGCCCTGATCAGACGCCGCATTCTGCGGCGTCTGATCTGGACCTGCACTGTTTGCCAGGCTACCCGTTTTGGGGTTTCTGGTACTAAATAGGTTAACCCTATCTGTACCAGAAACCCCAGAAGCCTCCGTGGTGTAGAGGTTATGCTACTCGCCTTATTAACCAGGGGTCACAAGATCGATCCCGGGCTTCTCCAGACTTTCGGATGAGTCTCTAAACTGTGGTCCCGTCTTCATATGACCTCCGCTGTTGGTGAGACATTAAAACTCAAACACTCACTCACCAGAAACCCCAAAACGGGTAACTGGCAAACAGTGCAGGCCCAGACTGCGGTATCTGATCAGGGCCTACACTGTTTGCGAAAAGTTAAGCCATTTTCCAAGTAAATTTTGAAGACAACAGAACCTGACACATCCCCTTAATTTTGGAAAAGCTGCTTGTCTTGTTTACTTTAGAGTCATGCCCCGTCGTTAAAACCAGTCCTTGGGTACATGGCCCTATATAGTCAGAGAACAATAAGACTTAAAAAGAACATCCCTGCGTAACTCCTTCATTAAGAGGCTCACAACAAGCCCTCGTATCGACGAGGTAGCATTCTAAAGTAAACAAGACAAGCAGCTTTTGTGAAATACACAAAATCGGCGAAAGAGCAGTGATCCAATATTTGCATAAAATAAGTTTAATACCAATGATATAGTATCCACACTAGGAAAAGATGCCCCTTCATATGCTACAGTGAAAAGGTCGGTAGCAGAATTTAAGTCCAGCAAACAGAGTCTTGAGCCTTGACCCCTGTCCTGGAAGGCCTGTAAATGTTGCAATCCCAGAAATGGTCAGTAAAGTCCATGATGTTGTTATGACTGACAGACGGGTTCCAGAAATATATGCAGCCAGTAGAGCTGGCATTTCACAGGAAAGAGTACATTCCATTCTGACAGAGGATCTTGCAATGAGAAAGCTTTCAGCTCGATGGGTACCAAAGCTTTTGACAGCCTGGTGTGCTCAGAAGCACACCAGGCGCATATTATCGCGTGCTAATTTTAACCTTTTTTAGCTTTCTTCAGAGATTTGTCACTATGGATGAAACATGGGTCCATCATTTTACCCCAGAGGCTAAACAACAATCGAAACATTGGAAGCACCCTGGCTCACCCCCACCAAAGAAACCAAAGACAGTTCCATCAGCTGGGAAGGTTATGGCCTGGGTTTTCTGGGATGCTGATGGTATTCTACTGGTAGATTACCTCCATAAGGGACAAACAATCAATGACACATACTATGCTTAACTTCTGACGCTGTTACTGGAAAATATTAAACTTAAGGGTTGTGGAAAGCTCACTAAAGGTGTGTTGTTCCATTAGGACAATGCTCCTGTTCACAAGTTTGTCATTGCCATGGCTGCCATTCATGACTGTGGCTTTAAATTGATTGAGCATCCGCCTTATTCACCTGAAAATTCATATTTCCAAAACTGAAAATGGCTATTTCAGGCACCTACTTTCAGTTCGATGATGTCATATATGCAGCGGATGACTTTCTGAACAGTCAAGAAAAGGAGTTCTATAAAAGTGGCATTGAGGCTCTTAAACACCGCTGGCAAAAGTGTATAGATACTGAAGGGGATTAAGTTGAAAAATAATGCACTAGTCATTTGTGACCCCCCCCCCCCCACTCCCCGCACCTATGGGGATGGGTGTGTGCGTGTGTGTGTGGGGGGGGGGGAGGTAGCAGGGCTAATGTGCAGGGCAGTTACCCTCTGTGTTCCCCCGCAGTGCTGGGTTAATGCAGGGGGTTTTGATTTTATGCAAACAACCCCAGTATAAACAGCAGGGCAATGACATTCAGGAGGTAGTGAAAAGTCATAGTCCCCGCTAATTCCCATAGGTGAGGGGGGGGGCAGTGGTTACAAATGGCTGGTGCATAATACAATATGTCTAACAAAATTCAAATCCTTCAATATGTGGTTCACTATATCAATCAGCCCTTGTATATTACAGTCCATTTCAAAATTGAGGGGTTTCACATTTGGTAATTTGTGAGAAATTCAATATGAAATTGATCAGTGAAAGTCTTGAACACACACAGCATTCTGCGATGTCTGATCTGGGCCTACTCTGTTCTTTTTGCCAATTTTATTTTGGGTCTTAGCCTTGTCTGAAATGGATTAGCACATTGGGCTTAGTACAATAATGACATTTAGACATAGCAACAGATAAGGTGCACATTTTGTATTAAATAATTGAAGGATACTTTTCCTTATTTCTCCATATAAACCTATGTTGTGGGTATTCATTAGAACTGCCCACACCATAGGTTTTTATGGAGAAATGACAAAAACTATCCTTCAGTTATCACAAAGTATCAACCTTATCTGTTCCAATAATTTGAGGGCCATAATCCCCCACTATCCTCTATTACAAACAGAATGTGAAAATAAGCTTTCAATTTCAAGTTTAAAAGCCTGTATTAACGCAAAGAAATTGATGCTTTAAAATGTCAAATTAGGGGTTTTTCTCTGTCTGTCTTTAGAAGTTTTATTCAATTCCTTATGAGATGAAACCAACCCGCACACAAGTACTGGTAAACCACTTAGAGGATCTAAGCCTGCACAGGCATTGCAGTGCAAGTCGGACTGTCCATGCTTATAAACACTATTGGTTTCATTGGGCGGCAGGGCTTGAGATGTCATTTCATCTGCATGTCGGGTAAAAGTCCCACAAATTGGAAGCAACATCTCCAAAATGACCTTTACAGTGTTGACAGGGACATTAAACCTCAAATCAAACAAACAAAAACACGCCTATCCAAATACATTGTAAACTTTACCGCCGAAAAATGAAAATTTCAGATGAAGTATTTTGATATTTTTCTTATTTCTGCTCAAAATATAGATTGTGGACGCACAGCAATTTTCCTGGGTAGGCTTAGACCTAAGCGGATTACCAGTACTCATGTGCGGTCGGTGTCAGCTCTGCATGGAAGCATCGTGCGGCCCAATCTATTTCCTATTTCTCCAAGCCCCGATGGGCGGGAGCGGCATGCCTCCTTGTATTAAAGTTTCTAGAGTAACTTTCAACATCATGTTCCAGGTGCTTGTTAAAAGCTTATATAAATGCACCTGAGACAGTTTTTAAAGTAATTGCAACAGATTGCCTTTCATTTTTGTTTCATTGTTATTGTGTTTTAGCAGTCATTACTCTGTAATGCTGTGAAGTTTGTTAACTTCAAAGATGTGATAATATAATATTAATACCATGGAAAACTTTTTTTAAATTGCTTAATACATTTTCTGATTAGCAAATTTCAATTAAGAAAGCACGGGCAACACTTTTGGGTTGATTACCGTATCACTGGAGTGAAGATGCTCATTACGCTCATTAAAGTCCAGTCCCACAGAGCTTGCGACCGCGATGCAACCTCTCCACGATTAAAAAAAAATGGCAATTGCGGAGCGGTTGCTGAAGTCGCAGAGAGGTTTTATAAAGGTTGCAGCAAGGTCGCGGGTAGGTCGCCGATCAAATTTAGTTGCCGATCGTATTTTGTGCATACACAAAAGACTGGCTGCGACTGATTTTGATCCCAGACTAGTTGCCATGGTTTTCTAGACGTCGCTCAATCGCCGAACAGTCACCGATCGAAGCCCAACCAAATTTATGCGAATTTGGCTGTAAATTATAGAAACCTTATTGCAACTTATCAGCAACTGTTAGGCGATGGGTTGGCGATCGATCTGAGATTGATCAATGATAAGTCGGCGATAGGTCTGCGATTGATCTGCAACTGGTCGCCGACAAGCTGTAAAAAGGTGTTAAACTCAATGATCCTGAAGGACGAGAAAATATCATCTGCACTATGGTGATGTACGGGGAGACAGTGTTGACGGGGATGTTAAACCTCAAATCAACAACAACAACAATATCAATAGACCCAAAGATACTTACAACAGAAGATTCAAACTTGCTGTTGTTCCACATGTTTATTGCTGCCGAATGAAACCAAAAGGCTTTGGACGGTCTGACTCACATCACTTTACATCACTTTGCCTGGCCAGGCTTAGTCCTTCTAAGCGGTTTACCAGACTTATGTGTGGTAAGTTTCAGCTCTGCATGGAAGCACCATGCAGACCAATCTAATTTCCAAGCCCTGATGGGCGGGGGTGACCAATACTTTAGTTCATTATGGTAGTAATGAAGTTAAACTATAGAATCTTCTTAACCCTTCTCTTGCTGAATATTCATTTAAGCCACACTCATTTCTGTCTATCAACCAATCAAATTACTTGATGTAATTTATTGCTACAAATTCATAAATTGAATATCAAACAGTGTAGATTCTGATCAGATGGCTTCTGATCTGGATCTACACTGTTTGCAAAGACAGGGGTTGTCCTGATTAAAACAAATTCACTTGTGCAGAGCTGTTAATCAGAGTTGAGCGAATCCACAGCATTGTGAGACTGAATGTTTAAAAGGTGGCTCCCCCTTAACACTAGGCCACATACTTTACAGGGAAAGCATGTACAAGTCTTTCAAATACCTTTCATTTGGGTATCAAAGTACAAACAACCACTTTTTTAACATAAGGTGGTTGCAGTGCATTTCTTTCCATTACGATAACACACCCGTGCGATATAGTGCAATTTTTACATCTCCAAAATGGCTACTTTTCTGACGAAAATCTGTGATATTTTTCTTATTTATACTGCAAACATAGGTTGCGGGTACTCGTTAGAACCGCCTCATTGAGGCGGTTCTAACGAGTACCCAAAACCTATGTCTTGGAGCAGAAATAAGAAAAATATTGTTTACCCCCGTAAACCCCAGTTTTCTCTATATAAAGTGGGGTGTAAGGGGGTGTTCATTTCACGGACTTGTTCACGTGATGCTGAGTTCTGTGACAATTTATGGCATGACACAGTTATCTAACACATAGCATGCCTCCTCATTTATTCCTTGAAAAACCAAGAAATAATATATCCCAGTGGAATTGCAACAAGACAAAAATCTTGCCTTCAAGTGTCTTCACTTTTCTGCAAGGATGCAGCAAATGTGATTAACCCATTCAGTACCGAAAACCCCTAAACGGGTACCCTGGCAAACAGTGCAGGCCCAGATCAGACGCCGCAGAACGCGGCGTCTGATCAGGGCCTCCACTGTTTGCTAAAAGTTCAGCCATTTTCCAAATAAATTTTGATGAAAACACAACCTGACACCCCTAAATCCTGCTATATATAAGGAGGAAGATTCCATTTGGTACAAAAAGGGTTAAAGACCACAAGAAATGTTCTTGCAGACACTAGGTTTTATACAAAACACCTGAGGTATCAGAAAATACTTGGTAATAAACTGTACAAGGTATTTGACCCTTTTTGTACCAAACCTGATACAAGAGGGCCATAACAGGCCCCGTATCACTCCATCTTATCCTGGTTGACAGTGACCCAAGGACCATTTTTGTGAAATTATTTCAAAATTAGGAGTAGAAGTCATTTTAAAGATTGTTTATTTTTTTAGTTTTGGTGGCTATTATGTTCAGTGGAGCAAAATGATTTTGAGCAATTTCGTCAGAGGGTCACCCATGGAACATTCCTTCCAAATTGTTTTCTTTCTGAGGATGACGTCTTTCAAAAGTTTCCTTCGACACTACAGAGCTAAATTGTATGTTACTATCTGGGCACTTTCTTGACATTGAAGATCAGGTCCTGGTGCAATGAGATGAACTTGCTCAGTCTAACTTACAATACCTCATGGTGACAGGGGTGTGTGTGTGTGTGGGGGGGGGGGGGGCATAAGATGCTAGAGATATGAGTTGGTAGATCTCTCTGACAATACAGAACTGAATTGTATGTCACTATCTGGACACCTTGTTGACATTGAGGGTCAGGTCCTAGCGCACCACAGGGAGGTGAATCAGTCTTACATGCAATGTCACATGGTGACAAGAGGGTGGAGGCAACTGGCATCAGAAGCTAGATTTAGGAGTCAGTGGTTCCCTTTGACAACACAGAGCTGACTTGTATGTCACTGTCTGGGCACCTTGTGGACATTGAGGGTCAGGTCCTAGTGAACCAATTAAGAGATGAACCGGCTCAGCCTAACATACAATGCCTTGTGGTGACAATGGGAGTGGGTGTGGTGGAATCAGAAGCTAGACTTAGGAGTTGGGGTTCCCTTGGACAATACAGAGCTGACTTGTTTGTCACCATCTGAGCACCTTGTGGACATTGAGTGTCAGGTCCTTAGTAAGTGCTACAGATGAAAATGAACCAGCTCACTCCAACTAACAATGCTTTAACTCTATATAAAACCAGTGGGCCCCCAGGCAGGTCCAATTTTAGCCCCAGCTAGGGCTATAATTTGAACAATCTTGGTAGAGGAATACTAGATGAAGCTTCATACCAAATATCAAAGATTTGGGCCTTCAGTTTTCAGTCAAGAAATTTTTTAAACGGTTTCCCTACATAAGAGTATGTAAAATCGGTGGGCTTTGGAGCTGGGCAATTTTGGCACCAGAGCTATAATCTGAACAATCCTGGTGGCAGTCCCTTACATGAAGCTTCATGCCAAATATCAAAGACCTGAGCCTTGTGATTTTAGACAAGAAGATTTTTAAAGGTTTTCCATATATGAACACATGTAAAACCAGTGGGTCATGGGGCAGGGCCACATTTGGCCCACTGGCTATATTTTGAACAATCATGGTAGAGGTCCACCAGATGAAGCTTCATACCAAAATATCAAAGACCTGTGCCTTCTGCTTTCAGACATGAAGATTTTTAAAGTGTTTTTTCCCCCTATATAAGTTGATGTAAAACCAGTGGGCCCCGGGACAGGGCCAGGTTTGTGCCCAGGGCTATAATTTGAAAAATCTTGGTAGAGGTCCACTAGATGAAGCTTCATACCAAATATCAAAGACTTGGGCCTTCTGGTTTCAGATGGGAAGATTTTTAAAGGGTTTCCCTATGTAAGTCTATGTAAAACTTGTAGGTGCTGGGGCGGGGCCATTTTTGGCCCAAGGGCTGTAATCTGATCAATTTTGATAGAGGTCCCCTTGATGAAGCTTCATACCAAACATCAAAGACCTGGGCCTTATGGTTTCAGACAAGAAGATGGTAAACCAGTGGGCCCTGGTGCTAGGCCATTTTTGGCCCCAGGGCAATAATGTGAACTATCTTGGCAGAGGTCCAATAGATGAAGCTTCATACCAAATATCAAAATCTGGGCCTTCAGGTCTCAAACAAAAAAAAAGAATATTTAAAAGGTTTTCCCTATATAAGGGAAATGTTAAAACCAGTGGGCTATAATTTGAACAATCTTGGTAGAGGTCCCCTAGATGAAGGTTCATACGAAACATCAGAGACCTGGGCCTTTGGTTTCAGAAAAGAAGATTTTTAAAGGGTTTCCCTATGTAAGTCTATGTTAAACTGGTGGGCACATGAAGTTTCATATCAAATATCAAAGGCCTGGGTCTTCTGGTTTCAAACAAGAAGATTTTTAAAGGTTATCCCTGTAATATGAGACTATGCAAAACCGGTGGGCCAAGGGCGGTGCCATTTTAGGCTCCAGGGTTATAATTTGAACAATCTTAGTAGAGGTCCACTAGATGAAGCTTCATACCAAATATCAAAGACCTGGGCCTTGAGGTTTTAGAGAAGATTTTTTTAGTTTCAGTAAAAAAAATCTATTTTTGGCTCCTGTGACCTAGATGTGCAATGGACCAGAACCATTTGAAAAACTTTGAAAGGGGACCACCTAATGATCATTCCTGTGAAGTTGAAGTTTGATCAAAATCCCATCAGTGGTTTAGGAGATTTCATTTGAAGAAATTGTTTATGCACGGACAGACACACGAACTGACAACAGACAAAATGTGATCACAAAAGCTCACCTTGCCCCTAAACGACAGAAGAGGTAATAAAGCAGAAGCCCATTTCAAAATTTAGGGGTGTCAGGTTGTGTTTTCTTCAAAATTTATTTGGAAAATGACTGAACTCTTAGCAAACAGTGGAGGCTCTGATCAGATGCCGTGTTCTGTGGTGTCTGATCTTGGCCTGCACTTTTTGCTAAGGTACCTGTTTAGGGTGTGAATTTAGCAATTAGTGCATGAATGGGTTACTATATTTTAATAAGAATCAATATTTATTACATTTACACCATCAATTATCTTTATGTCTAACATTATCTTACATCAAAGGCAGCAGATTTCATACAGCATTCTGAGACAGTTTCCATCAGAGGACATCTGCTGCATTAGCATGAGCCACGAGAAGCCAAAAAGAATGTCTTGAGACTTATATGCTCGGCAAAGATTTGTTTGTTTGATTTGAGGTTTAATGTCCCCATCAACACTGTAATGGTCATTTTGGATATGTTACTTCCAATTTTGTGAGACTTTTACCCGACATTGAGATGAAATGACATCTCAAGCCTTGCCACCCAATGAAACCAATAGGGTTTATAAGCATGGACGGTTCGACTTGCACCGCTTTGCCTGGGCAGGCTTAGATCCTCTAAGTGGTTTACCAGTACTTGTGTGCGGTCGGTTTCAGCTCTGCATGGAAGCATCATGGGGGGTGGGGGTGGGGGTGGGGGGTGGGGGGGGGGGGAGAAAGTGGAGAATGAAGGGATGTGTAGGAGCCTCCAGACCTGCCACTATTATTACTCTTTGTGTCTCAAACTTCCCCATTACAATACATATCCATGAGGCATACTGCATTTTTTCATATCTCAAAAACAGACATTCTTCTGATAAAAATTTGTGATATTATTTCTTATTTTCAATCCAAACTCAGGTTGAGGATGTTCATTAGAACCACTTCATTGAGGCGGTTCTAACGAGTACCCACAACCTATGTCTTGGAACAGAAATAAAGAAAATAATGAAAACGAAAATAATGTACACCCCCATAAACCCCACTTTTCTCTTTATAAAGTGGGGTTTAGGGGGTGTTCATTTCACTGATTTGTTCACTTGATGCATATCTCAAATGATTTTTATAGTCTCAAGGGAGCTCTAGCTTTTTAAATATGTTCTGTGAAAGGGTTATCAATTGGAAGCAAGGAATACACCACAGAACTCAAAAGTATGAAGTGAGCAAATGTTTCTGGCCACGGCCACTGCCTCATCAGTGACCCTGAAATATTTTCAAAATTCCCAAATGGAGTCAATGATACCATCATACCAAAGGACTGCAGTATGTCATACCAGACTCAGTCATTATAGCTAGAAAGTCTCAGGTGGATCATTTCTAGACATTAATCTCATGTGTTCCTGACAGACTCTTCTTTGACTAACTAGGACTGACAATTTGTGAATTTATAATGACCTTTGTCAGAATTGAGACCTATATTTCTGATATTTTGTCTATTTTTAGCTCTGGCGGCTAGCTTGTTTGTCAGAGCGCAACAATTTTAGCTATTTTGGTAGGGAGTCAACTAGGCAACATTCCTGTGAAGTTTGAATCAAAATGGCCCTAGGGTTTGAGAGGTGTTTGTAAATTTACGATATTTTTCTCTTTTTAACTCTGGCGGCCACTTTGCTCATTGGAACGGAACCGTTTTAGCTATTTTGGTAAAGGGTCACCTAAGCAACATTTCTGTGAAGTTTGAATGAAATTAGCCCAAGGGCAAAGGAGGAGTTGGGGTTTAAAGATTTTTCTATTGTTAGCTCTTGTGGCCATCTTGTTCATCAGAGGGAAACGATTTTAGCTATTTTGGTAGGAAGCCACCCAGGCAACATTCCCATGAATGGCCCAAGGTTTCAGGAAGAGTTCGTATTTAATCAAATTGTTGATGCACAACGCACCACTGACGACAGACGGACATTCATTGATCACAATACTTCACCATGAGCACTTCATGCTCAGGTAGCTAATAAAAGTGGTGTTTAAGGGAGTCAAATTGTATAGGTGTTTAAAGATATTTGAAAATGCCACCATTCTGCTACAGTGATGATTGGCATTTTCAGGATGAATTTTATGACTTGTTTTTCATGTTATCTAGAGACAAATAACAGAATTACTATACAAACAATGCTGATTTATTTCTAGGAAAGAAAACCACATATCTCTGAAAACACAGGACCAATAAAGATATCTTCAAAGTCAGTTCATGAAGACCCTTGTAAAATATGGTTTATTACCCTGGGGAATCAATCAAATTGTGGACAGCCACATTTATTGACCCCTATTAAATCTCAGACTTATTCCATAAAAACAATACTGAAAATATTGGCATAATATGGAAAATAGCTATCATAAGACTTCTCTCAACAATTTTCCTTTGTTGGGCATTATTTATTGTAGAGAACCTATCTGAACTCTAAGGAAACAGGAATAAAGAAGAAGAAAAGTCAACAGACAGGGTAGCTTGTCTGATACAACATGCAGGATTCCCTGGGAGGACCTGTATGCTGATGATCTTGTCACCATAGCTGAATCCCTTGAGGAATGTGTCAGGAGGCTCTTAACTTGGAAAGACCCAAAACTTGGAAAGACCCAATGGAGGCAAAAGGGCTGAGAGTGAATGCAGGAAAGACAAAGATCATGGTCTATCGATGGTACATTGTTTGTTTGATTTGAGGTTTAACGTCACCGTCAACACTGTAAAGGTCATTTTGGAGACATTGCTTCCAATTTTGTGGGACTTTTACCCGACAGTGAGATGAAATGACATCTCAAGCCCTGTCGCCCAATGAAACCAATAGGGTTTATTAGCATGGACGGTCCGCCTCGCACCGCGGTTCCTGGACAGGCTTAGATCCTCTAACCCGTTTACCAGTACTAGTGTGCGGGCCGGATTCAGCTCTGCGTGGAAGCATCATGCAGCCCATGTATTTCTTCAAGCCCCTATGGGCGGGGGCTTGATCTATGGTACAGGTCTGGACCTCCTGCAGGGTACAGGCCAGTATGTCGCACTGGAGTGGGCAGCAACAGTATCTTTTGTAATGGCTGCAAGTTCTGGGTGCACAAGAAATGCAAAGGGCTTAAGCGTTTGATAGAAGACCCTGATTACAGGTGTACACGGTGCCAAGGAACTGCACACCCCTTAGATGGCAGACCACAGAGGGAAGTCCAAGTTGGATCCGACAAGCTGGAGGTTGTAGTTAATCCTTTTGCTACCTAGGTGATAGGGTCTCAGCAGGGGGTAGTTGCGACCTTTCAACCACATCACATGTGAAAACAGCCTGGAAGAAATTCAAGGAGTTGCTTCCAGTTCTCTCTTCCTGCCACCTCTCATTCAAGACACGTGGCCCTGTGTACAGCTCTTGTGTGCGGAGCGCAATGCCAGTGAGACATGACCATTGACAAAGCCAAACCTCCATCTTCAGCGGAATGACAGGACAATGATCAGACAGATCTGCAATGTCAAGCCACAGGACACTGTCACCATCAGGTCCACTGAGCTACTTGAATGTCTTGGCATTGAGGAGCTGGACCTCATCCTGAAGGAGAGAAGGCTCCACTGGTATGGACATGTGGACACCATGAGAACTTGCTGTAATTCTCCTAAAATTTTAAGGAATTTGTTTCATGATTCAGCAAGGAGTCCAAAAAGTGCAGACGGAGTTACAAACAGTGTAGATCCTGATCAGAAGGAGCAATCTAATCTGGGTCAGGCCTATTTGTCCCAATACTTAGGATCATTACGGTGAAGGATACCAATATCTCACATGATTTGTTTGATTTGAGGTTTAACGTCCCCGTCAACACTGTAAAGGTCATTTTGGAGACGTTGCTTCCAATTTTGTGGGACTTTTACTCAACATTGAGATGAAATGACATCTCAAGCCCTGTTGCCCAATGAAACCAAAAGGGTTTATTAGCATGGACGGTCTGCCTTGCACCGCGGTTCCTGGACAGGCTTAGATCCTCTAAGCGGTATAGCTCACATGAATTCCATGGAACCTTGTGAGGAAAAAGTATCAGCAACCCTTAAACAGTTGCTGACATTTTCAAATATATTTTCATCACATGAAAAAGTCTGTGAAATGAAGACCCCAATAAACCCCACTTCATATAGAGAAATATGGGGTTTATGGGGTATACATTATTTTTCTTATTTCTACTCCAAGATAAAGGTTGTGGGTACTCATTAGAACCGCCTCAATGAGGGCGTTCTTACCAGCACCCACAACCTATTTTTTTAGCACTGATAAGAAAAATAACACAGATTTTCATCAGAAATATTGCCATTTTGGAGATCTGAAAAATGCACTATGTCACACGGGTGTTCCTTGTTTTTCGGAAAAAAAATAGTTCAACAATACATTATTGTGAACTGATTCGCACGCAATGTCAATCCTTACTTTATGTGAAAAATAGTTTAAAAATAAAATTGCCATAATCCTCTAAAAAGTTCTGAGGCCATGTTTTGGAGCATCATGTTTCACTAGATTTTCAAAAAAGTTCATCACACTCAATTGATATCTTCTCAAGATCTGTTCTCAGAAAAACCTTCAGGAAAAAGGCAAGAACAATAATCTAATTAACCCTTATCTTGCTGAATATTCATTTAAGCCACACCCATTTCTGTCTATTAACCAATCAAATTACTTGATGTAATTTACTGCTACAAATCCATAAACTGAATGCCAAACAGTGTAGATCCTGATCAGATGGCTTCTTCAGAAGCCATCTGATCTGGATCTACACTGTTTGCAAAGATAGGGGTTGTCGTGAACAGCAAGATAAGGGTTAATAAAAGTTTGACGCAACAGAGAAACCTTATTTGTACAGTTTAACCCATTTTGTACTCACTAGAACCTTCCTGACTATACAAAGCAGGTTGTAGGGGTGTCAGGTTTGGTTTAGGAATTCAGATAGAAAATGGTTGCACATTTTGTAAACAGTGAAGGCCTTGATCAGATGACACATGCTTCGGCGTCTGATCTGGGCCTGCATTGTTTGATGCTGTCCCGTTTTGGGGGTTTCCTCATCAAAAATGGGTCAACCAACCTATTTAAAAGTTCAATGTCCTGAATATCAAAGGATTCTTATTATGGTATCATTTATATCCAAAAGCACTTAGACTGGCAATCATGACTTTTGCAGATGGTCAATGCCACCAAAATCTAATCAAATCTGCAATATGTTGTAATGATATATTGTACGAGTTTGACAAACAAGAGGGCCATGATGGCCCTGGATCGCTCACCTGATCCATAGAGTAACAAGTGGGCCCAGGGGAGGGCCATTATTGACCCCAGGGCTACAATGTTGTGGGAGGTATAACAAGAGGGCCATGATGGCCCTAGATCGCTCACCTTATCCATAGAGTAATAAGTGGGCCCCGGGGAGGGCCATTATTGACACCAGGGCTATAATGTGCATAATGTTGAGGGAGGTCTAAAAAGGTGAAGGTTCATACCAAATATCAACAAAGGCTATAATTTGAACAATCTTGGCAAAGGTCCAATAGATGAAGCTACACACCAAATATCGAAGACCTGGGCCTTGCAGTTTCAGAGAAGAAGATTTTTTAAAGATATTCCCCGGGGCGTGGGCATTTTTGGCCTCAGGGCTACAATTTAAGCAATCTTGATAGAGGTCCACTAGATGTCGAAGCGTCACACCAAATATCCAAGACCTGGGCATTGCTGTTTCAGAGAAGATTTTTCAAAGATTATCTCTATATAAGTCTATGTTAAACCAAAGGGCCCCAGGGTGGGGGCATTTGTGGCCCGAGGGCTATAATTTGAACAATCTTGGTAAAGGTTCACTAGATGAAGTTTCATACCAAAATATCAAAGGCATGGGCCTTGCAGTTTCAGAGAAGAAGATTTTTAATTTAAATATTTCCCTATATAAGTCTATGTAAAACCAAAGGGTCTCGGGGAGGGGGCATTTTTGGCCCCAGGGCTTTAATTTGAACAATCTTGATAGAGGTCCACTAGATGAAATTTCACACCAAATATCAAAGACCTAGGCCTTGTGGTTTCAGAAAAGAAATTTTTTAAAGATTTTCCCTATATAAGTCTATGTAAAACCAAAGGGCCCCGAGGCGGGGGCATTTTTGGTCTCAGGGCTATAATTTGAACAATCTTGGTAGAGGTCCACTAGATGAAGCTTCATACCAAATATCAAAGACCTAGGCCTTGTGGTTTCAGAGAAGAAGATTTTTCAGGATTTTCCCTACAGAAGTCCCTGTAAAACCAAAGGGCCCCAGAGCGGGGGCATTTTTGGCCCCAGGGCTATAATTTGAACAATCTTGGTAGGGGTCCACAAGATGAAGCTTCATACCAAATATCAAAGACCTGGGCCTTGTGGTTTCAGAGAAGAAGATTTTTAAAGATTTTCCTTATATAAGCCTATGTAAAACCAAAGGGTCCCGGGGCGATCATTTTTGGCCCCAGCACTATAATTTGAACAATCTTGGTAGGGATCCAGTAGATGAAGCTTCATTCCAAATAGCAAAGACCTGGGCCTTGTGGTTTCAGAGAAGAAGATTTTTAAAGATTTTCCCTATATAAGCCCATGTAAAACCAAAGGGCCCTGGGGCGGGGGCATTTTTGGCCCCAGACTTATAATTTGTCCACTAGATGAAGCTTCATACCAAATATCAAAGACCTGCCATGGGCCTTGCGGTTTCAGAGAAGAAGATTTTATCAAGCTTTTCCCTATATAAGCCCATGTAAAACCAAAGGGCCCAGGTGCAGGGGCATTTTTAGCCCTAGCACTTTAATTTGAACAATCTTGGTAGGGGTCCACTAGTTGATGCTTCAAACCAAATATCAAGGACCTGGGCCTTGTGGTTTCAGAGAAGATTTTTTAAGTTTTCGGTGAAAAATTGTATTTTTGGCTCTTGTGACCTAGATGTGCAACGGACCGGAACCATTTGAACAACTTTGAAAGGGGACCACCTAAGGATCATTCCTGTGAAGTTTGGTCAAAATCCGATCAGTGGTTTAGGTGGAAATGACGTTTGAAGAAATTGTTTACGCACGGACGCACTGACGCACGGACGGACGGACAGACGACGGATGAAAAGTGATCCCTAAAGCTCACCTCGTCACTACGTGACAGGTGAGCTAAAAAGGTGAAGCTTCATACCAAATATCAACAAAGGCTATAATTTTAACATTCTTGGCAAAGGTCCACTAGATGGAGCTACACAGCAAATATCGAAGACCTGGGCTTTGCAGTTTCAGAGAAGAAGATTTTTTTTAAAGATATTCCCTACATAAGCCTATGTAAAACCAAATGGCCCTGGGGCGGGGGCATTTTTGGCCACAGGGCTATAATTTAAACAATCTTGATAGAGGTCCACTAGATGAAGCTTCACACCAAATATCAAACACCTGGGCCTTGCTGTTTCAGAGAAGAAGATTTTTAAAGATTATCTCTATGTAAGTCCATGTAAAACCAAAGGGCCCCAGGGCGGGGGCATTTGTGGCCCGGGAGCTATAATGTGAACAATCTTGGTAGAGGTCCACTAGATGAAGCTCCATACCAAATATCAAAGACATGGGCCTTGCAGTTTCGGAAAAGAAGATTTTTAAAGATTTCCCTATATAAGACTTTGTAAAACCAAAGGGTCTCGGGGCAGGGGCATTTTTGGCCCCAGGGCTATAATTTGAACAATCTTGATAGAGGTCCACTAGATGAAATTGCACACCAAATATCAAAGACCTAGGCCTTGTGGTTTCACAGAAGAAGACTTTTAAAGATTTTCCCTTTTTAAGTCTATGTAAAATTAAAGGGCCCCCCGAGATGGAGGGGGGGTGGGCATTTTTGGTCTCAGGGCTATAATGTGAACAACCTTGGATGAAGCTTCATACCAAATATCGGAGACCTAGGCCTTGTGGTTTCAGAAGAAGATTTTTCAAGATTTTCCCGATTTAAGTCTATGTACAAGAGGGCCATGATGGCCCTAGATCGCTCACCTGATCCATAGTGTAACAAGTGGTCCCCAGGGAGGGCCATTATTGGCCCAAGGGCTTTAATGTGCATAATGTTGAGGGAGGTCTTAAAGGTGAAGCTTCATAACAAACATCAACAAAGGCTATAATTTGAACAATCTTGGCAAAGGTCCACTAGATGAATTAAGCTACAAACCAAATATCAAAGACATGAGCCTTGCGGTTTCAGAGAAGAAGATTTTTATAAAGATATTCCCTACATAAGCCTATGCACCAGGGCTATATAAGTCTATATAAAACCAAAGGGCCCCAGTGTGGGGGGCTATTGTGGCCCCAGGGCTATAATTTGAACAATCTTGGTAGAGGTCCACTAGATGATGCTCCATAACAAGTATCAAAGATCTGGGCCTTGCAGTTTCAGAGAAGAAGATTTTTAAAAATTCCCTTTATAAGTCTATGTAAAACCAAAGGGTCTCTGGGCGGGGACATTTTTTGCCCCAGGGCTATAATTTGAACAATCTTGGTAGAGGACCACTAGATGACGCTTCATACCAAATATCAAAGACCTGGGCTTTCTGGTTTCAGACGAGAAGATTTTTAAAGGTTTTCCCTATAAAAGCCTATGTAAAACCAGTGGGCCCTGGCGTGGGGGGGGCGTTTTTGGCCCCAGGGCTATAATTTGAACAATCTTGGTAGCGGTCCACTTGACGAAGCTACTTACCAAATATCAAAGACCTGGGCCTTCTGGTTTCAGACAAGAAGATTTTTAAAGGGTTTTCCCAATATAAGCCTATGTAAAACCAGTGGGCCCCGGGGCAGGGCCGGTTTTGGCCCCAGAGCTATAATTTGAACAATCTTGGTAGAGGTCCACTAGATGAAGCTACATACCAAATATTAAAGACCTGGGCCTCCTGGTTTCGGACAAGAAGATTTTTAAAGGTTTTCCATATATAAGCCTATGTAAAACCAATGGGCCCCGGGGCCAGGCTGTTATTGGCACCAGGGCTATAATTTGAATAATCTTGGTAGTGGTCCACTAGACGAAGCCACATACCAAATATCAAAGACCTGGGCCTTCTGGTTTCAGACAAGAAGATTTTTAAAGGTTTTCCCTATATAAGCCTATGTAAAACCAGTGGGCCCTGGGGCGGGGCTGTTTTTGGCCCCTAGGGCTATTAATCCATCCACTGGTTAAGCAGGAGAAGCTCTGGTGGCCATTTTGTTCACCCGAGCGGAACAGTATGAGCAAATTTGGTAGAGGGTCACCAAATGAACATTCCTGTGAAATAATTTCAAAATCCATCCACTGGTTAAGGAGGAGAAGTCGTTCAAAGGTTTTTCTATTCTTAGCTCTGGCGGCCATTTTGTTCATCCGAGCGGAACGGTATGAGCAATTATGGTAGAGGTTCACCAAAGGAACATTCCTGTGAAATAATTTCAAAATCTATCCACTGGTTAAGGAGAAGAAGTTGTTTAAATGTTTTTCTATTTTTAGCTCTAGCGGCCATTTCGTTAACCCGAGCGGAACAGTTTGAACAATTTTAGTAGAGGGTCACCCAAGGAACATTCCAGTGAAAAAATTTCAAAATCAATCCACTGGTTAAGGAAAAAAAGTTGTTTAAAGGTTATTCTATTTTTAGCTCTGGTGGCCATCTTGTTCACCCGAGCGGAACGGTTTGAGCAATTTTGGAAGAGGGTCACCCAAGGAACATTCCTGTGAAATAATTTCAAAATCCATCCACTAGTTAAGGAGAAGAAGTCGTTTAAAGGTTTTTCTATTTTTTAGCTCTGGCGGCCATCTTGTTCACCCGAGCGGAACGGTTTGAGCAATTTTGGTAGAGGGTTACCCAAGGAACATTCCTGTGCAGTAATTTTGAAATCCATCCACTGGTTAAGGAGAAGAAGTCCTTTACAGGTTTTTCTATTTTTAGCTCTGGTGGCCATTTTGTTCACCTGAGCATAATGGTTTGAGCAATTTTAGTAGAGGGGCACCCAAGGAACATTCCTGTACAATAATTTAAAAATCCATCCATTGGTTAAGGAAGTCGTTTAAAGGGTTTTTTTTATTTTTAGCTCTGGTGGCCATTTTGTTCACCCGAGCGGAACGGTTTGAGCAATTTTGGTAGAAGGTTATCCAAGGAACATTCCTGTGAAATAATTTCAAAATCCATCCACTGGTTAAGCAGGAGAAGTCGTTTAAAGGTTTTTCTATTTTTAGCTCTGGCAGCCATCTTGTTCACCCGAGCGGAACAGTTTGAGCAATTTTGGAAGAGGATCACCCAAGGAGCATTCCTGTGAAATTGGATCAAAATCTGTCCAGCAGTTTTAGAGAAGAAGCAAAAGTTGACGATGGACGCACGGACGACGGACAAAGATCGATCCCAAAAGCTCACCTCCTTGAGCACTTCGTGCTCAGGTGAGCTAAAAATAATCAATTTGTTAATGAGATAGAGGCAGACAAGCCATTATTTTTCGCCCAAAATTGAGTGTTTTGGGGGGCCTGTGACCTTGAAAATGTGGTAAAGGTCATCATTATCTAATGAGTGTTTTCTACCATCCTAATGATCTAACCATGCAAGTTTGGTCAGAATCCATTCATAGGTTCAGGAGATATAGTGCTTCAGAATCCATTCATGGTCAGAATCCATTCACAGGTTCAGGAGATATAGTGCTTCAGAATCCATTCATGGTCAGAATCCATTCACAGGTTCAGGAGATATAGTGCTTCAAACAGGCTACACTAACGCCAATGCCTATCATGCCAGCGCAAAATGGATCCTCACCAATAATGACTTAACTTTTGCAACCATAGGTGACTCTCACTGACAGCCTGGCAGAGCGCCATAGGCTACTTTTGTCAACAATGTAGGGTACAGTTAACCCTTACCTTGCTGTTCACGACAACCCGTATCTTTGCAAACAGTGTAGATCCAGATCAGATTGCTTCTGAAGAAGCCATCTGAACAGGATCTACACTTTTTGGCATTCAGTTTATGAATTTGTAGCAATAAATTACATCAAGTAATTTGATTGGTTGATAGACAGGAATGGGTGTGGCTTAAATGAAGTCAGCAAGATAAGGGTCAACTCTGTAAATTAAGTTTCACCTCAATGACATCTCAAGCCCTGCCGCCCAATGGAAACCAATTGGGTTTATAAGCATGGATACTCATACCACTTTGTCTGGGCAGGCTTAGACCTTCTAAGCAGTTCACCAGTACTCAAGTTTGGTCGGTGAAGCATCATGCAGCCCAATCTATTTCATCAAGCCCCGATGGGCGGGGGCTGTCCTGTGAAATTTGAAATATGTAAGAGAAGTTGTCATTGGCCATTATTTTCATCAAAGCAGTACTGTTTTAGCTATTTTGGTAGGTTCTCAATGAAGTTAAACCATGTAAGTCTCTTTTGATGATTCAATTTTCGCTAAGTAATTTAATACATTCTGATATCTCCAAAAAACTGTACCAAAAGTGCATCCAAGAGCAGGGCTATTTTTTGCCTGAGGGCTATCATTTGAATGATCTTGGAAGAGGTCCACCAGATGAAGCTTCATACTTAATATCAAAGACCTCACCAGGGCCTTCAGGTTTCAGACAAAAAGATTTTAAAAGGTTTTTCCCTACATAAGTCTGTCTATGTAAAACATGTTTGCCCATCATTTTTGGCTGTGATGCTACAATTTGAGCAATCTTAGTAGAGGTCCACTAGATGAAGCTTCATACCAAATATCAAAGACCTTGGCCTTGTGGTTTCAGACAAGAAGATTTTTAAAGGTTTTCCCTAAATAAGTCTATGTAAAACATGTGGGCCCCTGTGCCGGGCCATTTTTGGCCCCAAAGCTATTATTTTAACAATCTTGGTAAAGGTCCACTAGATGAAGCTTCATAACAAATATCAAAGGTTTTAGGGAAGTAGATTTTTAAAGGTAAAATTTTTCTTATATATAAGTCTATGTAAAACATGCAGGCCCAGCTGGGGCGGGACCATTTATGGCCATAAGGCTATAATTTGAAAACTCTTGGTAGAGATCCATTAGATAAAGTTTCATACCAAAGATCAAAGGTTTCAGAGAAGACGGTTTTCCCTATTTTTGGCCCCAAGGATATAATTTGAACAATCTTGGAAGAGGTCCACTTCAAACCAAATATCAATGATCTGGGCCTTGTGGTTTCGGAGAAGTACATTTAATTTTTCAGTTAAAAAAAATCTATTTATGGCTCCTGTGACCTAGATGTGCAATAGACCTGAACCATCTGAAAAACTTTGAAAGAGGACCAACCAAGGGTTTTTTCCTTTCAAGTATGGTCAAAATCCAAGATGTCAATTGAAGAAATTATTTACGGAAGCATGCATGGATACATGCACTCACAAAGGACGATGGACAAAATGTGATCACAAAAGCTCACCTTGTCACTATGTGACAGGTGAGCTTAAAATAAATATCACAATTTTTCATCTGAAAATCTTTTTTTTTTTTTTTTTGGGGGGGGGGGGGTGGTTAAATTTACAATATACTTGTATAGGTGTGTTTTCGTAATGGGACTCTGATGGAAGATTCTCTTCCACACAAAATGGGTTAATACCAATCAATGAGAACTATTTTTCATCTTCTATTTTTCAGACAATGCTTTGAGGAGTAATTTCTCAAATTACTTCCTTCTACAGAGCTGTTAAACTCATCATAGATCACATTAGATATAAAACACAAAACCTATACCTTCTATAAATAAGATTTATATTTTGGGACTATAAATTATATCAGTTTTATTGTTTCTCTTGAAGATAAGGGCCCAGTTGTTCAAAGCTAATGACGTTGTTAGTTAACGTATCGTTAAAACTTTAATCATTCATTATGGCAAATATGCTAATATTTTTGCTGAAAAAATGTGAGCAGCTTTTACATAATTATGCAAAAGCTGCTCACATTTTTTTCAGAAAAATACCAAAATTTTCGATATTGTTCTTGCTAGAAGAGTTAACAATATGACCACTAACGAGCTTGTTAAGCTAACGATGCTTTGAACAACTGGCCCCTGGTACAGAACAGAGCCGAATAGCATGTTTATAAGGAGGTGGTACATTGTCCAAAACTTGTACAGTACTGTTTAGACCATGCAACAATTGACCAATATATCCCTGGAAATATACCGGCCCCGATAGCTCAGTTGGTAGAGTGTCTGCTCCGGGGAACGGGAGGTCTCGGGTTCGATTCCGGGCCGCGACATACCAAAGTCGTTAAAAATGGTACTAGCTGCTCCTCGTTTGGCACTCAGATTTACGGGGTAGAGCTAGGACTGGTCGATCCAGTGTCAGGATAATGTGACTGGGTGTGGTATCATGTAATGTGTCTGGGACATGATACTTCAGTGAGGCAGCACTATAAACGTGAGCATTGAGCTCCCTGTCGCAACCAGACACCGTCGTGATATGACTGAAAAATTGTTGAAAGCGACGTTAAACCCGAATTCACACACACAAATCCCTGGAAATAATATAATGTTATTAATCAAGTAATTTTGGATTGGCCCAGTTACAGGTCCAAGGTCTGCTGTTTTGGGCTCGGCCTTCATATTGGCCAATTTGCAGGTCCAAGGTCTGCTGTATTGGCCTGAGGCCGAACGTCGGACCTGTAACTGGGCCAATACGAAATTACTTGATTAATGACAATTTTATTGATTGACACCATTAAAAACACTATTACTGACTTTTGACCTAAGTGTTAATATGGATGATCTCCGAACAATACAGGATAGTCAATTAATAATTTTATGTAATTAATTAAGTAATTTTGTATTCGCCCAGTTACAGGTCCGAGGTCTGCTTTAATGACCTGAGGCAAGCATATTAATATTTTTGCTGAAAAAAATGTGAGTAACTTTTGCAAATGTTTCCAGCAAAAATACCAAAGTATTAGGTATTGTACTTGCTAGAACAGTTAACGATTTGATCACTAACAAGCTTGTTAAGCTAACAATGCTTTGAACAACTGTGCCCTCATATTTTTATCCTGGCGGAAAATAATTTACAGTAAACAAAAATGAAACTCACCTTGAGTCTGAATGTGGAATTGCTCGATAGCTTGTCTCTTGTTCTGTTGGTAAATTCACATCAACAGAACTCGATCTCACTTGAATTGGAACATCCAACAGACATCCCTCGTCAAATGAAGCTTGCCTCTGAATATGAGGCTCAGCTCCTTTAAGAATGCGCTCATCCATGGATGAGGATCTATGCTGCTTTATCACTGGTACAGCTAAAGTTACAGCATTAACATACGCTTCATCGTCTTTGCTATCAAAATGCTCCAGTCTAGGAATATCATCATCATTGTTTTCATTGTCAATATCATCGAAGTCATCCTCACAATCACTTTCGTTGCCTTCATCCTCACTGTTAGTGAGGTAGTAAAAGTCACCTTGGTCTGATAACGATTCGGACGATGTCGTTGTGTAACTAGTACTTGAGTTAATGGAAAGTTCATCACTATCAAAGTCATCCTCAAAAAGGAATTGTCTTGGATAGGATTTATCAAATGATTCTTGAGAGTCACTTCTTTCCTTTGCTTTTGTTTCCATGTGTATACAATGAATACATAATCGGGGAATTTCAAAGGAAGACTTGCGCTTTGGGGTTTTCGGCATTTTAAAGAAAATGGATTCCTTTTCAGGTATGCTCTCTTCTGAAGAGCCATGAGTCAAGTGATCTGTACATGCCGAGTCAAAGGAATGACATCGCCGGCCATGCTTGTTTGGCACTTCCAATGAATCTTGCTTCAAGGTACTTGAATCAAAACTTGAAGACCGAATTCGTGGTTCCGAATTCGGAACTTTTAGAGTTGAAGCCTGCTCCTTATCATTGTCTAAGGCATCCTCGATAGATTTTTTCTGCCTTGGGAGGCAGATTTTAGGAATCTCGAAAGATGGTGAAACCGACCTCGATTTTTTGAAAATCTTATTCATGTTTATTTTGATTTGATTTCAAAGTCAAATTCTCTAATGGATACTACTAGTAGATAAAGGAAGGTAATTTAATTGGTTAAACTGTGTTTTCCAAATCACTTCTCATCCCCAAACAATGATCCAAACCAATCCATCTTGGTACATACACTAGAGTCACTATGTTTTTGTGTTTTCCATGCATTAGAAACAATAAATTCTGTAACCCGCCTTATGAATTGAAACCTTAGATTATTGGCATCAGGGTGTGAGGTTATAAACTATTTTTCACCTTCAACTCATGTGAGCATGGAATTTTTCCAGCAAATGCTGGCATTTTAACATTTGAATATTTATGAACAGGACAAATATCTTTCTTTATGGGCAGCATAATACAGGATAGTACAGTCAAACTTCAATGGCTTGAACACCTTTGGGACCCCAAAAATCTGTTCGAGACAGGGGTGGTTTAAGCCACTGAGGGTAACTGCCAGGAGGCATGAGATACATTTTGACTTCGTTTCGGTGTTCTTTTATGAAACCGTATGCTATTTGTACTCACTAGAATCGTCTCATTGAGGCGATTCTAATGAGTACACACAGCATACATTTGCAAGAAAAAAGAATTAAATCTCCTTATTTTATCCCACACTGTTTCTTATGTAGTGGATTTTTCTAGGGGGTAAAGAAAGGGTTCGACTCAGCCATTGGTAAATGAGCCATCGGTGTTCGAGCCATCTAAGTTCTACTGTATTTTAATACAAATGAACATTAAAACTGCCATGCCCAATTGAGCTGAGCACGCAAGAATTGCCTTGCCATCTGGCTACTTTTTACCACTTAGGTAATCATGTCCCTAAGGTCAGTGCAAATGTGCAGAGCTTAGTTATATGTTTTGTTTATTTCTAATCATGTCCCTATGGTCAGTGCAAATGTGCAGAGCTTAGTTATCTGTTTTGTTTATTTCTAATCATGTCCCTAAGGTCAGTGCAAATGTGCAGAGCTTAGTTATCTGTTTTGTTTATTTCTAATCATGTCCCTAAGGTCAGTGCAAATGTGCAGAGCTTAGTTATCTGTTTTGTTTGTTTCTAATCATGTCCCTAAGGTCAGTGCAAATGTGCAGAGCTTAGTTATCTGTTTTGTTTGTTTCTAATCATGTCCCTAAGGTCAGTGCAAATGTGCAGAGCTTAGTTATCTGTTTTGTTTATTTCTAATCATGTCCCTAAGGTCAGTGCAAATGTGCAGAGCTTAGTTATCTGTTTTGTTTGTTTCTAATCATGTCCCTAAGGTCAGTGCAAATGTGCAGAGCTTAGTTATCTGTTTTGTTTGTTTCTAATCATGTCCCTATGGTCAGTGCAAATGTGCAGAGCTTAGTTATCTGTTTTGTTTGTTTCTAATCATGTCCCTAAGGTCAGTGCAAATGTGCAGAGCTTAGTTATCTGTTTTGTTTGTTTCTAATCATGTCCCTAAGGTCAGTGCAAATGTGCAGAGCTTAGTTATCTGTTTTGTTTATTTCTAATCATGTCCCTATGGTCAGTGCAAATGTGCAGAGCTTAGTTATCTGTTTTGTTTGTTTCTAATCATGTCCCTATGGTCAGCGCAAATGTGCAGAGCTTAGTTATATGTTTTGTTTGTTTCTAATCATGTCCCGAAGGTCAGTGCAAATGTGCAGAGCTTAGTTATCTGTTTTGTTTGTTTCTAATCATGTCCCTATGGTCAGTGCAAATGTGCAGAGCTTAGTTATCTGTTTTGTTTGTTTCTAATCATGTCCCTAAGGTCAGTGCAAATGTGCAGAGCTTAGTTATCTGTTTTGTTTGTTTCTAATCATGTCCCTAAGGACAGTGCAAATGTGCAGAGCTTAGTTATCTGTTTTATTTGTTTCTAACAATAAATTTTGGTATTTTGCCTACTGTTGTCGGAGGATAAGTAGATAGTGATGTAAAAGAGTATACCACCACAGGTAGGTTTGACAGGTTGCACCGTTACCGTTATCATTATCTTACCCATCATTGGCTGGCAAGACAGGCTATACCGTTATAATTATCATTACCGAAGCGTAGTTACCTTTTGACAAAAATTGGACAATGCTTAATAACAAAAACATTCGCTGTCGTCACTTTCAACTCATCTTCCGACAACAGTACCATTTAATTTTTTTGTATTTTGTTTTCACTTAATAATTTCATCTTAAACATTTATTTTTAATGGAAGACATTATGGGTCAGTGGAAAAACGAACTTACTGGACATTATAATTGATTGAGTGTGTTGGATTTAATGACAGGTCAATGCTTGTGGGTCATTTTGTGTCTTCACACAGAGAAAGGGAGAAAAGAGACAGGGAGACAAAGAGATAGAAGAAATAGTATAGGCAATGAATGAGAGGGAAAGGAGAAAGAAGAAAATGAATGAACATGAAGATACAGATGAAATAAAACATCACCTCCATAGCAGGCCTTGCCCAAATGTAAGCCAATACATTACGATAACACACCCGTGCGTCATAGTGTATTTTTTAACATCTCCAAAACGGTCAATTTTCTGAAGAAAATTTGTGATATTATTCTTATTTATACCCAAAATATAGGTTGTGGGTATTCGTTAGAACCGCCTCATTGAGGTGGTTCTAACGAGTACCCACAACCTATGTCTTAGAGCAGAAATAAGGAAAATAATGTACACCCCATAAACCCCAGTTTTCTCTATATAAAGTGGGGTGTAAGGGGGGTGTTCATTTCACGGACTTGTTAGCGTGATGTCAGCTGGATGACCTGGTGACACAAGGTACATGACAAGTCCTTGGCCTCCTGTGATACTGGCTAAGTTGAGCAAGGCCTGCTAATCTTGCAACAGGTGAGGGTAGCCCTTTGTCTATGACCTTGACTTCAATGTAACTAATACTCACTGGCCCCAAATAATGCTGAATCAGATTTTGGACCATTATGAACAACACTGCAGTCATTGCATTAACAAGTCCACTAAAAGAATACCTTGATGCAGAGAAGAGGTAAACAATTTTTTGCCAATTTTTGCTCCAAAACATAGATTGAGTACTCGTTAGAACTGACACAAAGAAGCACACACAATGTATATTTCCAGTAGAAATAAGAATTTTCATTGGAAAAATGCTGTTTGTAGATCAAGCCATGAAAGAGTATACTCACTGTACTTCAAAAATGGGGTATAACAAAACCTGTACCCCAAGATCTTGGGTGGTAGTTTAGCTATATTAATTTGGTAAAACTGTTTGATACAAATTATTGAAAACTTACTCTCGTGCACAGAGGCAATCCTCATAGGACTGTCTCCAGGTATGGTTCCGTATTGGGTGCCTTTACATGCATATAAAATACCAGACGGGTTCAAAAATGGATCTGATCCTATTCCCTTGACTGTCAATAAAGGTCATTTTGACCGTCTGCCAAGACTAGCTTCTTTCACTTTAATCCAATTTATCTGCAACTCTAATGTAGATGGATGACTTACAATTTTACATCCTTTTTAGCAGTATTTCAGTCATATCAGAATGATGGGAGGTTGATAATGAAAGGCTGTGTGCAATGGAACTCCGTTTACAGTTGGAAAGATTTCTGCCTCCAACAAGTTTTTCTAAAAATAGCCACAGTGACCTTGACCTTGAGCCCAGGACCCTGAAAGTCAAACTTGCTCGAGATATTATCAGACCCAACAATTATGTGAAGTTATATTAAAATCCATCAGCAAATGACGACGCTAGAGCGATGACAAAGTTTTTCTAAAAATAGCCACAGTGACCTTGAGCCCAGGCCCCTTAAAGTCAAACTTGCTTGAGATATTATTATAACCAACATTTGTGTGAAATTATATTAAAATCCATCAATAAATGTGGGCACTAGACAATGACAAAGTTTTTTCTAAAAATAGCCACAGTGATCTTTACCTTGAGCCCAGGATCCTGAAAGTCAAACTTGCTTGAGATATTATTATACCAAACATTTGTGTGAAGTTATATTAAAATCAATCAGCAAATGACGATGCTAGAGCGATGACAAAGTTTTTAAAAAAAATAGCCACAGTGACCTTGACCTTGAGCCCAGGACCCTGAAAGTCAAACCTGCTCGAGATATTATCATACCCAACATTTGTGTGAAATTATATTAAAATCCATCAATAAATGTAGGCACTAGAGTGATGACGAAGTTTTATTCTAAAAATAACCACAGTGACCTTGACCCTGACCCCAGGATTTGCTCGAGATATTATACCCAACTTTTGTGTGAAGTTATATTAAAATCCATCAGCAAATGATGACGCTAGAGCGATGACAGTTTTTTTTCTAAAAATAGCCGCAGTGACCTTGACCTTGAGCCCCAGGACCCTTAAAGTTGAACTTGCTTCAGATATTACCATACTCAACATTTGTATATAATTATATTAAAATCCATCAATTATTGTAGGCATTAGAGCGAAACAAAGTTTTTCTAAAAATAGCCACAGTGACCTTGACCTTGAGTCCAGGACCCTGAAAGTCGAACATGCTCAAGATATTATCATACCCAACATTTGTGAAAAGTTATATTAAAATCCATCAATAAATGTAGGCACCAGAGTGATGACAAAGTTTTTCTAAAAATAGCTGCAGTGACCTTACGTAAAATAGGGCAAATTATTTTTGGATATCCTTTTTGGGTTGATTGTTTATCAATCAACCCAAAGTTATGAGTACAAAACCTCTATTAGCGTCTGACCCGGGTCTGCAGGGTTTACTTAAAGTACAGGGGCCAATTGTTCAAAACTAACAATGTCGTTAGTTAATGTATCGTTAAAACTTTGATCATTAAATAAGGCAAATATGCTAAAATTTTTGCTGAAAAAATGTGAGCAACTGCAAAAGCTGCTCACATTTTTTCAGCAAAAATACCCAAATTTTGATATTTTCCTTGCTAGAACAGTTAACAATTTGACCACTAACGAGCTCGTTAAGCTAACGATGCTTTGAACAACTGGCCCCAGGAATTTTAGGGTTAAACAAAACAGTCTAAGCCCCTGTTCAAGCCCATTTTCCCAATCTACACTCAAAAACAATCAACCCAACAATACTCTCAGTGCTTTGATTACTACCTGATTTGTTTGAATTGAAGTTTAACGTCCCAGTCAACACTATTTAGGTGACTCTGGAGACATTGCTTTCAATTTTGTGGGACTTTTACTCAACATTGAAATGAAATGACATCTCAAGCCCTGCCATCCAATGAAACCAAAAGGTTTATATGCATTGGACAGTCTGACTCACACCACTTTGCCTGGGCAGGCTTAGTCTTTCTAAGCGGTTTACCAGTAATCATGTGTGGACAGTTTCAGCTCTGGGTGGATTTGTTTTGTTTGATTTGAGGTTTAACATCCCCGTCAACACTGTAAAGGTCATTTTGGAGACGTTGCTTCCAATTTTGTGGGACTTTTACCCGACATTGAGATGAAATGACATCTCAAGCCCTGTCGCCCAATGAAACCAATAGGGTTTATTAGCATGGACGGTCCGCCTCACACCGCGGTTCCTGGACAGGCTTAGATCCTTTAAGCGGTTTACCAGTACTAGTGTGCGGGCCGGATTCAGCTCTGCGTGGAAGCATCATGCAGCCCATATATTTCTTCAAGCCCCCATGAGCTCTGGGGGGAAGCAACATGCAGCCCAGCCCCGATGGGCGGGGGCGATTTGATTACTTATTTTCTGGAGCTATGATTATGTTACTTCTAATCCTGACACAAATGGCAACAACAACAATAATTATCATCATTAGTTATATGACAAGCTGTATTTTTCTCACAAAAAGAGGGCCATTAAAAGATCAGGTTCTTGTAAAAAGAAAAGAAAAATTATAACATAAAATTTGTATTTTTTCCCAACTTACAATCTTCAGATCAGAGCCTGATGAAGGAACATATGGGCCGCGTCAAGCGATTTTGGTACTTATCGCCTATGGGAGCAGCGAAGGTTCAGGCGAGCCTGCGCATCCGCGCAGTCTCGCCAGAACCTTCGCTGCTCGCTCATACAAGCAGTGAATCAAGAGGAACCTTCAGACAGAAAGCCATATCCCTGGCCCCTCTGAATGGCTGGGCATGCGCAGTTAAAACTTGTCTTGACGGATTGTTCGAAGACCCAAATTCGCTTGGCGGGGCTCATATAAAAACAAATTTACCGTAATGATGCTAAGTATTGGGACAGAATGATAGTCCTAAGCATAAAGCACAGATCCAGATCAGACTGCTCCTGGGCCCAGTTGTTCAAAGCATAGTTAGCTTAACAAGCTCGTTAGTGGTCATATTGTTAACTCTTCTAGCAAGTACAATATCGTAATTTTTGGTATTTTTGCTGGAAAAATGTGAGCAGCTTTTGCGTCAGCAAAAGCTGCTCACATTTTTTCAGCAAAAATTTCAGCATATTTGCCATATTTAATGATCAAAGTTTTAACGATACGTTAACTAACGACGTCGTTAGTTTTGAACAACTGGCCCCTGGTCTACATTGTTTGCGTTTCTGTTTGCACATTTTGAACTCCTTGCTGGAACATGAAACAAATTTGTTCAAATTTTAGGAGAATTACAACAAGTCTGCAGGGTGTCAGATTTTTTAGGATTTTTATGAAAACTCTGAAAATGTTAAGAAAACTTTTAAGAGCCCATGATAATCTATGAAGCCTTGACTTTATTTGTTCTGAAAAAAAAAACAACAAAAAAACAATGGGACAAATAACATCTAAGATGCCACAGACGGTTACAATCTTTTTATAAAGAATTTAACATCAATCATCTGCCCTGGTGTTTTAAAAGCTGAAGGAGCCTCATAAGAATTTGTTTCTAATAACCCTAATGAGCCATCTCATCAGGATCTACACTGTTTGCCATCCTCTTAAGGATTTTGACAAAAAGCCTTATTTTACAAGAGTGAATGTGTCCAAATTGAAAGCCGATAAAACCCCTGTCACACCAGGGCTGCATTTTCACGGCGTCCAAGAAAAATGCAGAGCGCCGAAGTGCGCACAGTAAGATCGCAAACATCGCCGTAGCAATGCAGTGGCACTGCCAGTAGGCGTGTCGGGATTGCATAGAACGCTAAGCGACGGCGCTCATTTTGAGTATGCTCAGACAAACGCCCGTCGCTCGGCGTTCTGATAAGAGCGCATTGAGGTCGCCGTAAGGTTGCCATAGCAGCGCAGTAAGGTCTCCTACAACCCTACAGGAGCTCGGCAGGGGCACACAGGGGTCTCCTACAATGCCTCATAAGCTCTGCTTGTATAATTGATTGATTGAATCGAGGTTTAAGCCGTTTACCAGTACTAGTTTGCGACACAGGATCGCGATAGATCGCCATGTAAGCATCTTAGCAACGTCTTGGTCGCTGTAAGGACGCCATGACAGGTCTATGTTCACAAAAAATATCCCATATTTCTTGCGATCTCGCGGCTTCCTGGAAAATTAAACAACGCCATTCCATCGCAGTGGATACGCCGCAAAGTGTGACAGGGGCTTAAAGCCCGCTGCAGAAACTCAGAGTGACAATATTAACAACAGGGGGCGGCTGTTCAAAACTAATGAAATCTTTACTTAACAAATCATTAAACTTTGATCATTTAAATATGGCAAATCTGCTAATATTTTTGCTGAAAAAAAATGTGAGTAGCTTTTGCATTTGCACTTGTACTTGCTAGAACAGTTAACTCTTATCATGCTGTTCACAACAACCCCTATCTTTGCAAACAGTGTAGATCCAGATCAGATGGCTTCTGAAGAAGCCATCTGATCAGGATCTACACTGTTTGACATTCAGTATATGAATTTGTAGGAATAAATTACATCAAGTAATCTGATTGGTTCAAAGTCAGAGATGGGTGTGGCTAAAATGAATATTCAGCAAGAGAAGGGTTAACATTTTGACAATTAACGAGCTCTTTAGGCTAACAATGGTTTTAACAACTGGGCCCAGACTTTTACATACACCATATATTTTTCAACATGTTGCCTCCCCAGAAAGTTTGTCCATTCCCATTAACCCTCATCCTGCTGAATAAATTAATTTGACCACATCCATTTCTGACTACCCACCAATCAGATTACTTGATATAATGTAATTCTTTAATTCACAAACTGCATGACAAACCGTGAAGATCCTGATCAAATTGCCGACCCGGATCTATACTGTTCGCAAAGATACGGGTTGTCTGGTCCAGCAACCCTTCTCTTGCTGAATATTCAGTTTAGCCACGCCCATTTCTGCCTTTGACCCAATCAGATTACTTGATGTTATTTATTTCTACAAATTCATAAATTGAATGTCAAACAGTGTAGATCCTGATCAGATGGCTTCTTCAGAAGCCATCTGATCTGGATCTGCACTGTTTCCAAAGATAGGGGTTGTCGGGAACAGCATGATAAGAGTTGTGCTGCTGAGCCTGGATATGTCTTATCTTTCAAACAATGAAGATCCCGATCAGATGGCTTCTGAAGAAGCCATCTGATCAGGATCTACATTGTTTGTCATTCAGACTGTGAATTTGTTGAAATAATTTGCATCAAGTAATCTGATTGGTTCATAATTGGTAGTGGGTGCGGCAGATTAAAATATTCAGCAGGACAAGGGTTAAGATAGTTTTTAAGGACAAAAGCTACAAGCATATTTTTCAGGTTTTTTTTATATATACTCTCTTTTTCCCTAATGATGTTACTGGTACAAATTTCCATTATAAACAACATATTTTTTTCCCCTCAGTTTTGAGCTAATCAATCGGGACAATATTTATACAGGAGATTGACTATTAAACGAATATCCTGTCGAGGAAAGATAAATCACATCGCTTTTTTTCCCTTTCCACAAATTAAATCCGTGACTCTGGAGTCATCTCTGGAATTACATCACAAGCTAGTGTCAGATTTATTGCGATCTAACTTTCTTTAACATATGGGCCTATCATGATCATAATATGAAAAGGTTTTGCCTTGGAGAAAAAAATTCTAGTGTTGTGTCGGATTTTGATTTCATCACAACACACCTGTGCGAAAAAATGGCGTTGTTCTTAACCCCTTTTGTACCAAATGGAATCTTCCTCCTTCTATATAGCAGGAGCCCATTTCAAGGTGTCATGCTGTGTTTTCATCAAAATTTATTGGGACAATAAAGCAGACTGAGGGACAGCCAAATCCCCCCCCCCCCCCCCCACCGCTGCACTTTGCATCAAGGCTCAACCTCATGACCTACACCTGTGACCTTGAGTTGGCATGGTTTATTTCTGTGTTCTGCACATCAGCTCACTGAGGGGGACATTTGACCAAAGTTCAATGAAAATCTATCAAAGAGTAAAGCAGATATGGAATGGACACAAAATTCAACATTTCAAACATGTGACCTCTCAATGTGACCTTGACCTGGTGTCAGCATGATTCATTTATGAGCTCACTTAGGAGGATAATTGACCAAAGTTTAATGAAAATCCTTTGAGGTGTAAAGGAGATAAGGAACAAACACAAAATTCAAAGTTTTAAATTTGTGACCTTGACCTTGAGTCGGCATGGTCATTTATGGGTTCTGCACATTTGCTCACTGAGGGGGATAATTGACCAAAGTTTAATGAGAATCCTTCCAGGGGTAATGGAGATATGGAACGGACACAAAATACCATGTTTCAAACTAGTGACCTTCAAATGTGACCTTGACCTTGAGTCGGCATGGTTTATTTATGTGTTCTGCACATCAGCTTACTGAGGGAGACATTTGACCAAAGTTTAATGAAAATCCTTTGAAGGGTAAAGGAGATATGGAATAGACACAAAATTCAAAGTTTCAAACATTTGACCTTCAAATGCGACCTTGACCTTGAGTTGGCATGGTTTATTTATGGGTGGTGCAGACAAGCTAAAATTGACAGTTTCGGGGGCCTGTATCTTTGAAAATAAGGTCAAGGTCACCAAAGTCTAATCAAATATTTGGTCAGTATATTGTACCAAGTTTGACCAAATTTCATTGATTCGTTCATGAGATAGGGTGCAGACACAACCTTTCTGGCCCAAAATTGACAGTTTTGAGGGGGTCTATACCCTTGAAAATAAGGTCAAAGTCACCAAAACCTAACAGTGTTTTCCCCTATCGTAGTGATGTATTCATTCAAGTTTAGTCAAAATCCATTCATAATTTCAGGAGATACAGTGCTTCAAACAGACTACATGATAGAAATGGCTATGTCAATGACTCCAAAAGTAGGAAAAACAAATTTATGGCTCATAACATTATGTTCTGCATGTCTTATAGTGTGCTCTACATAACTGTGAAGTTTCATGAAAATATCTCAAATGGTATCAGAGTTATGTTCAAAGGGCAATAACTCCAAAAGTAGGAACATCAGAGTTACGGTTACTATGTTCTGGTGCTCAACATATCTATTCACCATATTTGCATTATTTGCTGGCTCCCAGCTTGCACATTGTCAATATTGGAAAAACAGGTAACCAGACCCCTCTGACCTTTCAAGGTCAGGGTGTCTGGTTACCTGTTTTTCCAATACCGATAACCTTCAGACTAGGAACCAGCAGATAATGCAAATAAGGTGAAATTTAGTGAAAATATTTCCAATGGTATCAGAGTTATGGAGCAAACAAAAAACTATGATAGAAATGGCTATGTACAATGTTCAAAGGGCAATAACTCCAACAATAGAAAATCAGAGTTACGGTACATAAGTTCTGCACGTCATCTCATTGTGCTCTACATATCTGTGAAGTTTCGTGAAAATATCTCAAATAGTATCAAAGTTTTGTTTTTTGTTTGATCTGAGGTTTAACGTCCCCGTCAACACTATACGAGGACTGTTCAAATATGAATGCAAGTAGAACGTTTTCTCATGCACTAATGCGAAAATAACCTGGAAATAAATATCACAGCGTAGAAAAACATTTTACCTATACATTGATTTGTTTGTTTGTATTGGAGTTTTACGGCCCAGTCAACACTATTTAGGTCATTTTTGAGCCGGTCAGTTTACCTATCAACACTTTCCTGGGCATGCTTATATGTAAGCGGTTAACCAGTACAGTGCACATTCTTTCGCCATAAACTGACAACTGCCCTTTTTGAATCAGCGGAAGGGAGAGAATGACCGTAGAAAAGATTTCATGATCAATCTCCACGAAAGAATGTTGCCGACCCTGGCGGGAGTCGAACCCGCGTCCACCTGATCACCAGTCAGACGCGCATCTGACTGAGCCACCGAGGCCGACCACCTATACATTGATACCAAAATTGTTAAAATCTGTCCACTTTAGCCATGTATATCGTTCGATAAACACTGTCTACTCTTGTATACTAATACAAAACATGGTTGGAAGACAGTCAGAGTACGCCGTTGAAATACGGTCCTATATTAAGAATCGTTGTATTCTTGGTATACGGTGCAAAGACATTTTTGATGAAATGTGTTCGGTTTATGGGCATAATGAAATGTCTTTACCGACAGTTTTTCATTGGTGTAAGAAATTCAGCTGTGGGCTAGGCTCAACAGAAGATGCACCACATGATCGTCGGACGAAAAGAGCAACATCTGCAAAGATGGTTGCTAGAGTGAAAGAAATAGTTGCTACCGATGCACAATACACCACTAGGCAAATAGCTAGTATGGTTGGCATCTCATTAGGAGCAGCTCATACAATTCTGAAACGGGATTTGAAATTGAGAAAGATCTGTGCTAGATGGATTCCCTATCTGTTGACAGATGAGCAGAAAAAGACACGCGTTCAGTGCGCCAAGAAGTTGCTTAAAAAGTTTCCAAATTACAATGCACGGTCTTTCGATAATGTCGTCACAGGTGATGAGACATGGGTTCACTTTTTTGAGCCAAAACGAAAGATTCAGAACAAAATATGGGCAACAAAGTATTGCAAAAGACCATGCATTGCAAAGCGGACCATGAGCGTCAAGAAGGCATTGTATGCCATATTCTTTTCAAATCAGGGCCTTGCTATTCAGGTTGCTGTGCCTAAAGGCAAATCTGTAAATGGGAAGGTTTACAAGAATAAAGTTCTTCGAAAATTGAAGAAATATTTCAAAGAACGAAGACCCGCAACTGGTTTGGCCAATGTCAGATTGCTACATGACAATGCAAGACTATCTGAAGCAGGAAAAGGTTGTTGAACTCCCTCACCCCCCGTATTCCCCTGACCTTGCCCCGTGTGACTTTTTTTGTTCCCGCGGCTGAAAAAATACCTTTCTGGTCGAAAATTTGTACAGCGCAAACACCTCGGTTCTGCAATATTCCAGTGCCTTCATAATATACCTCGAAAAGACTACCAAAATGCATTCAATGATTGGATCAGAAGACTGAAAGTTTGTATATCTGTTAAAGGGACATACTTTGAGGGGACAAAATAAATTTTTCATCGAAATCTATCACGGAATCTTTTTTATGTGCTTAGTTGCATTCATATTTGAACAGTCCTCGTATAGGTCATTTTGGAGACATTGCTTCCAATTTTGTGGGACTTTTACCCGACATTGAGATGAAATGACATCTCAAGCCCTGTCACCCAATGAAACCAATAGGGTTTATAAGCATGGGCGGTCCGACTCGCACCGCTTTGCCTGGGAAGGCTTAGATCCAAATAGAGCGGTTAACCAGTACTCGTATGGAGGGACAAGAAACTATGAGGTGCTGAAGGACGGTGGGACACTCAAAATGTCAGAGGGTATAACATAATACCCCGCCACTTTTTGAGTGGCGGGGCATAAAAATAAAAGTGAAAAATTTCTAATGATTTTCTCATTTTACTCCATAATATTTATTCACCTTATTTGCGTTATCTGCTGGTTCCTAGTCTGATGGTTATCAGTGTTGGAAAAACTGGTAACCAGACCCCCCTGACCTTTTAAGGTCAGGGGGGTCTGGTTACCAGTTTTTCCAATATTGACAATGTGCAAGCTGGAAGCCAGCAAATAATGCAAATATGTTGAATGTCATATGATGACCAGAATCTTGCATTCTTGCTTGTGTATTATTGAATTTTACAAACTTGTTGAAGACAGTGATAAAATGCTCGGCAAAGCGGCGTCGTATTTGATCCCTTTTCCTCAACTCGTTTAATAAATTCAATGAAACATGATCACTCAAGTTAGATCCTCTTTGTAAACAGCACCCTGTAAAGCTCACTTTATGTAGAGAAAACAGGGGTATACATTATTTTTCTTTCACAAATTTTCACCAGAAAAATAACCTATTTTGAGACATGAAATAATGCCCTACATCAACTGTTCCGTATGTCCGTTTTTGAGTTTTATGTCCCATAAATAGCTAAGGTCATTATGGAGACTGGGTAAGCCTGAAAAAGCCCAGGATCAAACCCACAACACCTGATTTATAAGGTGAGTAGCATAACGGCTTCTGAGTCACACCGGTACAATAATGAGCTTTGATCACTCTAAAATCTATTGGCACTATATTCTCTGCTTCTGTATTGTAAACAAATTAACCAAATTAACCAGAAATTATACAAACAATTAACCTCTCAGCTTTCATCACAACAAATTTCATAATATCACAGCTGATTTTGTACTTTCATCACAAAGAATTAATTAACTGCTAATAACTTAGACAAGAACCAATAAATATTCCAAAATTCTGATATCCCTCACCAAATGAATTTTTGCTGTTCATCTTGTATATATATAGGAACATAGGCATAGGTCAGGTAAAACTGCTAATCAAATTATGAATCGCTGATTAAGGGAAGAAGGTATTTCTGACCAGTTCATTATCTGTATTTTAAGTAATTAAGCAGAAAGATACACACCCAGCAGCATGTTAGCAAGACCCCGAAATGAATACACCTGTAAACCCTACTTTATACAGCAAAAAGTGGGGGTCAACAGAGGTAAACACTATTTTTCTTTATTCTTGTTCAAAAACAGACTGTGGGTGCTCGTTAGAACCGCCTCATTGAGGCAGTTCTAACAAGCACCAACAGTCTATTTTTGAAGCAGAAATAAGAAAATTTTAATAGCCAATTCAACAATATCAAGGTCATGTCCATCCAGTCAGTTTACATAACCACACATTTGAGTTTGACTGGGACCCGGACCACCTGTTCAAAGAACACCCAGTGGCAAGGCCGCCAATCCTTATCACTATTGTTATGGTTAAGAAGGCTGTCTCTCAGATGAAGGCTGTCAAACCACTGGGCCATTCTGGTATAGTGAGGGCGCCTCAATGATCTGTGACCTCGCAGCTGTAACCATCCATGATGGTAAATTACCTACCCTCTGACTGGGAGCAGTGAGCAGTGTTTCATTTTCTGTCTCTACAAAGGCAAGGATGATGCATTACTGCAAAGTTCAGGTAAGTTCCCATGCACAGTATATCACACTAGAGTGGGCAACAACAGTTTCTTTTGCAATGGCTACAAGCTCTGGATGCACAAGAAATGCAGCGGGCTCACCCTGATTACAGGTGTACACAGTGCCAGGGAACTGCACGCCCCTTAGAGGGCAGACCACATAGGGTGATAAGGATGTTTTCATTGATAGAACACTGAAATACTAACCATTTTTATTGTTTGTATATCGGAGCTAAATCGGGAGTATCGCTGATTAATCAGTATTTGATAGCTAGTCATCGGTGGTTAAACACTTTCCGTCAGATATGGTCGGTGATTCATATTTAGTTACCTTTGTCCGATCAGCGATATCGGTGATTAAGAGCTTGCATATCTCGTGCTATAGGTTGCTGTCGGTTCTTTTATTCAAACAATATTAAAACCCACCGATGACACGATAGCAGCAGCCGATTGATCACAGATTGGGTCCCTATTAAACACCGATCAAAACCGACGAAATCCCACGTTTAAATTCTCATCTTTTTTCTATCGGTGGTAAGTATTAGTTGATGGGTTGCTTATCAGTGGCCCATCGGTGATATTGGTTGTAGACAGCTTGTCTATTGGTTATTTGTAAAATATTTTCACCGATCGAGAATTTTAAACATGTTTAAAAATCCCAATCGGTAATTTTTCACCAATAAAACTTATCTTTCCCCAATAGCAGTTGATAAGTGGAAAACAGGTGACCAATAGGTGATATCGGTGTTAAATACCTTGTCATGGGTTCACGCTAAAAAAACTACCGATCAGTCACCGATGGCTCTGTGTAACTGGGCCTTTACAAGCTGGATGTGGTAGCTTCCTTTTGCTACCTGCAGCTGCCAGTGGCTGTGATCTTTCCACCACATCACATGTGAAAACAGCCTGGAAGACGTTCAAGGAGCTGCTACCAGTTCTCTCTTCCCGCCACCTTACGTTTAAGACATGTGGTCCTGTGTACAGCTCTTGATTGCGGAGCACAATGCTCATTGCCAGTGTGACTTGGCCATTGACAAAGTCAAACCTCAAACATCTACAGCGGAATGACAGGCCTATGATCAGACAGATCTTCAATGTCAAGCCACAAGACACTGTCACCATCAGGTCCAGCGAGCTACTCGCATAGATTGGCATCGAGGACCTGGACCTCATCCTGAAGGAGAGAAGGCTCTACTGGTATGGACATGTTGAATGCTCCCAGGATGCAGTCAAGCGAGCCTGTGACATTCATGTTGATGGAAAGCATGAGCCTGGGAGGCCCAAGATGACCTGGAAGCAGCTGACAGAGAGAGCTCTCAGCTATCAATCGTCATCATAGATACACCTGGAGATTGGGTGTGAGATCTGCCATGTGTGCAGCAAGCCAGCTACCAGAAAGGGGGCCCACTTATGTGGATGTTGCCCCTGTATGTGCATGTTAATTGAAAATCTGGTGACGACGATGATTATGATGATGATGATGATATTATCCATAATCAGTCAGATGATGATGATGATGATGATGACGACATTATCCATAATAAGTCTATCAATACGGTGCACATTCTTTCTCCAGAAGCTGACAACTGCCCTTCTTGAATCAGCAGCCTTTTTCAAACACAACGTCGAGTTGTAAATTGAACTTGTTCTAATTTTCAGAACAATTATGGTAAGGAGTTGAGGTGTCTGAATATTTAGGGTAAATACAGTAAATAGCTTTTATCTTTGTGTACATGCTATCCAAATGGCTCTCTTCTTTTTTTTCTGATGGAGAAACAGGTGGGGGCAATTAGCCATGAACCTCACTTACAGATTTCAGCCATGCACTGAAACCATCAGGTAAGAGAATCTATCACTACATAGGCATCAAAGGTCTGTTATCTTACTCAGGTGAGATATTTCTGTACACTAACACATATGAAAATAGTAACAGAATTACCAGACTGAGTCAAGCTTATTTCCACAAACAAAACATTTGTATTAATCTTTACCACTCTCTGGATTTATTCAGCAGATGACAAGTTGTGGATATTTTTCTAACTTTTCCCAAAAAACATGACTTGACATCTCATGCAAATTGTCTCCATGGCTAATGATTGACAATATTTTTCTAACTTTTCCCAGAAAACATGACTTGTCATCTCATGCAAATTGTCTCCATGGTTTATTCAGCAGATGACAAATTGACAGTATTTTTCTAACTTTTCCCAAAAAACATGACTTGACATCTCATGCAAATTGTCTCCATAGCTAATTATTGACAATATTTTTCTAACTTTTCCCAGAAAACATGACTTGTCATCTCATGCAAATTGTCTCCATGGTTTATTCAGCAGATGACAAATTGACAGTATTTTTCTAACTTTTCCCAGAAAACATGACTTGTCATCTCATGCAAATTGTCTCCATGGTTTATTCAGCAGATGACAAATTGACAGTATTTTTCTAACTTTTCCCAGAAAACATGACTTGTCATCTCATGCAAATTGTCTCCATGGTTTATTCAGCAGATGACAAATTGACAGTATTTTTCTAACTTTTCCCAGAAAACATGACTTGTCATCTCATGCAAATTGTCTCCATGGTTTATTCAGCAGATGACAAATTGACAATATTTTTCTAACTTTTCCCAGAAAACATGACTTGTCATCTCATGCAAATTGTCTCCATGGTTTATTCAGCAGATGACAAATTGACAGTATTTTTCTAACTTTTCCCAAAAAACATGACTTGACATCTCATGCAAATTGTCTCCATAGCTAATTATTGACAATATTTTTCTAACTTTTCCCAGAAAACATGACTTGTCATCTCATGCAAATTGTCTCCATGGCTAATTCAGCAGATGACAAACTGACAATATTTTTCTAACTTTTCCCACATCTCAAGCAAATTGTCTCCATGGCTAATTGAGCAGACGACAAATTGACAATATTTTTCTAACTTTTCCTAGAAAACATGACTTGACATCTCATGCAAATTGTCTCCATAGGAGACAATTTGCATAAAATGTTAAATCCTGTTTTCGGGTGGGGGTGGGGTCAGGGGAGACTATTTCAAAATGTTGTCTGCTGTAAATTCCCAGCATGCAAAGTGTTAACCCTGCCATAAGCTGATGGAACTGGTAAATACCATCACCTTCACAAGTCCATATAATAATTATCCTTCAAAGCTCCACTTTATAAAGCAAAGTGTGGGGTTCACAAGGGTAAGCATTATTTCCTTTTTTTATCAAAAACACAGGCCATGGATCCTTGATAAAGTTGTTCCAACAAGCCTCCACAAAACTAAAACAGCTATGTCTGATGTCCATTATGTATATGAGAATAACTGTAAAATCTGAATGTATGAATGCAGTTACATTTATGAATAATGATGCAGCCACATTAGATGCAGCCACATGAAGTATGAGATGAGATGCAGCCATTTCAGACTGGATACTGTTGAGACTGGAAACTGCTACATGAGATGAGATGCATCTATAGCAGGTTGGATACTTTTATATGAGATGAGATGCAGCTATATCAGATTGGACACTGTTATATAGGATGAGATGCAGCTACTGTTATATGAGATGAGATGCAGCTTTATCAGGTTGGATACTGTTATATGAGATGAGAAGCAGCATCAGATTGGATACTGTTATATGAGATGAGATACAGCTACATGAGATTGAATACTATTACATGATATGAGATGCTGATATATGAGATTGCAAACTGATAAACAAGACAAGATGCTGCTTTGTGAGGTTGAAGATGCAGCTATAATATATTATTAAATGAGAAGAAATGCAGCTTTATGAAACTAGGTACTGCTATATGAAATTAGATACAGCCATATGAGATGGGATACTGTTCAATCTATATTATATGAGATGAGATGCAGTTAATAAGTCCTTCCAATATTTTCTTGGATTATATAATTATATGGCTAATGCAAGATTTGTTACCAAGGGACAGAATGTTTAGTATCCTATCGTTATAGAAACAACATGTTTTCATTAAACCACTAATGTGCATAATTATAGAGGATCTGTAACATAAGTGATCATGTATTATTGAATTTATTAAGCTCGTTGAGGAGAGTTGAGGAAAAGGGATTAAATGCGAGGCTTTGCCGAGCATTTTATCCCTTTTCCTCAACAAGTAAATTCAATAATACAAGAGCTTGAGTTTAATAAACGAGTTTAATAAATTCATTTTATCCCTTTTCCTCAACGAGTTTAATAAATTCAATAATACAAGAGCTTGAATGCAAGATTCTATTTATCATATATGATATTTAAAATGCATTTTATTCACAATTGGTTTATAAAATGTCAATATTCCGCCATAAGGAAACGCGACGTCATCAAGGACATTGTTTGTTTGTTTTGGAGTTTAACGGCCCAGTCAACACTATTTAGGTCATTTGTGAGCCGGTCAGTTTACCTATCCACACTTTTCCTGGGTAGGCTTATACGACAGTACAGTGCACATTCTTTTGCCAGAAACTGACAACTGTCCTTTTTGAATCAGCGGAAGGGAGAGAATGACCGTAGCAAAGATTTCATGATCAATCTCCACGAAAGAATGTTGCCGACCCCGGCAGGTATCGAACCCACGTCCTCCTAATCACCAGTCAGACGCGCATTGGACTGAGCTACCGAGGCCAGCATTAAGGACATTGTACATGTAACATTACGGGGCGTATCTAACTAATTTGCATATTTAACCCACTAGTGGATTATCAAATTTATTACATGACGTTATTACATTCTCAGAAGCAATCTCATATGACAACACAGTAAATTTAAGGTTGAGAGAAGTGGTGGTGGCCCAACCCCACTGCCTGCTATTATATGCAATATATGTTTTGTTTGAGTGTATTTCAGAGCTAACGAACATAGGAATTCATTAAAGTCCAGCAAAATGAGAGCTCTTTTACTGGCCATAATTTTCTGACAGGGATTTATTATAACCGATCATTATGACTGACTTTTTAATGTGATCCTCATTTTCCTCAGCAATTAATTAGCTTTTTATCACGATAATAACAAAATAATATGATATAAAATTGGAGATCAATTACAGCTTCAACCTTGCTTCTGTTTTACGATCATCAATAAAATTGGACTCTTGGAGGCTGTCTCCATTGCATGCTATCCCAGATATTCCTACCATAAGACTATAGAGTCACATAACATGAGAGGATATAACATAACTGACATATTTTCTACCATTTTATATATGATTGGGGTCCCCTAAATATTTTTCATTTATCATCACCTGCAGGTAACTGATGATTAATTCATCCATTGTATGCGGGGAAACCCCTAAAGGGGTACCTTGGCAAACAATGCAGGCCCAGATCAGATGCCTCAGAACGCAGCGTTTGATCAGGGCCTGCACTAGTTGCTAACAGAATTTTCTTTCAAAAATAGAATAAAAATGGAAAAAAATGGTCTGTCACACCCCTTATATGACAAATGGACTTGTCCAACACATAGCAATGGAAGATGTCCACTATTATACAATGGGTTAATTAAAAATTCATCAACGAAAATGCCAGAATATTGAATACACTATTGTTCTTATACATGTGATATACTTTCTGCCAATGTAACAGGGGTGTAAATTCTTTCCTTTACCGGAAACGAATACACCTCTCATATTTTCTGCCATTATTACAGGGAAGCGAATCCTTTCCTTTACAGAACATCATTACATTTTTTATTTGACAGAATTTGCTATTTTTGCCTTGACAGGGAACAAAATATACATGACATATTTTATTTTTTGCTATTTTTACAAGGGTGTGACAGGCATATTTGTGTCATGTTAACAGGGGTGTGAATTCTGTCCTTTACATGGAACAAATACACCTGACATTTTTTTACCATTTTTACAGGAATGTGAATCCTTTCCCTTACATGAAATCAATGCATCTGACAAATGTCATTTTTACAAGGGTGTGAATTCTTTCCTTTACAGAATATAAATACATCTGACATATTTTCTGCTTTTTTTACAGGGGTGTGAATCTTTGATCATGAAACAAAATTGTTAGAATTTTTGGAAAAATGCAGTAAATTTTCAAGCCGTCCAAATTTTCAGGATTTTTATGGTAGTCAATGGGCATTCATATTGCATGCAGCATATGCGCAGCCTGATCAGAGTCATTGATGCATGCACTTGTATGAAGGTATAGTAGTTGCATGACATGTCTCATATTAACATTTTATTGTTTGGATTATGAACATCTGTGATTTTAATTATTTTCCTAGTCAATATCCTTGATATTCCATGATACCCTACTGAATGAGAGAGTTTCATGACTAGAGAATAGGATTTTCAGTATCTTTTACTATTACCCCATTGTATACTTGTGGACTCTTCCTTTGTTATATGTTGAACAAGTCCATTTGTCATATAAGGGATGGTAGGCCTATTTTTTTTTTTTTTTATACTAGTTTTGACGGACAATTCTGTTAGCAAATAGTGCAGGCCTTGATCAGACGTCGCATTCTGCGGTATCTGATCTGGGCTTGCACTGTTTGCCAAGGTGCCGCGTCAGGGGTTCCCCCACACCCCCTGTAATGGGTTAAAAATTGAAATTTTGAAGGCTGCAGAAGCTTTGTTATTAACCCTTTTTGTACCAAATGGAATCTTCCTTCTTGTATACAGCAGGAGTCCATTTCGAAATTTAGGGGTATCAGGTTGTGTTTTCTTAAAAATTTATTCGGAAAATGGCTTAAGTTTTTGCAAACAGTGTAGGCCCTGATCAGATGCCGCATTTTGCGGCGTCCGATCTGGGCCTGCACTGTTTGCCAAGGTACCCCTTTAGGGCTTTCTGGTACCAAATGGGTTATTAAAGATTGCAATTTGAAGTTGGTATCAAGTTATTGTCTTAAGGAAATCTGAATACTGGGTCACAGTTGGCAAAAAGGTGCTGTCCGACATGCATGCTCAGCCAGGACTGATCAACTCAGCACATTATATACGATAACACATCCATGTGACATATAATGCATTCTTTCATATCTCCAAACCATTTTTGGGGGGTTTTGGTTTTACAGCCCTTATACAAGTTTATTTCATTTATTTTCAGCCCTGTTGGATTGTTTAAATCAGGTGGGCTAAAGACCGGAGTACCCTGAGAAACACCACCAGACTTTCCGTTGCAAAACTTCGCATCTCACATGTGACCAAGCTAGGCTCGAACCACAGCAGTGAGAGTCTTAATGATTAATTGTCAGCACTCTTACCCACTAGGCCACGGATGCCCGTCCCAGAACAGTAAATTTTTTCTATATCTTAGTGTGTGTGTGTGTGTGTGTGTGAATTCTGGTTTAACGTCGCTTTCAACAATTTTTCAGTCATATCACGACGGTGTCTGGTTGCGACAGGGAGCTCAATGCTCACGTTTATAGTGCTGCCTCACTGAAGTATCATGTCCCAGACACATTACATGATACCACACCCAGTCACATTATCCTGACACTGGATCGACCAGTCCTAGCTCTACCCCGTAAATCTGAGTGCCAAACGAGGAGCAGCTAGTACCATTTTTAACGACTTTGGTATGTCGCGGCCCGGGATCGAACCAGAGACCTCCCGTTCCCCGGAGCGGACACTCTACCAACTGAGCTATCGGGGCCGGTTCCATATCTTAGTAAGTAATATCTTAATATAAAGCAACAGTTTAGCAAAATTAATGTATACCTCTGTAAACCCCAATATTATCTTATAAAGCAGGATTTAGAAGGACATCATTTCACAGACTTTTAACAGGATGACAATTAGAATGCTGCCTCAAGATTTTTGGTCGTTTAGTAAAGAAAATTGGAGAAAGTATGCAGTTTCAAAACCTACAATCTGTCCAAAAACAACACATGACAGGTATAAGAGTACACCACAACCTCGTTATAACACGGTTCATTATAACATGATTCATTATAACATGGTTTGGATGTAACATGGTTTCAAAATGGATCCCAAAAATGTGAAGATTATATAGAACAAGAGCACCGCATGCGGGTGCCAACGCTCTTCTGCAGTTTCTTTTAGAAAACCAAAGTTCTAAGTCAAACAAGAGCAATCAAATTGCAAGATGGAGTTATAAAACTTGTAGGGAATGTAGCTCTTGTGATGGTGAGTATGTGTATGAAGTTTCATGAAGGTAGGCCAAATACTTTGAGAAATATGGTCAAGGTTAAGGTTTTCGGTTAAATTTTCGAAAAATAGGTCAAAGTTCAAAGGTCAAGGTCACAGATCAAAAAGTGTGGTATTACTGAAAAGGTCTTATCCCAAGGAACATTCATGTGAAGTTTGAAGGCTCTGTTGTGAATAGTATTAAAATGAGAGCAAAAAATGTGTTTCAGAAAAAAATTGGAAAAGGGGAGATAATTCAGCCAAAATCAACAATGTTGTTATGGTCCTTGGTCAAAATGTAGCTCTTGTGATGATGAGTGTGTGTATGAAGTTTCATGAGGCTAGGTCTAATACTTTTTAAGTTATAGCCAAGGTTAAGTTTTTTTGGAACAACGACGCCAGACGACGACAACGCAGACGCCGGAGTGATGACAATAGCTCGAAAGTTTTTTTTCAAAAAACAGACGAGCTAAAAATGACCATAAATGGTCATTTTTCTATGTAATCTACACATTTTTGTTTGGATATAACACGGTTGTTTAACTAACACAGTTTCTGCTTTGGACCCCATTAATAGTGTTATAAAGAGGTTGTGGTGTACATGTAAAAATTGTTTTTCAAAAAATTAAAACAAGTAAAAAGTTTGTTATCTCCCTAAGACAGTCTGCTTCTAATTAATCTGTATTTTGTTCTTCAACAGTCCATCAATATCTTCTTTAATGTTTTTGTATAACCATGATAATGCTTTTATAAACAAATTTTCCCACAGAATAATTAAGTGAGTGAGTGTGTTTCAGTTTTATGTCCCACCAACAGCTAAGGTCATACAGAGACGGGACCTCGGTTTAAAGACTGGAGAAGCCGGGATCAATCCCCAGACGAGTAGCAGAACCACTGCACCACAGAGGCTTTAAAGAATAATTGAACATAGGGGGAATCAGGACTGAGAGGGCTAGCATACTTGTGTCAGGCTGGTGCGGATATGTTCGGGGCGGTGGGCCGAGGCAAAGGTGATGTGTATTTTGCTTTACTGGGGCGTCCAACTGATAGTCAAGGTCTGCTGTCTTTGCAGCAGGTAAGGGTAGAGAGGGAATATATTGCTATTTCTTCTGATCTACACTTCCATTCATTTTCCTCTTTCTCCTGTGTCTCTCATTCATTCTCCTCTTTTATCTCTCTCCTTTTCTCCCTTTCTCTAGGAGAGGACACAAAATGACCCACAAGGGTTGAAGCAATCAATCAATCAGTGTGGATTTGTTGGTTTGTATTAAGGTTTTACCTCATTTATGTTTGTTTGTTTTTGTTGAGTTTACATCCCACCAACAGCCAAAGTCATATGGAAACAGGACCTCAGTTTAATAAAGACTCATCCAAAAGTCTGGATAAGCCTGGGATCAAACCCACAACCCCTGGTTTATAAGGCGAGTAGCATAACCACTACAGCATAGAGGCTAGTCTGTCATTTACCTCATTTTGGAGGTGTTGCTTCCAATTTTGTGGAGATGAAATGACATCTCAGGCCCTACCACCCAAAGAAACCACTAGGGTTTAAGGAACAGTCTGATTTGCACCACTTTTCCTTGGCAGACTTAAACTCTTAACCCTTATCTTGCTGTTCACGACAACCCTTATCTTTGGAAACAGTGTAGATCCAGATCAGATGGCTTCTGAAGAAGCCATCTGATCAGGATCTACACTGTTTGGCATTTAGTTTATGAATTTGTAGCAATAAATTACAAGAAGTAATATGATTGGTTCAAAGTCAGAAATGGGTGTGGCTAATCAGAATATTCAGCAAGAGAAGGGTTAACCCTTGTCCTGCTGAGCCTGGATATGCCTTATTTTCCAAACAATGAAGATCCAGATCAGATGGCTTCTGACGAAGCCATCTGATCAGGATCTACATTGTTTGCCATTCAGATTGTGAATTTGTTGAAATAATTTGCATCAAGTAATCTGATTGGTAGTTAATCGGTAGTGGGTGTGGCATATATGAATATTCAGCAGGACAAGGGTTAAGAGGTTCACCAGTAATCAAGTTTGGCCAATCAAGCACCATGCAGCCAAATCTATTTCTCCAAGCCCTGATAGGCAGGGGTGCCAGGCTTGTCTTTAACCCATTTTGTACTGGAAACTCCAAAACAGGTAATTGCAAACACTGCAGGCCCAGATCCGACCCCACAGAATGCGGCGTCTGCTCAGGGCCTACAATGTTTGCAAAAAAAAAAAAAAAAAAAAAATCAGCCATTTTCCAAATCAATTTTGAAGAAAACACAATCTGACATCCCTGAATTTTGAAAATGACTCCTGCTATATTTAAGAAGGATGATTCCATTTCCTACATTGCGAAGAAACCCCTATTTCAGTGTTTTTTTGATTTAGTAGCATTTGCAGTGAAAATTGGACCCATCAAAAACTCAGAACCGGCACATGACAAAAATGTACTTGTTGACTTGCATGTCACAGATACACCCCAACCTGTTGTTGGGGTCTAAAAGTAAAACATTGTTAATTAACCATGTTATATCCATACAATAAAAGCACTACATTCGCTGCATGATACCCTACCACTGCAAGCCGATAGCAAGTATTTTTCACATTACGAAAACACCCCTATTCAAATATAATGAAATTTTGACCAACAAAAACAGAAATATTTCAGGCAAGAAATTCTTATATTTTTTGGTTTCTGAGTAGAAATGTATACCCCTGTAAACCCAAGTTTTACTATATAAAAGTGGGGTTTAATGGGGTCAAAATTATGTAGACGTGTTTTCGTTATGAGGTGTTTCAAGAGCAGATGTTTACCTTATAAATACAGCCAGTTTCCAATTTCTTACTTCAAATTAGATTTATTCAAAAATATACAAGGGTGGGTAACTCAAAACCTGAAATGGTCAGAGTAGAGTTCCCGGGCAACAAACAATATGCTACCATTTGTTCTCTATATTATGTCTGTAAAATTTTGTCAAGGTATTCCATATAGTAAAGGAGCTATGGGCCAAAAACCATTTTTCATATATATGAAGGGCTGATAACTCAAAAACCTGAATGGTAAAAGTGACTGACCCTGGCAAAAATATGCTTCTTTTAGTGTTTTATACATCTGTAGAAGTTTATCAAAATATATTAATTCCATATCAAAAAGAAGAAGCAGGCCAAAAACATTTTTCTTATCTTTTAAGGGCAGATAACTCTTGGTCAGCATGGTGGTCCTTGGCCACAATATGCTTCCTATAGTGGTCTATATACAGTGAAATTCCGCTATTAAAACCACCTAAAATTAGGACTAATTCTGCTATAAAAAGCTTATTTTGAAGGGGACACTCAATTTTCCTTTGTGTTTTCTGCCTACAATGTTCTCTGGTCAGGGACCACCTTTGGGATTGTTCAAAAGTGGTCTTGTTCAAAGTGGTCTTGAAGACCACTGTTGAACAGTCCCAAAGGTGGTCTTAATATAGGAATTTTACTGTATCTGTGAAGTTTCATCCATATATTCCATTTAGTAAAGGAATATTCAGATTATACAGAAAAATGACTTATAATGCATTTATTGTCATTTTCTATTTAATCTAATTATTTTGGGATCCATCTTTCAACTGAAGTAGATGTATATTCAAAACTGTAATAACAATAATATACAAAATAATAATAATATTCAACCTTATTTATAGAGGGTGAAACATTTAGTAATCCAGTACTAATCTTCCATGTGGCCCTCTAAAGTTTCTTGCTCAAGGAAACTTACGGGGATCAAAATGGCTACCTCTCGATCTCAAATCAAATGCTTTTCCACTGTACCACAGCACAACAAAAGCATGCCTATATACTTCTGACTCCACTCAAACCCGACTTTTATATAGTAAAACTCGGGCTTACAGGGTAATGAATTTTTATTTTTACATAGATTGTGGGCGCTCGTGGGTGATGACTAGGGTATACATGATTTTCCTTATTTCTGCTCCAAGACATATGTTGTGGGTACTCGTAAATTGAGGTGGTTCTAACGAGCACCCACAACCTAAGTTTGCAGTACATATAAGAAAAATATCATGAATTTTCATCAGAAAAGCAGCCATTTTGGAGATGTGAAAAAATGCACTATGTTTCACGGTTGTGTTATCATAATGTGTTTTCAGAAGAAATATGAAAAATATCAGAATTGATGTCTGATAATTTTCCTTTATTTTTCTTTTTTTTTTTTTTTTGGTAAAATTTTCAAAACATTTGAATAGGCATGTTTTTGTAATGGTGTTATATAGAGTTTAGGTTTATCTCACATGGGTGTGTAAGATAACTGATTAAGCAAGTTCTGATTCAAATTGTTACTTTTTGCTCATTTTGACATTTTTGTTGTTGTTGTTTTTGGGTTTTTAATCAGAAGCCTCATTCCATCGCTCTATATTGGAGTGCAGAGGATAATTTGGAGAAAACATATGTTGTGGGTACTTGTTAGAATCGCCTCATTGAGGCGATTCTAACAAGTACCCACAACATATGTTTACAATGAGAAATAAGGAAAATATCCCTTTATTATCTGGAGATAAAAGTACCCCTCCTTACATCACTAAAACACACCTGTATGATTTTGACCACCTTCAACCCCACTATTATAATGTAAAACTGGGGTTTGCAGAAGTATACATTATTTTTCTTATTTCTGCTCAAAAACATAGATTGTGGGTACTCGTTAGAGGCGGTTTAAAAGTATTACCACAATCTGGGTTTTGAGCAGAAATTGAAAATTAAAATTTGTATCTGAAAATTTTCATTTTGGGTGGTTTGTTTGTTTGTTTGATATGAGGTTTAACATCCCCGTCAACATTGTAAAGGTCATTTTGGAGACGTTGCTTCCAATTTTGTGGGACTTTTACCCGACATTGAGATGAAATAACATCTCAAGCCCTGTCGCCCAATGAAACCAATAGGGTTTATTAGCATGGATGGTCCGCCTCGCACCGCGGTTCCTGGACAGGCTTAGATACTGTAAGCGGTTTACCAGTACTAGTGTGCCGGCCGGATTCAGCTCTGGGTGGAAGCATCATGCAGCCCATATATTTCTTCAAGCCCCTATGGGCGGGAGCTGTCATTTTTGGTGGTAAAATTTCCATTATATTTGAATAGGTGTGTTTTCGTAATGATCAGGAGCTACTCTCTTTATTATGTATTTTTATATTTTGTGTGTGCATGTGTATGTTTGTGTGTAGTTGGGAGGAAGTTTTTGAACATGCTCCTAATGATTAATTGCTGAAAATTTTAATATTTATTGCCTCAGTTCATATGGCACATTTGATCCCCTGACATTATTTTTCCCCCAATTTTTTGTCCAAATTTCAATTATTTTGCATTACTTCACACTTTCCTAAAGACACTCTTGCCTTCTAAGTTCACCCATTTGTGCTTTACAGCTTCAGCAACAATATTTCCATGAGTTTTATCACTATTTTCCAATAAAACCTTTCCGAAGAATCACTATTCACAAGATGCTGGCACCTTAATGTTACTGTTTAAGAGTTTTCAATCAACAGACACTGTTTAGTTTCTAAGTCTAGTTATCTGTTACAGCTGAGGATATTGCTCTGCGACTAAAACCAATTCTGCGATCACAGTTGCTAATGTTTCAACAGCTATTAGTGTAGTGTTACATGTACGACAACTGTCCCAACATGTCATCAGTTGCGGTCACCAATCGTTACATTCAAACTTTTATAAAACAAAACATTTTTTTCTTTTTCTCTTCATGTCTCAAAACCGGCTAGATTTTGTGCTTTTTTTTTTCGTAGTGTTTTTTTTTTTTTTTCAATCTACAAAACAACACATCCGTGAAATTTGTTTGTTTGATTCGAGGTTTAACGTCCCTGTCAACACTGTAAAGGTCATTTTGGAGACATTGCTTCCAATTTTGTGGAACTTTTACCCTACATTGAGATGAAATGACATCTCAAGCCTTGTAGCCCAATGAATCCAATAGGGTTTATTAGCATGGACAGTCTGTGAAATGAACAACCCAATAAACCCCACTTTATAAAGAGAAAATTGGGGTTCACCTGGTATACATTATTTTTCTTATTTCTGTTCCAAGACATAGGTTGTGGTACTAAGTAGAACCCCCTCAATGCATATAGTAATTTAACAATTTTAAATACTATTCTATTGCAGAAAATTTTCAATAGGAAACGTACGATTGTAACTGTGGGTAAGAGCACTGTCTTTTAGCCCACGACAATTTTATTCTGCTTTGACGTCCGCCGGTTACCTTAACCCTTGTCCTGCTGAGCCCGGATATGTCCTATCTTTCAAACAATGAAGATCCAGATCAGATGGCTTCTTAAGAAGCCATCTGATCATGATCTTCATAGTTTGCCATTCAGTTTAATAATTTGTTGCAATAATTTGCATCAAGTAATCTGATTGGTTGATAATCAGTAGTGGGTGTGGCATATATAGATATTTAGCAGGTCAAGGGTTAAAAGTCATTTTTTTTGCAAACAGTGTGAACCCCGATCAGACTGTTCCTTCATGAACAGTCTGATCCGGGTTCACACTGTTTGCCTATATATAAAAATATTTTTAAGAAGTTTGCAAGAAGATTCAACAAATGAGGCAAGCAAACGACATTTTCAGACTCTCTAACACTACTGAAGGTTTGAGTCATGCTCAGGCCTCGTGTGAGATACGGCCTTCTGCAATGGAATGGTGATTTATCTCCGGCTTCTCCCGTTTTTATCCACCTCTGATACCAATGGGCTTAAATTGAGTGAAATAATCTGGAAAGGGCTGTAAAATCAAAACCAAAATTAACCTTTTAAGCCCCATACTGCAAAGCCAACAGCATTCAATTTTTTTTTTTTTTTTCATTGTTTATTTATACAATATATCCTGTATACAGAATCAACAATCTCAGAAAAACTCCAAATCTCTCTCTCTCTCTCTCTAAGATTCTCTCTCTCTCTCTTTTTGCATGCACATGCATGTGTGTGTGTTTTGGCATATGGGTGTATTCCTCATGCGCATGACTGTAAAATATGCTCAGTGACTGCATTATAATGCACAGTTGTATTAACCCTTATCTTGCTGAATATTCATTTAAGCCACACCCATTTCTGTCTATCAACCAATCAAATTACTTGATGTAATTTATTGCTACAAATTCATAAAATGAATGCCAAACAGTGTAGATCCTGATCAGATGCCTTCTTCAGAAGCCATCTGATCTGGATCTACACTGTTTGCAAAGAAAGGGGTTGTCGTGAACAGCAGGATAAGGGTTAATCAATTTATGTGCATGTCTGCCATAACTATTTCAACAAGTTATGGCCTGTGGACTTGCAAGATCATGTAACCAAGGGTATGATCTGGCTGACTGAGTACCTGATCATTGAACAAACATGATGAATTATTAAATTTTATTAGCAACCAGTCCCACAGCTCCAATTATTGATACTTTCCAACAACCAATACTTAATGAGGCTGGCACCACATCATGTGAACAAGACTTAGTCCATGGAATCAATGTGACTATTTTCTTTATTGTACTTCAAAACATTCATTGTTGGTTCTCGTTAGGACAGCCTCACTGAGGTGGTTCTAAGCACCCGCAATCTCTCTATATATAGTATATATAGGAAGCAAATCACAAATTTTAACCAGAAAGAAATCCACGTTTAGAGCAATGAAAGAAAGCCTTATCTCACAAGACTTTGTAATCCTCCTGGCACAGTCACTGCTTGCCTTTTTTATCATATACATGTATACTGTATGTATTCAGACAGACAGGCCCGAGCATCAATGTAGACCCAGATGATTTTGCCCCCCACCCATCTGGGCTTGGAGAAATAGATTGGGCTCCATGTGGCTTCCACATTGGTTTACCAGCACTTGTTTGCGTTTGGTTTCAGCTCTACATGGAAGCATCATGCAGCCCATCTATTTCTTCATGCCCCGATGGGCGGGGGGCCAGTGCATAGCTTGTGGGCATAACCAGTCTCTGGCAACTGCACTAAGATGGTAGATTCTCTGTCTCACTGGTTCTGGAGCTGGACGTCACAACTTTCATGACTTAACCCTTATCCTGCTGAATAATTTTATTCAGCCACACCCTTTTCTGACTATCAGCCAATCCGATTACATGATATAATGTTTTTGTTCAAATTCACAAACTGAATGACAAACAGTGTAGATCCTGATCAGATGGCTTCTTCAGAAGCCATCTGATCTGGATCTACACTGTTTGCAAAGGTAGGGGTTCTCATGAACAGCAGTATAAGGGTTAAAATCCTCAGCTTGTTACTTCACCAGAAATGGCTTCACTACATCATGACTTTCTTGAAAAGGGGGTCAGTGTAACACCCTCAACTCCAACCTTCAATTATCGTCGCCCCCAATCAGGGCTTGGAGAAATAGATTGGGCTGCAAGGTGCTTCCATGCAGAGCTGCTTAGAAGGACTAAGCCTGCCCGGACAAAGTGTTGTGAGTCAGACTCTCCAATGCAAATGAGCCTTTTGGTTTCATTTTGGGGTCTGGGGGTGAGATGTCATTTCATCTCAATGTCAGGTAAAAGTCCCACAAAATTGGAAGCAATGTCTCAAAAATGATCTAAATAGTGTTGACTGGGATGTCAAAGCTAAATTCAAACAAAAAAACCTTCAATTATCCATATTGGTAGATAATGCATAGGTCAATCTCTGACAACTATATCACATTACGAAAGCACGCATATACAAATACATTGTAAGCTTTATCGCCGGAAAAATGAAACTATTAAGATGAAAAATTGTGATATTTTTCTTATTTTTGCTCAAACTATAGATTGTGGGTACTCGTTAGCACAGCCTCCATTGATATTTTTCTTATTTTCTGCTCAAAATATAGATTGTGGGTACTCCAACAATCTCTATTTTGAGGCGGTTCTAAAAAAAATAGAGATTGTTGGTACTCGTTAGAACCGCCTCATTGAGGCGGTTATAACGAGTACCCACTTTGAGGCGGTTCTAAAAAAAAATAGAGATTGTTGGTACTCGTTAGAACCGCCTCATTGAGGCGGTTATAACGAGTACCCACAATCTATATTTTGAGCAGAAATAAGAAAAATAAAGATTACCCGTTTTACCTTATAAAAGTTGGGTTCAAGGCGGTCAAATTCATATAGGCGTGTTTTCATGATGAGGGACTAGGCACTTTAGCACAGTGGTTAGAGCACTGGACATTCAATGTTCGAGACCCACTGCACGCAAGGAATTTTTCAGCTTCTCTTTCACGTCGTAAGACAATGCAGTAAGTTCCCTTATCACATGGATAGGGAATGAAATGACTGCTAATGGCAATTTCCATTATGCCCTAGTGTCCAATTTCCAAACATTAGAAATGAAGCTGAATTATTTATTTATCCCTAACACTATATTTGATTATGAAATACATATTTTTAGCCAAACAATGGCAGCATCTGCAAATCACTCTGATTAATTAAGCGCTAATGTAATAAGCGGCACTCGAATGCTTATTTATAATGGAAAATACAAAGAGCTAACACCAGTCCGATAATGAGAAAAAAGCCCTTATTCATTATGCACACTGTATTGGCCAGGGATGAATACACCTTCAGGGGAGGCAACTCTTTTAAACTTAATTTTTGTCTCTCCTATCAACCAGAGATTCAACTTGGGTGAAGTTGATGTCGCACCTGCTCCCCACCTGCCCCACACACAAAAAAAAAAAAACAATTTAAGGCAGAAGAAATGAATATAGGGCTTTGAGAAGAATCCATAGCCTATATATGCGAGGTAAAAAACTGACTAAGTTCACAATGTGGAAAAAGTGATGAAAATTGATCCCAAGATAAAGTCCAAACCACATGCACATCCTCATACCATAGCAAAAACACACACAACGTTTCACAATGATCAATATAAAACTGTAAGAGGAGTTGCGATGACATGAGGTACCTATTGTATATCACCTGAAGCTTAAAAATGGCTAAGTTCACTATGTGCAAAAAGTGAAAAAAAAATATTCTGAGAATTATGTCGAAACCACATGTACAACCTCATACCATGGCAAAAGCACACGCAAAGTTTCAAAATGATCGGTATAAAACTGTAAGAGGAGTTGCGATGACAAGAGGTAACTATCGTATATCAATTGAATGTTAAAAATGACTAAGTTCACAATGTGGAAAAAGTGACAAAAAATGATCCGACGATAAAGTCCAAATCACATGCGCATCCTCATACCATGGCAAAAACACACGCGAAGTTTCAAAATAATCGGTATGAAACTGTAGGAGGAGTTGCGATGACGAGATACACAGTGTAAAATGTTGACGGATGGACAACTGGACGAACGAACGGATGGACGGACGGAAACTTGCACGCCTATGTCTTCCTGCTGAAGCAGGTGTGACAAAAAGGGTCTATTCTTATTGCAGCCCCTTCCCATTGGGCCTTGGAGATAAAGATTGGGCTGCATGGTGCTTCCACGCAGAGCTATGAGTACGGATAAACCACTTAGGAGCATATAAACCCTACTGGTTTCATTGGGCAGCAGGGCTTCAGATGTCATTCATCTCAATGTTATCATCAACAGATTTTTTATTAACGTGCAGGTACAGGGGCAACGACCACATAAGTGGGCCCCCTTCCAGGTAGCTGGCTTGCTGCACGCATGGCAGATCTTACACCAGATCTACAGGCTTGTCTATCATGAGGATCGATTGCAGAGAGCTTCCATTCTCTGCAATTTCTTGCTGTCAGCTGCTTGCAGGTCATCTTGGGCCTTCCAGACCTCCCCTTTCCACCTACCTGTATGTCACAGGCAGTCTTGAAAGCAACATCTTTGGAAGCAACATCTCCAAAATGACCTAAATAGTGTTGATGGGGACGTTAAACCTAAATTCAAACAAACAAAATCTACTCTTAGAGGAAAGAATTTCCACAGGAGCAAATTCTTTCCTCCAAGAGTAGACCCCCAACCATCACCTCTTTTCTTGATTTTTGGAAGAGCAAGGAAAGGGGAGATCACAAAATGTGTCTACATTGTAAAAATTACAGATATATTCACAATCCTTAAATATTCTTGGGGTGTCATAAAACCCCATTAGCAAACTCACCGGAGAATTGAACACCAATTATAGTTATTAATAATTAATATTTTCTGCACTGTTATAAATACTGAGTGGAAAACATGATGAAAAGGACCTTAAGTAAAGCTGAACTTTTGATGGCAGATTTAACATATTTGGGAATACATAATTATGGGAATTGGTTCTTTATCCCCACGCTTTTCGAAGAAAAAAAGTGGGGATATTGTAATTGTCTCCGTCGTCCGTACGTCCGTCCGTCCGTCCGTCCGTCTTACCGGACAACTCCTCTCACATTTTTACAGCTAGAAACTTAAAACTTTGGGAACTGATAGGTCTTTGGTCTGAGGAGTGCATGACACTTTCGGAATTTTGATCCTACCCCTAGGGGCCAGGCCAGGGGGTGGGGTGCCCCGGGGGTAATAATTCAAAGTTTTCAGAACCTGGTCGTGTGACATATCAAATCGAACGGCATAATGAGTAGAATACATAACAATCAAAATTTGACCCCGAGGGTCAGGTTAGAGGTCACCAGAGGTCAAAAACTTGGATTTTCACCCCCATAACCCCCTTTTTAACGATTACCGGATAACTCCTCCTACACCGTTTCAGATAGAAACATGAAACTTTGGTAACTGATAGGTCTTTGGTCTGAGGAGTGCATGACACTTTTGGAATTTTGATCCTACCCCTAGGGGCCAGACCAGGGGGTGGGGTGCCCCGGGGGTAAAAAATCAAAGTTTTCAGAACCTGGTCGTGTGACATATCAAATCGAACGGCATAATGAGTAGAATACATAACAATCAAAAGTTGACCTCGAGGGTCAGGTTTGAGGTCACCAGAGGTCAAAAACTTGGATTTTCACCCCCATAACCCCCTTTTAAACGATTACCGGATAACTCCTCCTACGCCGTTTCAGATAGAAACATGAAACTTTGGGAACTGATAGGTCTTTGGTCTGAGGAGTGCATGACACTTTCGGAATTTTGATCCTACCCCTAGGGGCCAGGCCAGGGGGTGGGATGCCCCGGGGGGTAAAAAATCAAAGTTTTCAGAACCTGGTCGTGTGACATATCAAACGGAACGGCATATTGAGTAGAATACATAACAATCAAAATTGACCCCTAGGGTCAGGTTTGAGTTCACCAGAGGTCAAAAACTTGGATTTTCACCCCCATAACCCCCATTTTAACGATTACCGGATTACTCCTCCTACGCCGTTTCAGATAGAAACATGAAACTTTGGGAACTGATGGGTCTTTGGTCTGAGGAGTGCATGACACTTTCGGAATTTTGATCTTAAGATTGGGTGGGAGTTGCAATTGAAAACTTATAGAGTGGTGTATATTTAAAAAAGCGTGGGGATATGCGATGGCGTGCCATCGACTGCGAGATTCTAGTTGTAACTGTAACCCTTTTGTACTAAAATCTTCAACCCATCCACCACCCCACTCCCCAACCCCAACAGGAATCCATTTCAAAATGAAGTGGAGTCAGGTTCACCTATTTTCAGAAATTAACTATCTGCAAATATTTTGCTGAATGAGCTTACCGTATTTACCCTATTTATTCGGACACCTAAACTTCCTATCGTACTTGCTCTAAAATTGGAACAAGTACAATTTAATACACAAAATAGCAGGATGAGTGGCAAACAGTGTAGACCCAGATGAGATGCCGCATTCTGCGGCATCTCATCTGGGTCTACACTGTTTGTACAGCCCGGTCTGTCCAAATACATAACGTAAATATGGTACACTGTTTGTCAATGAGCTGTTTTGGGGTACTTTCTTACCCAACCTTTACAAGGTGCAATCCTATTATGTTGTATACCATAAAAATTCTATTAAACACCCATGCTCTAATAAACGCCCATCCCCCACTTCGGATGCAATTTAGCAATTTTCCTTGAAACAGTAGCCTCGAATTAACACCCATATTATAGAATACTGAAACAAGAGGCCCATGGGCCACTACACTCACCAGAGGTCCTAAGGCCATTGGCTATTACATAACAATAAAGCTGCAATAGTTTCTGAAAATTACATGTACATAGTTTTCACACAAAAGTTAATGTGACTAAATATAACCTTGGCATAAAACAGGTCAAGGTCATCTGAAGGTCATTATTTGAACACAATATGATAGGCTTAAGTCCCAAATGCCACATATCAAGTTTCATGACCATTGGCTCATTGGTTCCAGAGAAGATCTTTGAAGAATTTTGTCTTATATGGGAATAGGGGTTATCTTGCTCATGTGACCAGACGCAAATTATTTATTTTCATTTCCTTGTTCCTAAAAGCTTTTGTATGTAATTTGGTTACAAATGACTCAGTGGTTTCTGTGAAAAAATAAGTTTTTTAATTTCTATATCTGAATGACTTTGGGCAAAGATCAAGGAATGATCTCGACCATGAACACTCCTGTAGTTTCAGTCACTCATTTAGCTAGCTGCATCTTCCAATTTATTCCAAAAATATTCAGTTTTGACTTTTTCCCATATAATGTGACCAAATATGACCTTGAGGTAATTAGGTCAGGGTCATCTGGGGGTCATCATTTAAACAAACCATGATGGGCCCAACTCCCAAATGCTACATACCAAGTATCATTACAAGTCTGCCCACTGGTTATGGAGAAGAAGATTTTTAAGGGTTTTTTCCTTATATGGCCATGGCGGCCATCTTGGTCATGTAACAAAACTCACATTAATTAATTTTCATTTCCTTGTTTCTCACAGCTTTCATATGAAATTTGGTTACAAATAGCCCAGTGGTTTATGTGGAAAACAAGATTAAATTTTCATATTTGAATGACCTTGGGTCAAGGTCTAGAAATGACCTTGACCTTGAATACTCATGTAGCTTCATCCAATTATTTGGTTAACTGCATCTTCCAATTTATTCCAAAAATATTCAGTTTTGACTTTTTCCCATATAATATGACCAAATATGACCTTGAGGTAATTAGGTCAGAGTCATCTGGGGGTCATCATTTAAACAAACCATGATGGGCCCCAAGTCCCAAATGCTACATACCAAGTTTCATTACAAGTCTGCCCACTGGTTATGGAGAAGATTTTTAAGGGGTTTTTTCTTATATGGGCATGGCGGCCATCTTGGTCATGTAACAAAACTCACATTAATTAATTTTCATTTCCTTGTTTCTCACAGCTTTCATTTGAAATTTGGTTATAAATAGCCCAGTGGTTTATGTGGAAAACAAGATTAAATTTTCATATTTGAATGACTTTGGGTCAAGGTCTAGAAATGACCTTGACCTTGAATACTCATGTAGCTTCATCCACTTATTTAGTTAACTGCATCTACCAATTTTCAGATCACATGCTGCAACTGTTTTCAATATATACTCAATTTTGACTTGTGCTTATACAAACTATGTGATTAAATTTGACCTTGGCATAAAATAGGTGAAGGTCATATGAGGGTCATCATTTGAACAAACTCGGTAAGACCCAAGTCCCTGATGCTGCATACCAAGTTTTGAGGTCATCCACCTTTTGGTTCAAGAGGAGAAGATTTTTTTAAGCTTTTACCATATATGGGCATGGCGGCCATCTTGATCATGTGACCTAGTCCTTACGAACAAATTTCCTTTCTTCCTTCATATGTAATTTGGTTTCAATTGGCCCAGTAGTTTCAGAGGTGAAGTTGTTTGAAAATGTTGACGACGACAGACCACTACCTATTGTATAAGCTCCCCCAGAGTCATTTCAGTTACTATACGCTCCCGGGGCCTTCCGCTCTGGTGAGCTAAAAATATATGCTATTTTGACTTTTTCCCATATAAAAGTCTCTTTGACCTAATTTGACCTTGCTGTGTCTGACAACCATTTCAAAAGGTGTGGAAAATTTGTTTCAGATTATTTTTTTTTGCAGATACTTATTTTGTCAACAGCAGACATCAAAGGAAAGAAATCTATCTGCTTTTTAGGTACCAACTAGTTCTGTCCATGATGCATAAGAAACTCGATAAACGTGGCATCCTTTTATCACAGATTTAATATTGGTGGAAGATGTTTGTTGTGCAGTCGAATTCTTCTGCAGTAGGTTTGCTCTAAGAGCAAGAAAGAGTCGTAATGTCAATAGTCTTTCACAGATTTAGTGTCACTAGCACATAGTTTCTTTATATATTTGAAGATGGCGGCCATTTGCCAGCAAGTATCAGGAAAACACGCCTATATAATTTCAACCCCCTTTTATAAAGTTTTGTTTGTTTGTTTGATTTGAGGTTTAACGTCCCCGTCAACACTCTAAAGGTCATTTTGGAGGTTTACAGGATTATACCTTATTTTTCTTATTTCTGCTCTAAACTTTGGAGTGTGGGTACTCGTTAGAACCGCCTCGATAATGCGGTTCTAACGAGTACCCACAATCTATATTTTGAGCAGAAATAAGAAAAATATCACAATTTTTCATCTTAAAGTTTTTGTTTTTTGACGATTAAATTTATAATGTATTTGTATAGACACGATTAATATGATGTGCAGTATTGGGATGCTTCAATGAACTTTTCTGGAAACTCATTACGCAAACACGCCTATGAAAACACATTGCCACCTTTATCGCCGAAAAAATCAAAATTTTATGATGAAAAATTTTAATATTTTTCTTATTTCTGCTCAAAATATAGATTGTGGGCACTGGTTAGAACCGCCTCATCAAGGCGTTTCTAACGAGTACCCACAATCTATATTTTAGAGCAGAAATAAGAAAAATAAGGTATACCCCCAGAAACCCCAGTTTTACTATATAAAACTGGGGTTCTAGGGGGGTCAAAATTATATAGGCGTGTTTTCGTGATGTGTAGCCTCTAACAAACACCAACCCCACTTCCTATGAAAGCTAATACTGCCCGAGCATGTAATAGAATTTTTACGGTACATCAAATTAAAGCTAAGATGCTGAAAAATTTGTACATATTGTAAAATTCAGTTGTCTTAATATTATTTAACAACAAGAGCTCTCATCAGACAGTGTAGCTGGCCTGGAAGTGTCCTTGAGATCATAGGCATAGGTGACAATATTGCTGAATTTATCTAACATCATACTAAATATGAACCAAATCCATAAAATGGCTTGGAAAACAGAGCTCTTAAAAACTTTTACATAAAATTTCTTAATCTGTGACCTTGACTTAGAGATCATGGGTATGGGCAGGGGTATTGTTAAATAAAACTTTGGGCCTATATCTATCATCATATCCAATACGAACCAAATCCATCGCATGGTTTGGAAAATATGAGCTCTTAAAGAATTTTCACATATGACATAAAATTATCATGTCTGTGACCTTAACCTTCAAGCCATGGGAGGGGTTATCGCTAAATGAAACTTTGGACCTATAGATGAACCAAATCCATCTGTTGTCTGCTAGCTCCCAAGAATTTGTTTGCTTGTTTGAGGTTTAACATCCCCATCAACACCAGGGCTCTAGAAGTCCGATTTTTCACCGGTCCAGACCGTTTTTTGAAAATGAAAACCGATTTTGCTGAAAAGTTTTGCTGAAAAATCGGTCCGAAAAAAAAAACCCAATAAGCTAAAATCGAAGTGAAAAAACAGAGAAATTATACCTGGTTAGGTGTCAAACTGTTTATTGTGCCAGTAATATAATCCAATTATCTCTCTCGGGGATGAATTTGAGTTTGACAGTAAACACGTTTTCGAGATCTCGCCAGGTATCGCAGACTCTCGCGGGATTAAGGCTAATGACATCAGTCAGCCAAAACGTGATTAAGCGGTGCGTGATTGTGATATCAAAGAAGCCTTGATCGTGTTTGATCTAATGGCAATCAAACATAATTTGTTTATTTCAGGCTTGTGTAATCGTAAAATATGTATTTATATTCTTTAAAACTTGGTTCGGCCATGTAAGATTTTTCAATGACTCTCGTTCGGCCATGTATTGGTTTGAGAGTAAAGAAATGTTTTTTCGATTTTTTAACCCGTTCAAAACGTTTTTTTTAGAAATACGCTCTATTAAAATAAATGACATAAAACAGGTATATGTGTGTTACGTCCTTGACTGCATTAATGTGTATTGTGTAAACGGAAACCGTATGACGTCATTTTCCGACCACGTGGCTGCCATATCGGTCGCCATTTGTAAACAAAGCAATTTGGGCAAAATAAAATGCGTGAAATAAGAGAAATATTTTAAAGGTTTTAAAAAGGGAAAAAAATATAGTGACCATCGAACTGGTCTCTGACTGCCCCATGTAGGTTGTTTCCCTTTAGTAGTCTTCAGGTTCGGAGTGACCCGGATATTGGGAAAATGAAAGTAGATGAAATCTGGCGTAGAAAATGAAAGTAGATGAAATATTAACGATGTGAGCAATAATTGCTGTTTATAATCGAGATACTGGTGCTCATATCCGTTTACAAGTGTAAGAGGAACATCGGTATGTCATTCTTTGCGCTAATAACACATTTTGAAATCGCAAATCGCCAATGGCGTTTACGGAAATTACCGAAACCGATCGGCAATTTCCGTAATTTTTGGTCACCTTCTGGACCGATTGGGATTTCAAAATTTCTAGAGCCCTGATCAACACTATGGAGGTAATGCTGGTGACATTCGCTGCCAATTTTTTGGGACATTTACCTGACACTGAGATGAAATGACATCACAAGCCTTACCCCTACCTAAATGCAGATATGGTCAGACTCGCTCCACTTTGCCTAGGCAGACTTAGGCCTTCAAGTAGTTTATCAGTACTCATATTCAATCAATTCAGCTTCTCAAAAGGCACTCATGAAAACCGCCAAAATTTACTGATGCCAAATTTAAGTGTTTTACAGTATCGAATTGAATTAGTATCGTATTGAAGTAAAACCAACATTTGAAGAAACCAACATTTGGATCTATCAAAATCCCACTCCATAAGAATCCATCAGTTAATTAACGGCATTTTGCTATTCACTAAAAGCAGCACTACGACCTGGATGGCGAAACTGTCCCCAAACTGGCAATACCAAGTGTGACTTGTCAACATAGCTGCTTCCATGATGGATTAAAAAGCCTAAATGCTGTCATTTATTTGCTTTCAGTAAAATGAGGGTGATATAATGTTGACCTTCTGCCATCTTACTAAAGAATGAGCCGCAAGTGGAAAAATCGGCATTTAAGATGTGACAAAACCCCTGGCAGATTCCTCACCCATGCTATCTCATTAAGCCTTTCTAAATCCTTCAGAACTCAAATGTATTGCATGCAAACCAGTGAAGGCCATTGCATGGCCTTCACTGGTTTGCATGTAACCCATCTGCATGTATATTCAGTGTGGTCTTGGCCGAAGTCATTGCTTTTCCTAAAGACATTGTTTAGTTTTGTTTGGCCTTCTGTCATCTATCATCACGGGAAAGGTTAAAGAACTTCTCTACAATAACAATTTCAAACAGTAAATACAGGGGTTCTCCTAAATTGTTTGTAGAAGGCTTCAGGAACAATTTGCTGAAAGCCAAGTGTGTGGGTGACTGACCCATAAAAATTAATATCTTTTGTTTAATTGTTTTTGGATAATAACAGCCCTGTCAACACCATGGAGGACATTTTGTTTTTGTTTTTGTTTTGTTTGTTTGATTTGAGGTTTAACGTCTCCCATCAACACTGTAAAGGTCATTTTGGAGAAGTTGCTTCCAATTTTGTGGGACTAGATGAAATGACATCTCAATCCCTGTCACCCAATGAAACCAATAGGGTTTATTAGTATGGATGGGCAGACTCGCACCGCTTTGCCTGGGCAGGCTTAGATCCTCTAAGCAGTTTACCAGTACTCGTGTGCGGGTCAGTTTCAGCTCTGTGTGGAAGCATCATGCAGCCCATCTATTTCTTTAAGCCCTGATGGACGGGGGGCATGTTGCACCAGTAAGTTAACCTAACCTAAACCACACTCTTCCAAGACAGGCCAAGACCTTCACTTTTTAACAAATTTTACAAATTAGCTGCATGTGGCGGGTCTGACCCCCATCTTGATAACATGTCTGTTTTATGTACCTCCCTCTAGACCCCACTTTATATGGAGAACACTGGGGTTTACAGGTGTACACTTTTTTTCTTATTTCTACTCCAAGACATAGGTTGTGAATGCCCCTTAGAACCACTTCAATGAGACAGATCTAATGAGCACTCACAACCTCTGGAGTATAAATAAAAGAAATACCATATTAGCCCTAAATACCGCACTGTGCCATTAGTTTTTTCAAAATCATGTCCAAAATTGTGGTGAAAAATCTACCTAATTAGCGCACACTTGATACGAAAACAATAGCTTCCGAGATGATGCATATTGATATTTAATGGGACGGAAAAAGATACTTGACCCTTGTCCTGCTGAATATTTATATATGCCACACCCACTACCGATTATCAACCAATCAGATTATTTGATGCAAATTATTGCAACAAATTCATATTCTGAATGGCAAACAATGTAGATCCTGATCAGATGGCTTCTACAGAAGCCATCTGATCTGGATCTACATTGTTTCAAAGATAAGGCATATCCGGGATTAGCAGGACAAGGGTTAAGCATTGCCTTCACTGTTGAAGAAATAATGCTAAGTTTTTATAGATTTACTGTGAGAGATTCAAGGGGAGGTTACTGTAAAGTGTGCGCTTATGCATTTCCTTTTCGAAAATAGCTTTGGTGTGCGCTTATAGGAGCATGTGCGGTAATTAGGGCAAAATTAATATGGTATCACAAGTTTTCTTCAGAAAAGTTGCCATTTTTGGTGATATGAAAGAACCCAGTACCATAATGATCTTAAGTATTGGGACAAAAATGACCTAAATAGTGTTGACTGGGCCATTCAACTCCAATACTAAAAAAACAATGGGTTGATATGAGGAAAAAATCACAGTTTAATTTAAACTGTAAACAGGCAATAATATTGCTTTCCCCAAGGCTGTCTTAAATCTTCCCAAATGAATCTCAATCTATCGTGAATTGACAGGCATGCTCTAGTTATCTCATTGTTTCATAAGTACTGCTCTCATCCCATTTTGTACTGAATGGAATCTACCGCCTTATGAATAGCTGGAGTTCATTTTGAAATTTAGGGATGTCAGGTGTTTATTTTTTTAGATTTAAAGTTTTTTCAAACATGTGATAATTTGTTTAACTCTTCCACAACCCTATCTTTGGAAACAGTGTAGATCCAGATCAGATTCAGAAGCCATCTGATCAGGATCTACATTGTTTGACATGAAGTTTAAGGATTTGTAAGAATAAATTACATGGAGTATTCTGATTGGTTCAAAGTCAGAAATGGGTGTGGCTAAACTGAATATTCAGCAAGATAAGGGTTCACTGTATGAGGAAGATTAGCGGTTGTGATGAGGCAGATTCTTAACAAATCATTAAGGTCACACACTGGTGCTACATAGTGCTTTTTTTTTTTCACATCCCAAAATGGCTACTTTTCTTATGAAAATCAATGATATTTTTCTTACTTCTATTGCAAATATAGGTTGTGGGTGCTCGTTAGAACTGCCTCATTGAGGTTCGAACTCGTCCGAGATTTTATGCTTGTCCTCGTTTATGAAAAGTTACAAAAAGATCAGATCATAAACGGCTGAGAAAAGCTGGAGACACCATATTTCACTTATATTTATGCTAAAGGGCATGTAACTCCAAAGCTGTTTGTCCCGTGCAGCCCAAATTCGAACTTAATGTAGACTGTAAGCCCCTCCTGGTTATCTGCAAGTTTGATGAAGATCGGATCAGAAATGGCTGAGAAAAAGTGGAGACTTCGTTTTCTCCATTATAATTAAGTCTATGGAACCTTTTTGTTTCCATGGCAACCAGAATTCCAATCTGATCAGCCCAAAAAACTTATGGAGCCTTTCCCCCTACCTGATGATGCTACTCAAGAAATTTGATCAAGATTGGCCATTATTAGTTAGTTATTGGTATTAGAGATATACTTATTTGAAATTGTTTACGGACGGACGCACGCACACACGCACAACGGAAGACGGACAAAATGTGATCACAAAAGCTCATCTTGTCACTACATGACAGGTGAGCTAATAAAAACGAAAAAATAGGCCTGACACCCATTATAAGACAAATGGACATGTCCAACATATTATGGGCCCCGTCAAGCGATTTTGGTACTTATCGCCTATGCGAGCAGCGAAGGTTCAGGCGAGCCTGCGCATCCGCACAGTCTCGCCAGAACCTTAGCTGCTCCCTCATACAAGCAGTGAATCAAGAGGAACCTTCAGGCAGAAAGCCATATCCCTGGCCCCTCTGAATGGCTGGGCATGCGCAGTTAAAATTTGTCATGACGGAATGCTCGAAGACACAAATTCGCTTGGCGGGGCTCACATAGTACTAGCATACAATGGGTTAATACATGTATCAGTAATCAACCCAACAGCAAGTCCATATTGATTCCTAACATAATTCCAAGCCTTTTTTCATTAAATGATATCATCATTTGAATATCAAAATATCAGAGTTTATGATCAAATTAACCTGGAAACATAATAACCATAGTTATGCTAAATTTTTTAACAAGAAACGCTTACAAATCCTATTGGTTTCACTGGGCGACAGGGCTTGAGATGTCATTTTTATCTCAATGTTTAGTAAAAGTCCCACAAAATTGGAAGCAAAATGACCTATACAGTGTTGATGGGGATGTTAAATCTGAAATCAAACAAACAAACAAAAGAAACCGGGAGTGGGGTGTATCTTATGCCAACTTGGAATCTTTGTCAATTTGGAATATGGGTCATGTTGGGTCAAAAGTAGCTCAGTTGGTTAACCCTTTTTGTAGCAAATGGAATCTTCCTCCTTATATATAGCAGGAGTCCATTTCGAAACTTAGGGGTGTCAGGTTGCCTTGTCAAGAAAATTTATTTGGAAAATCACTGAACTTTTAGCAAACAGTGGAGGCCCTGATCAGACGCTGCAGAACGCGGCGTCTGATCTGGGCCTGCACTGTTTGCCAGGGTACCAGTTTTGGGGTTTCTGCTGCAAAATGGGTTAAAAAAAATCATAAAAGGAAAGAGTAGAGCTTGAATATTTCTATTTCTTCATTTTTTTTCACTTTCATTCCTCGTTCTTCCCTGTCCTCTTTTTCATCTTCTCTACTATCTCTTTTATCTCTTTTCTCTCATTCTCTGGGAGATGACACAAAATGACCCACATGGGCTGACATGTCATTAAACCCAAACAAAATCAATGAATAAGAAATAAACATGTTGATTAGTCTGTTTCCAACAGAGTAGATCGAGATCAGAGTGACAGCAAACTGATCAGGATTTGTAGTGCCATCATTTCAGTAACGTGAACACGCCTATATAATTTTGATCAGGCGAGGTGGTTTTTACCCTTTTTGTACCAAATGGAATCTTCCTCATATATAACACGAGTCCATTTCAGAATTTAGGGGTGTCAGGTTGTGTTTTCTTAAAAAACTATTTTGAAATTGGCAAAACATTTTGCCAACAGTGTAGGCTCTGCATGATCAGAGGCCGCATTTTGCACTGCACTGTTTGCCAGGGTACCCCGGTACAAAATACCCACAATCTGTATTTTGAGCAGAAATATTTTGTTTGTTTGATTTGAGGTTTAACGTCCCCGTCAACACTATTTAGGTATTTTGGAGACGTTGCTTCCAATTTTGTGGGACTTTACCCGACATTGAGATGAAATGACATGTCAATCCCTGCCACCCAATGAAACCAATAGGGTTTATAAGCATGGACGGGCAGACTCGCAGCAATTTGCACCAATTATGAAAAATATCAGGATTTTTATCTGAAAATTTTTTTTTTGGGGGTGGTAAAATAGTGACATAGTCAATTCTTTCAGAGCTAAAAAAATGTGATTTATCTGACAACAGTTCATCACATGAACAAGTCCATGAAATGAACACCCCCTTAAACCCCACTTTATACACAGAAAACTGGGGTTTACGGGGGTATTCATTATTTTTCTTATTTCTGCTCCAAGACATAGATTGTGGGTACTCGTTAGAACCGCCTCAATGAGGCGGTTCTAACGAGCACCCGCAACCTATGCTTGAAGTAAAATTAACAAAAATATCACTGATTTTCACCAGAAAAGTAGCCATTTTGGAGATGTAAAAAATGCACTTTGTCGTACGGGTGTGTTATCGTAATGTTATGACACTTTTCCTACTTCTGATGCAAACATAAATTGTTGGTTTAAAACAACTAACCAATCACACATACAAACCCTATTGGCTTCATTGGGCAACAGGTCTTGAGATGTCATTTCATCTCAGTATCTGGTAAAAGTCACACAAAATAGGAAGCAACGTCTCCAAAATGAACAATGTAGTGTGGACGGGGACTTAAAGCCTCATTTCAAACAAAACAGAGAATACTATATGCTTAGAGGATTGAAACCTGCCCAGGCAAAGCGGTGCGAGTCGGCCCGTCCATGCTTATAAACCCTACTAAATAACCTACTAAGGTTTTCAAAGCAGAACTGGTCACAGTATGGTAAAATCAAAACTTAGACCAAGGGAAATAATAGTGTGTTACAGCTTCCTTATAGACACAAAACCAATACTCTCCCATCATCACACAGCAAGAGGCTAGCACTGCTATATGTTGGTTAAGTCAATTTGTCATATAAGGGGTGTTAGCAAATAGTGTAGGCCCTGATCAGACACCACATTCTGCGGCGTCTGATCTGGGCCTGCACTGTTTGCCAAGGTACCCATTTAGGGGTTTCCCGCTTGCAATGGTTAATATACATCAAACATCCATTCAACACTTTAGGGATATCAGGTACTGTTATTTTTTTTTTTTTTTTTGGTTTAACAGCCCTTTCAAGAGTATTTCACTCATATTGAGCCAATCGTTAATCAGAGGTGGGCGAAAACCGGAGTACCCGGAGAAAAAACACCTGACCTTCAATTGCAGAACTTGGCGTCTCACATGTGACCCGAGCGAGGCTCGAACCACAGCGGTGAGAGACCTAATGATCAAGAGTCAGCGCTCTTAACCACTAGGCCACAGAGGCCCGTTGGTACTGTTATTTTAGAAATGTGTTTAGAAATAGATGACCTTTTTGCAAACAGTGTAGGCCCTGATAAGACGCCACATTCTGTTTAAATGGTATGAGTCGGTCCCTCCCCTAAACACTAGTGGTTTCTTTGGACAGTAGGGCTTGAGATGTTACTTCACCTTAAAGTCGGATAAAAATCCCACAAAATTGGAAGCAACACCTCCAAAGTGACCTGAATAGTTTTGACTGGGATGTAAAGCCTGCTGCAAGAACAGTAGCAGAAAGCCGCCCTGATGTCAAATTCCACCTCTCCAAGGTAAATAACCATACTGAAAAGAATTGTTATCTGGAAATAAGAGTTACTTCCTCACATAATTATACAACCATGCCAATCACGACAATTGTCGTCTGCTTTGACATCTGCTGGTTACTTTAAAAGTCATTTTTGCAAATGGTGTGGACCCAAATCAGACTGCTCCTAAAGGAGCAGTCTGATTTGGATCCACACTGTTTGCTTGTATGCAAAAATATTTTTTGAAAGTTTACAAAAATATTCAGCAGACAACATTTTCAGATGTAGTTTTTCTTGGCGTCTTTATAAAGGGTTAACTATTGAATACAGGGTAAGAAACTCCTGTTAACTCTGAATTTTTTAACCCTTGATAACAGCCACTTTTGAATAACAACCACCTAGCTTAGATACAAACCTCCTTATTACACTGTTCATTATAACATGTTTTCAGAGAATGATTCCAACATGTATAGATTATAAATGGTCATTTTTTTCTATATAATCTATACATGTTTGTTTGGATCTAACACCACCTTTTACTGGTTAAACCCCTGTCACACTAGGGCTGCGTTCTCACGGCGTCCAAGAAAAATGCAGAGCGCCGAGGTGCGCGCAGTACGATCGCAAACATCGCAGTAGCAACGCAGTGGCGCCGCCAGAAGACGCATTGGGATCGCATAGAACGCCAAGCGACGGCGCGCATTTTGAGCATGCTCAAAACAAACGCCGTCGCTCGGCGTTCTGATCAGAGCGCAGTGAGGTCGCCGTAAGGTTGCCATAGCAGCGCAGTAATGGCTCCTACAACGCTACAGGAGCTCGGCAGGCGGGCACAGAGGTCTCCTACAACGCCATATAAGCTCCGCTTGTATAATTGATTAACTGATTGATTGATTTGATATTTAACGTCCCAGTCAACACTGTATAGGTCATTTTGGAGACGTTGCTTCCAATTTTGTGGGACTTTTACCCGGCTTTGAGATGAAATGACATCTCAGGCCCTGTCGCCCAATGAAACCAATAGAGTTTACACGTATAAGCATGTTTACACCAATAGAGTTTACACGCATCTCGCACCGCTTTGCCTGAGGACGCTTAGATCCTCTAAGCGGTTTACCAGTACTCGTGTGAGGTCGGTTTCAGCTCTGCGTGGAAGTATCATGCATCCCATATATTTCTTCCAGTCCCGATGGGAGGGGGCCGCCCGCTTGTTTGAATCTGTACTGTCCCGAAAAACCTACTTCTGAGGTGACTCATTCCGGGTAAGGTAATGGCGGTGGACTTGCTCCTGCTTGCGGTGATTGCGGTGGACTTGCTTCCGACGGCACAGGAGTACTGGTAAACCGCTTAGGGGATCTAAGCTTGCCCAGGCAAAGGGGCGCGAGTCGGACAATCCGTGCTTATTAACCCTATTAGTTTCATTGGGTGACAAAGATTGAGATGTCATTTCATCTCAATGTCGGGTAAAAGTCCCACAAAATTAGAAGCAACGTATCCAAAATGACCTATAATGTGTTGATGGGACGTTAAACCTCAAATCAAACAAAACTGTTCGACTGATGAAGATGTCTGTTTACACTTTGAGAACGTCTTCAACATGTGAGCGCCGTAAAAGCGCAGTGCACGCATTGAGAGCGCCGTAAAAGCGCAGTGCACGCATTGTGAGCGCCGTAAAAGCGCAGAGGAAGCGCCGTGAGAGCGCATACAATCACCATCAAGAACGCCGAAGGATCGCGATAGATCGCCATGTAAGCTCCGTAGCAACGTTTTGGTCGCTGTAGGGAAGCCATGACAGCTCCATGTTCCCAAATATATCCCATATTTCTTGCGATCTCGCGGCGTTCTGAAAAATTTAACAACCCCGTCCCATGGCAGTGAAAATGTGGCATAGTGTGACAGGGGCTTTACTAATAAGGTTTCTGCTTCGAACTGCAAAATGTTTATAAACAGGTTGTGGTGTATGCGTCTAACACAGAAAATTATCTTTGAATAAACCGCAACTGTGAACGACTATCAAATTCCAAAGGTGACCTTAAGTTTGTGTAAAAGACTAGTATAGTAGTCGCAGATGAAATTGACTAGGTCGAGCTATCCTATGCACCTGCCTTTGGTGGCACATACGGCTATTTGGTCCGCTTGCAGAAAGCATGCCAAAGGCACTCTACCGAATCTTCTGGTGGACTCCGCGAATTTGACATATATTGACAACACCTGAATAGCTCCGCCTAGTCAATCCTTTCTGCAACTACTATATAAAGTAACCACCTTACAGGGCCAAGCAAAACTACAGCAAAAGACAAACAAGTTTTTCCCTATTTTTTAGAGAAAAGCAGATTTGATATTCCATGTGAATCATCTGCCTGCAGACAATTTACATCTGCTTTTCTCTAAAAAATAAAAAATTAAAATGACACCTGCAGCAGTAATGATTGGGAGTTAATGTGCTAATGTACCGTAAAATTCCGCTAATAAGACCACCTAAAAATAAGACTAAATGTGCTTTTAAAAGTTTATTGAGAAGGTTTCAGTTATAATTTCTTTGCCTTTTCTATGCTCAGTGTCTCCTAATAAGAGACCATCTTTGGGACTGTTCAAAAGTGGTCTTTAAGACCACTTTTGAACAGTCCCAAAGGTGGTCTTAATAAGGTGGTCTTAATATAGGAATTTTACTGCATACAGATATAAGTATCTTGTTATAATATAATGCTTCTGGTACTGTAATGATCTTAATTATTGGGACATATATAGGCCTAAGCAAACAATGCAGACCCAGATCAGACTGCTCCTGAAGGAGGGTCTACACTGTTTGTCATTCCTTCTGCACGTTTTGGACTCCTTGCCAGATCGTGAAGACATTTTGTTTAAATTTTAGGAGAATAAGAGCATGTTCTCAAGGGAGCCAAATTTTTAGGAATTTTACGGCAATAACATGCTTTTTGATGAACAAAATCATGTTATGCCTCCCAAATGCACATTTTACTATATAACAGTCTTATTATAACAGTATTTTGCAAGGCATTCAAAGCTGACACCTACCTGGATCCACTGCTGCTGTGGCGCCTCGCACCACAACACAGCATGTTCACTGTTTCACATCAAAAACATTTTCACAGACCACTCAAACTATACCACTTACCTGAAAATATAAAAGCATCATTTCATTTGTTTAATATTAGGGTCAAAAGGTTGATTTTGTATGTTTGTTTTTTAGTTTAATGGCCCAGTCAACACTATTTACGTCATTTTTGAGCTGACACTTTTCCTGGACAGGCTTATATGTAAGGGGTTACCCAGTGTAGTGCACAGTCTTGAACTGCCCTTTTCGAATCAGCGGAGTGAGTGAGTGTTTCAGTTTTATGTCCCACCAACAGCTAAGGTCATATTATATTTGAATTCAAACCCATTGTATGCAGGAGACCCCTAAAGGGGTACCTTGGCAAACAGTGCAGGCTCCAATCAGATGCCGAAGAACCCCGTGTCTGATCAGGGCCTGCACTATTTGCTAACAGAACTTTCCGTCAAAATGGGCTGCATGATGCTTCCACGCAGAGCTGAATCCGGCCCACAAACTAGTACTGGTAAACCGGTTATATATAATATTACTGCAAATTTCAAGCTGTCCTAAACCTTGTCCGGCTGAATAAATTAATGTCACCACAACATTTCTGACTATCAATTGTTTGTTTGAATTGGGGTTTAACATCCCCATCAACACTATTTAGGTCATTTTGGAAATGTTGCTCCCAATTTTTGTGTGACTTTTACCTGACATTGAGACGAACTGACACCTCAATCCCTGCTGCCCAACAAACCAAAAGGGTTAATATGTCTGACGGTCTGACTCGCACCACTTTGCCTAGGCAGACTTAGGCCCCTAAGAGGTTTACCAGTACTCATGTACCGCCGGTTTCAGCTCTGCGTGGAAGCATTATGCAGCCCAATCTATTTCTTCAAGCCCTGATGGGCGAGTGCGATTCTGACTATTTAACAATCAAAATACTTTTTAATGCATTTGTACAAATTCACAAACTGAATGACAGTGTAGGTGCAATCAGATGCCTTCTTCAGCAGCCATCTGATCTGGATCTACCCTTAGTCCTATTGCCAAGGTAGGGGTTTATTGTGGTACAGCAGGAGAAGGGGGAGTATAAGAATCTTATATGGGTGTGAGGGGTGGATTGAAAAATCTGTCCCGAGGGACACTGTCTGGCATCACGAGGCTTGCCGAGTGATGCCGGACAGTGATCCCGAGGTACGGATTTTTCTATCCACCCCTCACACCCATATTGGATTATTTTTCTTGCATACCTTCCCTTTCTATTGCGAATTTTTAATGCTGCTGTCACTTCGGTTACCGACGTCCGCCATTTTGTGATGACACAACAGCAATGTTTAGTGACGTCACGCATGACGCCGCCGCGCATGAGGTTGTAATCAACCAGTGCATTTATCAAACACGAGATTATATGCTATTTGGGGTTGGAACACCAGGGTCAGAACATAAAGGGGGTCTTTCATTTGTGCCCATGCATGTTTTTTCTTTAAACTTTGTATCTTAATAACTCAGCATATACAACCTATAAAAATGTATTAAATAAATTATATAAATCAAAGTAGGACTCAGGAGGCCACTCTAACTGACTCCCTCCATGAGCTGGTGTCTGTCTCTAAATAAGTGCGTCTTAAATCTTATGTTTTATTTAGTTTCAAGATCTGTGAACTGGATTGAATGCAGAACTCCATAGGCATTCCTTTGATACCAAAAAACCTTTTGAATTAATTAAAGTTTACATTTTCTGATAAAATAATTATCAAAAATCTCATTTTTTAATTAAAATTTTAAAACATTATCAAAATTCAATCCCTAAGATAAATAAGTTTTAGTCTTTGTCAAGATTTCATTTTGCTAGGAAAACTTGCCATATGTATCTTCTTTAGCTATGCCAAATTTCATGAAAATCCAAAACCGGTAACTCTGTAGTTTTACACCTTTAATGGATGTAAGTTGTTTCTGCAAACTTTACTATTTTATTGAAATCATCCAAGAACCTTACAAAAAGGCAATTCGTAACACTTACGTAATAAAAATGAGATTATACAAATCAAAATGAATACATATTGAGCTGATCTAGTTTAGAAACTATTAAAAAATCATGAATTTCTGATATTTTCCTTTCTTTTATACACTATGATCTATCCAAAATAGTAGACAGTAAAACACTAAATCAAAAGGTATTCTAATCAACAAATTAGGCTTAACAACATATATTGCTTTTTAATTAGCAGCAAAATTATTGTGAACATGTGCAACTTTATTTAATGACTTTGCATAAGTCATGCTACTCAAATAGGTGTAAGGCAAGGAGATCCATTATTTTCATTTCCATACCAAGCTGCTATGCAAGGACGCAATGGTCAGTGGTTTGTTGTTACTGGTAAAAATAGTTCTGTTGATAAATCCATGGCCAGATTAAGCCTTAGATATACTGTCTTTATGAATGCTGGATTATTATCCTAACAAAACAGTTACAGTAATTATTGGTTAGTATTTCCAAAAATCGAAATGTCACTGATATTGAGTTTCTGTTGCAAAAGATGTCATTGATGGATGAGGCGCAGAATATTTGGTGTAAACAAAGCTGTCCCATGACCTAGAGAAATTTTGCTATTAGACAGGGAGAGAAACAGTTTCCTTCCTTATAGTACACATGCATAAATATGTCTCTTTTCTGCATTGGTATTGTAATAGTGGATGTTTCTTTAGTGTCTTATTTTTTCTATTTACTTTGTCAATATAGTGGTTAATTTATCTGAAGCGAGCTTTTAGTATTTTTGTTCTGGTTGTAAAACTTTCAACCACTTCTTGAATGTTTCTGCTGAATACAAGTCGACTGTTTTTTTTATAAGCACTGTTCTTGCTTGCTTTTTGTTCATAAATAATTACCAGTACATTTCTGTGCAATGTATCTCTCAGCTTAGAAAGAGCATTGCAGTGTTTGGACAGAAAAAAAGCATCACAATGTATTTACTGAAAAATTAAAAATCCTATGAGTAATGCGATAACTACTCACAGATTGAATACTTATTAGCAACAGTTTAAATGCTTCTTGATATTTACATAATGTGCTTTGTAATTACTGCAACAACTGCTGAGATAGGTAAATGAAGTGAAAGACCTATACAAATATAAAGACAACACAATCATGATCACATAAGTTTTTGAGCACTGACAAATGTACGACCATGTGAAAAGCACATTCAAATGGCTTTGGAATACAGCTTCAGGAAGCCATTTGATTTCGTTCATAGGGGCTATACAAAAAAGATAGATTGGCTAGTGCCTATGAAGATACAAATTCTGAAAACTTATTGTCCAGGAAAAGTAATCTCAAGTGTTTTTGATTTTCCCTAGAGTAAACCTTTCTTTTTAAATGGACAGTTAGGATTAAATAAACTAGAGCTGTCAGAGGATCTGACTATAGCCCCGCTTCAGCGCTGTCAGAGAAGAAAGTTATTTAAGCTGCAGAGAAAACAGTTATGAACAAGAAATAACTGTTGAAAATTTTACATTATCTGGAAAAACTCTAAGAGTTGTGAGCCCTTGTCCCTCATTTCAATGAGCATGATACATTACCAGAATGTCTATGTTTATACTAAATTTCATCTTCCATTTTTCAATGTTCAAAGGGTAATAACTCCTAAAGTAGGCAAATCAGAGTCAGGGTTCCTGCGCTCTGCACATTGTCTCATGGTGCTTTACACTTGTGTGAAGTGTCATGAAAATATCTCAAATGGTTTGTGAGTTATGGAGCCGACACAGTCAAAATTGCCTTTTTAAATGTTCAAAGGGCAATCACTCCTAAAGTAGGCAAACCAGAGTTATGGTTCCTGCACTCTGCACATCATCTCAAGGTGCTTTTCATTTATTTGAAGTTTCATGAAAATATCAGAAACGGTTATGGAGCGGACATAGTTAAAATTGCCATTTTTTAATATTCAAAAGCCTATAACTGAAAAAGTAGACAATCCAGAGTTTGGGTTCCTGCGCTCTGCACACGTAATATGGTGCTTTACATTTGTGTGAAGTTTCATAAAATTATCTCAAACGGTTTTTGAGTTATCGAGCAAAGACGGCTAAAATTGATATTTTTCAATATTCAAAGGGAAATAACTCAAAAATTAGGCAATCCAGAGTTATGGTTCCTGCACTCTGCACACCATCTCATGGTGTTTAATGTTTGTGTGAAGTTTCATGAAAATATGTGAATGGCTTTTAAAGTTATGGAGCGGACACGAAACTTGTTAACAGACACAGACAGACACACAGACAGACACACAGAAAATACGAAAACCAGAGTTATGGTTCTTGCGCTCTGCACATTGTCTCATAGTGCTTAACATTTGTGTGAAGTTTCATGAAATTATCTCAAACGGTTTTCGAGTTATGAAGCGGACACTGTTAAAATTGCCATTTTTCAATGTTCAAAGGGCAATAACTCCAAAAATAAGCAATGCAGAGTTATGGTTCCTGCGCTCTGCACATCGTCTCATAGTGCTTAACATTTGTGTGAAGTTTCCTAAAAATATCTCAAACGGTTTTCGAGTTATGAAGCGGACACAATTAAAATTGCCATTTTTCAATGTTCAAAGGGCAATAACTCCAAAAGTAGGCAATCCACAGTTATAATTCCTTCGCTCTGCACATTGTCTTATGGTGTTTAACATTTGTGTGAAGTTTCATGAAAATATGTTAAGCAGATACAAAGTTATGGAGCCAACACAAATTAACGGAATCACGGAATTACGGAATTACGGAAAATGTTCAAAGGGCAATAACTCCAAAAGTAGGCAATCCACAGTTATAATTCCTTCGCTCTGCACATTGTCTTATGGTGTTTAACATTTGTGTGAAGTTTCATGAAAATATGTTAAGCAGATACAAAGTTATGGAGCCAACACAAATTAACGGAATCACGGAATGACAGAAGGACATGGCAAATCCAATATAGCCCCACTTTTTCAAAGCGGGGCTATAACAAACAACAGTTTGACTTGAGAGTCATTTATCTCGAGTCGGATAACAAATCTCACAAAATCTGAAGCAACATCTAAAGTGACTGGTATGTTGTTGATTTGAATGTTAAATCTAAACACCACCTTAGCACCATTACCAAATTAGACAAGAAAGACAGAAAGAAAACTGTGCACATGATTACATGGGTGCGTTTGATGACGTTTGTCATAAAACCTTTGCAGTATTGTTCTGTAGACAAAATAGTTTGTTCCATAGGGGGCAAATTTAATGAAATGGATGTTTTGAAATAACACTTATAATTATGCTATGAACTACTTACACAAACCATACTATATTATAGCCATCCAAGTTGAAAGCAATAGTAAAGTATTATTAAACACCATGACCAAAACATGATAATCATATAATTTCACATTTTGCTGAATCAGGCCTATCAGTATTCAGTCTGTTAAAACACAATGTTACCGGTCCTGAATTTCCATCAAAATTCATCAACATGTTCCTATGATATGTGGGTAGTTTTTATGCTAAAATGGTGTCTTGACAAAAATTGGAACATGGTAAAAATGCATATAAAATTTTAATGAATACAAAAATACGAGCTGAAATATGGGGACACCATCAAAGAAAAGTGAATGCCCAGCCACTATTACTAGACATATGAAGTCATTCATAGTATCAACTTACTCACCATAAAACATATCAGCATTAGATATATGAAGCTCTGAATACTGTAGACAAGTTTATATGAGAGTACTCTCTGCTGTGATAGGGACTTCATAAAATATGTAATAAATTTACTACGGAAATAAAATTTAAAAGTGAAAGCATCGTAATTATAATGGTTATACCCAAGGCAGTTATTGTGCATAATTTCATCAAAATCCAAGCGTGGGCAGAAACCAATGCAAATTTCCTATACCTTGAAAGACCCCCTTTCTATCCCAGGGTAAAATCGTGGTGTGCAAGAATAACTGGAGTAATACACTTGTCTTTTGCAAATACAATCCTTGTAACCAGAATCAGAATCAGAATTGTTACTGGTGACAAGACAAATACACCAGGACCTGTGATATGAGAAGTTAGTTATAACACAGGTCCTGGTGTATGAATGTCATTTGTAACCACAAAGGAGCAGACGATTGTGGGCATACTCTGCACATAGCGGCAATTGATTGATTGATTGTTCATTTGTGTCGACTCCCAGAGAAAGGGAGAAAAGAGACAGAGTGAGTGAGTGAGTTTTCGTTTTACGTCCCACAAACAGCTAAGGTCATACGGAGACGGGACCTCGGTTTAAAGACCCATCCGAAAGTATGGACAAGCCCGGGATCGATCCTGTGATCCCTGGTTTACAAGGCGAGTAGCGTAACCACTGCACCACGGAGGCTTCTAAAAAAGAGACAGAAGAGACAATAGAGGAGATGACAGTGAGGGACAGAGGAGAAAGAGGAAAATGACTGGAAGTGTAGAAACAGAAGAGGTAACATTCCCTCTCAACCCATACCTGCTGCAAGGACAGCAGGCCTTGTCTAACTGGAAGCCAATATCAGTTGGATGCCTCAGTGACGCGAGATACACATCACTTTTGCCTCACCCAGCCACCCCGCTAGCGAGTGGTAAAGTTGGATTTGCATCAGATTGGCGATAAGGAGGTCTCGGGTTCGATCTCAGCTGGGTCCGGTAACATATTTCCATGGAGATCGATCATTGAATCTCTCCATTCAGCTGACTTGAGAAGGGTAATTGAAAGTTTCTGGCAAAATAATGTGCACTGTAATGGTATAACCTGGCTCAGGGAAAGTGTGGAAAAGTCTTAAGTATCAGGTCAGACAGGCCTAAGCAAACAGTGCAGACCTAGATCAGACTGCTCCTGAAGGAGCAGTCTGATCAGGGTCTACACTGTTTGCCATTCCATCTGCACTTTTTGCACTCCTTGCTGGATCATGAAACAAATGTTAAGATTTTAGGAGAATTACAACAAGTAGTCATGGTGTCCAATTTTTGGGGCATTTTTAAGGTAAAACTGACTGAATCAACATGACCTTAATAGTTGATTGGGCCATAAAACTGCAAACCAATCCTTACTCTGGACAGGCGCAGAGTCAAACCAGCAGGAGCTTCTTCTTCATATATATTAAGCCATTTGTTAACAGAAGTAGGCAAAAACAAGGAAGAGATCAATCTCCACCAAGAACGTTGGAAAACAGATGTGGTTCAATTTGCTGCCATTTTTACAAGAAAGACAGCCCCTGGGACTTCTTGTGAGCTTTCAGACAAAAGCAACCACTCTGTAAAAGGGTCTACTCTTAAAGGAAAGAATTTGCTCTTCTATGTATTTTCTCCCTTTTTCTGGGAGACCACACAAAATAACCCACAAGGGTTGATGTGTCGTTAAACCCAAATCAATCAATTGAATCAGCAGAAGGGTGAGAATTACTGTTGAAAATATTGTAGAAAATATCGCATATCTCAGCAGGTAACCAACCCAAGACCTGACCACCTGCAACTAAGCTACCTAGCCTGGTCCAAATGGTGTAGATCAAGGTGAGATGGCATCTAGGTCGACACTGTTTGTACAGTCTATGTGTTTATTTGATTTGAGGTTTAATGTCCCGGTCAACACTATTTAGGTCATTTTGGAGACATTGCTTCCAATTTTGTGGGACTTTACCTTACCCGATATTGAGATGAAATGATATCTCAAACCCTGCCACCCAATGTAACAAACAGCGTTTATATGCATGGACTGTGAGACTTGCACCACTTTACCTGGGCAGGCTTAGACCTTCTAAGTGGTTTACTAGTACTCGTGTGCCCTGTCTGTTTCAGCTCTGCATGGAAGCATCGTGCAGCCCATCTATTTCTCCAAGCCCCGAGAGAGACCTCCTGCCTACATGTCAGACCTGCATCCAACTAAGCTACCTAGCCTGGTCCAAATAGTGTATTTGTTTTTGTTTGATTTGAGGTTTAACGTCCCCGTCAACACTGTAAAGGTCATTTTGGAGACGCTGCTTCCAATTTTGTGGGACTTTTACCCGACATTAGGATGAAATGACATCTCAAGCCCTGTCGCCCAATGAAACCAATAGGGTTTATTAGCATGGACGGTCCGCCTCACACAGTGGTTCCTGGACAGGCTTAGATCCTCTAAACGGTTTACCAGTACTAGTGTGCAGGCCGGATTCAGCTCTGCGTGGAAGCATCATGCAGCCCATATATTTCTTCAAGCCCCAATGGGCGGGGGCCATCCAAATAGTGTAGATCTAGAAGAGATGGCTCAACATGAGCCATCTCATCTGGATCTACACTGTTTGTATAGGTATCCGCATCAGTCTACGGGGATGAAAGGGTTAAATCAAGTCAAAAGATATATACTTACAATCCCACTTTTAATACTGCTATACCAAAAGGGATTTATATCCTAAACAAATATATACATGAAGTAATCTATCCAACTTTTCCCCAAAACGTTATAATATATTTCCTTTCTTAAAATACACATATTGTGTTAAATATTGACAGGAAATCTATGCATAGGGCTATCACAACCTGATAGATAACCCATAAAAATCTTAACCCTTTTTCTACCAAATGGAATCTTCCTCCTTATATATAGCATGAGTCCATTTCAAAATTTAGGGGTGTCAGGTTGTAGTTTCTTCAAAATTAATTAGGAAAATGACTGAACTTTTAGCAAACAGTGGAGGCCCTGATCAGACGCCGCATAATAGATGCCGCAGAATACGCCGCATTCTGCGGCGTCTGATCTGGGCCTGCACTGTTTGCCACGGTACCCATTTTGGGGTTTCTGTACTAAATGGGTTTTAACAATACATATTAGGTTATTTTTGATGCGTGACTCACTGTGCCTAGGTCAAACTTCATTTTTAATCCTATATGTGTATTTTTTTTTTTCATATAATACATAATATCATATATCACCGGGGTAAAAGTGCAAACAAAAAATTAATAACTGTCATTCAGGAAATATAATATGAAATGCTCACCCAATGTAGTTTTTTTTTGTAGTTTTTTTTTTCTTTTTCTAAAAATCCAAAACAAAATGATAAACATTATATTTCATATTTCACTGCAAAAAAACAAATACTAGCCCTCAACACAAATATGAGCCTTTTCTGACACCCAAAAGGTCTTTTATCCTGATGGGTCACATGTGAAATACACTGTATATTTTTTTGTTCTCTTTTCCAAAAAAAAACAAGATGTGTTTGTGAAACACTGATGCCCCCGGACAGCGCATGTTAAATATGAAAGCAGTATCACTAAGCAATCAAAAGGTATGGCCAATGTTCAAGTCTTAAAAAAATAGGTCAAGGTCACAAGGTAAAAAATTATGGGATTGTTGAAAAGGTCTTGTGACATAGTATGCACATGTGAAATATGAAAGCCCTATCACTTACCAATCGAAAGTTATGGCCAATGTTAAAGTTTTTAAAAAGTAGGTCAAACATCACGGTCAAGGTCACAAGGTCAAAAATTATGGTACCACTAGAAAGGTCTTGTGACAAGGAATGCACATGTGAAATATGAAAGCCCTATCACTTACCAATCGAAAGTTATGGACAATGTTAATGTTTTTAAAACTTTTGAATAAAATAGGTCAAAGGTCAAGTTCAAGGTCACAAGATCAAAAATTATGGTACCTCTTGAAAGGTCTTGTGACAAGGAATGCACATGTGAAGTATGAAAGCTGTACCACTTACCATTCAAAAGTTATGCCCAATGTTAAAGTTTTTGCAGACGGACAAACGGACAAACGGACAAACAGACGGACAGACCAAAAACTATATGCCCCCCAGAATCTTAGATTCCGGGGGCATAAAAAAAGATAAATATTTTTATAACTTACACTCTATTCTGTCATCCAATAGCCTGTCAAATACATTTTGTAATATTATTGTTTGCTTATCCCATTTTGTACCGGAAACCCCAAAACGGGTAGTTGGCAAACAGCGCGGGCCCAGATCAGACGCCGCAGAATGCGGCGTCTGATCAGGGCCTCCACTGTTTGCTAAAAGTTCAGCCATTGTCCTATTAAATTTTGATGAAAACACAACCTGTCACTACTAAATTTTGAAATGAACTCCTGCTATATATAAGGAGGAAGATTCCATTTGGTACAAAAAAGGGTAAACCCGTCTTCACCTTTGGCCTCCCATACATATACAAAGGGCATTGGCAAACAGTGTAGACTAAAATCAGATGCTGAAACATGCACCATCTGGGGCCAGTTGTTCAAAGCATCGTTAGCTTAAGGCGCTCGTTAGTGGTCATATTGTTAACCCTTCTAGCAAGTTTAATATTTAAAATTTTGGTATTTTTGCTGAAAAAAATGTGAGCAGCTTTTGCTTCCGCAAAAGCTGCCCACATTTTTTCAGCAAAAATTATAGCATATTTACAATATTTAATGATAGAAATTTTAACGATACGTTAACTAACGACGTCGTTAGTTTTGAACAACTGGTCCCTGATCTTCATCTGCTCAGTTTGCATAAACAATAACTAATTTCTATAAGAAAAGTGATTTGACATTTTTAATCACTGTCAACACTATTTGGGTCATTCTGGAGATGAAATGTCACCTCAAGCCCTACCGCCCAAACAACCAATAGGGTTTATATGCAAGGGCCACTTTGCACCCATTTGCCTGGGTAGGCTTAGACCATCTAAGCAGTTAACCAGTACTCATGTGCAGTTGGTTTCAGCTCTGTATGAAAGCACCATGCCATCCAATCCATTTCTCCAAGCCTCAATGGGGGGTGGGGTAGGGGGTTACATGCAGTCACTTTCAGCTCTGTGTGGAAGCACCATGCCGCCCAGTCTTGATGGGGGTGGGGGAGTGGGGGCTGTAAGAAAAGTGAAAACAAGCCAGGAATATGAGCATGCCTAAAGGTAGGGTTTAGTATTCATTGGCTAAAACAGTAAGTTAAAGCACAAAGTAAAGTAGCAGATGATATGCCAAAATTTTATGTGCCATTTTTCAGCTAAAATCAGGCTTGGAATTTTTTAACCCTTGTCCTGCTAATCCCGGATATGCCTTATCTTTGAAACAATGTTTGTTTGTTTGTTTGTTTGATTTGAGGTTTAACGTCCCCGTCAACACTGTAAAGGTCATTTTGGAGACGTTGCTTCCAATTTTGTGGGACTTTTACCCGCCATTGAGATGAAATGACATCTCAATCCCTGTCGCCCAATGAAACCAATAGGGTTTATTAGCATGGACGGTCCGCCTCGCACCGCGGTTCCTGGACAGGCTTAGATCCTCTAAGCAGTTTACCAGTACTAGTGTGCGGGCCGGATTCAGCTCTGCGTGGAAGGATCGTGCAGCCCATAAATTTCTTCAAGCCCCTATGGGTGGGGGCGCTTTGAAACAATGTAGATCCAGATCAGATGGCTTCTGACGAAGCCATCTGATCAGGATCTACATTGTTTGCCATTCAGATTATGAATTTGTTGCAATAATTTGCATTAAGTAATCTGATTGGTTGATAATCGGTAGTGGGTGTGGCCTATATAAATATTCAGCAGGATAAGGGTTAAAAGTTTTAGGAAGACTAAATTATTTTGGAACAGGTTCCCTCCCTGAAAGGCATATCAGTTTCCCTCAAATCTAATATTAATGAAACTTTTTAGTAACCCTTTAACTGCCAAGCATGACATTTGAGATGCCTTTTTCAAATATCTTTTTGTTATTTTTCAGATAAAATTAGGCTTGACAGGATTGTATTTCATGTGAATCCTCTGCAGGCAGATCATTCACATGCAATGTCATGCCTTTTTTTCCCAAAAAACAATCCAAAAGAAAAATAATAATAATAAAATGCAACTGCTTTCTGCTCAAAAACTTTATACAGCACCTTATGGTTTAAATTTCAATGATACACCCATATCCACATCATGTAAGAAATCAAATTTCATTCAATCGTCCTTTACACACCCACTTGATTGTTTTCATTTGAAATTTTTTGTTTACCCTTCTCTTGCTGAATATTCATTTAAGCCACACCCATTTCTGACTTTGAACCAATCAGACTACTTTATGTAATTTATTCTTACAAATCCATAAACTTTATATCCAACAGTGTAGATCCTGATCAGATGGCTTCTTCAGAAGCCATCTGATCTGGATCTACACTGTTTCCAAAGATTGGGGTTGTTGTGAACAGCAAGGTAAGGGTTAAATTTTACAATAAGCCTGGCTTTGTTGCAGTAAATCCTATTCTGTAGAGGGCACAACAAAATGTGTGTGTTTGAGTTTTAGAGCCCATCAACAGCTATGGTCATAAAGAGACTGGACCTCGGTTTGAAGACTCATCCCTAAATCTGGAGAAGCCCGGGATCAAACCTGCAACCCCTGCTTTATGAGGAGAGTAGCATAACCCCTACGCCACCGAGGCTTCTAATCAATAAACTGTTTTTCACCTAGAAAAAAAATACTTGTGCAATGAATGTTGTATTGTGTCATGGTTTTATGGTCCAGTTAACTGTTAACTTCCCAGTGTTCTTCCTACCTCTAAGCCGCTTACCAGTACTTAGAGTTTGTGCCCCCAATCCCCCACCCTCACCCCACAACAGTATTTGGCAACAGTATTTGGCAACAGCTGGCATCCTCTAGCAACCATCCATCTCAAGCCATCTCCCATTAGACTAAGAGATGGGGCATATCTCCCATTAGACTAAGAGATGGGGAATATCTCCCATGGGGCATTTGGACACAGAGTAGAAGAAGATGATAAAAAAAAAACACCCCCACCCACACCCTCCAATCATATGGAACTGCGCCCTTGCCCTGCAGAAGCAGTAGAATGCCCCACCAGTGAATTTGCATAACAACAGATATTGTTCTAAGGGAGAGAAATTCTTCAGTGTAGCCTCATGAGGTATGTCCAGAGTATTCTTCCTTGAAAGACAGTTTATAATAATCTGGCCCTTCACTTAACAAAAAGAATTTATAGATAGCCCTAAATTTTGAAATGGATTCCCCGTATGTATAAGGAGGAAGAAGACCTGTCACCTTATTTACCTCTTTACCATGAATACTTGCTCTAAAAACTGAATAAAAACAATTTACTACAACACATTATATCACTGATAGACAGAAATAGGTGTGTGTGTGTGTGTGTGTGTGTGTGTGTGTGTGTGTGTGTGTGTGTGTGTGTGTGTGTGTGTGTGTGTGTGTGTGTGTGTGTGTGTGTGTGTGTGTGTGTGTGTGTGAATTCGGGTTTAACGTCGCTTTCAACAATTTTTCAGTCATATCACGGCAGTGTCTGGTTGCGACAGGGAGCTCAATGCTCACTTTTATAGCGCTGCCTCACTGAAGTATCATGTCCCAGACACATTACATGATACCACACCCAGTCACATTATCCTGACACTGGGTCGACCAGTCCTAGCTCTACCCCGTAAATCTGAGTGCCAAGCGAGAAGCAGCAAGTACCATTCTTAACAACTTTGGTATGTCGCGGCCCGGGATCGAACCCGTGACCTCCCGTTCTCCGGAGCGGACACTCTTCCAACTGAGCTATCGGGGCCGGTAGAACAAGGGTTGAAGATCAAACAAAATGTTATTACCCAGCTGTAAAGGTCATCTGTCACTTTAAGTAAATTTTATAATGGGCCTCATTCTAAACAAGCCTTGTATTTGGAGTGTTTTAACCCATTCAGTACCAGAAACCCCAAAACGGGTACCCTGGCAAACAGTGCAGGCCCAGATCAGACGCCGCGTTCTGCAGAACGCGGCGTCTGATCAGGGCCTCCACTGTTTGCTAATTGTTGTCATTTTCCAAATAAATTTTGATGAATACACAACCTGACACCCCTACATTTTGAAATGAACTCCTGCTATATATAAGGAGGAAGATTCCATTTGGTACAAAAAGGGTTTAGGTGGTTAAGCCAGTATTTACCGTAATGATCCTAAGTATTGGGACAGACAGGCCTAAGCAAACAGTGCAGACACTAATCAGACTGCTCCTGTTTGCTATTCTGTGTACACTTTTTCAACTCCTTGCTGGAACATGAAACGAATTTGTTAAAATTTAAGCAGAATTAAGTCCTCAAGGTGTCATTTTTAGGATTTTTGCGGTATGAATACCGTATTCGTCACAACTGTTTTTTTTTTCTCAAGAAGTTTATTTGACTTCGAATAAAATCACAAAAATTTACTGTATACTAACTATCAACAACAGTAAAATTGGGCTAAACTATAAGGCCAGCAAAAAATTAAGACTTATTCTGCTTTTAACCCTTATCCCCTGCATAAATTAACCTACCCAAATACATTTCAACCAATCAAATTACTTGATGTAATTTTTTTCATTCAAAATTGCAAACTGAATGACAAACAGTGTAGACCTGATCAGATGGCTTCTTCAGAAGCCATCTGATCTGGATCTACACTGTTTGCAAAGATAGGGGTTGTTGTAAACAGCAGGATAAGGGTTAAACGCCAAGATAAAAATGTTTCAGCTGTTTTTTATTTCTTTTTCTACACCCAATGTTATCTAGGAAGAGCGGCCCCCGCCCATCGGGTCTTGTAGAAAAATATGGGCTGCATGATGCTTCCACCCAGAGCTGAAACAGACCCGCACAGGAGTACTGGTAAACCGCTTAGAGGATCTAAGCCTGCCCAGGCAAAGCTATGCGAAAAGGTCCGTCCATGCTTATAAACCCTATTGGTTTCATTGGGAGACAGGGCTTGAGAGTGGAGCGCAGTGGTGCAGTGGTAAAGCATCGGCTTAGAGATCGAGAGGTACCGGGTTCGATCCTCACATGCGTCATGTGTTGTTTCCTTGAGCAAGAGACTTTATCCACATTGCTCAGTACTGGTTTCTACCCAGGAAAAGAGGGCCACATGGAAGATTAGTACTAGTACTAAATGTGTTACCCTCTATAAATAAGGTCTATTATTATTATTATTATTATTATTATTATTATTATTAGATGTCATTTCATCTCAATGTCGGGTAGAAGTCCCACAAAATTGGAAGCAACGTCTCCAAAATGACCTTTATAGTGTTGACGGGGAAGTTAAACCTCAAATCAAACAAACAAAATCAAATCTAGGAAGAGACCACGTTTGGAACTGTTCAAAAACTGTTAAAAAGTAGTCTTTAAGACCATTTTCGGGCAGTCATAAACGTCGTTTTAATATAGAAATTTTAATGAATTACGCTTGACAAAGATCTCCAGGTATATAAAGGTTAGAAGTCATTAAGAGATCTATTTATTCAAGAGACAGGGTGCAGACAGGCCAAAATTGACAGTTTTGGGGCCTGTGTCCTTGGAGGTAAGGTCGCCAAAATCTAACCAAATCTTTGGTCAGTTGCAATGATATATTGTACCAAGTTTGACCAAATTTTATTGATTCGTTCATGAGATAAGGTGCAGACACGGCATTTTTGGCCCCAAATTGAGTTTTTGGGGGCCTGTGTCCTTGAAAATAAGGTCAAGGTCATCAAAACCTAATGGGTGTTTTCCCCTATCATAGTGATGTAACCATGCAAGTTTAGTCAGAATGCATCAATGCGTTCAGGAGTTATAGTGCTTCAAACAGACTGCATGATAGAAATGGCTAGGGGCAATGACTCCTTAAGTTGCAATATCAAAGTTACGTCTCATATGTTCTGCGAAGTCTCTTAGTTCTCTACATATCTGTGAATAGAGCTGGCTAATCAGAGCTGAAAAGATAATCGATTATCAGTCCTGTCATTGCTATCGATAATCAATTAGTAATCCCTAAGGTTTTTGTCATAATATTACCTGTCTGGCTTTCTGTCCGAGCATGACTCTTACCATATGTTGCACTTTACCATATGTATATTTGAACAGGCAGGCCTGAGCAAACAGTGTAGACCTAGATGAGACACTGCAAAATGCAGCATCTCATCAGGGTCTGCACTGTTTGCCACTGATCCAGCTATTTTAGGCACAACTTTGGGTAGTAAATTGCACTTATCAAATAATCGATTACAAGCAAATCAGTACTGATAACCATTTTTGTGGAATTTATCGATCGATTAATCGATTATACGATTAATCATGTCAGCCTTATCTGTGAAGTTTCATGAAAATATCTCAAATGATATCAGAGTTAAATTATACTGTGGACACGAAGCTATGATCGAAATGGCTGTTCAATGTTGAAAGGGCAATAACTCCAAAATAGGAAAATCAGAGTTATAGTTCATATGTTCTGCACATCATCTTATAGTGCTCTACATATCTATGAAGTTTCATGAAAATATATCTATGAAGTTTCGTGAAAATATCTCATATGGTATCAAAGTTATGGAGCGGACAAAAAACTATGATAGAAATGTTCAATGTTAAAAGGGCAATAACTCCAAAAGTAGGGAATGAGAGTTACGGTTCATATGTTCCAACTGCACATCGTCTCATGGTACAGACTATATATCTGTGAAGTTTTTGGCACTGACAGTTGGACAGACAGATGAATGGAGGTTCTTACAAGACATTCTGGGGTTCCCAATGTTAACTCTATGGAGATTTTAACCCCATAATGTAGCATTGTACGGCCACTAACCCAACAATCACTCCAATTTTAACCCCATAATACCAATTGCAAATCGATAGGTTGTGGGTTCAAATCCGGCCACCGGAGCCAAGGTGTTTCCTTGGGCAAGACACTTTATGACAATGCCCCACTCCACCCAGGTGTAAATAGGTAGCAGTGGTGTAAAAGTCACTGCCTCCCTCTCACACGCGTAATAACATCCGGAATGAGTGTTTGAGAGTGATTCAATAAGCTTGGAGTTTTCATCGCAATCAAACTGAAATAAATTAGTATAAACTATAAACTAAATTTTATGGAATAAACCTCATTATGTATCAATTGTACAGAACATAAACCCTATTATGTATCTGGCGTTTGTACGGACAGATGGACGGATGGACACTCAAAATGTCAGATGTATAACATAATACTCCACCACTTTCTGAGTGCCAGGGCTTAAAAAGGTTAAGGAACACTACAAACTTATTAGGTGGGAGGTTCAATGATACTGCTCCTGCAGTTTGCACTGTTTGCTGGGCTGTTTGCTTAGGCCAGTCTGTTGCTTTGTTTGATTTGAGGTTTAACGTCCCCATAAACACTGTAAAGGTCATTTTTGAGACCTTGCTTCCAATTTTGTGGAACTTTTACCCGACTTTGAGAGGAAATGACATCTCAAGCCCGGCCGCCCAATGAAACCAATAGGGTTTCTAAGCATGGACGGACCAACTCGCATCGCTTTGCCTGGGCAGGCTTAGATCCTCTAAGCAGTTTACCAGTATTCGTGTGCAGGTCGGTTTCAGCTCTGCATGGAAGCATCATGCAGACCATATATTTCTTCAAGCCCCGATGGGCGGGGGCCACTTAGGCCAGTCTGTCCCAATACTTTGATTCATTATGGTACTTCCAAGTTCTCCTATACATGCCTGTGAGAAGCAAAGGATCTCTCTAGATTAGGATTCTGTGCAGGGTTTGCACAGGCTCCCTAGTCACCTTCATGATAAATTCCTTTTCAAATGAGCCTCTATCCTCTAAAACCAAGCACCCCCTATCTCCTATCTCATATGTTTATTTGTGAATTTTACGTCCCACCAAAAAATAAGTACCTGCACCTCCTACAAATCAAAATCAGTGATAGTCACATAAACATAAACAATGAAAAGCTACTGTGCCCAGTAAATTTGGATTAGATGACAAACAATCAACCAAAAATTATATAACAGAATTTTTTCATATTCAGGGAAGATAACAAGAAAATTAAGAAACAAGTTTTTGAAATGATGTTATGGCCCTTACATCCAAAAATCGAAAAATTGTTAAACCATGTTAAACAACTGTGATATACATCCAAACCAATAGATTATGCAGAAAAATGTCCAATAAAGGTCATTTTTATATATAATCTACATATTTTTTAGATCCATTTTTAACCCTTATCTTGCTGAATATTCATTTAAGCCACACCCATTTCTGTCTATCAACCAATCAAATTACTTGATGTAATTTATTGGTACAAATTCATAAACTAAATGCCAAACAGTGTAGATCCTGATCAGATGGCTTCCTGAAGAAGCCATCTGATCTGGATCTACACTGTTTGCAAAGATAGGGGTTGTCGTAAACAGCAAGATAAGGGTTAACACATTATGTACCAGAAACCTCAAAACGGGTATTTGGCAAACAGTACAGACCTATAGTGAATGGTGCGTGCAACAAGCTCAATCATTTTCCAAATAAATTTTGAAGAAAACACAACCTGACAACCCTAAATTTTTTTAAATGGGCGCCTGCCATATATAAGAAGGAAGATTCCATTTGGTAAAAAAAGGGTTAACCCATGTTATTTCCAAAACCAGTGTTATGAAGTAGAGTAAAATTCCTATATTAAGTCCACCTTTGGGAGCCTTAAAGGCCACTTTTGAACAGTCCCAAAGGTGGTCCTTGACCAGAGGATGCTGTGGGCAGAAAACACAAAGACAGATTAAGTGCACCCTTCAAAATAAGCTTTTTAAAACAGAATTAGTCTTAATTTTAGGTGGTCTTAACCCTTGTCCTGCTGAGCCCGGATATGCATTATTTTCCAAACAATGAAGATCCAGATCAGATGGCTTCTGACGAAGCCATCTGATCAGGATCTACATTGTTTGCCATTCAGATTGTGAATTTGTTGCAATAATTTGCATCAAGTAATCTAATTGGTTGATAATCGGTAGTGGGTGTGGCAGATTAAAATATTCAGCAGGACAAGGTTTAATAGTGGAATTTTACTGTAGTTTATTTGTGTAGCATATATGCAGGATGTTTTGGCAGCAATGCAAACAGTACTGGCAGGAGATGTCTGATCAGGGACTGCACCGTTATATCAAGCCTCTCAAGCAAAATTGGCTTCAGACAATATTGTACACTCAGAAAGGAATACTGTAAAAATCCTAAACATTGGGACACCTTCAGGACTTGCTGTAATTCTTCATAGCAAGTTGGTATCGACCACCAAATAGCACAATCTTCCAGTTGTTTAAAGACCAACTGGATTGCATTGAATTGCAGCACAAGGGTAAAAAACTCCCGGCTGTACATGTTCTAGGTGACCTCAACTTCAGAGACATTGCTTGGCCCGACAGGCTCAGCAAACAAGGCACAATGCTGAGTCAGTCGGAAGGACAAATATTAATTGACATTATGAACGATCATGGCCTTGAACAAATTGTTAACTTCCCCACTCGTGATAAGAACACATTGGATCTGATCCTTACGACTTTGCCAGGACAATTCAAAGACATTCATTCCCCAGATAAACTAAGTGACCACGATGTTGTCTCCGGATATTTAAAAATTCACATCCCACCATTAAAGAAACCTCGGAGGAAGGTGTACTCATATCAGAAAGGTGACTATGAAACTATGAGGAAGGATGCACTCAGATTTGCAAAGGAGAATTACTTTTATGTTCATTCAGATGCTCGGTCTATACAGGAGAATTTTGATTTGATAACTTCTTTCATTCATACTTCGGCCGAAAATCATATCCCCTCAAAAACTAGTAGGTCTGTATCTTCTATTCCCTGGATCACCCCAGAGATAAGAAGGAAAATTCGCAGAAGGAATAAGATTCATGCAAAGGCAAAAAAGATGGGAGGTGGTAAACTCCGGACAAAATTTGAAAACTTGAGACGTGAAATCAAGACTGATATAAAAAATCAGCATGATTTGTATGTGAATAACTTGGTAGGTGATGTAAAGGCAAATCCCAGGGACTTCTACAGATATATTAATTAATAGCCAGAAGAAAGACAGGCAAGGTATCCCGCCCCTTAATAAAAGAGGAGGGGACGGGGTTGCTGAATCAGACTCTGAAAGGGCAGAGGAACTAGTTGGACAATTCAATGATGCGTTTAATAAAACTGAGTTCACGGAGGTTCCATTGACTGGAAGATTGGCCCCATTCATGAATAATATTGTTGTGACAGCTGCAGGAGTGATCAAATTACTTCAAGGCTTAAACCCCAGTAAGGCCTTAAACCCCTGTCACACCAGGGCTGCGTTCTCACGGCGTCCGAGAAAAATGCAGAACGCCGAGGTGCGCGTAGTACGATCGCAAACATCGCCATAGCAACGCAGTGGCGTCGCCAGTAGACGCGTTGGGATCGCATAGAACGCCAAGCGACGGCGCGCATTTTGAGCATGCTCAAAACAAACGCCGTCGCTCGGCGTTCTGATCAGAGCGCAGTGAGGTCGCCGTAAGGTTGCAATAGCAGCGCAGTAAGGTCTCCTACAACGCTACAGGAGCTCGGCAGGGGCGCACCGAGGTCTCCTACAACGCCATATAAGCTCCACTTGTATAATTGATTAACTGATTGATTGATTTGATATTTAACTCCCAGTCAACACTGTATAGGTCATTTTGGAGACGTTGCTTCCAATTTTGTGGGACTTTTACCCGACATTGAGATGAAATGACATCTCAAGCCCTGTCGCCCAATGAAACCAATAGAGTTTACACGTATAAACATGTTTACACCAATAGAGTTTACACGTATCTCGCACCGCTTTGCCTGGGCAGACTTAGATCCTCTAAGCGGTTTACCAGTTTCGTGTGAGGTCGGTTTCAGCTCTGCGTGGAAGCATCATGCAGCCCATCTATTTCTCCCAGTCCCGATGGGAGGGGGCCGCCCGCTTGTATTAACAGTGGCTAGAGTAGAGTTTGATTGTGTACTGTCCCGCAAACCTACTTCTGAGGTGACTCATTCCGGGTAAGGTAATGGCGGTTGGCTATGCTCCTGCTTGCAGTGATTGCGATTGACTTGCTTCCGACGGCACAGGAGTACTGGTAAACCGCTTAGGGGATCTAAGCTTGCCCAGGCAAAGGGGCGCGAGTTGGACCATCCGTGCTTATTAACCTATTAGTTTCATTGGTCATTTCATCTCAATGTCAGATAAAAGTCCACAATATTAGAAGCAACGTCTCCAAAATGATCTATAATGTGTTGATGGGACGTTAAACCTCAAATCAAACAAAACTGTTCGACTGATGAAGATGTCTGTTTACACTTTGAGAACGTCTTTAACATATGAGCGCCGTAAAAGCGCAGTGCACGCATTGAGAGCGCCGTAAAAGCGCAGTGCACGCATTGTGAGCGCCGTAAAAGCGCAGAGGAAGCGCCGTGAGAGCGCATACAATCGCCATCAAGAACGCCGCAGGATCGCAATAGATCGCCATGTAAGCTCCGTAGCAACGTCTTGGTCGCTGTAGGGACGCCATGACAGGTCCATGTTCACAAAAATATCCCATATTTCTTGCGATCTCGCGGCGTTCTGAAAAATTAAACAACGCCGTCCCATCGCAGTGAAAACGCGGCATAGTGTGACAGGGGCTTTAGGACCTGATGAGCTTCATCCTAGAGTCCTGAAGGAGCTAGCAAATGAGTTGGGTCCAGTTTTTGCACACTTGTTTCAACAGTCTCTTGATACGGGTGAAATCCCCAAAGAATGGCTCTTAGCAAACATCTGTCCACTCTTCAAAAAAGGAGATAGGGCTCTTGCCCGTAATTATCGCCCTGTGTCTCTGACTTGTGTTCTGTGTAAATTGCTGGAACATATAGTCTGCTCAAACATCATGGCCCACTTGGACGAACATAAACTTTTGTCAGACAGGCAACATGCATTTAGGAAAAGGCACAGTTGTGAAACTCAGCTAAGCACAGTTATTAATGACTGGGCAAAAATCTTGGACAAAGGGGGACAGGTGGACACATTGATTCTGGACTTTGAGAAGGCTTTTGACACCACTCCTCATGAACTACTTAAATCTAAGTTATTTGGTTATGGAATTGGGGGAAAGACCCTCAAATGGATAGATTCCTTTCTTTGCTACAGAAAACAGCGGGTTGTTGTTAATGGTGAATCTTCGGAGTGGGCTCCAGTTTTGTCTATAGTCCCGCAAGGGACCGTTCTTGGTCCACTTTTGTTCTCCCTGTACATCAATGATATTTCCACTGACATTGACTCAGAAATAAGACTGTCCGCAGATGACTGTCTTTGTTACCGGGGAAATTAGAGATACAGATGACTCATTGAAACTTCAGGCTGACATAGATAGATTAGGATGTTGGGCTTGTAAATGGGGCATGAGATTTCAGCTAGTTAAATGCAATATTATGCAGATAACTAGGAAGAGTTCTAATAAAGTTGAGGCTTCTTACACCTTAGAGGGAACGGTCCTCGAGAATGTGGACTCCATTAAATACCTTGGAGTGACAATCTCACACAACTTGAGATGGAATACTCATATCAGACACAAAATCAGACTCAAAAAGGAATCAAATCAGACATATGCACTCGGAAAGGAACAAAATCAGAAAAGAATCAAACAGACATGTGCACACAGTAAAGAATCGAATCAGACATGTGTACTCAGAGAAGAATCAAATCAGACATGTGCACTCAGAAAAGAATCAAATCAGAGGTGCACACAGAAAAGAATCAAGTCAGACATATGCACTCAGAAAAGAATCAAAATCAGACACATGCACTCAGAAAAGAATCAAATCAGACATGTGCACTCAGAAAAGAATCAAATCAGACATGTGTAATCAAATCAGACATGTGCACTCAGAAAAGAATCAAATCAGACATGTGCAATCAAATCAGACATGTGCACTCAGAAAAGAATCAAAATCAGACATGTGCACTCAGAAAAGAATCCAAGAAATCTGACATCAATATAGCACACAATGTAGCACACAGCGAACACTCTGATCAGAATGTGCAGATGCACATTCTGATCAGAGTCTTCACAATGTGCACATGTCCGAAGATGAATTTTCGACTTGTCATGTCTCAATGGCAATGTAAGCTTACCCCATTTGTTGCAATCAGTCCATGCTCTAAGGCTGGTTATTCAGAGTTCAGATTAATCTATAGCCGGCCTCGGTAGCTCAGTCAGGTGCGTGTCTGATTGGTGATCAGGAGGACGCGGGTTCAATACCTGCCAGGGTAGGCAACATTCTTTTGTGGAGATTGACCATGAACTCTTTTCTACGGTCATTCTCTCCCTTCTGCTGATTCAGTATGGGCAGTTGTCAGTTTCTGGTGAAAGAATGTGCACTGTACTGGTTAACCGCTTACCTATAAGCTTGCCCAGGAAAAGTGTGGATAGGTAAACTGACGGGTTCAAAAATGACCTAAATAGTGTTGACTGGGCTGTTAAACTCCAATACAAACAAACTAACAAATCAGATTAACCCATACTTGACAATGGAATCTTCCACCTAGTAAGTCTGGAGTGGTCCATTTCAAATCATAGGGGTGCCAGGTTTGTTTTTGTTTGTGGCAAATTTTAAAAGTAAAAACTGTGTTCCCAGATCAGACGCCGCATTGTGCAGCGTCTGATCTGGGTCTGCACTGTTGGCCAAGTAGGCATATATGGGCCAAGCCAAAATTTTACAGGAACTTCTAATTAGCAAAATTTAGATTCTGATTTAACCCTTGACCTGCTGAATATTTATATATGCCACAGCCACCACTGCTTATCAACCAATCAGATTACTCGATGCAAATTATTACAACAAATTCTCAAACCGAATGACAAACAATGTAGATCCTGATCAGATGGAAGCCATCTGATCTGGATTAACATTGTTTCAAAGAAAAGGCATATCCGGGCTCAGCTAACATTTTTCTTATTTATGCCATAAACATACATTGTGGGCACTTGTTAGAACCACATCATTGTGGCGGTGCCAATAAGTGCCCAGTATCTATGCTTTAAAGGAATGAAAAGAATGCATCCCTTGTAAATCCCAATTTTTTCTAAGTGGGTCCTACAATGTACTTCTGGCTTATTTGTAGCTCCTTCAGACCAACAGAATATGTACTTCCAGAAATATTTTTTTTATCAAAATGAGCTTAAAACACTTTTTAACCCATTGTTTGTTTGTTTGATTTGAGGTTTAACGTCCCTGTCAACACTGTAAAGGTCATTTAAGAGAAGTTGCTTCCAATTTTGTGGGACTTTTACCCGACATTGGGATGAAATGACATCTCAAGCCCTGCGGTCCAATGAAACCAATAGTGTTTATCAGCATGGACAGGCCGAGTCGCACCGCCTCGCCCCAGGCAGTCTTTAGATCCTCTTTTAACCCATTGTATACTAGTAGATATGCTGGACAAGTCCATTTGTCATACAAGGGGCGTCGGGCCTATTTTTTCTTTTTTTATTCTATTTTTGACAGAAAATTCTGTTAGCAAATAGTGCAGGTCCTGATCAGACGCCGCATTCTGCAGCGTCTGATCTGGTACCTGCTACCCCTTTTGGGGTTTCCCCGCATGCAATGGGTTAAATATGTATTTTTAAAAATTATCTAACAATTTTGATAAATTTAATAAATCTGAAGTTTTGTTCTAGAATTTTTAACCTAATTCTCTGGGCCACTGCAGAAATAAGGTATACCCTATTGATCCTATGTATTGGGACAGACAGGCCTAAGCAAACAGTACAGACCCAGATCAGACTGCTCCTGAAGGAGCAGTCTGATCAGGGTCTACACTGTTTGTCTTTTGGGCTCCTTGCTGGATCAGGAAACAAATTTGTTAAAACTTTAGGAGAATTACAGCAAGTCCTCACGGGGATTTTTATTGTTTATCTGACTGATAATTTATTCTTTAAACACCTATTTTTTTCCATTTATCTGGTTATGTAAGCAATGTATATTTAGAATTTGAGCTGATTGACTACAGTTGATAACAGAATCATGACACAAAAAGGAAGTTTTAACATGAATCCTGGCATAATGACAAACCTAATAAGCCCAACTTACTAGCCATGCTTAACCCGTTGTATACTAGTGGACTCTTCCATTGCTATATGTTGGACAAGTCCATTTGTCATATAAAGGGTGTCAGGCCTATTTTTTCTTTTCTTTTTTTATTTTCTATTTTTGACAGAAAATTCTGTTAGCAAATAGTGTAGGCCCTGATCAGACGCCGCTTTCTGCGGCGTCTGCGCCTCCACTGTTTGCCAGGGTACCCGTTTTGGGATTTCCGGGACAAAATAGGCACTGTTTGCCAGGGAACCCGTTTTGGGATTTCCAGGACAAAATAGGTTAAGATATATTCCACAACACCACAAAATTTTAGAATAAGTTCGAGCTAACCATTTCTTTTATGTCTCTAAAAATAGCATTTTTCTGTAAAAACATGATGTTTCAGAACAACCGGTGCTCAATTGAACTGCCTCAATGAGGCAGTTCTCATTAGAGTTCTAATGACTAACCACAATTAAGTGAAGGTGACCAAAATGTTGAAGGTTTGGTAGGTTGCAATGAAATATTGTACCAAGTTTGACCACAATCCATAAATTCCTTCAGGTGACAGAGAACAGACAAGCTTATTTCAGACCCAAATCTGGGAGTCATTACGAACACATGCCTATACAAATGCATTGCAAACTTTTCTGCCGAAAAAAAAAATATTTAAGATGAAAACTTGTGATATTTTTCTTATTTCTGCTCACAATATAGATTATGGGTACTTGTCAGAACCACCAAGTTCTAACGAGTACCCACAATCTATGTTTTGGTGCAGAAATAAGAAGAAAAATGTATACCCCTGTAGCCCCTGTTTTACTATATGAAAGTGGGGTTTACGGGCGTAAAAAATATATAGGCATGTTTTCGTGATGTTTTGGGAGCCGGTGAGATCAAAGTCATTAACCCTTGTCCTGCTAAACCCGGATACGTCTTAGCTTTCAAACAATGTAGATCCAGATCAGATGGCTTCTGCAGAAGCCATCTGATCAGGATCTACATTGTTTGTCATTCAGATTGTGAATTTGTTGCAATAATTTGCATCAAGAAATCTGATTGGTTGATAATCAGTTGTGGGTGTGGCATATTAAAATATTCAGCAGGACAAGTGTTAAAATCTAATCATATCGTTGGAAGCAATGCTATACTGTGCCAAGCCTGACCACAATTAATTAATTTATTCAGGAGACATGGTCATTACGCAAACACGCCTATACAAATACATTGCCACCTTTATCGCCGAAAAAATGGAAATTTTATGATGAAAAATTGTGATAGTTTTCTTATTTCTGCTCAAAATATAGATTGTGGGCACTCGTTAGAACTGCCTCATCGAGGCAAACCCCATTTTTACTATATAAAAGTGGGGTTCAAGGGGGTCAAAATTATATAGGAATGTTTTCGTGATGCTGTACCAAGCCTGACCACAATTCATCAATTTGTTCAGGAGACATGGTGCAGAAAAGCTTTTTGGGGGGCAAAGTCATCTTCAGAAGCCATCTGATCTGGATCTACACTGTTTACAAAGCTAGGGGTTGCTGTGCTCCCGTGATTAGGGCTAAAAAGCCTTAAATTTATCAAATTGGACAACTATGCAGGCTGATCTGAGTCTTTGCTAGTGACACAGGTTTTGCTGTGCCCTGGCTCAAATGTTATAACCAAGTCACATGGGCCCGGGCCTCGCCCGAGGTTATTAACCTTTTTTCATGCTCAGGTTACTTGAGCGTAGCATTATTTTTGTCATCCTCATAAATTTTAAAATACCAACATTACTGTCGGCATTTTAAAATTTATAAGCAGGCTAAACAACATTCTTTACTGATCGAAAACACGCCTATAAAATTTTGACCCCCTCAGACCCCACTTTTATATAGTAAAACTGGGGTTTGTAAGGGTAAACCTTATTTTTCTTATTTCTGCTCTAAAATGTAGATTGTGGGTACTCGTTAGAACCGCCATCGAGGCGGTTCTAACGAGTACCAACAATCTATATTTTAGAGCAGAAATAAGAAAAATATCACAAGTTTTCATCTTAAAATTTTCATTTTTTTGGCGATAAAGATTACAATGTATTGGGGCGTGTTTCATACTGTCAATAATAATAAGCATTACAAATTTCATGCTCATGTGAGTTGAGCACAAAAGAAGTTTTATAACCTCAGGACCTGTTATTCTTTTTTTATGGTGATGTTAAGCACTAACCTATAAGAAGTCTGTTTCCGTATGCTCAGGTGTCCGTATCTGTACTGTAACTCTGCATCCTCTCCGTCAGACTCGCAGACGACCGCAAACTCGGGCACATTGATGTCCGGCCCAAGAGTGGATCCCTCTGCCATAACCTCATTGACTCTCACTTATTGTCATAACAGCCACATCTGGAAATAAATATCAATATGGATTACTACTTTTGTTTGTTTGTGTTGGGGTCTTACATACCCATCAACACTATTCAGGTCTTTCCAAGATGTTCCTTCCGATTTTATGAGACAATGAGATGAACACTCAGATGAAATTACATTAACCCTTGTCCTGCTGAATATTCATATATGTCACACCCACCACTGATTTTCAGCCAATCAGATTACTTGATGCAAATTATTGCAACAAATTTATAAACTGGATGGCAAACAATGAAGATCCTGATCAGATGGCTTCTTCAGAAGCCATCTGATCTGGATCTACATTGTTTCAAAGATAAGGCATATCCGGGCTCAGCAGAACAAGGGTTAATGTGTACATTACCTGTGCACTCAGCAAAGAGTCTGATCACACAGTCTGATTTTGGTTTTCGATGCACCCTAAACTTATATTTAACCCTTTTTGTACCAAATGGAATCTTCCTCCTTATGTATACTAGGAGTCCATTTCAAAATTTAGGAGTGTCAAGTTGTTTTTTCTTCAAAATTTATTTGGAAAATGGCTTCACTTTTCGCAAACACTGTAGGCCCTGATCAGACGCTGCGTTCTGCGGCGTCTGATCTGGGCCTGCACCGTTTGCCCTGGTACCCGTTTTGGGGTTTCCGGTACTGCCCAGCAGACAATTCACATGTAATGTCAAGCCTTATTTTCGTTGTAAAATACTGAAAAACATTTTGCCGAATATGCTTAGCTATTGCAAATACTTGCAAGCCAGCTACCTGGAAGGGGGTCCACTTATGTGGACTTTGCCCCTATACCTGCACGTTAATCAAAAATCCGTTGATGATGATTCACAGGTTAATGATAAGACTTCACTGATCAAGGAACCCCTGAAGACATAATTTCTTGCTCATTTCATATAGACTTGTACAATAAAATCTATCTCAACAAGTCCGCGAACTGAATACCCCTCTGAAACCCCATGTTATATAGAGAAAAGTGGGGTTTACGGGGTATTCATTATTTTCATATTTTTGCTCAAAAACATAGTTTTTGACCGTCTCAATGAGGTGTAAGAACCACCTTAATGAGGCGGTTCTAACAAAGCACCTAGAAGCCTCCGTGGTCGAGTGGTTACGCTACTCGCCTTGTAAACCAGGGATCGCAGGTTCGATCCCGGGCTTCTCCAGACTTTCGGATGAGTCTTTAAACCGAGGTCCCGTCTCCGTATGACCTTAGCTGTTGGTGGGACGTAAAACTGAAACACTCACTCACTCTAACAAAGCACCAACAATCAACATTTGGACTTAAAAATTAGAAAAATTTAAAAAACATATATTTTCATCATTCTGTAAACTGCGGAGAGATGCAATTTTAGCACACAAGCGTTATCATGATGAATATGAATAATTCCCATTTTACTTGTATGTGGGACACCCCAAAACACTCTGTCCACCAGGCATACCATTAAATTAACACACCTGTGAGCTAAAATGGTGTTCATTTTATCTCTAGAACTAACATTTTTCAGATTAAAATGTTTGTTCTAGTCCAAATATAGATTGTGAGTGTTCGCTGAGGTGATTCTAACTCTTATCATGCTGTTCACAACAACCCATATCTTTGGAAACAGTGTAGATCCAGATCAGATGGCTTCTACAGAAGCCATCTGATCTGGATCTACACTGTTTGACATCCAGTTTATGAATTTGTAGGAATAAATTACATCAAGTAATCTGATTGGTTCAAAGATAGAGATGGGTGTGGCTAAAAAGAATATTCAGCAAGAGAAGGGTTAAAGAGTACCCACAACCCCACAACCTATGTTTTTGAGCAAAAATAGGGAAAATAATGAATATATACCCCCATAAATCCCACTTGTCTCGATATAATATAAAGTGGGGTTTATGGGGAGTCTTTATCTCACGGACTTGTTAACCAATTGAGTCGAATTCTGTACCGGAAATCCCAAAATGGGCAAATGGCAAACAGTGCAGGCCCAGATCAGATGCCACAGAGCCCGGCGTCTGATCAGGGCCTACACTTTTTGCAAAAAGTTCAACCATTTTCCTGAAACTCAACCAATTTGAAATGGACTCCTAGCTGCTATATATAAGGAGGAAGATTCCATTTGGTACAAAATGGGTTACCCTGATGAGTGCAGTTGCTTCAGAGTGTGGCTTCTGACCAGAACCTTCACTATTTTAACCCCTTTTGTACCAAATGGAATCTTCCTCCTTACATATAGCAGGATTTGATTGATTTTGAGGTTTAACATCCCCGTCAACACTGTAAAGGTCCTTTTGGAGACGTGGCTTCCAGACTTTTACCTGACATTGAGATGAAATGACGTCTCAAGCCCAATGAAACCAATAGGGTTTATAAGCATGGACGGTCTGACACTCACACTCACTGGGCAGGCTTAGATGCTCTAAGCGGTTTACCAGTACTCGTGTGCGGGTCGGATTCAGCTCCGCGTGGAAGCATCATGCAGCCCATATATTTCTTCAAGCCCCGATGGGTGGGGGCCTACATATAGCAGGAGTCCATTTCAAAATTTAGGGGTATCAGGTTGCCTTTTTTCTAAAAAAATTCCAAAAATATCTCAACTTTTTGCAAACAGTGTAGGCCCTGATCAGACGTCGCATTCTGCGGCGTCTGATCTGGGCCTGCACTGTTTGCCAGGGTACCCGTTTTGGGGTTTCTGGTACTAAATGGGTTAAATTGTCCCATTTCTAATTAAATTTCTATAAATAACTCAACCTGACACCCCTAAATTTCAAAAGGGATCGCACTTTTAAAATCAGTACATAATGAATACAATGATAATGTCCATGATAACACACCCGTTCGACATTTTTTCGCATCTCCAAAACGGCTCCTTTTCTGATGAAAATATGTGATATTTTACTTATCTATACTGCAAACATAGGTTGTGGGTGCTAGTTAGAACAGCCTCATTGAGGCGGTCCAAACAAGTACCCACAACTTATGTCTTGATGAAAATATGTGATATTTTACTTATCTATACTGCAAACATTGGTTGTGGGTGCTAGTTAGAACCGTCTCATTGAGGCGGTTCAAACAAGGACCCGCAACTTATGTCTTGGCCCAGAAGTAAGAAAAACAAGAGCACTGCATGCGGGTGCCAACGCTCGGCTGCAGTTTCTTGTAGTTAAACAAAAATTCTAAGTCGAAAAAGGGGCATAACTGTGCCAAAAATATTTTGAGGGTTACTTCACCTATTGGTATGAGTTCCCCTTTTCATAATGAACAACTAGTCCGAGTTTCAAGCAAATATGTTCAGTAATGACAGAGATATTACAAAATGTCCAAGTTTTTGCAAAAATTCTTCGTCAAAAAAGGGGCATAACTGTGCCAAAAATATTTTGAGGGTTATCTCATCTATTGGTATGAGTTCCCCTTTTCAAAATGAACAACTAGTCCGAGTTTCAAGCAAATATGTTCAGTAATGACAGAGATATTACAAAATGTCCAAGTTTTTGCAAAAATTCTAAGTCGAAAAAGGGGCATAACTGTGCCAAAAATATTTTGAGAGTTACCTCATCTATTGGTATGAGTTCCACTTTTCATAATGAATAACTAGTCCGAGTTTCAAGCAAATATGTTCAGTAATGACAGAGATATTACAAAATGTCCAAGTTTTTGCAAAAATTCTTCGTCAAAAAAGGGGCATAACTGTGCCAAAAATATTTTGAGGGTTATCTCATCTATTGGTATGAGTTCCCCTTTTCAAAATGAACAACTAGTCCGAGTTTCAAGCAAATATGTTCAGTAATGACAGAGATATTACAAAATGTCCAAGTTTTTGCAAAAATTCTAAGTCGAAAAAGGGGCATAACTGTGCCAAAAATATTTTGAGAGTTACCTCATCTATTGGTATGAGTTCCACTTTTCATAATGAATAACTAGTCCGAGTTTCAAGTAAATATGTTCAGTAATGACAGAGCTATTACAAAATGTCCAAGTTTTTGCAAAAAATTCTAACTCGAAAAAGGGGCAAAACTGTGCCAAAATTATTTTGAGGGTTACTTCACCTATTGGTATGAGTTCCCCTTTTCATGATGAACAACTAGTCCTAGTTTCAAGTTTTGTTTGTTTGACTTGATGTTTAACGTCCCCGTCAACACTGTAAAGGTCATTTTGGAGACATTGCTTCCAGTTTTGTGGGACTTTTACCCGAGATTGAGATGAAATGGCATCTCAAGCCCTGTCGCCCAATGAAACCAATAGGGTTTATAAGCATGGACGGTCCGCCTCGCACCGCAGTTCTTGGACAGGCTTAGATCCTCTATGCGGTTTACTAGTACTAGTGTGCGGGCCGGATTCAGCTCTGCGTGATGAATGTCATAAAGTGCACCGTCCTTCGGATCGGGACGTTAACTGGAGGCCCCCTGTGCAGGGAGAACCATCCCCTGTGCAGGTTAAAGATCCCTACCGTAATTACATGATTACTGTGTTGGCTTTCATCCTGCAAAACCGGGAGTGTATGTAATATACACCTGCGGTAATGGTCAAATCTGACCGACGCAGTATCAGAAGATAGATAGATAGATAGACGCATCATGCAGCCCATATATTTCTTCAAGCCCCGAGTTTCAAGTAAATATGTTCAATAATTACAGAGATATTACAAAATGTCCAAGTTTTTGCACGACGATGCAGAGGACGCCAGAGCTATGACAATACCTCATTGTTTTCTTCGAAAACAGCCGAGCTAATAATGTATACCACCAAAAACCACAGTTTTCTCTATATTAAGTGGGCTTTAGCGGTGAGTTCATTTCATGGACTTGCTTACATGATGTACATTTTTTTTTTACCCTTATCTTGCTGTTCATGACAACCCCTATCTTTGCAAATAGTATAGATCCAGATCAGATGGCTTCTGAAGAAGCCATCTGATCAGGATCTACACTGTTTGGCATTCAGTTTATGAATTTGTAGTAATAAATTACATCAAGTAATTTGATTGGTTGATAGACAGAAATGGGTGTGGCTTAAATGAATATTCAGCAAGATAAGGGTTAACTCACAACATGCTGAACATTTCAATATATTACACTCCTCCCCGATATTCAGCCATTTGTGTTGCATGATTTTAACCCTTATCTTGCTGAATATTCATTTAAGCCACACTCATTTATGTCTATCAACCAATCAAATTACTTGATGTAATTTATTGCTACAAATTCATAAACTGAATGCCAAACAGTGTAGATCAAGATCAGATGGCTTCTTCAGAAGCCAACTGATCTGGATCTACACTGTTTGCAAAGATAGGGGTTGTCCTGAACAGCAAGATAAGGATTAAATATATATTCAGCTTTAACCCTTATCTTGCTGAATATTCATCTTAGCCACACCCATTTCTGTCTATCAACCAATCAAATTACTTGATGTAATTTATTGCTACAAATTCATAAACTGAATGCCAAACAGTGTAGATCAAGATCAGATGGCTTCTGCAGAAGCCATCTGATCTGGATCTACACTGTTTTCAAAGATAGGGGTTGTCGTGAACAGCAAGATAAGGGTTAATCAATTTCATAAAAATATATATTCAGCTTTAACCCTTATCTTGCAGAATATTCATTTATTAAAAAAATTTCAAAGGGCAATAACTCTTAAAAGGGGCATAATCTGGACGAGAAAAAAATACACGTCAGCTAATTTTCCATGAGGAATCCATATATGAAATTTCAAAACCCTAGCATACACGGTTCTTAAGTTATGCTATGCATCACTTTTAGCATACACTACAATGGGCACAAGTTACCAAAATGACAAAGGGCCATAACTCGCAATGTATTTTTCGGAATTTTGTCAAAAGTTAATCAGTTCATATACACATCACCATCAATATATTCACCAACTTTCAAGGCTCTAGCTCCAATAGTTTTTGAGATATCTTTCTGAAAAGATTTTATTTAAAAAAATTCAAAGGGCAATAACTCTTGAAAGGGGCATAATCCGGAAGAGAAAAAATATGTGTCAGCTTATTTTCCATCAGAAATGCATATATGAAATTTCAAAACTATAACATACACGGTTCTAAAGTTATGCTATGCATCACCTTAGCATATATTACAATGGGAACAAATTACCAAAATGACGAAGGGCCATAACTCACAAAGTATTTTTCGGAATTTTGTCATAAAATAATCAGTTCATCTACTCATCTCCAACAATCTATTCTCCAACTTTCAAGGCTCTAGCTCCAATAGTGTTTGAGATATCTTGCTGACAAGATTTTATTAAAAAAAATTCAAAGGGCAATAACTCTTGAAAGGGGCATAATCCGGACGAGAAAAAAATTATGCGTCAGCTAATTTTCCATGAGGAATCCCATAACTGCCAACTTTCACGCATTAGGAGTGAGTTTCACGATTTTTCCATGCATTTTGACCTCACGATCGTGTTGCCAAAATAAGGCAAAAATCACGATTTTTCCACCTCCTCACGCTTGGTATTTTTATCAGCCACATTGTTTGTGGCTAGTCATTTGGAATATCTTGGATTTCTTCACTATCTATTTTGGAGATGGAAAAACCCTGAGTATATTTTTAGCTGTATCGACTATTTTTAACCCAATGATAGATTACCCTGTACCCACAAACAAATGCAAGTTGCCAACAGTTTTCTATCTGTATGAGCATGAACAGGGATGCCCTTTGCTGATCTTTTCATGTAAGTATGTTTGAACAATTATTTAATCTCTCCCAGATGTAATGAAAGTAAATATTTACCTATGAATGAGCAATGTCACGTATTTTCGTGACTACGGAAATCGTAGTTATTATCTCTAAAACTAAGAATTGTATTGTTATTTGGCAATGAGTGTTCTAATACTGCAGAAACAATTGTTTTTTTTTTCAAAATAAAGACTATTATAGACAGACATTAAGCACTCCTTGCAATTGCATGAAAACTGTTTCTGAGTAGAAGAACCTAATTTCAGACAGATCATATATTCAGACAATCTTTAGTTATTGCAAATACTGTTAATTATTGAAGCTTCATGCAATTGTTCTGATTGTACTAGTGGACTGGAGTGTGTCTATCAGTTTGAAAAAAAATCTCCCCCATAGAAATTTTGGGGAAAATATTCACCGCGCTTTACTCTATCGAAAAATGCCGTGACACGCAGAATCTCCCCCATGAAAAATTTCAAAAGTTGGCAGGTATGGAATCCATATATGAAATTTCAAAACCCTAGCATACATGGTTCTTAAGTTATGCTATGCATCACTTTTAGCATACATTACAATAGGCACAAATTACCAAAATGACAAAGGGCCATAACTCACAAAGTATTTTTCGGAATTTTGTCAAAAGTTAATCAGTTCATCTACTCATCACCACCAATATATTCACCAAACTTTCAAGGCTCTAACTCCAATAGTTTTTGAGATATCTTGCTTACAAGATTTTATTAAAAAAATTTCAAAGGGCAATAACTCTTGAAGGGGACATTATCCGGACGCGAAAAAAAATATGCGTCAGCTAATTTTCCATGAGGAATCCATATATGATATTTCAAAACCCTAGCATACACGGTTCTTTAGTTATTCTAGGCATCAAAAGCGTAATGGACAGACGAACGGACGAATGAACCAGAACCAATATGCTCCTCCAACTTTTTCAAAGTTGGGGGCATAATAAGAAAGTTATTGACAGAACACAAAAAAGGCCCTTTTTTTACCTTTAACCTCTATGTATGACCTTGACCTTTCAGGTACCAAACTGGGTCATGCGTGCAAGACATCATCTCATGGTGGTTAACATTTCTGCCTAGCAATTTCAAAATCCATCTAACAATAAGAAAGATATTGACGAAACACGAAAAAAGGCCCCTTTTTTACCTTTGACCTCTATGTATGACCTTGACATTTTAGGTAACGAACTGAATCATGCATGCAACACATCGTCCCATGATAGTTAACATGTTTGCCAAGTAACTTCAAATTCTATTTAAAAATAAGCAAGTTATTGACAAAACCCGAAAAAAGGCCCCTTTTTTTACCTTTGACCTCTAAGTATGACCTTGACCTTAGAGGTACCAACATGGGTCATGCGCGCAACACATCGCCTTATATTGGTTAACATTTCTGCCAAGTGATTTCAAAATCCATCTCAAAATAAGAAAGTTATTGACCAAATACGAAAAAAAGGCCCCCTTTTTGACATTTGACCTCTAAGTATGACCTTGACCTTTGAGGTACCGACCTGCCTCATGTGCACCACACATCGTCTCATGGTTGTTAATAATTATGCAGAGTAATTTTAAAATCCATCTCAAAATTAGAAAGTTATTGACCAAATACGAAAGAAAGGCCCCTTTTTTGACCTTTGACCTCTAAGTATGACCTTGACCTTTGAGGTACCGACCTGCCTCATGCCCAACACACATCGTCTTATGGTTGTTAATAATTATGCCAAGTAATTTTAAAATCCATCTCAAAATAAGAAAGTTATTGACCAAATACGAAAAAAAGGCCCCTTTTTTGACCTTTGACCTCTAAGTATGACCTTGACCTTTGAGGTACCGATCTGCCTCATGCGCACCACACATGGTCTTATGGTTGTTAATAATTATGCCAAGTAATTTTAAAATCCATCTCAAAATAAGAAAGTTATTGACCAAATACGAAAAAAAGGCCCCTTTTTTGACCTTTGACCTCTAAGTATGACCTTGACCTTTGAGGTACCGACCTACCTCATGCGCACCACACATCGTCTTATGGTTGTTAATATTTCTGCCAAGTAATTTTAAAATCCATCAAAAAATAAGAAAGTTATTGACCGGACACAATTTGCCCATACATATATACATACCAACAAACTTCCAACGGGCCTCCGTGGCCTAGTGGATAAGAGCGCTGACTCTTAGTCATTAGGTCTCTCACCGCCGTAGGTTCGAGCCTCGCTCGGGCCACGTGTGAGACGCCAAGTTCTGCAACGGAAGGTCAGGTGGTTTTTCTCCGGGTACTCCGGTTTTCGCCCACCTCTGATTAACGATCGGCTCGATATGAGTGAAATAATCTTGAAAGGGCCGTAAAACCCAAACAAAAAAAAAAAAAAAAAACTTCCAAGGGAGATAATTCAAAAAGTATAAATGCGAGAGTTATAGTTCTTGCGCACTGCACATCGTCTAATGCTGATTAATATTTACACGAAGTTTCGTGAGGATAGCTCTAACGGTTTTCAAGTTACAGAGCGGACACGAAAGTGTGATAGACAGACAGACGGACAGACAGACAGACAGACGGACAGACAGACAGACGGACAGACAGACGCCCGGGGGAAAAACAATATGTCTCTCCGAAAAAAATTTTTTCGGGGGAGACATAATTACTTAATGTAATTTGTTGCTACAAATTCATAAACTGAATGCCAAACAGTGTAGATCCTGATCAGATGGCTTCTGCACTGTTTTCAAAGATAGGGGTTGTCGCGAACAGCAAGATAAGGGTTAACATGATGAGGGTATAATTTTCCTTTCACCCAAGGTGAGAGTTGAGGTAACAAAATAAATGGTTCAAAAAATGTTCTATATTCACATATTATACTTACGTACATACACGATTCGGTTATAAATATCCTTTGAGAATTTTTATGAATCTAGCGTCAATATTCAGCACTGAAGTAATTTATTGTGTATCAATAAAGTACTATAGATATATTATGACTTATTTAAGGAAAAAGAACAATATACATGATATATGATGAGAGTTGTAAGAGCTAAGTATAGTATGGAGTGGCCTATTGATTTATTGAAACCTACTAAGGCTAGAGCTGGATTTTCTTTGATCTTTATTAAACTCTTTAGAGAAAAAAAAATAAATAAATAAAAATCCAGCAACATAAATCTGTCTTTGAGTGCAGGCTTGGAATACTGTCCTGATTAACTGAGAGTTCCAACCCATTAATTCCAGTTTATAAGCAAACTGGAAGGTAGAGTAGATTTTTCTGTGAGTACTCTGGTTTTCACCCACCTCTGATTAATGATTGGCTTGAAATAAGTGAAATAATCTTGAAAGGGTAGTAAAACCACTGCATGCGCATGCCAGTGCCTGGCTGCAAAAATTCTAAGTTGAAAAAGGGGCCTAACTGTGCCAAAAATATCTTTAGGGTTACCTCACCTATTGGTAGGAGTTCCCCTTTTCATAATGAACAACTAGTCCGAGTTTCAAGTAAATATGTTCAGTAATGACAGAGATATTACAAAATGTCCAAGTTTTTGCACGATGATGCAAACGACGACGACAACGCAGACGACGCCGAGCTACGACAATACTTCGTCGTTTTCTTCAAAAACATCCAAGATAAAAAAGCAACTTAACCCTTATCCCATTGGACAAGACAAACCCTACCTTTGCAAAAAACTGTAGATCCAGATCAGACCACTTCTGAAGAAGTCATCTGATCAGGATCTACACTGTTTGCAATGAATGAATGAAACACGAACATGTCCCCGGGCATGGTCATTTTTTATTCAAAGTTACAATTTTGTGGGACTTTTACCCCACATTGAGATGAAATGACATATCAAGCCCTGTAGCCCCATCACCAATAGGGTTTATAAACATGGACGGACCGACTCGCACCGCTTTGCCTGGGCAGGTTTAAATCCTCTAAGCAGTTTACCAGTACTCATGTGCAGTTAGTTTCAGCTGTGTGTGGAAGCATCATGCAGTCCATCTATTTCTTCAAGCCCCAATGGGCGGGCATTTTTGGGGATGTTGCTTCCAATTTTGTGAGGCTTTCATCGAGATGAAAATAATGACAGCTCAGTTCCTACCGCCCACAGAAACAGTCCAGCTTGCATCACTTCCCCTCGGCGGGATTGGCCAGGCAGGCTAAAAATAGGTTAAAGTTCATTAGTCAAGGTCACAGGTCAAACAGCTTGGTATCAATCTAAAGGTCTTTGAAAAAGAGACGAGCTAAAATATTTGGTTGGTTTCAGCTCTATGTGGAAGTGCTGTGCAGCCAAATCTATTTCTCCAAGCCCCAATGGGCAGGGGTGCAACTCACTCTTGAATCTCAAGAGAATCTATCCAGTAACACAAGACTAAGCTATATATTTGGATATTTGAGCAAGTTTTTCACGATTTATCTTTAGACGGTATGTTGTGTGCACTCATTAGAATCACCTCGCTGAGGCGATTCTAAGACCATCCTTAAAAAATTTCTTGGTTTGCTGTGCTCCTACCTAGCCACACAGATGGCCCCTACCCAAACAATTTCATTACCATTCTGAGGAAATTGAAATCCTGATTAAACTCGAATTTAACACACTAAGCCAAATTTCAAGAAAATGACATTCTTGTTTTTTTTTTGTTTTTTTTTGCTGTTTTATTATTTTTTTTCAGAGAAAATCAGGATTGAAATTTCATTTGAATGGTCTGCTAGTTTCAGAGAAAATCAAGCTTGACATTTCATTTGAATGGTCTGCCTAGCTGGTCTGCTAGTTTCAGAGAAAATCAGGCTTGACATTTCATTTGAATGGTCTGCCTAGCAGACCATTCAAATGAAATGTCAAGCCTGATTTTTAGCAGACCATTCAAATGAAATGTCAAGCCTGATTTTCTCTGAAAAAATCAGAAAATAAGTATTTGAAATGATCTTTCCGGTTGTTGTATGGTGCTTTAAGGGTCAAATATCTTTTCAGATCTTAAAAAAAGAAAAAAAAGAAAACCTACCTTCCTACCCACCTCACATATGATGGGTAGGAGCACAGCAAACAATTTTTTTTAAGGATGGCCTAATGAGTACACACAACATACATTTAAATTTTAGAAAACCACACAGATTTAAGTGATTCTCAATATGCTTCATTACATGGCATTACAATTAAACCAATCACGACAATTGTCGTCTGCAAATCTTCCAGTTACCTAAAAAGTATTGTTTTGCAGTGTGGAACCAGTTCAGAATGCTCCTGTAGGAGCAGTCTGTATCTGGGCCCACACTGTTTGCCTGTATGCAAAAATATTTGAAAAAAAAATTGCAAAAAAAAAAAATCAGCAGACGACATAAGCAGATGACATTTTCATATGTAGTTTTCAAACAAATTTTTCATGATCCTAAATGTATTGGAGATAGTAACGCAGGCACAATTAAGTATTTCCTGACGGCAGATGCTTGCCCCACCGCCCATTGGGTCTTGGACAAATAGATTGGGCTGCAAGGTGCTTCCATGCCGAGCTGAAACCGACCACACATGAGTACTGGTAAACCGCTTAGAAGGACTAAGCCTGCCAAGGCAAAGTTGTGCGAGTCAGAACATTCATGCATATAAACCCTGGTTTCATTGGGTGACAGCTAGGGCTTGAGATGTCATTTAATCTCAATGCCGAGTAAAAGTCCCACAAAATTGGAAGAACTTCTCCAAAATGACCTAAATAGTGTTGATGGGGAGGTTAAACCCCAAATCAAACAAACAGCAGATGCTTGAAAAGCTGTCTTGTCAATTTCTTTCTTGTTATGCAATTTCATAATTTGAGCGTAAAAATATTCAATTTCGTAAGTTGAGCAGAAAATCTGGGATTGTCTAATATTGTTAAATTATATCATTCCAGCTCATTCAGCTGAAAAGGCTTTAAGCATCAATGATGATTCTGCCAAAGGAATTTTGCTCTGGGTCAATCCTTAAGATGCCAATGACGACAATTGTCATCTGCTTTATTGTTTGCTGGTTTCTTTAAAAGTGGTTGTGCAGTCTGATCTGGGTCGACACTGTTTGCCTGTATGCAAAAATATATTTGAAATGTTTGCAAGAGAATGCATTAGATAGCATAAACAGATGACATTTTCTTGGCAACTTAAGGTTAATTTCATAGCTAAAAAGGGGGATCACTCTTGTATGAGTGGCTATATAATTATGGGAAAACCATAAATGTCATTTTTACATTGACAGTAGTAGCTGATAAAGAATTGACACAAAGTTTATACTAACTGATTCTAGAAGCTTCATGGCAAGTCTGTCCATGTGGCCAATAAAATTAAAGCATTGATTTGTTTGTTAATGGCCCAGTCAACACTATTTAGGTCATTTTGAGCCGGGCAGTTTACCTATACTTAAGTGTTTAACCAGTACACATTCTTTCGCCAGAAACTGACAACTGCCCTTCTTGAATCAGCGGATAAGAGAGAATGACCATAGAAAAGATTTCATGATCAATCTCCATTTAAGAATGCTGCCTACCCCAGCAGGCATTGAACCCACGTCCTCCTGATCACCAGTCAGACGGGCATCCGACTGAGCTACAGAGGCCAGCTTAACCCTTATCTTGCTGTTCACGACAACCCCTATCTTTGCAAACAATGTAGATCCAGATCAGATGGCTTCTGAAGAAGCCATCTGATCAGGATCTACACTGTTTGGCATTCAGTTTATGAATTTGTAGCAACAAATTACATCAAGTAATTTGATTGGTTCAAAGCCAGAAATGGGTGTGGCTAGACTGAATATTCAGCAAGAGAAGGGTTAAAGCATTGAACAAAATATTCTAAGTGTCTGTTCTGCACCATTATGCACAATCAATCCAAAAAGGATGTCAATGCTTCGATTATACAGAGGACCCAAGTAATTACATCACGAAAACACGCCTAAATAATTTTGACCCCCTTGAACCCCAGTTTTATATAGTAATACTGGGGTTTGCAGGGGTAAACCTTATTTTTCTTATTCCTGCTCTAAAATATAGATGTAGGTACTCGTTAGAACCGCTGCTTCGATTATACAGAGGACCCAAGTAATAACATCACGAAAACACGCCTATATAATTTTGACCCCCTTGAATCCCAGTTTTATATAGTAAAACTGGGGTTTGCAGGGGTAAACCTTATTTTTCATATTCCTGCTCTAAAATATAGATTGTAGGGACTCGTTAGAACCGCCTCGATGACGCGGTTCTAACGAGTACCCACAATCTATATTTTGAGCAGCAATAAGAAAAATATCACAATTTTTCCTCTTAAAATTTTCATTTTTTGGCGATAAACATTACAATGTATTTATATAGGCATGTTTTTGTAATGAGGACAGTATTTGTTGCCTAATATTTTTCCATTATAAAGAATTTGATATTATGAAAAAATCCCATTCGGGAGTATGATGGGTAAAAAGGGCCTTTTACCCTTCATAACACCCACGAAACAAAGTTGTAGACATTTGTTAGAATTGGCTCACCGAAGCAATTCCACGGGTGGTAATCAGGGGAACTAGCTCGAAAATGAGTCAACGGAAATTTGTTCCCTCGACACATACGGGAACGCTCGAGCTAGCTCCATCACCAGAAAACTTGTAAACAAAGGTAGGTCTCGAAGAGTTTTATCACCATTTTCTCCTTTGTTAACCATTTATGAAAAAATCTGGCAATGCAGTTCCACATAGAAATGATTAAACTTTGTACCCCGCTAGAATTTGCCATGGAAATTTGCAGCGCTGGAGTATGAATGAAAGTAAACTTTTTATCACGGACCTGAACAATTGTCAATTTATGTCAACACGGAGATTTTGGCTGACGATTTTTCCTTTTCCCTCAAAAGTACGCCCTTCACACCCCCAGAAGCAACATTCCTAGTGAAATGAAACGTGGAAATTTCGAAATAAGCAAAATATTTTGGCCGTGATTACTTATCTTGCGACTTATGACGAAATTACTGTTCGAGCTAGTCTTCTCGACAAGGAGCTAGTTCACTCGACATGGAAATATTGCCCTCAAAAAATGAAGATGAAACATCCATCAGATGACTGGGGCCTGATTCGATGTCTTTCTATGGTCCCACCCAGTTTATCTAACTGGTTTCTTTACCTCTGGCTAGTTGGGTAACAAGCTACTATGCCCACAAGACGGCCCCTCAGTCGTTTCTCCCTGGTCGTTTCGCCCCATTTTTGCACCCATAGCTGTTTCGTCCACAAAGCCTGGTTTTTTCGCCCCCTGAGTCATTTCGCCCACCTAGTTGCTTCGCCCCCTTCCAATTAAGAACGGATCAATGGATGGATGGATGTTGGTTGGATGGATGGGTACACTACAGAGAGGGGTAAGTGAGTGGGTATTTGGATGGATGGGTCCATTGGAAGACGGTTGAATGAATGAACAAGCATACAGATGGACGGATGGACAGACAGACAGACAGACAAAAGCCTCTATCAGATATTATACTCAAAATGTAGGGATGATACTTAGTCGAATGATTCATGAATAACTATAACAAGAGGACCAAGCTAGCTTGGTCCTGTATCGCTCACCTGAGCTAACAGATTCAAAGTTTAAGGAAGTGCCAGCCTTTACTGAAGGCTTTATGGGAGGACATGGTGATGACAGGGTAAGCATTTTCTGAAAATCAAGTAGAATGTAACTCTATGATAAACAGGCTGACCTCACCGGTTTTCAAACTCATTCAAGCTTTTATTCCTGACTTGCTAAGAAGATCCGATCTAAACTGAAGTGGCTATGGTGATGACAAGTTCAAAAACAAGAGTTTTCAAACTCCTCCAAGCTTTCTGCCTGACTTCCTTGTTTGTAAGTTTCATGAAGATCCGTTCAAAACTAAAGGGGCAGCAGTGATGACGATGTCGAAAATAGGCATTTTCAGCAATCAAAGGCACGTCACTCTATGATAAATGTGCCGACTTGGCCGGTATTCGACCTCACCTGAGGTTTTATTCCCAGCCACCTTACATGTAAGTTTCAGAAAGATCCGATCAGACTTGGTCAGTATTCAAACTCATCCAAGATTTTATTCCCAGCCACCTCACATATAAGTTTCAGAAAGATCCGATCAAAACTGAAGGGGCTACGGTGATGACAAGGTCAAAATTTGGCATTTTTAGCAATCAAAGGGATGTTTCTCTAAAATAAATGAGCCGACTTGGCCAGTTTTCGAACTCATCCGAGGTTTCATCCCCAGCCACCTTACATATAAGTTTCAGAAAAATCCGATCAAAACTGAAGGGGCTACGGTAATGACAAGGTCAAAAATCAACATTTTCAGCCATCAAAGGGACATAACTCTACGATAAATGGGCTGACTTGTCCTGTTTTCGAACTCATCCAAGATTTTATCCCCAGCCACCTTACATATAAGTTTCAGAAAGATCTGATCAAAACTGAAGGGGCTATGGTGATGACAAGGTCAAAAATCGGCATTTTCAGCAATCAAAGGGACGTAAATCAATGATAAATGGGCCAACTTGTCCGGTATTCAAACTCATCCTAGGTTTTATCTCCAGTCACCTTACATATAGGTTCAGAAAGATTCGATCAAAACTGAAGGGGCTACGGTGATGACAAGGTAAAAAATCGACATTTTCAGCCATCAAAGGGACATAACTATTTATGGTTTTCGAACTCATCCGAGGTTTTATCCCCAGCCACCTTACATATAAGTTTCAAAAAGATCCGATCAAAACTGAAGGGGCTACAGTGTTGACAAGGTCAAAAATCAACATTTTCAGCAATCAAAGGGACCTAACTCTACGATAAATAGGCCACCTTTGCCGGTATGTGAACTCATCTGAGGCTTTATCCCCAGCCACCTTGCATATAAGTTTCAGAAAGACCCGATCAAAACTGAAAGGGCTACTGTGATGACAAGGTCAAAAATCGGACTTTCAGCAATCAAAGGGACGTTACTCTGTGATAAATGGACCAACTTGGCAGGTTTTCGAACTCATCTGAGATTTTATCCCCAGCCACTTTACATATAAGTTTCAGAAAGATTCGATCAAAACTGAAAGGGCTACAGTGATGACAAGGTCAAAAATCAGCATTTTCAGCAATCAAAGGGACGTTACTCTACGATAAAAGGGCCGACTTGGTCAGTTTTCGAACTCATCCGAGATTTTATCCACAGCCACCTTACATATAAGTTTCAGAAAGATCCGATCAAAACTGAAGGCGCTACGGTGATGACAAGGTCAAAAATCGGCATTTTCAGCAATCAAAGGGATGTAACTCTATGATAAATCGGCGGACTTGGCCGGTTTTCGAACTCATCCGAGGTCTTATCCCCAGCCACAATACATATAAGTTTTAGAAAGATCCAATCAAAACTGAAGGGGCTACGGTGATGACAAGGTCGAAATTGGGCATTTTCAGCAATCAAAGGGTCGTAACTCTATGATAAATGGGCCGACTTGGCCGGTTTTCGAACTCATCCGAGATTTTATCCACAGCCACCTTACATATAAGTTTCAGAAAGATCCGATCAAAACTGAAGGCGCTACGGTGATGACAAGGTCAAAAATCGGCATTTTCAGCAATCAAAGGGACGTAACTCTATGATAAATCGCCGGACTTGGCCGGTTTTCGAACTCATCCGAGGTCTTATCCCCAGCCACAATACATATAAGTTTTAGAAAGATCCGATCAAAACTGAAGGGGCTACGGTGATGACAAGGTCGAAAATGGGCATTTTCAGCAATCAAAGGGACGTAACTCTATGATAAATGGGCCGACTTGGCCGGTTTTCGAACTCATCCGAGATTTTATCCACAGCCACCTTACATATAAGTTTCAGAAAGATCCGATCAAAACTGAAGGCGCTACGGTGATGACAAGCATTTTCCCATAGTAAGTCTATGGGACCTTGTGGTTGCCATAGGAACCAAAGTTTAAGAGCGATTTCAAAAAAAAGTTTATGTCATCAATGCCCCACCAGAGGCATGCTACAGATGAGAAATGATTGAGATCAGCCCGCAGGATACAGAGATATAGCTGCTCAAAAGTGTGGACGGACGACGGACGGACGACGGACGACGGACGACGGAGGACCCACTATACTATAAGCTCCCCTGGAGCCTTCGGCCCAGGTGAGCTAATAATCTAGGGAATAAACAGTAAAGAGGCGCTCGATTATCTAGCACAGGAATATATATTTTTTGTTGTTGCATGTCCGGTATTTTTTCTGCTCAGGAATAGTCCTTTGGAACTTTTTCCTTGGAAAGCACCCATCTGAAAAGAAAATCGAATATTCAATATAACAATGTATTATGTCAAATCTCAGTTTGAGTTTGCAGGTAAATGGTTAAACCAGACAGACAGCGCACTTAACCACCAGGCCCACTAGCCAGAGGTAAAGAAACCAGTTGGATAAACTGAGTGGGACCATAGAAAGACATCGAATCAGGCCCCAGTCATCTGATGAATGTTTCATCTTTGAGGGCACTATCTCCCTGTCGAGTGAACAAGCTCGATTGTCGAAAAGACTAGCTCAGACAGTAAATTTCGTCATAAGTGGCAAGTAACGTAATCACGGCCAAAATATTTTGCTTATTTCAAATGTTCCATGTTTCATTTCAATAGGAATGTTACTTCTGGGGGTGTGAAGGGCGTACTTTTGACGGAAAATGAAAAAATCGTCGGCAAAAATCTCCGTGATGACATAAATTGACAATTTTCAGCTCCGTGATAAAAAGTTTACTTTCATTCATACTCCAGCGCTGCAAATTTCCATGGCAAATTCTAGCGGGGTACAAAGTTTAATCATTTCTATGTGGAACTGCATTGACGGATTTTTTTATAAATAGTTTACAAAGAAAAAATGGTGATAAAACTCTTCGAGACCTACCTTTATTTTCAAGTTTTCTGGTGATGGAGCTAGCTCGAGAGCTCCCGGATGTGTCGAGGGAACAAATTTCCATTGACTCATTTTTGAGCTAGTTCCCCTGATTACCACCCGTGAATTCTAACAAACAATTATAACATTTGTTTTTGTTAAAATTTTCACAAGCATCTATAAAATTTGTTTTTGTGATGAGTTGAGGTTTCACTTTCCCGTCAACACTATTAAGGTCATTTTGGACACATTGCTTCCAATTTTGTGGGACTTTTACCCGACATTGAGATGAAATGACATTTCAAGCCCTGCTGCCGAAACAACTCAAAAGGGGTTATATGTAGGGATGGTCTGACTTTGCCTAGGCAGGCTTAGACCCTCAAAGCGGTTTACTGTCGGTTTCAGTCCTGCCTGGAAGCATCATTCAGATCAGTCTATTTCTCCATGCCCCGATGGGCGGGGCCTATAACATTTGACAATCTGAGGGAAGCTCACACCAGTTGGAATCAAGGCTAATTAACCCATTTAGTACCGGAAAACCCAAAACGGGCACCAGGGCAAACAGTGCAGGTCCAGATCAGACGCCGCAGAATGCGGCGTCTGATCAGGGCCTACACTGTTTGGTGAAAGTTAAGCCATTTTCCACTTCAGTTTTGATGAAAACACAACTTGACACCTCTAAATTTTGAAATGGACTCCTGCTATATATAAGGAGGAAGATTCCATTTGGTGCTATAAAGGTTAAGCCACGAGCTGAGGATTCAATCCATTGAAATTGTTGTTATTTTGTTTGCTTGATTTGGAGTTAAACGGCCCAGTCAACATTATTTAGGTCATTTTTGAGGCGGTCAGTTTACCTATCCACACTTTTCCTGGGCAGGCTCATACGTAAGTGGTTAACCAGTACAATGCACATTCTTTCTTCAGAAACTGACAACTGCCCATCTTAAATCAGTGGAAGGGAGAGAATGACCGTAGAAAAGATTTCATGATCAATCTCCACGAAAGAATGTTGCCAACCCCAGCAGGTATTGAATGATCGCCAGTCTGACGCGCATCCGACTGAGCTACCAAGGCCAGCTAGAAATTGTTGTCATAACGAGTTCTGTAGTTATAACGAATATCGGTATAAAGAGGGTTGACTGTACAGGCCAGCCAAAACCATGCAGTGGAAAGACAAAAAGTGGAGGAAGGACAGATAGTGCAGCTCAGACTGCTCGTCACGTAAAAATGCATGTGAAATGAACACACCCCTAAACCCAACTTTATATATAGAAAACTGGGGTTTATGGGGTATATATTATTTTTCTTATTTCTGCTCCAAGACATGTTGTGGGTACTCGTTAGAACCACCTAAATGAGGCATTTCTTATTTCTGCTCCAAGACATAGGTTGTGGGTACTTTGAGGCAGTTCTAACGAGCACCCAAAACCTATGTTTGCAGTATAAATAAGAAAAAATATTTTCACCAGAAAAATGGCATTTTGTTATCGTAATGTGCAGATCATCTGGGTTTAGACTATTTATTTCACGAAATAATCCTTTTCTAATTTTCCACAAAATTGAAATTAGATACAAGTGTTTATGGATTTTGCCCATATGAAAAATCTGTCAGTCAAAACAAGAAGTAATTTCATTTAAACAATTTTTCTTATAGCATCAGGGAACACTCTGGGAACCATGTGTCACTTTTTATTTGTTTATTAAATACAGAAAATTAACTTATGTAAGACAGAAACAGAAAACAGTTCCTGGTTGAGAAGAAAATTATGCCATTTGGAAAGCACACCAATGGTTTATTTCATAGTTTTTGTGTGTGTGTTTTTTTTAACACCCCCCCCACCAATCAAAGATTCGAGCATATAGTTTTTTTTGTCTGTCTGTCTGTCTGTCCGCAAAAACCTTAACATTGGGCTTAACTTTTGAATGGTGTCGGATCATCATAGGGCATTCATACATGTATTTCAATTCATACATGTATTTCACCTGTGCATTCCTTGTCACAAGACCTTCCCAGTGGTACCCTAATTTTTGTGTCCTTGTGGCCTTGACCTTACCATTTGACCTACTTTTTAAAAACTTTAACATTGGCCATAATATTTCACATGTGCTGTCCGGGAGCAGCAGTGTTTCACAAACACATCTTGTTTGGTTTGGTTTTACTGCCCTTTCAAGATTTATTTCACTTTCACTTATTTCGAGCCAATCTTTAATCAGAGGTGGAAAAAAACATAATACCTGGAGAAAAACTACCCAACTTCCCTTGCAGGACTAATAGCGTCTCACATGTGGCCCGGGCGAGGCTAGAACCACAGTCAGATGAGAGACCTGATGATTAACCCATTTAGTACCAGAAACCCCTAAAGGGGTACCTTGGCAGACAGTGCAGGCCCAGATCAGACGCCGCATTCTGCGGCGTCTGATCAAGGCCTACACTGTTTGCAAAAAGGTCCACCATTTTCCTAATGAATTTTGAAGAAAACAAAACCTGACACCCCTAAATTTTGAAATGGACTCATGCTATATATAAGGAGGAAGATTCCATTGGGTACAAAAAGGGTTGAGTCATTGCTCTTACCCATTTATAAGGCCATGGAGGTGTAAATAGGATGTTTGTCTTAAGATTAATTGTCATATTTTTCTTACTTCTATTTCAAATATAGATTTTGGGTGCTTATTACTTCTAACAATGACACACAGTCTATTATTTTAGCAAGAATAAGGAAAATGATGTAAACCCTGTAAAACCTGATTTTCTCTATACAAAATGAGGTTTACAGTCGTGATCTTCACACAGATTTGTTAACCCTTATCATGCTGTTCACACCAAACCCTATCTTTGCAAACAGTGTTGATCCAGATCTGAAGAAGCCAGCTGATCAGGATCTACACTGTTTGGCATTCAGTTTACGAATTTGTAGCAATAAATTACATCAAGTAATTTGATTGGTTGATATAACGAAAGGGGTGTGGCTTACATGAATATTCAGCAAGATAAGGGTTAACATGATGAGTACTAAAGGCCATTAATTTTGTTCTCCAACTGATGGAAATTCTTCATTGACAAAAAAAAATTGTTGAACCCACCTATATGCCAAGTCTCCAACAAAAGAATGTGTCCCACTTTTTGGGAAAGTTACTATAAACCATGCGACAATGACCGACCAATGAAGTTAAACTGCACATATGGCCCTGAAGAAATAGATTGGGCTGAAGATGCTTCCATGCAGAGATGAAACTGACCGCATAATAAATTATGAGTACTGGTAAACTGCCTAGGCGGACTAAGCCTGCCCAGGCAAAGTGATGCGAGTCAGACCGTCCAGTGCATATAAGCGGGTGCCAAGGACTGAGATGTCATTTCATCTCAATGTCCGGTAAAAGTCCCACAAAAATGGAAGCAATGTCTCCAAAATTACCTTAATAGTGTTGACAGGGACATTATACCTCAATCGAACAAACAAGTAAATGTAAACAGTGCCGGTCTCTGTAGCTCAGTCAGATATGCGTCTGACTCATGAGCAGGAGGACGCGGGTTCGAAACCTGCTAGGGTCTGCAACATTCTTTGTGGAGATTGATCATAAAATGTTTTCTACTGTCATTCTCTCCCTTCTGCTGATTCAAGAAGGGCAGTAACTGTTGTCAGTTTCTGGTGACAGAATGTGCACTCTACTGGTTAAACACTTACCTGTAAGCCTGCCCAGGTAAAGTGTGGATACATGTAGGTCAACTGACCAACTCAAAAATGACCTAAATAGTGTTGAGTGGGTCATTAAACTCCAATAGAAACAAAAACATAACCAGCGCACACAGCATTGTTACAGTTGCCATAGCGATCCAAAGAATTGGGACAGACAGGCCTAAGCAAACAGTACAGACCCAGATCAGACTGCTCCTGAAGGAGCAGTCTGATCAGGGTCTACACTGTTTGCCTTTCCGTCTGCAATTTTTGGACTCCTTGCAGGATCATGAAACAAATTTGTTCAAGTTTTAGGGTCATCAAGGTCAAAAGGGTTTATAATGCAGACACAGCCAGACTCACACCACTTTTCCAGGACAGGCTAGGCGGTCTACCACAGCACTCATGTGGAGTCAGTATAAGCTGTGCATGCCCAATCTATTGCCCCAATGGGCACCTGGGTCTATACAGTTGATGTTGCAATAAGTCTTGAGGACCATCACTTGATCTTAAATTGCCAATCACAACCAAAGCAGATTGTATTTTTAATTATTTCTTTTAATTATGTCTTAATATCTTTCAGAGAAAATTAAGCTTGACATTTTATAATAATCTTCTGGTAGGCAGAAAATTCACATAAAATGTCAAGCCTGATCTTCTCTGAAACTTATTATCAAGCCCTAGTACACTGGTGGACTCTTCCATTGCTATATGTTGGAAAAGTCCATTTGTCATTTAAGGGATGTCAGGCCTATTTCTTTTTCATCTTTATTCCATTTTTGACAGAAAATCATGCTAGGAAACAGTGCAGACCCTGATCAGACACTGCATTTTGCAGTGTCTGATCTGGGTCTACACTGTTTCCCAGGCTTTCCAACCTAGAAAGGATTACTGCCATGCGCTGTTCAATTTTGCTTGGCACTTTAACGGCTAGATTGACAGAATTAGATTTACTGGACTCAGTCAGAATATATAGTCTGACCAAATATGGAACACACATTTCTTAATTGATTCCGTAAGGAAATGTTTGCCTAAATTAGGAATTAGGTAATCAGGGAAGGAAGATAGATCATTTGAGATTACAGTAAAATTCCGCTGTTAAGGCCGCCTAAAATTAAGACTAATTCTGCTTTAAAAAGCTTATTTTGAAGAGTGAGTGTTTTTTTTTTTTTTTAGTTTTACGTCCCACCAACAGCTAAGGTCATAGGGAGACAGGACCTCGGTTTAAAGACTCATCCGAAAGTCTGGAGAAGCCCGGGATCCATCCTGCGATCCCTGGTTTACAAGACAAGTAGCCACTACACCACGGAGGCTTCTAATCTTATTTTGAAGGCTACACTTAATCTTTCTTCGTGTTTTCTGACCACAGTGTCCTCTGGTCGAGACCACCGTTGGGACTGTTCAAAAGTGGTCTTAAAGACCACTTTTGAACAGTCCCAAAGGTGGTCTTAATATAGGAATTTTACTGTATATTGCCAGTGGTACTTGTATTCCAGTTAACCCATTGTATACTAGTGGACTCTTCCATTGCTATATGTTGGACAAGTCCATTTGTCATATAAGGGGTGGTAGGCCCATTTTTGTTTCTATTCTATTTTTGATTAGCAAATAGTGCAGGCCCTGATCAGACGCTGCATTCTGCGGCGTCTGATCTGGGCCTGCACTGTTTGCCCAGGTACCCCTCCGCATGTAATGGGTTAAAATTGCTACCGCTTGAGCGATGAGAAAAATCTAGGCACTGGCAGTGCTGGTACCTTGAGTGTCTCTTAGCCCATTTTGTACCGGAAACTGCAAAAGGGTTAATTGGCAAACAGTGCAGGCCCAGATCAGACACCACAGAACCCAGCATCTGAATAGGGCCTACACTGTTTGCAAAAAGTTAAGCCATTTTCCAGATACATTTGGAAGAAAACCAAACCTGACACCCCTAAATTTTGAATTAGACTTACACTGTATATAAGGTGGAAGATTCCATTTTGTACAAAATGGGTTAGTGTAGGCTGGAAATTGACTTTAAAAACAGTATCAATACAGCCGTAGATCCATGCTCCTTTGTTTATTTGTTACAATGTATTGGAGTATAACGGCACAGTCAACACTATTTAGGTCATTTTTGAGCTGGTCAGTTTACCTATCCACACTTTTCCTGGGCAGGCTTATACGTAAGCTGTTAACCAGTACAGTGCACATTCTTTTGCCAGAAACTGACAACTGCCCTTCTTGAATCAGCGGAAGGGAGAGATTATGACCGTAAGAATGTTGCCTACCCCAGCAAGTATCGAACCGGGGTCCTCCTGATCATCAGTGAGACACACATCCTACTGAGATACTGAGGCCGGCCCATGCTCCTTTGACCCATTTAGTACCGGAAACCCCAAAATGGGTAGTTGGCAAACATCCCAGGGCCAGATCAGATGCCACAGGATGGGGCGTCTGATCAGGGCCTTCACTGTTGGCAAAAAGTTCACCTATTTTCCAAATCAATTTTAAAGAAAACACAACCTAACACCCCTAATTTTCAAAATGGACTCCTGCTATATACATGTATAAGGTGGAAGATTCCATTTGGTACAAAAGCGTTAATCCATGTTGTACTGAACTGAATCCTAGCTCCTCTTTTATATACAGCATTAGACTCCAGTGCTTGGCTCAGTTATTATTATTTTTTTTTTTTTAATTTAAATATTTTGAACAAGATGTGTTTGTGAAACACAAACATGTCCCAAGGCCAAGGTCAATTTTTTTCACAGGTCAAGGTCAAAGGTCCAAATTTTTTTTTGTTTAGGAGTCACTGAAAGCCCTTTTCACAAGGAACCAAAATGTGAAATATGAAGTCTGTATCTGAAACGGTTCAAAAGTTATGACCAATCTTAATTTTTTCTTTATAGTACTACTAGGTCACAGGTCAAAATTTTTTGTATGAGTGAAAAGTCATTGTCATAAGGATTCCTACAAGCCCACAAACAAAACAACAGACCAACAGACAGGGCAAAAACAATATGTCTCTGCTGTCACTGCTGGGGACAAAATCCTGTCTTGCTAGACCTGATAAGCACTTTTAACCCATTGTATGCAGGGAAACCCCAGAAGAGGTACCTTGGCAAACAGTGCAGGCCCAGATCAGACGCCGCAGAATGCGGCGTCTGATCAGAGCCTGCACTATTTGCTAACAGAATTTTTATAAAAGAATAGGCCTGCAAACCCTTATATGACAAAAGGACTTATCCAACATATAGCAGTGGACGAGTCCACCAGCATACAATGGGTAAGAGAAGTTTACTGTTCCTACCATCTGACTCGGAAATGTCATGGGCTTTCCCATTGAAAGCACTAATCCTGAAAACATCATCCTCCGAATACTAATTGCTCTTTATAATTTAACAGGCTGTCTTCCTCTGAGCATAACATCACCATTTAGAGCCTTCCCTTTAATTATTTATGGACATTAGGCTGTTGGCTTTACATCCATTAATAACTATCCTTTATTCTACAGCAATTCCCTTGGTCAAGACTAGCAGAGCATCCCCACCCATTGGGGCTTGGAGAAATAGATTGGGGTGCATTGTGCTTCCGCGCAGAGCTGAAACCTACCGAACTTGATTACTGGTAAGCCACTTATGTCTAAGCCTGCCAAGGTGACCGCACCTTAAACCCTAGCGCTTTTTATGTGTGGTAGGGCTTGAGATGTCATTTCATCTCAATGTTGGGTGAAAGTCCCACAAAATGGGAAGCAACCTCTCCAAAATGACCTAAATGGTGTTGAAGGGGATGTAAAACCTCAACTCAAACAAACAAACAAGACTAGCAGACAGCATTTCAAGGTTAATTCATTCTTAACCCTTTAGTCGCCGAGAAAAGCTACATCTGAAAATGTGCATATGTCGCCTGTTGAACTTTTTTTGCAAACTTTTAAAAATATTTTTGCATACAGGCAAACAATTTGGGCCCATATCAGACTGCTCCTGTAGAAGCAGTCTGATCTGGGTCCACACTGTTTGCAAAAAAAATACTTTTAAGGTAACCAGCAGACGGCAAAGCAGACGACAATTGTCGTGATTGGCATTTTATGGGTTATCCCTTTCAAGGCTAATTCATTCAAGCCCCCGCCCATAGGGGCTTGAAGAAATATATGGGCTGCATGATGCTTCCACACAGAGCTGAATCCGGCCCACACACTAGTACTGGTAAACCGCTAAGAGGATCTAAGCCTGTCCAGGAACCGCGGTGCGAGGCGGACCGTCCATGCTAATAAACCCTATTGGTTTCATTGGGGGACAGGGCTTGAGATGTCATTTCATCTCAATGTCGGGTAAAAGTCCCACAAAATTGGAAGCAACGTCTCCAAAATGACCTTTACAGTGTTGACGGGGACGTTAAACCTCAAATCAAACAAACAAAGCTAATTCATTCTTCAACATGCTTATTTTCAATATAGTATTTACGCTAAATATTCGGACACCTCAACTCCTTATCATACTTGTTCTAAAATTTGAACAAGTACAATTTATTAACAGATGTAATTGTGTCAAAGAATACAGGGATGAATGGCAAACAGGGTAGACCCAGATGAGATGCTGATGTGCACTGTACTGGTTAATTGTTTGTTTGATTTGATGTTTATCGTCCCCGTCAACACTACATAGGTCATTTTGGAGACATGGCTTCTAATTTTGTGGGACTTTTACCCGACATTGCGATGAAATGACATCTCAAGCCTTGTTGCCCAATGAAACCAATAGGGTTTAAAAGCATGGACCGTCGGACTCGCACCGCTTTACTTGGGCAGGCTTATAGATCCTCTAAGCGGTTTACCAGAACTCGTGTGCGGTCGGATTCAGCTCTGTGTGGAAGCATCATGCAGCCCATTTATTTCTTCAAGTCCCGATGGGCGGGGGCCGACTGTACTGGTTAACAGCTTATGTATAAGTCTGCCCAGGTAAGGGTGGATAAGTAAACTGACCAGCTCAAAAATGACCTAAAATAGTATTGACTGGGCCATTAAACTCCAATACAAACAAACAAAATCTTTTTTTTCCCTTTCTCTGGGAGACAACACAAAATGACCAACAAGGGTTGATGTGTCATAAAACCCAAAACAGTCAATATGCTAGACTTCTCCCTGATTTTCAGCCATCTGTGTACCATGATTTTAACCCTTGTCCTGCTGAATATTCATATATGCCACTCCCACTACCGATTATCAACCAATCAGATTTTTTGATGCAAATTATTGCAACAAATTCACAATCTGACTGGCAAACAATGTAGATCCTGATCAGATGGCTTCGTCAGAAGCCATCTGATCTGGATCTTCATTGTTTGGAAAATAAGGCATATCCGGGCTCAGCAGGACAAGAGTTAACTTTTACCAGAATGGGAAACAGTACAGAAGCCAGCAGGCCAGGATTTATACTGCTTTTCAAAACAAGAGGTCCCCAATGGCCCGGACTCGCTCACAGGATCCATTTTGTACAAACGAAACATTAGGTAAATTGAGGTTGAGTAGAGGATTTTAGCAATAACCCAAGGAACATATCTGTGAAATTATTTCAAAATCCATGCACTGGTTAACCCTTGTCCTGCTGAGCCCAGATATGTCTTATCTTTCAAACAATAAAGATCCAGATCAGATGGCTTCTGAAGAAGCCATTTGATCAGGATCTTCAAACAATGAAGATCCAGATCAGATGGCTTCTGAAGAAGCCATCTGATCAGGATCTTCATTGTTTGTCATTCAGCTCATGAATATGTTGCAATAATATGCATTGGTAATCTGACTGGTTGATAATCAGTAGTGGGTGTGGCAAATATAAATATTCAGCAGGTCAAGGGTTAAATTAAGGAGAAGAGGATGTTTAAAGATTTTTGTACATTTAGCACTGGTGGTCATTTTGTTTGTTTAAGCAATTTTGTAGGGGATCATGTAAGGAAGATTCCTGTGAAATTATTTCAAAATCCTTCCACTGGTCAAAGAGAAGTCTTAAATGTTTTCCTATTTTTAGCTCTGGCAGCCATCTTGTTCATCCCAGTGGAACAATATTTGTAGTCACCCAAGGAATATTCCTTTGAAATTATTTTGACATAGGGGCAGTGGGCATGGAGGAGATGTTGTTTCAAGGTTTTTCTATTTATAGCTCTGGCGGCCATTTTGTTCAATGGACCTGAACCATTTAGGCAATTTTGGTAGAGGGACCCCCAAGGAACATGTCTGTAAAATTTTTCCAAAATCTGTTCACCGGTTTATGAGATGCCTTTTGAGTATAATTGTTAACCGACAAGAATGTTTCTATTTTTAGCTCTGGTGGCCATCATGTTCATCTGAGCATAACGGTTTGGGTGATTTTGGTACAGGGTCACCCAAGGAATATTCCTGTAAAATTATTACAAAATCCATTTACTTGTGTACAAGGAGATGTCATTTTAGTATATTGTTGACAGACGAGATGTTTTCTATTTTTAGCACTGATGGCCATCTTGTTTATCTGAGCAGAAGGGTTTGGTCAATTTTTGTGAGGGCCACCCAAGGAATATTAATTAATGTGAAATTGGGCCATTTGCCTAGGAGGAGATGGCATTTTAAATTTGTTTGTCTTTTTCCTAGTTTTTTTTTTCTGTTTTTTAGCTCTGGTGGCCATCTTGTTCAGCATAGCAAAAGCTTTTAGGCTATTTTGGTACAGAGTCACCCAAGGAATATTCCTGTAAACTTTTTTTCAAAATGCATTCAGATGTCTTTTATGTATAGTGTTGACAGACGAGAAGATGTTTTCTATTTTTAGCTCTGGCAGCCAGCTTGTTCATCCGAGCCAAATGGTTTGGGCAATTTTTGTAGAGGGTCACCAAAGGAATATTCCTTTGAAATTATTTTGATACTGGGTCAGTGGCCTAGGAGGAGATGGGGTTTTAACCCTTGTCCTGCTGAATATTCATATATGCCACACCCACTACCGATTATCAACCAATCAGATAACTTGATGCAAATTATTACAACAAATTCACAACCTGAATGACAAACAATGTAGATCCTGATCAGATGGCTTCTTCAGAAGCCATCTGATCTGGATCTACATTGTTTCAAAGAAAAGGCATATCCGGGTTCAGCAGGACAAGGGTTAACTTTTTATTTATTTTTTTAGCTTTTTTAAGGATATTGTTAACAGATGTTTTATTTTTTAGCCCCGGCAGCCATCTTGTTCATCTGAGTGGAACAGTTTGGACAATTTTGACAGAGGGTCACCAAAGTTCTGGTGGCCATCTTGCTCAGTGGAGGGGGACCATTTTGGCAGAGGGCCACCCAGAGAACATTTCTGTAAAAGTATTTCAAAATCCATCCACGGGTTTAGGAGATGTCTTTTAAGTAAACAGTCTGATCTGGGTCCATACTGTTTGCACAAAATTACTTTTAAGGTAACCAGCAGACGACAATTGTCATGATTGGCATTTTATCGGTTAATACATGATTTTGTGAGACTTTCATGTCCAGAGACTGTGAAATGGGTTTACAAACTTCATTACCTATCCTCAGTACGTTGCCATAAATGGCTAACTGGAGTCTGAGTAATCAAATTCCACTTTCCAAGTTGGTCTCAAATGATGTAGCATTTCTCATGCCATTAGATTTTTACTTTCAGCTTCAATGGAATTTGATAAGAGTCATAGACTACTTTAACCCTTTTTGTACCAAATGGAATCTTCCTCCTTATATATAGCACACGTCCATTTCAAAATTTAGGGGTGTTAGGTTGTGTTTTCTTCAAAATTGATTAGGAAAATGGTTCAGTGGTAAGTATGAAACATTTTATAATAAATGTGAACGTAACATTTTGTTTGCTTGTAGGCCATGAACGAAGGCGAATTATGACAATTCTGGCTTTCAAAGGTTTGATTTCCACCACATGGAATAAAAAGATAACTACATGAAGCATCGCTTAGTCAAATCTATGGGTATCTCGGATGTACGCTAATACCTCAGTTATTATAGTTTTGTTAGTCTGAACATCAAACATTGTATTTCCGTACAGTATTGTGTCTAAGGTTAGAGCAGGAATGAAGTTCAAAAATCGTTCAAGGTTTTGTCGTTGTGGTTCGTAAAGCCATTCTCTCTCTTAGATTGATTCGAGAAGGGCAATTGTCAGTTTCTGGGGAAAGAATGTGCACTGTACTGGTTAGCCGCTTATGAAAAAGCCTGCCCACGAAGTGTTTTTAAGTAAACTGACTGGCTCCATATGACCTAAATAGTGTTGTCTTGGCCATAAAATTCCAAAAAAGAAAAAAACAAACATGCAGAATGAAAACAAGGCCTCCGCTATATTCGGGACATACTTCCACAAATATCATGTCAGAAAAGATAGAGACAAGTTATAACCAAATGCAGCCAATATCCCCCAAGTGGTTAATATTTCACTGCAAACTCATTGTTTCTACAAATTCATTGTTTCTCAAATTAAATTCTGACACTTAACTGTATTTTATTAGGTGCAGACACAGCATGTCTCTTTAAAATAGAATACATAGAATTATTACTCATTCTAACATGACGTTACTGTTTTTCCAATTGAACCCAGTGGAAACGTCAGCGTTTGCAAATATGCGATAATTCACGTCGTCAACGTGGTGCGTGCAATTTGGCGTCATCGTGACGTTGCATGTAAACATTTCCTTCTGTCGACATCCGCTGCAAAATAGTCCCCAAGATAACGCTTTGTTACTACTGTATTTCAGTTTAGCATCATGTTAGAATCAAAATAATTTCCACGCACCCGGTGTGTTATCGTGATTAACACATGGTGTTGTCGGGCAGATGCGAATATTAATTCACTCCGGCTTCGCCGTCGTGAATTAATATTTCGCAATCTGCCCTCCAACACCGTGTGTTAATCACGATAACACACGGTACGTGGAGATTATTTCTTAAGTAAAGTTACATCATCATCATCTTTCTTTATTTCCTCAAATAATGAGATTACACAAAAACAAATACAAAACAGCACAGAATTACAACATACAAATCAACATACAAAAATAGGCATCACCTCTAAACTGTATATATAAACATACAGATGTGTAGGACTAAGACATGTGTCTTAATTTTGCGCATGCAACAATGTAATTTGCTAAAAGTATTAGCAGTTTACTATAAACATCTTCACCTAAACCCTTTGTTTGGGGTGAAAAACACAGTAACTCTTCATGTTCAAGGCCTGTAACATATACACTAAACTGTAGTGTAAAATTGTTCACAATATATTGTAACAAGAGCACCGCATGCGGGTGCCAACGCTCGGCTGCAAAAATTCTAAGTCGAAAAAGGGGCATAACTGTGCCAAAAATATTTTGAGGGTTACCTCACCTATTGGTATGAGTTCCCCTTTTCATAATGAACAACTAGTCCGAGTTTCAAGTAAATATGTTCAGTAATGACAGCGATATTACAAAATGTCGAAGTTTTTGAACGACGACGCAGACGACGATGACCACGACGACGCAGACAACGCCAGAGCTATGAGAATACCTCCTCGTTTTCTTTGTAAACAGCCGAGCTAAGAATGTGTTTCTCACTACGTGAGTAGTTTTTGACATGATTTCAAGGGGATGGGAATTGATTGTCCATTTATAGTTGCTACAAGTGATCTTTATATTTGAAACTATCAAAACAAAACTTTTCATGTAGTTTATTGTAAGTAGCCATCTATTCATATATCGTTCCACAATCGACAACATTTTCTGTAAATTTAATGGCGTCATTGCTATTAGAGTTAGATCATCCGCTAATGTCGGGTTCCCTGTCTCCACCTCACAAACACCTCATTTCAAATGTTACTTCACAAGAGGTGACAACATGCAAAAGCACATCTTTAAAACACTTGACTGCAATATGAGCAAGTCTGTTGTAGATTTTGTGGAATAAGTGTTATACACTTGACTATGAATTGAATAAGTCTCAATTCAGCACCTGATGTAGGTAATCTCCAAAGGTGATACATATTTTGCGATGTGTGGATTTGTTTATGTTTATTAAAATCTGAGTCCATTGCATATAGTGTCTCTAATTGACTCATCTCATAATTTCTTACAGAATGATTAAAGGTTCGCTTCCAACAATATTTTGATGGTAATTGTAAACCTGTCATGACATTCCCTAAATACTCATTTAGTTTATACTTTAGCAGAATCCTTTTAAGGTCTGGAATAAAACCAAGTTGTCTAACAGTACAGAAACTCATTGTTCTATACTGATGAAAGAAATATTTGTTTTGTTAAGGCTCTCTCTGGAAGGGATAAAATCTTATGAAAGAACATAAGTTTTCTCTTGTCAACTTCAGCTGTGAGTGAACCTACAACTTGTAATGTCTGACACATAGCTGTCTGTGTATTAACAGGCAAACACTGAACCTTCTTAATACAATATCAATGAAAAACTTCAATTGTTTTCATTGAAGATGAGCTCATATTGCTCCACATCTCACAACCGTAAAGAAATGTTGGTTGTACTACAGACTTATAGAGCCGGAGACTGGTAACCGGACTAAGCGAAATCTGCTCTCTCAAACTAAATCCTAGAGCTGAATGAAATGCTGCTCTACCCTTTCTTACAGCACTTTCGATAGCAAGGTCTGATTTGATATCTGAGGAAACTTGAATTCCTACGTGAGTAGTTTTTGACATGATTTCAAGGGGATGGGAATTGATTGTCCATTTATAGTTGCTACAAGTGATCTTTCTATTTGAAACTATCAAAACAAAACTTTTCATGTAGTTTATTGTAAGTAGCCATCTATTCATATATTGCTCCACAATCAACAACATTTTTTGTACATTTAATGGTGTCATTGCTATGAGAGTTAGATCGCCCTCTAATGTCGGGTTACCTGTCTCCACCTCACAAACACACACACTGAATCCACTTTGTACAAGCTCTTTGAGCAGGCTATCAATGAATATAAGAAACAATAGTGAAGACAGCACACCTCCTTGGCGTACACCATTTTTAATTTCAAATGGTTTTGATTGTCTTCCATTTATCATAACCATACTTTTCATTCCAATGTAAGCTTGTTGAATGATTTTAGTAATTTGTTTCGGGATTTGCATATCCTCCATTTTTTTAAACAACAAACTATGGTTTACAGTATCAAATGCCTTTCTGATATCTAGAAAGGCAATGTATGCTACGAGGGTAGGCTGAAAAGTTATGAGCTTGACCAAGAAGCAGGCATCGAACAGCCATGAAATTTTGTATGCATTAAATCCAGAGGGCATAGCACTAATAACCCCCCACAAAAATAGCCATCAGAAGAGATGGCAAATCCCCCGACCAAAAGCCAATATGGCCTTCAGAAGATTGTTCACCAATAGAACATACACCAGAATTAAACCAGCAATATATCACAAAGTATTGCAGTTATGGCCATCATAAAATTATACTGTCAGGGGACATAACTAAAAAACCAGGGCACTCAGAATTGTGGTTCTTGCGAATGATATGCCTGTTTAAGCTCATGTATTTCTGTACAAAGTACCATCAATATGTCTCAAAGGGTATTGGAGATATGGGGATCACAAGCTGGTCATACTGTTATATTGGAAGGTTAGATAACTCAAATATCACAGCACCAAGAGTTGTGGTTCTTGCACATGACACCCCGTCTGTACCTTGTATACAATTGTGCCAAGTTCCTTCAATATATCTCAAAGGGTGTTAATTGGACTTATGGTCTTCACAAGGTTATATTGTCAGGGGAGATTACTAAAAAAACCAGAGCACCCAGAGTTGTAATCTTGAGCATGACACACCTCCGTAACCTCATGTACATCTGCATCAAGTACCACCAATGTCTCAAAGGGTATTGGAGGTACGAAGATCACAAGGTGGTCATACCGTTTTATTGGAAGGGGAGATAACTCAAATATCATAGCACCCAGAGTTGTGGTTCTTAGGCATGAAGTGCCGTCTCAACCTTGTATACAATTATGCCAAGTACCATCAATATATCTCAAAGGGTATTGGAGTTATGGCCATCACAAGGTTATATTGTCAGGGGAGATAATTTCAAAACCAGGGCACACAGAGTTGTGGTTCTTGCACGTGACACATCTGCTTAACCTCATGTACAACTGTGCCAGGTATCATCAATATATCTTAAAGGGTATTGGAGTTATGGCCAGCACAAGGTACCCACTCTATTTTATTGGAAGGGGTGATAACTCAAAATCCATGGCAACCAGAGTTGTGGTTCTTGTGCATGACACGCTGTCTTAGCCTTGTGGACAACTGTGCCAAGTATCATCAATATATCTCAAAGGGTATTGGAATTGTGGCCATCACAAAGTAGTCATTCTATTTTATTAAAAGGGGAGATAACTCAAAAAGTATGGCATCCAGAGTTCTGGTTCTTGCGCATGACACGCTGTCTCAGCCTTGTGAACAAGTGTGCCAAGAAGCATCAATGAATTTCAAAGGGTATAGGAGTTATGGCCATCACAAGGTTGCATCTACACACGGACGGACAGACGGATGCCAGGCTGATTGCTATATCCCCCGAACCTATTCGGTCGGGTGATAAAAAGTGGCGGGGCATAGAAAGGACTTGGCATTTCGCACATTTTCTCTGAAAAAAAAACTTCAAAATGACATCTGTAGCAGTGATAGTACTTGAAGGGTTATGGAACCAAAAGCATGTGTGTGGGTTATAATATACAGCGAAATTCCGCCATTAAGACCACCTAAAATTAAGACTAATTCTGCTTTAAAAAGCTTAATTAGAAGGGTGTAGTTATTCTTTCTTCGTGTTTTCTGCACACAATGCCCTCTGGTCAGGGACCACCTTTGGGACTGTTCAAAAGTGGTCTTAAAGACCACTTTTGAACAGTCCCAAAGTGGTCTTAATATAGGAATTTTACTGTATATCCAAATGATCAATCTTGATCAAATTTTGCACAAATGATCATGCAAACATGTTGTTCAATAAAGTCTTTGTCACATCATGTCAACAAGTCCCTTGAATATCCCACTTTGTTTATGGAAAAGTGGGGTTTACATGGTTACATTATTTACCTTATCTTAGATTGTAGGTTCTCATTAGGCGGCTCATTATGTTCAATTGTGCAGAATGGTAACCCCACATGGTATCTCTCATATGTACGGACAGAAAGACAAATGCCCATGACAAAACAATATATCTCCCCAATGAAGGGTGGGGGGTCATAATTTTCATCAGAAAATAAAGTTTTGGGAGCCAGGAATGACTTTGCTAAGTCAAAAGAGTGTGTTATCTAAAGCAATAGCTGCTGCATGTGGACACCTTCAAATATCTTCCCAGGGACCTGGCAAATGGTACTGCAATGAAATAACCATGGATGATTGTTGTTCTTGCATAACTTACGATTCCTACGGCAAAAAGTGACGAAAATGCCCCAGAACTCTATATAATATCCATATAAACTTTTTCAAAAACAGTGGAATTCCACTATTAAGACCACCTAAAATTAAGACTTATTCTGCTTTAAAAAGCTTATTTAGAGATTGAAGTTATCATTTCTTTGTGTTTTCTGCAAACAGCAGTCCTCTGGTCAGAGATCACCTTTGAGAGTGTTCAAAAGTGGTCTTAAAGACCACTTTTGAACAGTCCTAAAGGTGGTCTTAATTCAGGAATTCTACTGTACAACCTGCAAACCAACATGGTGGCTAGATCAGAATGTTGTTTACAATGACGCCAGTTATGCAATGAGCCTCTAAATTCTAAGATGCCTCGTTCACGTTGCTCCACGTTACCTTTACAAATCAAGGCCAATCCTGTGATATCAAAAGTTCAGAATCCATGTTCAAACAGTATGTGAATTTCATGATTTGAACATATGGGTTTGTTGTTTGAACATGGTTTCTTGTCCATTAACAGCTATGTTCATAGGATTTATGAAGAATGTCAAGTTCCATAGAAGGAAAAGTTGAATTCAATCAATAGCTGCTACATTTGGACACCTACTTCAATTCAACAGTGTAGTATAAGACAGATATGTCTCATGCCCAGATACATGCTATTTCAGTAGGGTGATTTTTATGCTCCCCGGAATCAATTTGGGGGCATAATTTTTGGTCTGTCTGTCCATCTGTCCACAAAAAAAACTTAACATTGGGCATAACTTTTAAATGATAACTTATAGGGCATTCATATTTCACATGTGCATTGCTTGTCACAAGACATTTCCAGTGGTAACATAATTTTTGATCTTGTGACCTTGATCGTTGACCTACTTTTTTAAAAATTTTAACATTGGCAACATTGGGCAAAACTTTTGAATGGTAATTTATTTCACATGTGTAGTCCTTGTCACAAGACCTTTCCAGTGGTACCATAATTTTTTACCTCGTGGCCTTGACCTTGATGTTTGAGCTTTTTAAAAACTTTAACACTGGCCATAACTTTTGATTGGTAAAGGAGAGAGCTTTCACATTTTACATGTGCATTCTATGCCACAAGATCTTTCCAGCTGTACCATGATTTATGACCTTGTGACCTTTCCAGTGGCACCATAATTTTTGACCTTGTGACCTTGACCTTGACATACATTTTAAAAACTTTACTACTGGCCATAACTTTCGATTGGTAAGTGAAAGGGCTTTCATATTTCACATGTACATTTCTTGTCACCAGACCTTTCCAGTGATACCATATAATTTGTGACCTTGTGACCATGACCTTGATATTTGACCTACTTTTTAAAGACTTTAACATTGGCCATAACTTTCGATTGGTAAGTGACAGGGCTTTCATATTTCATGTGTGCATTCCTTGTGACAAGACCTTTCTGGTGGTACCATAATTTTTACCTTGTTACTTTGACCTACTTTTTAAAAAACTTGAACATCAGCCATACCTTTTAGGGCTTTCTTATGTCACATGCTCTGTCCAGGGGCATCAGTGTTTCACAAACACATATTGTTTTTGTTTTGTTTTTGTGTGTGTGTGTGGGGGGGGGGGGATCATGAACTTTATACACCTTGCAAATGATTGATAATGCCATGCAGTAGATTTGACAATTAATATCTAATTGAATTCAATAATTAATGCTGAATCTGACAGACTGTTCATAGCTGGCCTTTACCCAGATACATGCTATTTTCAGGGAATTTTCTAAACTTTATATATACATATCTTAGTTTAATGCCATTTGCAAATGGATGTGTTTAGCTTTTCTCATGGGAGATTTGTTTTGCAGTCTGATTAATCTAACCCTAAAATTGCCAATCACCACATTTGTAGACATTATTTTCAAATATTGTTTTCTTATTTTATGGACAACACAGGTCACTAGGCTTGACATTACATGTGAATTGTCTGCCGAGCAGACAATTCACATGTAATGTCAAGCCTTATTGTCCCTGCAAAATAATTTAAAAGACAAATTTGCTGTCTGTTCAAAAAAGTTACATGGCGCTGTAAGGGTAAAATCCATTTGGACAAAACAAGCGAAGGCAAGATTCATCACAGATAAGTCTGGTTCCAAACAGATTAGAAAGCGTAGAGCCAAAAGGCAAAATGCATGAAAGGCTTTGTAACTGCCACCATTTTGTTTAATATTGAAAGTATTGTCAACGTTTGTTAGGACTTCAACATGAACTTTGAAATGCTGACAAATCACTGAACAAAACTAGAGCTGTCAGTGTCAGCGCTATCAGAGGAGTAGGAAAATTTGTGGACGGACAGACGGACAGACGGACAGACAGACGGACGGACAGAGTGATTACTATAGGGCACCCACACTTTCAGTGCAGGGCCCTAATAATGGACAGGTGAAAAGCCACATCACATTAAAAAGTCTATTATGCCGGTTTTTAGACCATCTAAAATTAAGACTAAATCTGCGTTAAAAAGATTAGTTAGTGGATTGCAGTTTTCTGAATACAGAATACAGTGTCCTCTGCTCAGAGACCACCATTGGGACTGTTCAAAACTGGTCTAAAAGACCCCTTTTGAACAGTTCCAATTGGAATTTTACTGCACTGCTGTACCTGATGCCTTGAAAGCACTTTTGCTAATGCTCTGCATCCATGCTAGTAATGTTCCTTGGGGTATGACAAACTGGGCTAGCATGGATGACAAGCCTGAAAATGCATGTCAAGGTCACAACAAGGTCAAAGGTCAAGTTAGTGCATTTTGTCCCAAACATTATCTATGCAGTGCATATTGTTAGAATGTTGATTTCATGCATCATAACTAGGCATAATAAAAACTGATATACAGTCGAACTTCAATGGCTCGAACACCTTTGGGACCTCGAAAATCTGTTCGAGACAGGGGTAGTTCGAGCCACTGTGGTTCCTGTCAGGAGGCATAACGAGATACTTTTTGACATCTTTTCGGAGTTCTATAATGAATATGTATGCTGTGTGTACTCATTAGAATCGCCTCATAGAGGTGATTCTAATGAGTGCACACAGCATACATTTGCAAGATAAAGTACTAAAATCTCCTTAATTATCCCCCACTATTTCTTATGTAGAGGATTTCCCTAGGGGCTCAAGAATGTGTTCGACACATCCATGGTAAACGAGCCATCGGTGTTCTAGCCATCGAAGTTCTGCTGTAAAAAATAACATCAGCTAATCATGTGGTTGGAGCATTTAGGATTAAATACTCATTATGTTCCCAGTGGTGGTGGTGAGTTTTCAGATCCATTCCCTGAGACAAATGGAGTCAAGCAAGACCGTGTGTTAGCCCCAACACTGTTCAGCATGATGTTTTCTGCCATGCTCACAGATTATTTCCAGGATGGTTACAATGGCATACCTATTAGGTATCCCTTTGATGGGAAGTTTTTCAATCTCAGAAGACTGCAAGCCATATCCAAAGTGCAGACAGAGGTGCTAGATGAGTTCCACTTTGCTGATGGCATGGCAAAAGGTGCTTCAACAGAAGAGAAGATGCAAAATTGACTCCTGTGATAGCTATGACCTCACAATCAGCATCAAAAAGGCTGAGGTAGTCTATCAGCCAGCACCTGGCAAAGCCTTACAAAGAGCCCACCATCACAGTGAAAGGTCAAAGATTGCAAGTGGTAGACAAGGTCACCTACCTTGGGAGCACACTGTCAAGAGCTGTGCACATGGTTGATGAAGTCAATGCCAGGATTGCCAAAGCTAGTGCAGCATTTGGCTCACTACGTGGTAGTGTCTGGGATTGAAGTGGAATCAGACTTGACACAAAAATGAAAGTCTATAGAGCTGTGGTGCTGCCATCACTTTTGTTTGCATGTGAAATGTGGACAGTTTACCAACGGCATGCCAAAAGACTGTTGCTCTATCTGCAACAGACAGTTCAGAGCCATCTTAGAACTCACAAACAGTAACATTTCTCGAACATGATTAAGATTGGTCATTGTCAAAATGACAGACAAACTATTATGTTCCCAGTGGTCATGTCAGCAACAGCACTCACATCATAAAAGCAACATCCTGTGAAATAAATTTGAAATTGGGCCATTGGCCTAAAAGGAGATGTCCTTTAACCCTTGTCCTGCTGAGCCCGCATATGTCTGATCTTTCAAACAATGCAGATCCAGATCAGATGGCTTCTGAAGAAGCCATCTGATCAAGATCTTCATTGTTTGTCATTCAGTTTATGAATTTGTTGCAATGATTTGCATCTAGAAATCTGATTGGTTGATAATCAGTGGTGGTTGTGGCATATTGAAATATTCAGCAGGTCAAGGGTTAAAGGTTCTTTTCTATATATTTCCAGCTCTGGTGACCACTTTCAGTGGAGCAGAACCATTTTGGTTGAGGGTCACCCATGAAATATATCTGTGAAAAAATTTTTTTTGCAAGTTTAGTAAAGGGTCATATCAGGAACATGTCTGTGAAATTTTTCTCTGAAATCGGGCCAATACTGTGGGCTAGGAGGAGATGTGGCCATTTTGATCAGCAGAACAGAGCCATTTTAGCAATTTTGGTGGAGGGTCAGCCAAGGATCGTTTCTGTGAAATTATTTTGAAAACAGGCCAGTGGGATAGGAGATGTTGTTTAAAGGTTTCCCTATTTTTAGCTCTGGGAGCCATTTTGTTCAAATAAGCGGACCCATTTCAGCAATTCTGGTGATGGGTCACCCCAAGGAACATTTCTGTGAAATTATTTTTATATTTATTAGGGTCAATGGGCAAGGCCTTGAGATGACTGTTTGAGAATCTGGCTAAGGCTAATCATGTGAACATGTTCTGATCTAGTTTATTGTCAAAAGCAAGAAAGCAAATTTAGTCGGTTGAGTCCTTAGACACATGGTTTATAAAACAGCAACTGAAACAAGGAAAGAAACTCAATTTCCAATGGCATGACTGACAGAATATGTCTGCTCTCATATTAACCCTTTTTGTACCAAATGGAATCTTCCTCCTTATATATAGAGCAGGAGTCCATTTTGAAATTTAGGGGTGTCAGGTTGTGTTTTCTTCCAAAATTTGATTGGAAAATGGCTGAACTTTTAGCAAACAGTGGAGACCTTGATCAGATGCCGCATTCTGCGGCGTCTGATCTGCATGGGCATGCACTGTTTGCCATTTACCCGTTTTGGGGTGTCTGGTACTGAATGGGTTAATACATCATATAGCCTGATGGATGGATGGAATGAATTGGATCTCCTGGGCTGGAAATTCTGTAGAATATTGAAACTGTTTCTTATTCCAAATTGCTGTCTGACATTAACCCATTTTGTCCAAAAAGGAGTGAGTGAGTGTTTGAGTTTTACATCCCACCAACAGCTAAGGTCATACAGAGAAGGGACCTCTGTTTAAAGAATCATCCGAAATTCTGGAGAAGCCCTGTATCTGTCCTGCGACCCCTGGTTTACAAGGCGAGTAGCGTAAACTGTCTCAAAAGCTTTAGTCTTAATTTCAGGTGGTCTTTAATAGCGGAATTTTACCAATTTTAGAAAAAGGCTGCATGTCATCATGTAAACAAGTCTTAGAAATAAATACACCCTAAAGCCACTTTATCTTGGTCAATGCAGATATATACAAAGTTTCAAGAATTTATTGTAACCCATGATACCTCATATCCCCTGCGAAATGTGTTCTAGAACAAGCATAAAGTTCTTGAACTTCTGATGAACCTTTAGAACTGTTCTTGAACTTACAGAATAATTCTTGAACTGTGGTTCTGGATCCTGAATTATTCTCGAACACTGATTCTAAAACTATGGGATCTGAGGAAGATTTATTCTAGAACTAAACCAGTTCTTAAACTGATCTGCAAGATCTAGAACTGTTGCCCAACAATCAAATGGTTCTTGAACAGTTTTACAAAATCACAGAAAACTGAAAGAATAAAATTCTAGAACTACCAAAGTTCTTCAACTGATTTGTGAGTTCTAGAACTGTTGTACTCATTTAAAAAATTCTTGAACTGATTTGCAAGTTCTAGAACTGTTAGCCAACATTTAACTGGTTCTTGAACAGTAACTGTTGTCACAAAACACATTAAAATGAAAGAATAAAATTTTTAGAACAACGCAGTTCTTGAACTGACTTGTGGGTTCCAGAAAAAAATAATTCAATCTTCAACATCTGAGGTTAATAAACACCTGACTCCATTGTAGCTCTGAAAGCTCTGGTTCTAGAATTTTACTAGTTCTAGTAAAACTTCACAACAAGACATTAAAGCTATTTATAGACTCGGGTCAATACCTGGAAATTTGATCTAGCCTCAACATGTCATGATGACCCACAAGCTGTGATGTCATATTAGTCTAATGCAGTGCATTATGTGATTTAAAAATGGCTTCCAAGACACATTACAAAAACAAGCCTATACAAATACATTGTAAGTTTGTAACCTTTATCACAAAAAAAAAAAATTTTAGGATGAAAAATTGTGATATTTTTCTTATTTCTGCTCAAAATATAGATTGCGGGTACTCGTTAGAACCACCTCAAACCGCCTCGTTGAGGCGGGTCTAACGAATACCCACAATCTATATTTTAGAGCAGAAATAAGAAAAATAAGGCTTACCCCTGCAAACCCCATTTTTACTATATAGAAGTGGGGTTGGAGGGGGTGAAAATTATATAGGCGTGTTTTCGTGATGAGAACAAAAAGAGCAGTGGTATTTGAAAATTTTTTGGCCCCAGGGCTATAATTTGAACAATCTTGATGGAGGTTCAATAGATGAAATTTCACAATATTGAAGACCTAGGCCTTGTGGTTTCACAGAAGAAGGGTTTTTAAGATTTTCCCTATATAAGTCTATGTAAAACCAAAGGGCCCCGGAGCGGGTGGATTTTTGGTCTCAGGGCTATAATTTGAACAATCTTGGTAGAGGTCCACTAGATGAAGCTTCATACCAAATATCAAAGATCTAGGCCTTGTGGTTTCAGAGAAGATTTTTAAAGATTTTCCATATATAAGTCTATGTAAAACCATAGGGCCCCAGAGCGGGGGCATTTTGGCCCCAGGGCTATAATTTGAACAATCTTGGTAGAGGACCACTAGATGAAGATTCATACCAAATATCAAAGAACTTGGCCTTGTGGTTTCAGAGAAGAAGATTTTTTAAGATTTTCCCTATATAAGTCTATGCAAAACAAAAGGGCCCCTGAGCAGGGGCATTTTTGGCCCCAGGGCTATAATTTGAACCATCTTGGTAGAGGTCCATTAGATGAAGCTTCATACCAAACATCAAAGTCCTGGGCCTTGCGGTTTCAGAGAAGATTTTCCTTATATAAGCCTATGTAAAACCAAAGGGCCCAGGGGCAGGGGCATTTGTGACGTAGATGTGCAACAGACCGGAACCATTTGAACAAATCTGAAAGAGGACCACCTAAGGACCATTCCTGTGAAGTTTGGTCAAAATCCGATCAGTGGTTTAGGAGATGTCGTTTGAAGAAAATGTTTACGGATGGACTGACGCACGGACGGACAACGGACGAAAAGTGATCCCAAAAGCTGTGCAACATATAGCAATGGAAGAGTCCACTGGTATACAATGGGTTAAAGGATCTTAATTAGTGGAATTTTACTGTACAGTGAAAGCCCTTCTGTCTTGTAAGGTGACAAGGAATCAATAATTAACCCGTTTTCTACAAAACGGAATCTTCCTCCTCATATACAGTAGGAGTCCATTTCAAAATTTAGGGGTGTCAGGTTCAATAATAATTCGGAATTTATCAAGAAAATTGTTGAACTTTCTGCAAAAAGAAAAAGGTCCTGATCAGACACTGCATTCTGGAGCATCTGATCAGGGCCTACACTGTTGTGAAATTGACAAGTTTGGGGTTTTCCCAAATAAAATAGGCTAATATTACCACAGATATTAAAGGCATCAAAAATGACAGAATCAATTCTTTCATGCACAAAATAATTCCTATGGTTTTGTTGCCTGACGCCATAAAATCACTGAATTGCAAGGAGAACCTCACAAGAAGCATTTATGTTCACATCATTAACCCTTTTTGTACCAAATGGAATCTTCCTTAATATATATAGCAGGAGTCCATTTCAATTTTTAGGGGTGTCAGGTTGTTTTTCATCAAAATTTATTTGGAAAATGAATGAACTTTTAGCAAACAGTGGAGGCCCTGATCAGACGCCGCGTTCTGCGGCGTCTGATCTGGGCCTGCACTGTTTGCCCGGGTACCCCTTTTGGGGTATCTGGTACTGAATGGGTTAATGCTTATAACGACTAGCAGACTGCAGTTTGAAAGGTATTTTTCCAAAATCTTATGCAAAAATTACTTGAATTTACCTGGGCAAGTGAGTCACTTAAGCCATGTTTTCTCTGAAAAACAATTACAAGAGGGCCAAGATGGCCCTGAATTACTCACCTGATATCAAGCTGCCACATAACTTCTGAAAGTCATGTGGGTGACAGCCATTCCATGAAGCATTACTGTTGCACTTACATTGCTATGAAGTTTGAATGAAACTGGCGCAAGGGTTCAGGAGAAGTTCGTGTTGGAAACAAATTGACAACATTCTTCTATTTTTAGCTCTGGCAGCCATCTTGTTCATCAGAGCAGAATGATTTTAGCTATTTTGTTAGGGAGCCATCTGAACAAATTTGAATGAAATTGGCTCAAGTGTTTGAGGAGTTCTCATTTGTAGCAAATTTACATTTTTTCTATTTTTATCTCTGGCAACCAGTTTGCTCTTCTGAGCAGAACCATTTTAGCTATTTTGGCAGAGGGTCACTTAAGCAACATTCCTTAGAAGTTTGAATGAAATTGACCCGAGAATACAGGAGGAATTTTTGTTTAAAGATTTGTTTTCTATTTTTGGCTCTGGTGGCCATCTTGTGGACAAGAGTGGAACAATTTTAGCTTTTTTGGTAGGGAGTGACCTAGGCAACATTCCTGTGAAGTTGAATCAAATTGGCCCAAGGGTTTAGGAGTTCGCGTTTGAAGTAAATTTACAATGTTTTTCTTTTTTTAGCTCTGGTGGCCATTTTGTTCATCAATATAAAACAAGAGGCCCATGGGCCACTATGCTCACCAGAGCTCAGGTGGGCACTGCCAAATTGCAGCCATGTATTTTAACATGATATCATTTTAATCTGCTAAATGAACCCCCATATCCAAATGAGCATCAATGTGGACTCAGTATATGAAACATTAGGCCTTTTATGAAGTAGAGGGGGTGGGGCATGGACCCAATGGGGCCCTGGTTGGTATCACTAAATGTGTCTTATCACAAAGAACAAGAATATATATGGTTTAGCAGTGGGGATCTGCATGGCTGGAGATATAAGTGGAGGGGTTGGAGCATGCCCTGTCGTTCCCAGGAAAGCCCAAGATTGTTGTCCCTAAATGTGTCTCATCATAAGGACCAAGTATATATATGGTTTAGGGGTGGGAATCTGAACGGTTTCCAAGATATCCTTTCATGAAGTGGAAAGGAGAGGACTGGCCCCTGCGGACACCCCTACAGTAGGTGTGCTAATAATAAGGAACAAGAACATATATGAATATGGGGTGGGGATTTGAATGGTTTCTGAAATATATGGCCTTTTATGAAGTGGAAGGGCGGGGCACATTGCCTCAGCACAAAGAGACCCCCAAGTTGGTGTGACTGAATGAGTCTTATCATAAGGAACAAGAATATATATGGTTTAGGGGTGGGGATCTGAACTATTTCTGAGATATGTGGCTTTTAATGAAGTCAAGCGGTGGAGCAAGGCCCGGGCATGCCCCGGGGACTCACAAGCTGGTGTCAATGAATGTGCCTTATCATAAGGAAGATGAATATATATGGTTTAGGGGTGGGCCTCTGTACAGTTTCTGAGATATAAGGCCTTTTGTGAAGTGCAGGGGTGGGGCAAGGCCCAGGGAGACCCCCAGGTTGGTGTCAATGAAAGTGTCTTATCATAAGGTACAAGAATATATATGGTTTAGGGGTGGGGATCTGTAAGGTTTCCGAGATATTGTGATATTATGAAATGGAGGGGGTGGGGCATGGCCCCAGCACATCCCTGGGGACCCCCAGGTTGGTGTCACTGAATGTTTCTCATCATAATGAACAAGAACATATATGGTTTAGGGGTGGGGATCTGAACAGTTTCTGAGATATATGGCCTTTTGTGAAGTGAAGGGGTGGGGCATGGCTCCGGCGCACCCCGGAAGACCTCCAATTTAGGGTCAATGAATGCGTCTTATCATAAGGAGCAAGAATATATATGGTTTAGGGGTGGGGATCTGTAAGGTTTCCGAGATATTGGGCCTTTTATGAAATGGAGGGGCGGGACATGGCCCCGGCGCATCCCGGGGGACCCCCAGTTTGATGTCACTGAATGCGTCTTATCATAAGGAACAAGAGTATATAGGGTTCAGGGGTGGTGATCTGAATGGTTTCCGAGATATTGGGCCTTTTATGAAGTGGAGTGGGTGGGGCATGGCCTCGGCACATCCCGGAGGACCTCCAGGTTGGTGTCACTGAATGCGTCTTATCAATAGGAACAAGAATATATATGGTTTAGGGGTGGGGATCTGTAAGGTTTCTGAGATATAAGTCATTTTATGAAGTACTGGGGGCGGGGTATGGCCCCGGCACAACCTACTGGACCCCCAGGTCGTCATAAAAGCATATGGCTGAGAAAAGTTTACTAAAGGAACATTTCTATGAAAGTTTTGTCAAAATATCTGCAAAGGCTTTGTAGTTAATGCCATTTTTCAATTTTCCCCATTATAAGTCTATGGAAAATCTAAGTTGCCATAGCAACCAAACTAATGAGCCTAATTTCATAAAAAACACAAAACCTGTAAAGGCAAATATGGTGTATATTTCCATAAACTTTCAGCCTCATAGAGCATATGGTTTCTGAGGAGATGATTTTTTAAGTTTTTTTTTTTTCTATTTTTTCATTTTGGTTTCCATGGCAACCAATACAAATGAGCAGTAGGCCTAAAATCATATGGCAGATAGTAGATTGCCTAAGGAATATTTCTATGAAAGTTTTGTCAAAATATCTGCAGTGGCTTGGCAGTAAATCCCATTTTTAAATTTTCCCCATTATAAGTCTATGGGAGCTCTAAGTTGCTATAGCAACCAAACTAATGGGCCAATTTTCATAAAAAACACAAACTTTCAATCCCCCAGCCCAAGGATGCTACAGATAAAATTTGGGCTGAATCGGTCCAGTGGCTTCAGAGAAGAAGATGTTTGAAAGTGTTGACGTCAGACGACGACGACAACGACGACGACGCCGGACAACTGCCTATCCTATAAGCTCCCCCGGAGCCTTCGGCTCTGGTGAGCTAAGAAATTATATGGTTTAGGGGTGGGGCTCTGAACAGTTTCTGAGAAAAATGGCCTTTTGTGAAGTGGTGGGGTGGGGCAAGGCCCTGGCTTGACCCGGGAGACCTCCAGGTTGGTATCAATGAATGTGTCTTATCATATGGAACAACAATATATATGGTTTAGAGGTGGGGATCTGTAAGGTTTCTGAGATATTGGGTCTTTCATGAAATGAAGGGGTGGGGCACGACCCCGGCATATCCCGTGGGACCCCCAGGTTAGTGTCACTGAATGCGTCTTATCATAAGAAACAAGAATCGCGCAGTCGATGGCAAGCCATCGCATATCCCCACGCTTCCCTGCAGGCCCCACCCCCTAGGCCATCCCCTAGGAGTGTTTGACCCGAGGGGTAAAATTTTGATTGTGATGTATTCTACTCATCATGCCGTTCGATTTAATATGCTGCACGACCATGTTCTGAAAACTTTGTTTTTTTATCCCCAAGGTGCCCCACCCCTGGTCCAACTCCCAGGGGTAGGATCAAAATTCCGAAAGTGTTATGCACTCCCCAGAACAAGTTTTATCAGTTCCCAATGTTTCAAGTTTCTATCTATAACGGTCTAGGAGGAGTTATCCGGTAACAGTAATGTATGGGGGTAAAGGGGTCAAAATCAGTTTTTGACCTCTGGTTACCTCAGAATTAACCCCAGGGGTCAAATTTTGGTTGTAATGTTTTCTACCCATCATGCCGTTGGCTTTGATATATTACACGACAATGTTCTGGAAATTTTGATTTTTGACCCCCGCGGGCCCCACCCCCTGGGCCCACCCGTAGGAGTGTGATCAAAATTCCGAAAGTGTCATGCACTCCCCAGACCAAAGATCTATCAGTTCCCAAAGTTTCAAGTTTCTATCTATAACCGTCTAGGAGGAGTTATCCGGTAAAGGGGTCAAAATCAGTTTTTTGACCTCTGGTGTCCTCAAAATTGACCCCAGGGGTCAAATTTTGGTTGTAATGTTTTCTACTCATCATGCTGTTCGCTTTGATATATTACACGACCATGTTCTGGAAATTTTGATTTTTGACCCCTGCGAGCCCCACCCCCTGGTCCCACCCGTAGGGGTGTGATCAAAATTCTGAAAGTGTCATGCACTCCTCAGACCAAAGATCTATCAGTTCCCAAAGTTTCAAGTTTCTATCTATAACCGTCTAGGAGGAGTTATCCGGTAAGACGGACGGACGGACGTACGGACGACGAAGACCATTACAATATCCCCACTTTTTCTTCGAAAAGCGTGGGGATAACAAGAATATATAAGGTTTAGGGGCGGGGATCTGAATGGTTTCTGAGATATATGGCCTTTTGTGAAGTGGAGGGGTGGGACAAGGCCCGGCGCACCAAGGAAGACCCCCAGACTGGTGTCAATTAATGAATCTCTTCATAAGGAAAAAGTACATATATGGTTTAGGGGTGGGTATCTGTAAGGTTTCCAAGATATTGGGCCTTTTATGAAATGGAGGGGGTGGGGCATGACCCCGGCACGTCCCGAGGGCCCCATGTCACTGAATGCGTCTTATCATAAGGAACAAGAATATATATGGTTTTGGGGTAGGGACCTGAATAGTTTCTGAGATAATAATGGCCTTTTGTGAACTGGAGGGGTTGGGCAAAGCCCCATCACACCCCGGGAGACCACCATGTTGGCATAAAAGCATATAACTGAGAGACGTTTACTCAAGGAACATTTCTATATAAGTTTTGTCACAATATCTGCAATGACTCGGCAGCAAATAACATTTTTCTATTTTCTCCATTATAAGTCTATGGAAACTCTAAGTTGCCATAGCAACCAAACTAATGAGCCGATTTTCATTAAAAACACAAACTTTCAATACCCCAGCTCAAGGATGCTACAGATGAAATTTGGACTGAATCGGCCCAGTGGCTTCAGAGGCGATGTAATTTGAAAGTGTTGACGTCACACGACACACGACGTCAGACGATGCCGACGGAAGACGAAGGACAACTATCTATCCTAAAAGCTCCCCCGGAGCCTTCGGCTCTGGTGAGCTCTGGTGAGCTAAAAATGAGCAATAGACCTAAAATCATAGGGCAGATGGTAGATTGCTTAAACCCCTGTCACACCAGGGCCGCATTTTCACAGCGTCCAAGAAAAATAGCCATCGGAAGAGATGGCAAATCCCCCGACCAAAAGCCAATATGGCCTTCAGAAGATTGTTCACCAATAGAAAGTGCACCAGAATTAAACCAGCAATATATCACAAAAGTTTTGGAGTTATGGCCATCACAAGATTATACTGTCAGGGGAGATAACTAAACAAGAGGACCAAGCTAGCTTGGTCCTGTATCGCTCACCTGAGCTAACAGATTCAAAGTTTAAGGAAGTGCCAACCTTTACTGAAGGCTTTATAGGAGGACATGGTGATGACAGGGTAAGCATTTTCTGAAAATCAAGTAGAATGTAACTCTATGATAAACAGGCTGACCTCACCGGTTTTCAAACTCATTCAAGCCTTTATTCCTGACTTGCTAAGAAGATCCGATTTAAACTGAAGTGGCTATGGTGATGACAAGTTCAAAAACAAGTTTTCAAACTCCTCCAAGCTTTCTGCCTGACTTCCTTGTTTGTAAGATCCGTTCAAAACTAAAGGGGCAGCAGTGATGACAATATTGAAAATAGGCATATTCAGCAATCAAAGGCATGTCACTCTATGATAAATGTGCCGACTTGGCCGGTATTCGAACTCACCTGAGGTTTTATTCCCAGCAACCTTACATGTAAGTTTCAGAAAGATCCGATCAGACTTGGCCAGTATTCAAACTCATCCAAGATTTTATTCCCAGCCACCTCACATATAAGTTTCAGAAAAATCCGATCAAAACTGAAGGGGCTACGGTGATGACAAGGTCAAAATTTGGCATTTTTAGCAATCAAAGGGATGTTACTCTAAAATAAATGAGCCGACCTGGCCAGTTTTCGAACTCATCCGAGGTTTCATCCCCAGCCACCTTACATATAAGTTTCAGAAAAATCTGATCAAAACTGAAGGGGCTACGGTAATGACAAGGTCAAAAATCAACATTTTCAGCCATCAAAGGGACATAACTCTACGATAAATGGGCTGACTTGGCCTGTTTTCGAACTCATCCAAGATTTTATCACCAGCCACCTTACATATAAGTTTCAGAAAGATCCGATCAAAACTGAAGGGGCTACCGTGATGACAAGGTAAAAAATCGGCATTTTCAGCAATCAAAGGGACGTAACTCTATGATAAATGGGCCAACTTGGCCGGTATTCCAACTCATCCTAGGTTTTATCTCCATTCACCTTACATATAGGTTTCAGAAAGATTAGATCAAAACTGCTGGGGCTACGGTGATGACAAGGTAAAAAATCGACATTTTCAGCCATCAAAGGGACATAACTATATAGTAAATGGGGCAACTTGGCCGGTTTTCGAACTCATCCGAGGTTTTATCCCCAGCCACCTTACATATAAGTTTCAGAAAGATCCGATCAAAACTGAAGGGGCTACAGTGATGACAAGGTCAAAAATCAACATTTTCAGCAATCAAAGGGACCTTACTCTATGATAAATAGGCTACCTTTGCTGGTATGCGAACTGATCCGAGGTTTTATCCCCAGCCACCTTGCATATAAGTTTCAGAAAGATCCGATCCAAACTGAAAGGGCTACGGTGATGACAAGGTCAAAAATCGGCATTTTCAGCAATCAAAGGGACGTTACTCTGTGATAAGTGGACCAACTTTGCTGGTTTTCGAACTCATCCGAGATTTTATCCTCAGCCACTTTACATATAAGTTTCAGAAAGATTCTATCAAAACTGAAAGGGCTACAGTGATGACAAGGTCAAAAATCAGCATTTTCAGCAATCAAAGGGACGTTACTCTATGATAAATGGGCCGATTTGTTCAGTTTTCGAACTCATCCGAGATTTTATCCCCAGCCACCTTACATATAAGTTTCAGAAAGATCCGATCAAAACTGAAGGGGCTACGGTGATGACAAGGTCGAAAATCGGCATTTTCAGCAATCAAAGGGACGTAACTCTATGATTAATAGGCGGACTTGGCCTGTTTTCGAACTCATCCGAGGTTTTATCCCCAGCCACATTACATATAAGTTTCAAAAAGATCCGATCAAAACTGAAGGGGCTACGGTGATGACAAGGTCGAAAATTGGTATTTTCAGCAATCAAAGGGACGTAACTCTATGATAATTGGGCCGACTTGGCCGGTTTTCGAACTCATCTGAGTTTTTATCCCCAGTCACCTTACATATAAGTTTCAGAAAGATCCGATCAAAACTGAAGGCGCTACGGTGATGACAAGCATTTTCCCATAGTAAGTCTATGGGACCTTGTGGTTACCATAGGAACCAAAGTTTTAGAGCGATTTCGAAAAACAATTTATGTCATCAATGCCCCACCAGAGGCATGCTACAGATGAGAAATAATTGAGATCAGCCTGCAGGATACAGAGATATAGCTGCTCAAAAGTGTGGACGGACGACGGACGAAGGACGGACGACGGAGGACCCACTATACTATAAGCTCCCCTGGAGCCTTCGGCCCAGGTGAGCTAAAAACCAGGGAACTCAGAATTGTGGTTCTTGTGCATGACATGCCTGCTTAAGCTCATGTATTTCTGTACGAATTTCCATTAAAATATGTCTCAAAGGGTACTGGAGATTTGGTGATCACAAGCTGATCATACTGTTATATTGGAAGGGTAGATAACTCAAATACCATAGCGCCAACAGTTGTGGTTCTTGCACATGACACCCCTTCTGTACCTTGTATACAATTGCACCAAGTTCCTTCAATATATCTCAAAGGGTGTTGGAGTTATGGCCATCACAAGGATATATTGTCAGGGGAGATAACTAAACAAGAGGACCAAGCTGGTCCTGTATCGCTCACCTGAGCTAACAGATTCAAAGTTTCAGGAAGTGCCAACCTTTTCTGAAGGATTAATGGAAGGACATGGTGATGACAGGGTAAGCAATTTCTGCAAATCAAGTAGAATATAACTCTATGATAAATAGGCTGACCTCACCAGTTTTCAAACTGATTCAAGCTTTTATTCCTGACTTGCAAGATCATATAAACTGATGGGGCTATGGTGATGACAAGTTCAAAAATAAGCAATTAACTGCTGCAATCAAAGGGATGTTACTCTGTGACAAATAGGCAAACCTCACAAGTTTTCAAACTCCTCCGAGCTTTTCTGCATGACTTATTTGTTTGTAAGTTTCATGAAGATCCGATCAAAACTGAAGGGGCAGCAGTGCTAACAAGGTCGAAAATAGGCATTTTAAGCAACCAAAGGCACGTAACTCTATGATAAATGTGCCGACTTGGCCAGTATTCAAACTCATCCAAGGTTTTATTCCCAGTCACCCTACATATAAGTTTCAGAAAGATCCAATCAAAAATGAAGGGGCTACGGTGATGACAAGGTCAAAATTTGGCATTTTTAGCAATCAAAGGGATGTTACTCTAAGATAAATCGGCCAACTTGGCCAGTTTTCCAACTCATCCGAGGTTTCATCTCCAGCCACCTTACATATAAGTTTCAGAAAAAATCTGATCCAAACTTCAGGGGCTACGGTGATGACAAGGTCAAAAATCAACATTTTCAGCCATCAAAGGGACATAACTCTACGATAAATGGGCTGACTTAGCCTGTTTTCGAACTCATCCGAGGTTTTATCCCCAGCCACCTTACATATAAGTTTCAGAAAGATCCGCTCAAAACTGAAGGGGCTATGGTGATGACAAGGTCAAAAATCGGCATTTTCAGCAATCAAAGGGATGTAAATCTATGATAAATGGGCCAACTTGGCCGGTATTCGAACTCATCCTAGGTTTTATCCCCAGTCACCTTACATATAAGTTTCAGAAAGATCCAATCAAAACTGAAGGGGCTACGGTGATGACAAGCCATCAAAGGGACATAACTAAATAGTAAATGGGGCAACTTGGCCGGTTTTCGAACTCATCCGAGGTTTTATGCCCAGCCAACTTACATATAAGGTTCAGAAAGATCCAATCAAAACTGAAGGGGCTACAGTGATGACAAGGTCAACCAAAGGACCAGTGGTCCTGAACCGCTCACCTGTCTGGTGACAATTTTCCTACTTAGATCAGCAGAAAATGTCATTTACCCTGCTCATAAATTTTAAAATGCCATCTCAATATTTGTTGGCATTTTAAAACTTATGAGCAGGGTAAATTTCATGCTGAAGTGAGTTGAGCGTGAAAAAAGTTTTATAACCTCGCTGCCTGGCTCACAGAAAGGGAAAATATGAGGAACTGTCCATTGGACATAAATGGTATACTGTATACAGAAGCAATTTCGAAGTGTTTTTACCGTACATGGGCGTGGTGGCCATCTTGGTCATGTGATCTAGACCATATTGGCAGCTTTTCATTTGTTCAACTCCCAAAGGCTCCATATTGAATTTCACTTCAATTGGCTCAGTAGTTTCTGAGAACAAATGTTTGAAATATGGAACCTGCGTGACCTTGGTCTAAGGTCAATTAATGACCTTGACCTTTCTTACACATAGATCTTCATGTATTCAGCTACTTTACCTGATCTACGAATTTTGTTGACACTGTCTTCAATGGTTTCCTATAAATCCATTATTTTCACTTTGCCCCATGCAAAAGCCTAAGTCGGAAAATTTGACATTGCTGTAAAATAGGTCAAGGTCAACCCAGGGTCACCATTTGTACAAACCATAATGGGCCCGAGTACCATATGCTACATGCCAAGTTTCAAAGCAACTGGCCTTATGGTTCTGGAGAAGAAGATTTTTGAAGGCTTTTTACCATATATGGGCATGGTGGCCATCTTGGTCATGTGATCCAGACCCGCGAACAAGGCCAATGAATGACCTTGACCTTTCTGATCCATATACATTCATGTATTCAGCCTAAGTCGGCAAATTTGACATTGCTGTAAAATAGGTCAAGGTCAACCCAGGGTCACCAGTTGTACAAACCATGATGGGCCCGAGTACCATATGCTACATGCCAAGTTTCATGGCCACTGGCATTATGGTTCTGGAGAAGAAGATTTTTGAAGGCTTTTTACCATATATGGGCATGGCGGCCATCTTGGGTCTAAGGCCAATGAATGACCTTGACCTTTATCACCCATGGATCTTCATGTATTCAGTTACTTTACCTGATCTACAAATTTTGGTGACACTGTCTTCAATGGTTTCCTATAAATCCATTATTTTCACTTTGCCCCATGCAAAAGCCTAAGTCGGCAAATTTGACATTGCTGTAAAATAGGTCAAGGTCAACCCAGGGTCACCATTTGTACAAACCATGATGGGCCTGAGTACCATATGCTACATGCCAAGTTTCAAGGCCAATGGCTTAATGGTTCTGGAGAAGAAGATTTTTGAAGGTTTTTTACCATATATGGGCATGGCGGCCATCTTGGGTCTAAGGCCAATGAATGACCTTGACCTTTATCACCCATAGATCTTCATGTATTCAGTTACTTTACCTGATCTACAAATTTTGGTGACACTGTCTTCAATGGTTTCCTATAAATCCATAATTTTCACTTTGCCCCATGCAAAAGCCTAAGTTGGCAAATTTGACATTGCTGTAAAATAGGTCAAGGTCAACCCAGGGTCACCATTTGTACAAACCATGATGGGCCTGAGTACCATATGCTACATGCCAAGTTTCAAGGCCACTGGCCTTATGGTTCTGGAGAAGAAGATTTTTGAAGGCTTTTTACCATATATGGGCATGGAGGCCATCTTGGTCATGTGATCCAGACCCCCCGAACAAACTTTCGTTCCCCCATCCCACTGAGGCTCCATAAGAAATTTGGCTTTGATTGGCCCTGCAGTATAGGAGAAGAAGATCTTTGAAAATTGTGGATGGACGGACGGACAGACGACGGACAGACGGACGGACGACGGACCATGGCTATACTATAAGCTCACCTATGAGCCTAAAGGCTCAGGTGAGCTAAAAATCCATTATTTTCACTTTTTCCTATGCAAAAGCCTAAGTCAGCATATTTGACATTACTGTAAAATAGGTCAAGTTCAACCCAGGGTCACCATTTGAACAAATTATGATAGGCCCGAGTACCATATGCTACATGCCAAGTTTCAAGGCCATTGGCCTTACGGTTCTTGAGAAGAAGAATTTTCTAAGTGTTTTTACCATATATGGGCGTGGTGGCCATCTTGGTCATGTGATCTAGACCATATTGGCAGCTTTTCATTTGTTCAACTCCCAAAGGCTCCATATTGAATTTCACTTCAATTGGCTCAGTAGTTTCTGAGAAAAAATGTTTGAAATATGGAACCTGCGTGACCTTGGTCTAAGGTCAATTAATGACCTTGACCTTTCTTACACATAGATCTTCATGTATTCAGCTACTTTACCTTATCTACTAATTTTGGTGACAGTGTCTTCAATGGTTTCCTAAAAATCCATTATTTTCACTTTTTCCCATGCAAAAGCCTAAGTCGGCAAATTTGACATTGCTGTAAAATAGGTCAAGGTCAACTCAGGGTCACCATTTGTACAAACTATGATGGGCCTGAGCACCATATGCTACATGCCAAGTTTCAAGGCCATTGGCCTTACGGTTCTGGAGGAGAAGAATTTTTAAGGCTTTTTACCATATATGGGCGTGAAGGCCATTTTGGTCATGTGATCTAGACCGTATTGGCATTTTTTCATTTGTTCAACTCACAAAGGCTCCATATTAAACTTTACTTAAATTGGCTCAGTAGTTTTGGAGAAAAAAATGTTTGAAATATGGATCCTGAATGACCTTGGTCTCAGGCCAATGAATGACCTTGACCTTTCTGACCCATAGATCTTCATGTATTCAATTACTTTACCTGATCTACAAATTTTGTTGACACTGTCTTCAATGGTTTCCTATAAATCTATTATTTTCACTTTGCCCCATGCAAAAGCCTAAGTCGGAAAATTTGACATTGCTGTAAAATAGGTCACGGTCAACCCAGGGTCACCATTTGTACAAACCATAATGGGACCGAGTACCATATGCTACATGCCAAGTTTCAAAGCCACTGGCCTTATGGTTCTGGAGAAGAAGATTTTTGAAGGCTTTTTACCATATATGGGCATGGTGGCCATCTTGGTCATGTGATCCAGACCCGCGAACAAGGCCAATGAATGACCTTGACCTTTCTGATCCATATACATTCATGTATTCAGTTACTTTACCTGATCTACAAATTTTGGTGACACTGTCTTCAATGGTTTCCTATAAATCCATTATTTTCACTTTGCCCCTTGCAAAAGCCTAAGTCGACAAATTTGACATTGCTGTAAAATAAGTCAAGGTCAACCCAGGGTCACCATTTGTACAAACCATGATGGGCCCCAGTACCATATGCTACATGCCAAGTTTCAAGGCCACTGGCCTTATGGTTCTGGAGAAGAAGATTTTTGAAGGCTTTTTACCATATATGGACATGGCGGCCATCTTGGTCATGTGATCCAGACCCCGTGAACAAACTTTCGTTCCCCCATCCCACTGAGGCTCCATAAGAAATTTGGCTTTGATTGGCCCTGCAGTATAGGAGAAGAAGATCTTTGAAAATGGTGGACGGACGGACGACGGACCATGGTTATACTATAAGCTCACCTATGAGCCTAAAGGCTCAGGTGAGCTAAAAATCAACATTTTTAGCAATCAAAGGGACCTAACTCTATGATAAATAGACCACCTTGGCCGGTATGCGAACTCATCCGAGTTTCAGAAAGATCTAAATTGAAAGGGCTACAGTGATGACAAGGTCAAATATCGGCATTTTCAGCAAACAAAGGGACGTTACTCTGTGATAAATGGACCAACTTAGCTGGTTTTCGAACTCATCCGAGATTTTATCCCCATTACATTAAATATAAGTTTCAGGAAGATTCAATCAAAACTGAAAGGGCTATGGTGATGACAAGGTAAAAAATCAGCAATCAAAGGGATGTTACTCTACAATAAATGGGCCCACTTGGCCGGTTTTTCGAACTCATCCGAGGTTTTATCCCCAGCAACCTTATATATAAGTTTCAGAAAGATCCGAACAAAACTGAAGGGGCTACGGTGATGACAAGCATTTTCCCATTGTAAGTCTATGGGACCTTGTGATTGCCATAGCAACCAAAGTTTTCATGCGATTTCAAAAACAAGAGGCTCAATGAGCCTAACCGCTCACCTGAGGAACATTTTAGTTAGCTGTTTGACTCATGGTCTTTGAGCATAATTTTTTTTTGAAGTTCTTCCTAATGGAAAACAGCATTGTCAATTTGGACCCTAGGGGCAGGTTTGGTAGGATTAATGTAGGGGACCCCTTGACATTGCTACTTACTTAATATGTAAGCTCTGGGCCTAGTGGTTTCAGAGATAAGATTTTTGAAGTTTGTTTTTTTCCAATTTAAGTCTATGGGGGCTAAGGGGCCTCAGGGCATGGCCACTTTTGACCCCATGGGCATGATTGGCACAATTTATGAAGGGACCACTTGACATTGCTTCATGCTTAATATGTAAGCTCTGGGCCTAGTGGTTTCAGAGAAGAAAATTTTTTTAAGTTTGTCCCATTGTAAGTCTATGGGAGCTATATGTTGCCATGGCAACACCAGTTTCAATCTGAATTACCCCAAAACATACTGCATCTTCTCCCCCAAACGGATAATGCTTCTCATGAAATTGAATCATGATTGGCCAAGTGGCTTTAAAGATATACTTATTTGAAAATGTGAACGGACGCCGGACCATTGGCATACCAATACCTCACGAGCCTTAGGCTCAAGTGAGCTAATAATACTAGCGGTTTCAGAGAAGAAGATTTTTTAAGCTTTTTTCCATTATAAGTCTAATGGGGTTAAGGGGCCCAAGGGCTTGGCCAGTTTAGATCCCAGGAGCATGATTGGCACAATTTATGTAGGGGACCACTTGACATTGCTACATGCTTAATATGTAAGCTCTCGGCCTAGTGGTTTCAGAGAAGAAGATTTTTTAAGCTTTTTTTCCATTATAAGTCTATGGGGGCTAAGGGGCCCCGGGGCGTGGCCAGTTTAGACCCCATGGGCATGATTGACACAATTTATGTAGAGGACCACTTGACATTGCTACATGCTTAATATGTAAGCTCTGGGCCTAGCGGTTTCAGAGAAGAAGATTTTATTTCCATTATAAGTCTATGGGGGTTAAGGGCATGATTGGCACAATTTATGTAGGGGACCACTTGACATTGCTACATGCTTCATATGTAAGCTCACAGCCTATTGGTTTCAGAGAAGAAGATGTTTTTTTAGCTATTTTCCATTAAAAGTCTATGGGGGATAAGGGGCCCCGGGGCGTGGCCAGTTTAGACTCCAGGGGCATGATTGGCACAATTTATGTAGAGGACCACTTGACATTGCTACATGCTTAAAATGTAAGCTCTGTGCCTAGCGGTTTCAGAGAAGAAGATTTTTTAAGCTTTTTTTCCATTATAAGTCTATAGGGGCTAAGGGGCCCCAGAGCATGGCCAGTTTAGATCCCAGGGGCATGATTATAGCAATTTATGTAGGGGACCATTTGACATTGCTACACGCTTAATATGTAAGCTCTGGGCCTAGTTGTTTCAGAGAAGAAGATTTTTTAAGCTTTTTTTCCATTATAAGTCTATGTGAGCTAAGGGGCACCGGGGCGTGGCAAGTTTAGACCTCAGGGGCATGATTGGCACAATTTATGTAGAGGACCACTTGACATTGCTTCATGCTTAATATGTAAGCTCTGTGCCTAGCGGTTTCAGAGAAAAAGATTTTTTAAGCTTTATTTCCATTATAAGTCTATGGGGGCTAAGGGGCTAAGGGGCCCCAGGGCGTGGCCAGTTTAGATCCAAGGGGCATGATTATCACAATTTATGTAGGGGACCACTTGACATTGCTACATGCTTAATATATAAGCTCTGGGCCTAGTGGTTTCAGAGAAGAAGATTTTTTTAAGCTTTTTTTCCATTATAAGTCTATGGGAGATAAGGGGCCCCCGTGGCGTGGCCAGTTTAGACCCCAGGGGCATGATTGGCACAATTTATGTAGAGGACCACTTGACATTGCTTCATGCTTAATATGTAAGCTCCATGCCTAGCGGTTTCAGAGAAGAAGATTTTTTAAGCTTTTATTTCCATTATAAGTCTATGGGGGCTAAGGTACCCCGGGGCGTGGCCAGTTTAGACCCCAGGGGCATGATTGGCACAATTTATGTAGGGGACCACTTGACATTGCTACATGCTTCATATGTAAGCTCACAGCCTAGTGGTTTCGGAGAAGAAGATTTTTTTAGCTTTTTTTCCATTATATGTCTATGAGGGCTAAGTCGCCCCCGGGTGTGGCCAGTTTAGACCTTAGGGGCATGATTGGCACAATTTATGTAGAGGACCACTTGACATTGCTACATGCTTAATATGTAAGCTCCGTGCCTAGCTGTTTCAGAGAAGAAGATTTTTTAAGCTTTTATTTCTATGGGGGGTTAAGGGACCCCGGGGCGTGGCCAGTTTAGACCCCAGGGGCATGATTGGCACAATTTATGTAGGGGACCACTTGACATTGCTACATGCTTCATTTGTAAGCTCTGGGCCTATTGGTTTCAGAGAAGAAGATTTTTTAAGTTTTTCCCCATTGTAAGTCTATGGGAGCTTTATGTTGCCATGGCAACAAGAGTTTCCATCTGATCTGCCCCAAAACATAATGCATCTTTTCCCCCAACCTGATAATGCTTCTCATAAAATTTAATCATGATTGGCCAACTGGCTTTAAAGATATACTTAGTTGAAAATGTGAACAGACGACGGATCATTGGCATACTAATACCTCACATGAGCCATGAGCCTTCGGCTCAGGTGAGCTAAAAAGCATATGTCATCAATGCCCCAACAGAGGCATGCTACAGATGAGAACTGATTGAGATCAGCCTGCAGGCTGCAGAGATATAGCTGCTCAAAAGTGTGGACAGACGACGGACGGACGACCCACTATACTATAAGCTCCCCTGGAGCCTTCGGCCCAGGTGAGCTAAAAACCAGAGCATCCAGAGTTGTAATTCTTGAGCATGACACACCTGCATAACCTCATGTACATCTTCATCAAGTACCACCAATATGTCTCAAAGGGTATTGGAGGTACGGTGATCACAAGGTGGTTATAATGTTATATTGGAAGGGGAGATAACTCAAATAACATATTACCCAGAGTTGTGGTTCTTAGGCATCAAGCGCTGTCTCAATCTTGTATACAATTGCGACAAGTACCATCAATATATCTCAAAGGGTATTGGCGTTATGGCCATCACAATGTTATATTGTCAGGGGAGATAATTAAAAAAACCAGGGCACCCAGAGTCGTGGTTCTTGCATGTGACACACCTGCTTAAGCTCATGTACAACTGTACCAAGTACCATCAATATGTCTCAAAGAGTGTTTGAGAAACAAATTTGTTTAAATTTTAGGAAAGTTACAGCAAGTCCTCAAGGTGTCTGAATTTTTAGGATTCTCATGGTATCTATTTATCCAGAGTAACTGAATTCAGAGGGAAATTGGCATAAAAGCCATTAACGGATTAACCCTTTCTTCCCTGCCATTCTGACAGAGTGGACCGTTCCAATCTTCAAATTTGGACATACATGTATATCTATTCTTGTAAATTGACTTTAGTCAAACTGGTAAACAATGTAGATCCTGATGAGATGGCTCATTTTGAGCCATCTCATCTGGATCTACACTGTTTTCAAAGGTATCTGTATTTGTCTCTAAGGTTAAAAGTGTTAAAGAAGCAACAGATTTTATTCCCAATGTATTGCTGCTCTAAGTGGTTTCAGCATGAGAGAAGCTAAGCACCAGATAATAGGAATTTGGCAAATTAAGGCAATTTGAGCTCAGGGTAAAAGCAATTTGAGCTAAGGGTAAAGGTGATTTCAGCTTAGGGTAAAGGGTAATTGTGAGCTCAGGGTAAAGCAGAATTGAGCTTAGTGGTCAGATCAGGGTATAAGCAATTTGAGCTTAAGGTAAAGGGGATGTGAGCTCAGGGTAAAGGCATTGAGCTTAGTGGTCAGATCAGTGTATAAGCAATTTGAGCTTAAGGTAAAGGTGATGTGAGCGCAGGGTAAAGGCATACTGAGCTTTAAGTGGTCAGATCAGGGTATAAGCAATTTGAGCTTAAGGTAAAGGGGATGTGAGCTCAGGGTAAAGGCAAATTGAGCTTAGTGTGGATAAAGGCAATTGTGAGCTCAGGGTATAAGTGTTTTCAGCTTAGAGTAAAGGTGATAGGAGCTCAGGGTGTCGGCGATTTCAGCTTAAGGTAAAGGCAATTTGAGCTCAGGGATGTGAGCTCAGGGTAAAGGCGAATTGAGTTTAGAGGTGAGATCAGGGTATAAGCAATTTAAGATTATGGTAAAGGGGATGTGAGGTCAGGGTAAAGGTGAATTAAGTTTAGCTGAGTTAAAGGCAATTGTGACCTCAGGGTATAAGCGATTCAGCTTAGGGTAAAGCGATGTGAGCTCAGGGTGTAGGCGATTTCAACTTGAATTTCAGCTTAGGGTAAAGGTAATGTAAGGCCCGCCCATCGGGGCTTGAAGAAATAGTTGGGCTGCAGGATGCTTCCGCAGGCTGTATGTGAAATTCTATTGAAAACGGCCCAGTGGCTTCAGTAAGGAGAAAAAAAGTTGAAAGATGACAATGGACAATGACGGATAGAAAACTGAGGCCTATATACCATCCTATAAGTTCCCCAATGGCTGAGCCAATCCACTTGTTAAACCATTATAGGCGGGAAACCACTAAAAGGGTAGCCTGGCAAACAGTGCAGCTCCAGATCAGACGCCACAGAATGCAGCGCCTGATCAGGGTCTGCAATGTTGCTAACAGGATTTTCTGTCAAAAATGGAATAAAAATGAAACAACAGGCCTGACACCCCTTAAATGACAAATGGACTTGTCCAATATAAAGCCATGGAAGAGTCCACCAGTATATATAGAGGATCTTATATTGGTGTTCATGTATTATTGAATTTATTCAACTTGTTGAGGAAATGGCTTTGCAAAGCATTTTATCCCTTTTCCTCAACGAGTTCAATAAATTCAATAATACATGAACACGAATGTAAGATTCTATTTATCATATGACATTTAAAATGCATTTTATTTTTGATTTTTGTACAAAAATGTCAATATTCCACTATTAGTAAATGCAACATTGTTAGGGTTGTTGTATGTGTAACATTACGGGATGTATCTAACTAATTTGCATATTTAATCCACTACTGGATTACCAAATTCAATACATGTCGTTACGAGGACTGTTCAAATATGAATGCAAGTAGAACCTTTTCTCATGCACTAATGCGAAAATCACCTGGAAATAAATATCACAGCGTAGAAAAACATTTTACCGATACAGTGATACCAAACCTGTTAAAATCTGTGCACTTTAGCCCTGTATATCGTTCGATAAACACTGTCTACTCTTGTATACTAATACAAAACATGGTTGGAAGAAGGTCAGAGTACGCCGTTGAAATACGGTCCTATATTAAGAATCGTTGTATTCTTGGTATACAGTGCAAAGACATTTTTGATGAAATATGTTCGGTTTATGGGCATAATGAAAGGTCTTTTCCGACAGTTTTTCGTTGGTGTAAGAAATTCAGCTGTGGGCTAGGCTCAACAGAAGATGCACCACATGATCGTCAGCCGAAAAGAGCAACATCTGCCAAGATGGTTGCTAGAGTGAAAGAAATAGTTGCTACCGATGCATGATACACCACTAGGCAAATAGCTAGTATGGTTGGCATCTCATTAGGAGCAGCTCATACAATTCTGAAACGGGATTTGAAAATGAGAAAGATCTGTGCTAGATGGATTCCCCATCTGTTGACAGATGAGCAGAAAAAGACACACGTTCAGTGCGCCAAGAAGTTGCTTAAAAAGTTTCCAAATTACAATGCACGGTCTTTCCCTAATGTCGTCACAGGTGACGAGACATGGGTTCACTTTTTTGAGCCAAAACAAAGATTCAGAACAAAATATGGGCAACAAAGTATTGCAAAAGACCATGCATTGCAAAGCGGACCATGAGCGTCAAGAAGGTAATGTATGCCATATTCTTTTCAAATCAGGACCCTGCTATTCAGGTTGCTGTGCCTAAAGGCAAATCTGTAAATGCGAAGTTTTACAAGAATAAAGTTCTTCGAAAATTGAAGAAATATTTCAAAGAACGAAGACCTGCAACTGGTTTGGCCAATGTCAGATTGCTACATGACAATGCATCATCGCACAAGGCGTTCATTGTGCGCAAGACTATCTGAAGCAGGAAAAGGTTGTTGAACTCCCTCACCCCCTGTATTCCCCTGACCTTGCCCCGTGTGACTTTTTTTTGTTCCCGCGGCTGAAAAAAATACCTTTCTGGTCGAAAATGTGTACAGCGCATACACCTCGGTTCTGCAATATTCCAGTGCCTTCATAGTATACCTCGAAAAGACTACCAAAATGCATTCAATGATTGAATCAGAAGACTGAAAGTTTGTATATCTGTTAAAGGGGAATACTTCGAGGGGACAAAATAAATTTTTCATCGAAATCTATAACGGAATCATTTTTATGTTCTTAGTTGCATTCATATTTGAACAGTCCTCGTATTACATACTCAGACGCAAAGTCATTTATCATATGACATTTAAAACACATTTAATACCCAATTTTTTAAGAAAATGTCAATATTCCGTCTTTAGTAAATGTGTCGTTGTTAAGGGCGCCCTACATGTAACGTTACAGAGCATATCTTTCTAATTTGCATATTTAATCCTCTAAGGGATTATCGAATTTATTACATGGCGTTATTACACTCTCAGACGTGACATCATATGATAAGGGTTAATGTATTACAGTGACTATTCAGATTTTTCTTATGTAGAAATAATCATCTTTTTTTTTCATCTCATCCTCTTATGGCGGTTCTAATTAGCAACAGGAAGTGCCTATAAAAGAGCAGGCCAAGGTTTAACCCATAAAATGCCAAGCACTACAACTGTCGTCTGCTTTGCCATCTGCAGTTACCTTGAAAGTATTTTTTTGCAAACAGTGTAGACCAAGATCAGACTGGGTCTGAGCTGGGCCCACTCTGTTTGCCTGGTCCATAGGAGCTGTCTGATCTGGGCCCATTCTGTTTGCCTGTATGCAAAATATTTTTAAAAAGTTTGCTAAAAAATTTCTGCAGACGATGCAAGCGGACAACATTTTCCCAGACATCTTAAGGGTTAAAAGTAAACATATCATAATTATATAAGTGAACAGTGAGGTTCTGCCAAGCCTGTGTAATTGCACAGGCTTGGCAGAACCTCACAATTCTCACACATGGCCTTGCAGAGTCAAGCTTCTGACAGAGAGGCCTGGCTCAGTGTCTATTTACATGTTTCACCCTGGCTGCCTGGCTGAAAACAAAATTAAGTGCCATTTTCGTATAGCATGCTAAAATACTAGCTGATACAACCCCAGAGCTCTTAATTAATTAGGTACTTCTTACAACATGGCCAAGCAGATGATTAGATCAGACCTGTCAGTGTCATCTAAGTTTATATACATGAAGTGAAGTCTTCATAAAACAAGAGCACATAACTCCAATGTTAACAGCTGTATCCAGCTTGGCCATTTGCTAAACACCCAGAGCCTTCTATCGTGGTTTATTTTTGCTATGGCTTGTCTTAGAGTGTGTGTGTCGCTTCTATTATTTTGCTTTGGATAGCCGATTGGCCATTTTGTGGGAAAGTAACTGTCCTTTTGGCTTTCGGCCAGTAATGTTTCCATTAGGGTCTTTTAATTTTGTTTCATGTTTGTGTTTCTTTCCCTTTGGTGTCTCTGATGGGAGCTGTGGGTTAATTGTATCGATTCCTGATCATTGACTCCACTTCTATTTTAGTGAGGTCTTCATTACACGGAATTGATGTTTTCTATTTTATTTATGCTTCCAAGATTTTTTTTTATGAGAAGATTATTTCACTTATTTTGAGCTGGTCGTTAATCAGAAGTGGGCAAAAACTGGATTGCCTGGAGAAAACCCACATGACCTTCCATTGCAGAGCCTGGCGTCTCACATATGGGCCCCGTCAAGCGATTTTGGTACTTATCGCCTATGCGAGCAGCATCCGCGCAGTCTCGCCAAAACCTTCGCTGCTCGCTCATACAAGCAGTGAATCAAGAGGAACCTTCAGACAGAAAGCCATATCCCTGGCCCCTCTGAATGGCTGGGCATGCGCAGTTAAAATTTGTCATTATAGAATGCTCGAAGACACAAATTCGCTTGGCGGGGCTCATATGACCCTAGCGAGGCTTAAACCAGAGCGGCAAGTGACCTTATGATTAATAAGAGTCAGGGCTCTTACCAATTAGACTGCGAAGGACCACATCTCAGTTATCTGCAAATTTCATGAAGAACAAATGAAAAATTTGAGGAGTTATGCTGATGACAAGATCCTGGTGTATGAATGTCATTTGATGTGTCACCAGTAACAATTCTGATTCTGAACTAATATTTATCATCACATGAACAAGTCCGTGAAATAAAGACCCCTTAAACCACACTTTATATAGAGAAAACTGGGGTTTACGGGGTATATGTTATTTTTCTTATTTCTGCTCCAAGACATAGGTTGAGGGTACTCATTAGAACTGCCTCAATGAGGCGATTCTAACGAGCACCCACAACCTATGTTTGCAGTATAAATAAGAAAAATACCACGGATTATCATCGGAAAAGTAGACATTTTGGAGATGTGAAAAAATGCACCATGTCGCACGGGTTTGTTACTGTAATGTGTCCCTGCGAACATGTGACTTGAACAAGAGCTGTCATCAGACAGCCTAGCTCACCTGGAAAAATGTCTTTGAGATCATGGGCATAGGTGGGGGTATTGCCTAATAAACCTTTGGACCTATATCTTTCATCATATCAAATATGAACCAAATCCATCGTATAGTTTGGAAAAATATGAGCTCTAAAAAAAACTCTGACGTAATATTTTTAAGTCAGTGACCTTGACCATCAGGTCATGGGAATGAGTGGGAAATAGCTGAATAAAACTTTGGACCTATATCATCATTCTTATCATCATACTAAATATGAATCAAAACCATCATAATTTTATAGTTTGGAAAATATGAGCTCTAAAAAAACTTCCACATTAAAATTTTTCTAAGTCTGTGATCGTGACCTTGAGGTGACTCATAGGAATTTGCAAGGGTATTGATGAATAAAACTTTGGAACTATATCATCATAACAAATATGAACCAAATCCATCAATTGGTTTGGAAAATATGACCTGTTAAAGAATTACTGAGTCAGTGACCTTGACCTTGAGGTCATTGGCATTGGTAGGGGTATTGCTGAATAAAACTTTGGACCTCTATCTTATCACAATACCAAATATGATTCAAATCCATCATATGGTTTGGAAAATATGAGCTCAAAAAAACTTTCACAATAAGAATTTCTAAGTCTGTGACCTTGACCTTGAGGTCATAGGCATCGGCAAGGGTATTGCAGAATAAAACTTTGGACTCCTATCTATCTATCATCATACCAAATATGAAACAAATTCATTGTATGGTTTGTAAACAAGAGGGCCAAGATGGCTCTGAATTGCTCACCCGATTTCTTCTAAAAGATATGCTACCTTATTCCAGGAAGCATAACCATTACACATAATAGATGGTCACCCAGGTAACATTTATTACAAAGTTTAAATGAAACAGGCTTAATATTACGCAAAGGAGGTTTCTAAAGTCTTCAAGATATAAGGTAAAATCACTCAACCATGATTTATAGGTCGCACTGATCTAGATATATTTTTGGTCATCATAGGGTCACATGGAACTTATATTCCAGGTATGACATTTTTTCATCAAATAGTCCTTTGAGCTGCAAGGCAAAATCATTGAACCATGAAATATAGGTCATAATGACCTATGCATACGGGCCTCCGTGGCCTAGTGGTTAAGAGCACTGACTCTTGATCATTAGGTCTCTTACAGCTGTGGTTTGAGCCTCGCTCGGGTCATATGTGAGACGCCAACTTCTGCCACGGAAGGTCAGGTGGTTTTTTTCCGGGTACTCCGGTTTTCGCCCACCTCTGATTAACGATCGGCTCGATATGAGTGAAATAATCTTGAAAGGGCCGTAAAACCAAAACCAAAAAAAAAAAAAAAAAAAAAAATTACCTATGCATATTTTTTAGTAAATCATCAACATACCAACTTATAATCCAGATACATGTATGACATTCTCCATCAAAAAGTTTTCAAGATATAAGGCAAAATCACTGAACCATGAATATACATGTAGGTTATACAGACCTGGATATATTTTAAGCACAAAGGCAAAATCAATGACCCATAAAATATAGGTTACACTGAACTAGATACATTTTCATATCAATCATCTGTTCACATGGAACTCACAATCCAAGTATGGCATTTCTCCATCAAAAAGAATTCAAGACAAGAGGACCATGAGGTCCTATATCGCTCACCTGAGCTAAGAGATTTACATGTTGGTCCTTGGGCAGGACAATTTTTGGCCTCAGGGCTATAATTTGAACAATCTTGGTATAGTTTGAACAAATTGACCTGAGACTGGTGAACTCTATTAACATAATTTCAAACCGGAGTGAATGCATGTATTGACCTTTGTCGTTTTCCGAAGATGGTGATATTGTTTTACAATACATAGAGGTTGGTAAATGAACCGCTATCCACGTGATGTTGAAAATTCACGAGAGGTTTACGAAAGCCGACATATTAAGCGATAGCATTGACTAATTTATTCCTTGCAGAAAGGTCAGTATCATGTCAAATTGTTCCCACTATAGAGGTCCACTAAATGAAGCATAATATCAAATATCATTTACCTGGGCCTTCTAGTTTCAAATAAAAAAAATTCTTTAAGGGTTTCCCTATATAAGCCTATGTAAAAGATGTGGGCCCTAGTGTGTGTGTGTGGGGGGGGCATTTTTGGCCCCTAGGCTACAATTTGAACAATCTTGGAAGAGGTCCACTAGATGAAGCAGCAAGCGTCATACCAAATATCCAAGATCTAGGCCTTTTGGTTTCAGGCAAGAATACTTTTAAAGGTACCTATATTTGCCTATGTAAAACCTGGGACAGCGCCATTTTTGGCCCCAGGGCTATAATTGGAACAATCTTGGTAGAGGTCCATCAGTTGAAACTTCATACCAAACATCAAAGACCTGGGCCTTCTGGTTTCAGACAAGAAGATTTTTAAAGGTTTTCCCTAATGTAAGCCTATGTAAAACCAGTGGGCCATGAGGTGGGGCCATTTTTGGCTTCAGGGGTATAATTTGAACAACCTTGGTAGAGGTCCACTAGACGAAGCTTCATACCAAATATCAAAGACCTGGGCTTTCTGGTTTCAGACAAGAAGATTATTAAATGTTTTCCCTATATAAGCCTATGTAAAACAAGTGGGCCCCAGCACGGGGGCATTATTGGCCCCAGGGCTATAATTTGAACAATCTTGGTAGAGGTCCTCTTCGAAGCTCCATACCAAATATCAAACAACTTGGCTTTCTGGTTTCAGACAAGAAGATTTTTAAAGATTTTCCCTTTATAAGCCTATGTAAAACTAGTGTGCCCCCGTGCGGGGACATTTTTGCCCCAGGGCTATAATTTGAACAATCTTGGTAGAGGTCCACTAGATGAAGCTTCATACCAAATACCAAAGACCTGGGCCTTCTGGTTTCAGACAAGAAGATTATTAAATGTTTTCCCTATATAAGCCTATGTAAAACAAGTGGGCCCCAGCACGGGGGCATTATTGGCCCCAGGGCTATAATTTGAACAATCTTGGTAGAGGTCCTCTTCGAAGCTTCATACCAAATATCAAACACCTTGGCTTTCTGGTTTCAGACAAGAAGATTTTTAAAGATTTTCCCTATATAAGCCTATGTAAAACTAGTGTGCCCCCATGCGGGGACATTTTTGCCCCATGGCTATAATTTGAACAATCTTGGTAGAGGTCCACTAGATGAAGCTTCATACCAAATACCAAAGACCTGGGCCTTCTGGTTTCAGACAAGAAGATTTTTAAAGTTTTTTTTTATTTTCTCCTTTTCGTTGCCATGGCAACCACAGTTCTGCATAGAATGGAATTCTTTAAACAATTTTGATAGAGGACCACCCACAGATCATTTCTGCCAAGTCTGGTCAAAATCTGTTCAGTGGTTTAGGAGGAGATGTCATATATAGAAATTGTGAACGGACATCCGGACGGACGACGACGACGGAGGAAGACCGATCACAATAGCTCCTTCAGAGCCTTCGGCTCAGGTTAGCTAATAAAAGGCAAAATCACTGAACCATGAAATATAAATCACACTGACCTAGATATATTTTGAGGTCAATAATCGGGTCACATGGAACTAATATCCCAGGTATGACATTTCTGCAAGATACAAGGTAAAATCACTGGACCTTGAATTGTAGGTCACCATGACCTTCACTTTTTTACATCTGAACCAATGTCACATAGTTGGCTGATGTATAACCGTCTGTGTCTGCTCAACCCATTTAGTACCAGAAACCCCAAAACGGGTGCCCTGGCAAACAGTGCAGGCCCAGATCAGATGCGGCAGAATGCGGCGTCTGATCAGGGCCTACACTGTTTGCAAAAAGTTAAGCCTTTTCCCGAAATAAATTTTGAAGAAAACACAACCTGACACCCCTAAGTTTTCGAAATGGACTCCTGCCATATATATAAGGTGGAAGATTCCATTTGGTACAAAAAGGGTTAATGGAAATGCACGTAGCATATTACAAAGGTGTCCTAGATTTTGGGCATGAATCCATGTTTGTTCATTTGGAAACTCAGAAGACAAGTTCCAAATATAAATGCTCTGCAATGAGAGACTGGCGAGATGAACACATTTGCATTAGGAAAACATGTCTGTGTGAAATAATGGCGTCCAACATGGTGCCAGAAGTGACAAATTTTAGGTAAAAATGATAACTTCTTTCTTAGTTCTGCTTTCAACATAGATTGTGGGTGCTCGTTAGAACTGCCTCAATGAGGCAGTTCTGACAAGTACCCACAATCTATGTTTTTGAGCAATAATAAGGCAGATAACCAGTGCTTCAGCTGAAGTGCACGACCCGCCGGATGCTTTTAGCTTTATGAGGGTTACCATATATGGGTATAGCGGCCATTTTGGTCATGTGACCTGGACCTAAAACGGTTCCCCCAATAAATGCGACTTATCGTAAGGAGCAAAAATATATCTTATACTTTAGTACTGTATTCTGAATCGTTTGCAGGATAAAATGCATTCTCACTTTTCCAATACAAAAGCATATGTGTCAAAGTTTGACCTAGGCACAAAGAAGGTCAAGGTCAACCCAGGGTCACCATTTTAGCAATTTATGATGGGCCTACGTCCCAGATGCTATGTATCAAGTTTCCTGGAAATCTGCCCAGTGGTTCTGGAGAAGACTATTTTTGAAGAGTTTTTACCATATATGGCTTGGCGGCCTTTTTGGTCATGTGACCTGGACCCCATGAGCAAATTTTGGTTTCCCCCATCCCATAGAGGCTCCATATGAAATTTGACTTCAATCGGCCCAACGGTTTCCGAGGAGAAGCAGTTAGAAAATTTTCACATTTTTCGCCTTGGCGAGGCTATACTAAATGGAATGTAATATTTCGCAAGTTCATTGGTTAGATCTCATTGATATCTATCAGTATGCCAAAAATTGTTTAAATATTCCAAGCAGTTAAGTGACTATCACCAATTTTCACAAACGGGTTACGGACAGACAGACAGACAGACAGACCATATATGGCTTGGCGGCCATTTTGGTCATGTGACCTGGACCCCATGAGCAAATTTTGGTTTCCCCCATCCCATAGAGGCTCCATATGAAATTTGACTTCAATCGGCCCAACGGTTTCCGAGGAGAAGCAGTTAGAAAATTTTCACATTTTTCGCCTTGGCGAGGCTATACTAAATGGAATGTAATATTTCGCAAGTTCATTGGTTAGATCTCATTGATATCTATCAGTATGCCAAAAATTGTTTAAATATTCCAAGCAGTTAAGTGACTATCACCAATTTTCACAAACGGGTTACGGACTGACAGACAGACAGACCATATATGGCTTGGCGGCCATTTTGGTCATGTGACCTGGACCCCATGAGCAAATTTTGGTTTCCCCCATCCCATAGAGGCTCCATATGAAATTTGACTTCAATCGGCCCAACGGTTTCCGAGGAGAAGCAGTTAGAAAATTTTCACATTTTTCGCCTCGGCGAGGCTATACTAAATGGAATGTAATATTTCACAAGTTCATTGGTTAGATCTCATTGATATCTATCAGTATGCCAAAAATTGTTTAAATATTCCAAGCAGTTAAGTCACTATCACCAATTTTCACAAACGGGTTACGGACGGACAGACAGACTGACAGAATGACCGAATGACAGAATGACACGGTGATTTTAGGGCACTCTTAGAAATCTACCGACTTCAGTCGGTTGCTTTTTCTGCGGGTCGTGCAATGTATACCCCCATAAACCCCACTTCTCTCTATATAAAGTGGGGTTTAGAGGGGTCTTCGTTTCACGGACTTATCGTGATGGAAAAACTTTAAAGCAGTGTAACAGGATTAGAATGCAAACGTGCACGCAGATGACTGGTGTGACTACAATAGCTTTTCCTGAACTTTGTACAGGCGTGCTAAAAAAACAGAAATATGTAAATATGACACAGATGCCCCCAACCAGGGCCTCACACCGTAAAAAATCTACAGCTGTCATCAGACCACCTGTGACCTAGGCCTTGAGGTCATAAACATGGGTAGGGATATTGCTGAATAAAACTTTGGACCTTTATCTATCATCATGCCAAATATGAACCAAATCCAATATATCCTTTGGAAAATTCAGGTTCTACCTAGAACAAATGCCTTAACCCATGTCTAACAGGATCATGTATGAACGCACATTATGCATGTACACAAGCACGGAAGGACATACATACTTTCACCCATATGTGTAAGCACCAAAAACAGGAAAACTATATGCTGGGGCCGGCGCCGGAAGCATAAATTAAAATATAAAATAATATCAAGGTCATATAATTAGTTCAAGCTGATACACTGACATTAGCCCTAAGCCAAACAATGGATTGCAGTCTGCTATAGAATTTTCTAAAGCGCTTGAAGGTTAATAGAATCTGTATTTACTGCTTGACTTAATATGAGCCCCGCCAAGCGAATTTGTGTCTTCGAGCATTCCGTCATGACAAATTTTAACTGCGCATGCACAGCCATTCAGAGGGGCCAGGGATATGGCTTTCTGTCTAAGGGTTCCTCTTGATTCACTGCTTGTATGAGCGAGCAGCGAAGGTTCTGGCGAGACTGCGAGGATGCGTAGGCTCGCCTGAACCTTCGCTGCTCGCATAGGCGATAAGTACCAAAATCGCTTGATGGGGCCCATATAAATGTCTTAGACAAGTAAATCTTCTCCAAAAAGGAACAAAATGACTTCAGCAGTCATAAATAAGCAAATTCTACCAGACCGCACAGAGAACTCCTACGAAGTCAGTCAGACATTCCGTATCCTAAATACAGTAAAATTCCTATATTAAGACCACCTTTAAGACCATTTTTGAACAGTCCCAAAGGTGGTCTCTGACCAGAGGATACTGTATTCAGAAAACACAAAGAAAGAATAACTGCAACTCGATCACTAAATAAAAATAATCTTTTTAATGCAGAATTACTCTTAATTTTAGGTGGTCTTAATAGCGGAACTTCACTGTAATTGGAACAGACAGGCCTATGCAAACAGTTCAGACCCAGATCAGGCTGATTCTGAAGGAGCATCCGATCAGAGTCTACACTGTTTGCAATTCTATCTGCACCTTTTGGACTCCTTGCTGGATTGTGAAACAAGTTTTTCAAGATTTTAGAATTACATCAAGTCCTTAACCCATTTTGTACTGGAAACCCCAAAACGGGTACCCTAGCAAACAGCGAAGGCCCAGATCAGATGTCGCAGACAAGGCCTTCACTGTTTGCCAAAAGTTCAGCCATTTTCAACTAAAGTTTGAAATGGACTCCTGCTATATGTAAGTAGAAAGATTCCATTTGGTACAAAAAGTGTTAAGATGTCCCAACTTTTTGGGCTTTTATGGCACTGGATAAACACACCTGTGTGTTAAATTGCTTTCTTTCAAGGATCTAACAAGCTAGCTTGGTCCTGTATCGCTCACCTGAGCTAACAGATTCAAAGTTTAAGGAAGTGCCAACCTTTACTGAAGGCTTTATTGGAGAACATGGTGATGACAGGGTAAGCATTTTCTGAAAATCAAGTAGAATGCAACTCTATGATAAACAGGCTGACCTCACCGGTTTTCAAACTCATTCAAGCTTTTATTTCTGACTTGCTAAGAAGATCCGATCTAAACTGAAGTGGCTATGGTGATGACAAGTTCAAAAACAAGAGTTTTCAAACTCCTCCAAGCTTTCTGCCTGACTTCCTTGTTTGTAAGTTTCATGAAGATCCGTTCAAAACTAAAGGGGCAGCAGTGATGAAAATGTCGAAAATAGGCATTTTCAGCAATCAAAGGCAGTACGTCACTCTATGATAAATGTGCCGACTTGGCCGGTATTCGTACTCACCTGAGGTTTTATTCCCAGCCACCTTACATGTAAGTTTCAGAAAGATACGATCAGACTTGGCCAGTATTCAAACTCATCCAAGATTTTATTCCCAGCCACCTCACATATAAGTTTCAGAAAGATCCGATCAAAACTGAAGGGGCTACGGTGATGACAAGGTTCAAAATGGGCATTTTCAGCAATCAAAGGGACGTAACTCTATGATAAATGAGCCGACTTGGTCGGTTTTCGAACTCATCCGAGTTTTTATCCCCAGTCACCTTACATATAAGTTTCAGAAAAATCCGATCAAAACTGAAGGCGCTACGGTGGTGACAAGCATTTTCCCATAGTAAGTCTATGGGACCTTGTCGTTGCCATGGGAACCAAAGTTTTAGAGCGATTTCAAAAAAAAAGTTTATGTCATCAATGCCCCACCAGACGCATGCTACAGATGAGAAACGATTGAGATCAGCCTAAGGATACAGAGATATAGCTGCTCAAAAGTGTGGATGGACGGACGGACGACGGACGACCCACTATACTATAAGCTCCCCTGGAGCCTTCGGCCCAGGTGAGCTAAAAATCGACATTTTCAGCCATCAAAGGGACATAACTATATAGTAAATGGGGCAACTTGGCCGGTTTTCAAACTCACACGAGGTTTTAACCCCAGCCACCTTACATATAAGTTTCAGAAAGATCGGATCAAAACTGAAGGGGCTACAGTGATGACAAGGTCAAAAATCAACATTTTCAGCAATCAAAGGGACTTAACTCTATGATAAATAGGCCACCTTTGCCTGTATGCAAACTCATCCGAGGTTTTATCCACAGTCACCATGCATATAAGTTTCAGAAAGATCCAATCAAAACTGTAAGGGCTATGGTGATGACAAGGTCAAAAATCGGCATTTTCAGCAATCAAAGGGACGTTACTCTGTGATAAATGGACCAACTTGGCTGGTTTTCGAACTCATCCGAGATTTTATCCCCAGCCACTTTACATATAAGTTTCAGAAAGATTCGATCAAAACTGAAAGGGTCACAGTGATGACAAGGTTAAAAATCAGCATTTTCAGCAATCAAAGGGACGTTACTCTACGATAAATGGGCCGACTTGGTCGGTTTTCTAACTCATCCGAGATTTTATCCCCAGCCACCTTACATATAAGTTTCAGAAAGATCCGATCAAAACTGAAGGGGCTACGGTGATGACAAGGTCAAAAATCGGCATTTTCAGTAATCAAAGGGACGTAACTCTATGATAAATCTGGGGACTTGGCCGGTTTTCGACTCATCCGAGGTTTTATCCCGGGCCACATTACATATAAGTTTCAGAAAGATCTGATCAAAACTGAAGGGGCTAAGGTGATGACATGGTCGAAAATGGGCATTTTCAGCAATCAAAGGGACGTAACTCTATGATAAATCGGCGGACTTGGCCGGTTTACGAACTCATCCGAGGTTTTATCCCCAGCCACATTACATATAAGTTTCAGAAAGATCCGATCAAAACTGAAGGCGCTACGGTGATGACAAGCATTTTCCCATAGTAAGTCTATGGGACCTTGTGGTTGCCATAGGAACCAAAGTTTTAGAGCGATTTCAAAAAAAGTTTATGTCATCAATGCCCCACCAGAGGCATGCTACTGATGAGAAATGATTGAGATCAGCCTGCAGGATACAGAGATATAGCTGCTCAAAAGTGTGGACGGACGACGGACGGACGGAGGACGGACGACGGAGGACCCACTATACTATAAGCTCCCCTGGAGCCTTCGGCCCAGGTGAGCTAAAAATAGCATACTCCCACAGGTGGGGAAGCCCTTGTAAACACCACTTGACAGGAGTATACATTATTTATCTTACTTCTGCTCCTGGGTACTTGTTAGAACTGCCTCTCCTATGGAGAAAATCTGCATGAGTCAAATCCTGTTTTCTGGGAAAAACAAGAAAAATATCCACAATTTGTTCTCTGCTGAATTGGCCAAGAGAGTGGTAAACCTTTGGAGAGCGGACAAGCACTGTCATATTTTGTATTTCATTTGTCCATGGACAATTGTGTTTGTTTGAATTGAGGTTTTACATCCCCGTTAGCACTAATTTATATCCATGGACAGAGCAAATATTTTCAGAAGAAGATTGTCTTAAATCTTGCTGAAGGCAGTTACCAGCATAGCAACCAGTATAATTGCAATTATTACAAATAAAACTGTTCCTTCAACTTCAAGCCAGTCTAATCCTGAGTTTGAAACTAATCAGACAAAAACAAATGAGTCTTGGGGAGCAAACAAAAAGCTATGGCTGAGAACCCATCTGTTGAGGGCTGTCTGATCTCAAGCAGTATGATTTTTTTGTTTGAATTGAGGTTTAACATCCCCGTCAGCACTATTTTTGTCATTTTGGAAATGCTGTTTCCAATTTTGTGGAACTTTTACCCGACATTGAGTTGAAATGACATCTCAAGCCCTGCTTTCCAATGAAACCAAAAGGCCTATATGCATTGCACGGTCTGACTCACATCACTTTGCCTGGGCAAGCTCAGTCCTGCTAAGCGGTTTATCAGTACTCATGTGTGGTCTGTTTCAGCTCTGCGTGAAAGCACCGTGCAGCCCAATCTATTTCTCCAAGCCCCGATGGGCAGGGGCGATCAACCAGTTTGAGTTAATAATGATAACACATCCGGGTGGGGGTGGGGGTTGGAGGGAGTTTCTGCTATCTTTCTAAGATATCAAACTGATGTGCCTGTCAACAAGAACTAAGAGTCATAAGTGATGTCATCTGTGATGTAACACATGGACCAACACAGAATAAATTCTATGCAAAGAACAATATAAGGTTTAGATCTGTTCAGAATCTGAACAAATCCCTGACATATAAAGAATGCTAGGCAAGTGAAAGCCAGGATCAAATGCCATGAGCTCGGAAGTGCTAAAACTGCAGGCTGAGAGAAGCTAGGATTTCTGCAGAAGTATAGGCAGGCTGACCAACCCCATAGTAACAGATAAGGTGCGTATTTTGTGATAACTGAAGGATACTTTTTCTTATTTCTCCATAAAAACCTATATTGTGTGTATTCATTAGAACTGCCTCGTCGAGGCAGTTCTAATGAATACCCACAACACAGGTTTTTCTGGAGAATTGACAAAAACTATCCTTGGATTTACCTTATCTCTTTTTGATGGAAATGCAGCTGAGGAACCGTGCACTTAATAAGTATTGAAGAAAGTTATATCCTTTTAAGATTTAGACCAGAATGATGGGAATTTCACACTTTTTTTTTTATTATTTTCAGAGAAAAAATGCTTTACATTTCATATGAATTGTCTTCACATGTATTATCAAGCCATATTTTTGCTGGAAAATTAGAGATAACTGAAAAGGTGTGATTGGCCGTTTGACCCATTTGTACCAAATAGAATCTTCTACCTTATATAAAGCACAAGTCCATTTAAAAATTTAGGGTTGACAGGTTGTATTTACTTCAACTGGCTGAACATTTTGCAAACAGCGAGTGCAGGCCCTGGTCTGATACCGCTTTCTGTCGCAGCTGATCTGGGCCTGCACAGCGTTTGCCAATTACCCGTTTTGAGTTTTCGAGTTCTTAACTCAAGAACTGTTCTTGAACTGCTCTTAAAGTTCTTAATCTGTTCATGAAGATTTTCAAGAACACTTGCACTTGAACTATTCAAGAATACATTACCGGTATAAGAACAGTTCAAGAACTTTTTAAGAATTTGTGATATTCTTGAACTATTCTTAAACTTTTGGTTTAAACATATTTATTTCGAAAGAATAATGTTTTACAAATACAACATAGACATGATACAACAATATAGGATAAGAACAGAAGCTGTAAGCTTATTTAGTTCTGTTCCTATCTTAACCTTTTCTTGAACAATTTAAAGACTTTTCTTGAACAACATGATGACTGATGATCTTGAACTGTTCTTGAATTTGTTCTTGTTTACTTCAAAGACTTTTCTTGAGCAAAGTGCCTTGAAAGGCATTCTTAAATTGTTCTTAAATTTGTTCTTGTTTATTTCAAAGACATTTATTGAACAAATTGTTTGTTTTGTTTGTTTGTATTGGAGTTTAACGGTCCAGTCAACACTATTTAGATCATTTTTGAGCCAGTCAGTTTACCTGGGCAAGCTTATACTTAACCGATTAACCAGTACAGTGCACATTCTTTCGCCAGAAACTGACAACTGCCCTTCTTGGATCAGCGGAATGGAGAGAATGACCATAAAAAAGATTTCATGATCAATCTCCACGAAATAATGTTGCCGACCCCGGCAGGTATCAGACCCGTGCCCTCCTGATCACCAGTCAGACGCGCATCGGACTGAGCTACCGAGGCCGGCTGAACAAATTGTAATGACAGGTGTTCTGAAACTGTTCTTAAATTTGTTCTTGATTATTTCAAAGACTTTTCTTGAACATGTGTTCTTAAAATGTTCTGAAACTTTTCTTGGTTTTTTTTTCAAGAACACTTTATGAACAGTTTCAGAACTTTGTCACATGATTTAAGTCACATGATTGATGATGTCATTCCGATCTCCGCTTTCGTTGGCCAGTTTTCCAACTTTCCTTTTCAAAATGGCTTCTACTTAGATTTATTGTTAGCAAATATTTTTTTTATTTCTGATTATTGATCAGCGTATTTTTGCCAAAGACTTCTTTCTGACAGTTTCCAAGATTTGTAGGTGTTTTTGGTATGGATGAGCAAATGCTTAAATCTTAACTGCTGTCCATTTTCTGATGTGTGGGTGGGGTATAATTTCTTCCTGCAGCACAAGATGAGCCCATCAAAGACACAGTGTCTGATCAGAGTCTTTGCTGTATCCTCAGTGTGTAAAAAAGGGTCTAATTTTCCTTATGTAGACAGCTAACCATTACGATAACACACCCGTGCGACATTGTGCATTTTTTTATCTCCAAAATCGCTACTTTTCTGATGAAAATTCGTGATATTTTTCTTATTTATACTTCAAACATAGGTTGTGGGTGCTCGTTAGAACCACCTCATTGAGGCGGTTTTAACGAGTACCAACAACCTATGTCTTGGAGAAGAAATAAGAACAAGAGGGCCCAGAGGGCCCTGGTTCGCTCACCTGATCCAATGTATAACAAGTTGGCCCTGGGCAGGGTCAATTTTGGCCCCAGGGCTACAATTTGAACAATCTTGGTAGAGGTCCACAAGATGAAGCTTCATATCGAGTATGAAAGACCTGGGCTTTCTGGTTTCAGAGAAGAAGATTTTAAAGGTTTACCCTGCATATAGAAGTCTATGTAAAACAAGATTTTCCCTATATAAGTCTATGTTAAACCAAAGGGCCCCGGAGCAGGGGCATTTTTGGCCCCAGGGCTATAATTTGAACAATCTTGGTAGAGGTCCACTAGCTGAAGCTTCATAACACATATCAAAGACCTAAGCCTTGTGTTTCAGAGAAGATGATTTTTAAAGATTTTCCCTATATAAGTCTATGTAAAACCAAAGGGTCACATGGCGGAGGCATTTTTGGTCTCAGGGCTACAATTCGAACAATCTTTATAGAGGTCCACTAGCTGAAGCTTCATAACAAATATCGAAGACCTAAGCCTTGTGGTTTCAAAGAAGAAGATTTTTCAAGATTTTCCCTATATACGTCTATGTAAAACCAAAGGGCCCCGGAGCGGGGGCATTTTTGGCCCCAGGGCTATAATTTGAACAATCTTGGTAGAGGTCCACAAGATGAAGCTTCATACCAAATATCAAAGACCTGGGCCTTGCAGTTTCAGAGAAGAAGATTTTTCAAGATTTTCCCTATATAAGCCTATGTAAAACAAAAGGGCCCTGGTGCGGGGGCATTTTTGGCCCCAGCACTATAATTTCAATAATCTTGGTAGGGGTCCACTAGATGAAGCTTCATACCAAATATCAAAGACCTGGGCCTTGTGGTTTCAGAGAAGAAGATTTTTCAAGATTTTCCCTATATAAGCCCATGTAAAACCAAAGGGCCCCCGTGTGGGGGGCATTTTTAGCTCCAGCACTATAATTTGAACAATCTTGGTAGGGGTCCACTAGATGAAGCTTCATACCAAATATCAAAGACCTGGGCCTTGCAGTTTCAGAGTAGAAGATTTTTAAAGATTTTCCCTATATAAGCCTATGTAAAACAAAAGGGCCCTGGTGCGGAGGCATTTTTGGCCCCAGCAATATAATTTGAACAATCTTGGTAGGGGTCCACTAGATGAAGCTTCATACCAAATATCAAAGACCTGGGCCTTGCGGTTTCAGAGAAGAAGATTTTTCAAGATTTTCCCTATATGAGCCCATGTATAACCAAAGGGCCCCCGTGCGGGGGCATTTTTAGATCCAGCACTATAATTTGAACAATCTTGGTAGGGGTCCACTAGATAAAGCTTCATACCAAATATCAAAGACCTGGGCCTTGCGGTTGTAGAGAAGAAGATTTTTAAAGATTTTCCCTATATAAACCCATGTAAAACCAAAGTGCCCCCGTGCGGGGGCATTTTTGGCCCCAGCACTATAATTTGAACAATCTTGGTAGGGGTCCACTAGATGAAGCTTCGTACCAAATATCAAAGACCTGGGCCTTGCAGTTTCAGAGAAGAAGATTTTTCAAGATTTTCCCTATATAAGCCCATGTAAAACCAAAGGGCCCCCGTGCGGGGGCATTTTTAGCTCCAGCACTAAAATTTGAACAATCTTGGTAGGGGTCCACTAGATGAAGCTTCATACCAAATATCAAAGACCTGGGCCTTGCGGTTACAGAGAAGAAGATTTTTAAAGATTTTCCCTATATAAGCTCATGTAAAACCAAAGGGCCCCCGTGCGGGGGCATTTTTGGCCCCAGCACTATAATTTGAACAATCTTGGTAGGGGTCCACTAGATGAAGCTTCATACCAAATATCAAAGACCTGGGCCTTGCGGTTTCAGAGAAGAAGATTTTTTAAGTTTGCAGTGAAAAAAATCTATTTTTGGCTACTGTGACCTATATGTGCAACGGACCGGAACCATTTGAACAACTTTGAAAGGGGACCACGGAAGGATCATTCCTGTGAAGTTTGGTCAAAATACGATCAGTGGTTTAGGAGGAGATGTCGTTTGAAGAAAAGTTTACGGACGCACGCACGGACGCACGCACGAACGCCCGCACGCACGGACGCACGACGGACAAAAAGTGATCCCAAAAGCTCACCTTGTCACTACGTGACAGGTGAGCTAAAAATAGTGTATACCCCCGTAAACCCAAGTTTTCTCTATATAAAGTGGGGTTTAGGGGGGTCTTTATTTCACGGACTTGTTCACGTGATGCTGAGCAAAAACTCTGATCAGCATGGGCAGTGCCAAGGTTTATCCGAGTCTGGGGTGGACCCACAGTTTGGTCACATTTGATAGCCCATAAAATATAATGTCTGGTATTATTAAATAACATTCTGTCCAACTTCTCATGCAAAAAAATGACAACTCTACCTTGCTGCATTTATGAGTTACCTGCCCTTGCCAAAATATTGTGTCCAGGCTGAAACTCTTTGATGACCATTTGACTGATTTGATTTATGAGGTGGATTCAACACCATGGGACAATATGGCTTACACAAGAATGGCAACTCTGCCTTGCATTATTGATGAGATATCTGCCCTTTGGTGCCTACTGTTTAGACCTACTACTCATAAAAAGTATGCAATGGCATATATTGATTAAGAGCAGTTCTTGAGCAGTTCAAAATGTGAAGAACAGTTCAAGAACACCTGTTCTCAAAGTGATTGAAACATATTCTTGAAGTATGCAAGAATTATAATGTTCTGGAACAGCTCTTGATCAGTTGAAGAACTAATGTTTCTCTTGAACTGTTCAAGAAATGTACATGAGCTGCTCTTGAAGTGTTCAAGTACAGTCCAAGAACATTTTTATAAATGTTAAATTGGACAATTTTTAAGAACATTTTCTTGAATTTTAAAGAACATTGTATTCTTGAAAAGTTCTTAAAGACCGCTCTTGAATAGTTCAAGAACAAAAGTTCTTTAAAGAGTTCAAGAACTGTTCTTGACTGTATGAGAACTTCATTCTTGAACTGTTCAAGAACATTTTTCATTACTTCTTAAAAATTGTCCAATTTATCATTTCTTAAAATGTTTTTGAACTGTTCTTGAACACTTTAAGAGTAATTCATGTCCAGTTCTTGAACTGTGAAAGAACTTTTCTTGAATTGTTCTTAAAAATTTTGCAGGGGAACAGTGTGGGCCCAGATCAGACTGCTCCTCCAGGAGTAGTCTGATCTGGATCCTCACTGTTTGCAAAAAATTACTTTTAAGCTAGCCGACAGACAGCATTAAGCAGACGACAATTGTCATGATTGGCATTTTATGGGTTAAGAACACAAAGTGCTATCTGACAGGCAGTTTAACCCATATATGCCTAGTGGCCCTTTTTTGGGACGTTGGCAAACAGTGTAGACCCAGATCAGATGCCGCATAACGCGGCATCTGATCTGGGTCTACACTGTTTGCTCAAAGAACATACATTTTTGTACAACTTACATTAAACAAAACAAATCTGACACCCCTATAATTGAAAATGGACAACTCCAAATTTATAAGATGGAAGATTCCATTGTCATATATGGGTTAAAATACTTGAAAAGTGATAAATCCTGCAGACATGGCAATTTCCCAGCATACAAGACTAGATTCTGATTACATCAGGGAACATGTATCCAATTTATACAGACAACCTTGAGAAATTGAACAAGTTTCCTTTTCTAGAATGTACCATAAACAGGCACACCGAAAACAATAGCTATCATGCTAGAATAAGGACCACAAGGACCACACATAACACCACCACCATCAGGCCAAAAAGTGTGGTGTCAGTGGAAGGGTCTCGCCACAAGAAATACACATGAAATAGAAAGCCCTTAGTCACACTAACAGGAGAAATAGCTTAATAAACAGTAACTGCATGTGGACAACGATGCCAAACAGAAATTACCCAACCACTAGTCCCTGCAAATTTATCAACTAGAGCATGCAGTTAACCCTATCTATCTTCTTATACTGAGTCGGTCATATTTGGCCATTACCTCAGTTGGGTGCGTAGCTAAATTTAGAATTTAGCTGGAAAAAAAAAAAAAAAAGAGAAGTCACTGGATGAGTCCTTAAAACTATTTACAATCTGAATAACAGAGGTATACTAAAACGCATACCTCTGAGTCTCAATCTTACACTGTAGGGGCTTTGAACTCCTCTGCAGTTTTAGCATTCACCACAGAAGAGGGAAGACTATTCCACTGGGGAATAGTCCTAGGAAAAAAGGAATTTTTCAGGGCATCACTGTAGGACTGGTACCTATGATACTGCGAGTTGTTTACTTTTGATGCCCTTGTTCAGGTTGAAACTGTCAGATGGGTGTTAATGAATGCCTCTTTTCATAAGGAATAAAAATATATACGGTTTAAGGGTGGGGATCTGTACGGCTTCTGAGATATAAAGCCTTAAATGATATGGAGGGGGTGGGGCATCATCCTGCGTGGCCTCGGCAACCCCCTGGGTCCCCCAGTTTGGTGTCACTGAAAGTGTCTTATCATAAGGAACAAGAGTATATAGGGTTTAGGGGTGGCGATCTGAATGGTTTCTGAAATATATGTCCTTTTATGATGTGAGGGGTGGGACGTGGCCCCAGCGTAACCCAGCAACCTATGTTTGAATTAGAAATACCTAAAAAATATCACAAACTTTCATCAGTAAAATAGCCTTATGGGGGAAATGAAGGATGCTATAGGTCACACATGTTATCGTTATGAAAATGCCATCTTTTCACCCTTATCATGCTGTTCACAACAACACCTATCTTTGCAAACAGTGTAGATCCTGATCAGATGGCTTCTTCAGAAGCCATCTGATCTGGATCTACACTGTATGACATTCAATTCATGAATTTGTAGGAATAAATTACATCAAGTAATCTGATTGGTTCAAAGTCAGAAATGGGTGGCTAAACTGAATATTCAGCAAGAGAAGGGTTAAACATGCCTAGCATCTGAAGAGGTGACCCTTAAGCTAAAATGTTGTCTGTTTTTATTGTAGTCTGCTGTTGAATCTTCTTGAAAACTTTTCAAACATATTTTTGCATGCAGACTGTGAGTGAATTGACACTGTTTGTATAGTAGTCGCAGATAAGTTTGACCAGGCGGAGCTTATCGTTTGTACCTGCCTTAGGAATATTTCATTAACAAAAAGGTAAATCAAGTCACCCGATTGTGTCAATTCAACTGTAACACAAGCATAGCTGTGGCGTATAATTTGACAGTTTCATCCGCTTGTAGAAAGCGTGCAAAAGGCACTCTACCGAATCTTCTGGTGGACTCTGCCAATTTGACATATATTGACAACACCTATAGAGCTCCGCCTAGTCAATTTTATCTGCCACTACTATAGCATATTGAAATATTTATCATGGTGAGAATCTTGGCTTGGACAAAGTGGAATACTACGAGGACTGTTCAAATATGAATGCAAGTAGAACGTTTTCTCATGCACTAATGCGAAAATCACCTGGAAATAAATATCACAGCGTAGAAAAACATTTTACCTATACATTGATACCAAACCTGTTAACATCCGTCCACTTTAGCCATGTATATCGTTCGATATACACTGTCTACTCTTGTATACTAATACAAAACATGGTTGGAAGAAGGTCAGAGTACGCCCTTGAAATACGGTCCTATATATATAGATAGTGCCGGTTTTGAGGTAATCTGTTAAAAACCCTCACAAATCACCTCTTCAACCAGCACTATCTATATATAAACACATCTTACCACATATATATTTTACCGCAGTATTTTGAGCAGACAGATAAACCGACTATTACATGTCAATTTATCTTTACCACACTGATAGTTGGACATCAAAGTCCAAAAGGGAAATCACCTACGGACTATTTCAGTATTTAGAAAACCATTCACTGGACAAAAAACTAGTCATTTATTTACGTTCAATTTCTTACTATTCTAGTACAAGCCGTGATAGCCGAGTGGTCTAGATGGTTTGGACTGTAAATGGTGGGGCATGAGTTCGAATCCCGGTAATGACATAAAAATCTTTTTATAATGGAACATTGAATAAAAATGATGACAGCGTAATCGGTTTCAATAAAAAGCGTTTCTAAGCGATAAAAATGGGTTAAAAAAAAGAAAAAAATACAAAAAAATCCTGATAACACTGTAATCGGTTTAATTAAGAAAGGTTACTAAGCAACTCGTAGAGAACAACAAATAATTAAAAGTAATATCCAAAATCTGCTCCGATAAAAGTCGCGGATAGACACTATATAGAAACATATTAAAAAGAATTTTGAAAATTCCACTTTGGGGCAAAAACTTTAACCCCTCCTGAAAGTGCCTTTACATAATCCAATGACCACCAGATTTTGCACATATAACAAGACTTTAAGGCTGTATAACATATTAAAATTCCAAGTTCCTATGACAACTTTTGGAATTTCAGAAAGTCTTTGAGTCTTCCTGAAAGTGGAATCCCATCAACCGATTTGTCCCAGTTTTTGCATATGTATTTGGGTTGCATATATACATATTATCACAAAATTTCAAAGTTCTAGCATCATTTTGGAATTTCCTGCAAGTCTTTGAATTGTTGTAAAATAACATTGGTTCAACCAATTACCACCAAACTTTGTACATATGTTTCAACATACAAAATGCACATTCTTATAAATTTTCAACATTGTAGGTCGGAAGTGAAGCAAAAAAAAAATATTAACTTTCATATTTCGGTGGTGGGTCATTTACTATTGTAATTTTATTGAATAAAATCAAGCATTTTCTATCTTTTTTTTCATTTCATTCTTCGCTTGACCCTTACCTTCCTCAATAAGTTTCTTTCTCTCACTTTCACTCAATCCTGTTTGTTTTGAATGTATATTGTCTTTGAGTTTATTATATTTGTCCAACTCATCCAACACAAGTTTAAATTCATTCTCAGATATCTGTCCGTCTGTCAAAGCCTTAGAAATCAAATCCTTTATACTATTCAACTTACTATCAGCAATAGTTTTAATCTCATAATGTTTCTGTGCTTTTGAAGTCATTTTACGCCTAATTAGTTTAACACACACACCCAAACTCCCACACACAACAGCACCAATCTCTAAAGGCAACATAATTGGAACAGTTAATCCAACACCTGCCAAAATAACACTTGTTGATATCAAACCAGTATCAACTCCATCAGTAATATTTATTCCACGTTTGTATTTTTTGTATAATGCTTTTCTCACATCTCTCTCATTAATTAACGTCTTCTCTATCTCAGATATCTTCTGTAATCTATAATTTTGCCCATCTTCAATAGGCAACTCTGGATATAGCGGTGCATTAGGTTGTTTCATTTTTTTCTTGATAACATATATTTTTTTATTCAATAAATAATTCAATTATCATCGAAGCCACAGTATTAACACATGTAGCATTATTAGTCTGACAAACAAAAGCAATTGCATCACCAGCCTCAACCTTTAACGGTGTAGCAAAGTTATCGTGTTTTCTTAAAATATTATTCAATGATATATCATATCCTGCTTGTGGATTTCCATTAATTGCAATCGCCACAGACACATCGCCTTTTGTTCTTTTACTCGACAGTCCAACACCTATTATCTGGCCAGGAAAGTTCATCACATATCCAACACCTACTTCTCTACCACCATTTCCAAAGCCAAACACTTCATTCTTCTGTAAGGAACCTTTACTCTCCGCACAAATGCTTATCAATTTTCTGTCTGACATATTATCAACCTTATTATATAATAATCGATGATTGACATACATATCCCGAAATCTATCTTGAAGTCCTGTATGTCTATCATTCAATGTATTTATTTGTGTAAATGCTTGACTTCTCATATTAAATATTTCTTGTTTCAGCCCCAATGCATCTACGTGTTTTCTCTTAGCACCAAATATACTCATTTTTTTATTATAATTATATAATTTCCAAAACGCAATTAATTGATAGATGATTAATTACCTTGTTGTTATTTTCATCCCTGATTTCTAATTTCAATTCTGCTATAGCATCATTCACCAAACACTTATATTCTGGATGCTCAAATCTCACTGTTGTTATCTCTCCAAACTCTTTATTTTCCACTGGAACAACAGCCAACACAGTACTCGGCATACCATCTAAATAATTATTTGAAGTATTAATCTGTTCCAAATGAACATACAATGATTTATAAACAGCAAAATCTACAGCTCTCTCACCATAATGAGTTTCATTAACAGCAAACTTTCGCTTATTTCCAAACCCCAACATTTGTTTTAAGCCCTTGCTTATCTTCAATTCATCCGGTGTAATTAAAGAAGCAATTCCATTTGTTTCATTTACAGATAATGTAATATTATTACTTTGAAATAAATCTGCTATTTGTTGGAAACTATAATAACCATCTATAATCTTATGAGGTCTCTCTTTAGTCTTCTGCAAATATTCATCAACAACATTATACCATCCAACACCATATGTTATAGATTTCAAACCAATACGTTTATTCCCATCTCTGTTATCAATGTATTGTTGCAAGTTTATTGTCTTGTCAATATTCGAAATTGTATGATACATTTTTATTTTTTATATATAATCAATAATAAAAATGATACCTAAAGAATTCAAGTACAATCCCAATGCATCATATAACCCCAATACTAAATATACCGAAAAGAATATTGAACTTATAAAACAAACGATTTATGTTAATAAAGATGACCATTTTCCAGTAACGTTTCCCGACTTATTTCAAAACTATCAAAATCCAACATTACACACCAATGAACCGTGGAATACATGGCTTCATTCATCATTTGACTGGTGGCAATGTCAATTAAATTTTGCTGTTTGGTGTGCCACTACAGGATGTGGTGTAAGTTATCAAGATCATTTGCAAAACACTTCAGGACTAACTAAAACAATATATACATTTCATGTTTATTATTGTATTGCTCGTATTTTGAAAGAACTTAAAACACCTTTACCAACAGATGAATCATTTTGTTATTACAAAAATCCATACGACAAAGCTGTCTATCAAAAGTTATGCAATGAATTCAATGTTTCACCTAATACAGATTGGAGGCAAAAATTAGAAAGTAGTTCTAAATGCAGTGGTCTAGGGAGTTACACACAATATTTTAAACCAAGTGGAAAATATAGACAAGAACATCGAAGTGAAGGTCCATTCTTTAATCCAAATGATAAAATAGAACATACAGTAGATATAAGTGACGCCTGGACAATGTTTATATTAGACAAATCAGAAGGATTAACAAAAACAGGTATTGAACGAATTAACGAAAGTATTAGAATGTTTGTATGGGCACTATTAGCAGCACAATCTCAAACACGTGTAGAAATTCTAAAAATAGGCACAGGATTTGATGCTCAGAAACAATTTCTTGCTAACATTGAAGACGCTATTAATAGTCCAGTTGATTTACCAAGTCAAATACAAAGATATCAAAACACACTCAAATATGCAAGAAGTAAAGTAGATTTTGTTTATGGTATTGGATTATATATGTCTCCCAGTGATATGGTTTTACAAGTTGGTACTATCGCTGGATATAATAATAAAATTGTAATTGCAACAGAAAATCAAACACTTGGTTTCAATAGTGATGTAAATGTTAAACCTGTTGCATCTGCTACACAACCTGCAACTATACAAGGCACACAAACAAAGAAATCTCTACCAGATTATCATCAACAAGCAGTTGATTATGCAAAGAAACACAATCTGTCAAAAAGTTGGGTTGATGGTGCTGGTACCTCCGATGCTAGAATAGCAGATTGGTTTAATCATCACAAACTTGCTAACCAATCTACTACAAAGAAATCTCTACCACAATCTCTACAAGGCACACCAACAAATAAATCTCTACCACAATCTCATCAATCTCTACCAGAAAAAAAAGAAGCCATACAACATGAAGACAACAAAACAGCATTAATAGTAGGAAGTATAGTAATTGGACTATTAATTATGTATGAAATTTATTAAGTTCTTTTTTTTTTCTTATAAACTCTCTCGCAGATGCATATAACAATCCAGCAACCAATACAACTAATGCCCATAAATGTTCTCCAAACCAACCAACAACTTTACCCGCAGAAGACAACAACCAAGACACAATAGAACCAATAACACCTGGTAATGCAGTAGCTACTTTTCCTGCAAGGGTAGAAAGTAATTTACCAAGATTTGATAATTGTTTCTTAACCCAATCTTTAACACCACCTTTTGGTGGAGAAGGAGGGGTTGAAGTAGTACCACCACCAGTAGGAATAACAGCCTCAACAATAACTCCAATAATCATTCCAAAAGCGGTTAAAATACTAACAATTGTAATGCCTTGTTCTCTGAATAATGTTCTAATTCTTTCACCCAATGTAGTGTCTTCTTTTAATACTTTGTTTATAGTCTCTTTGATTCTATTTACCTGACTACGTAGTTTTTCTTTATTAACATTAATAACTTCCAATCTTGCACTTCTCTCACTTTCTAACTCTTTGATTCGACTACTTATCCTTTCTATTTGAAATTCATCATTGTCTGCTTTGGCTTGTTCTAATTTTGTATTTTCTTTTGCTAAGTCTTTATTTGTTTCATTCAGTTTTGCCAATTCATTTGCTATCTCTTCTTTGACTGTTGTCATTGCATTTGCTATTCCATCAATCTCTCTTTTTGTCCAATCTGTTTGTGTTTCTTGTTCATTAGTAAATGATGTCTCCAATGTTTTCACAGCAGTTTCTACATCAACTGTTGTATTTAATAGTTCTTGAGTTTGTTCTTGTGATGATATATCTTGTAAAGGTATTTCTTCTTCTGTTTGTGTTATTTGAGTTCTCGTTTGAAGTAATTGTGTGAATGCTTTTCTACCTTCTTTAATTCTTGTAGCAGATGGTTTAAAATCATCTACACCTAATACATTCCTAACAAAATCAACACCATATTTCCCTTGCAAAGTATTAAATGATAAAAATGTTGCTATTTCATCTGGTGCATTGGAACGATAATATGTTAATGCAATATTCTTTCCACCTTCATCTTTAACATATAACATTGGTCTCCCTATATCATCTTTCTTGAGAGACAAACCTTTGATTTTACGTTTAGGTTCTTCATTCCTTTCGTAAAATCTATATATCATGTTTTGACCTATGCTATTACGCAGAGTTTTCCAATCATCACCGGTTAAATCATTCAAACCAGCAAACTGACTATTTAATGTTCTCTGAAACTGCTCTTCATCTGTAAAAGATGTTTCTGCTTCTTCATCATAATCCTCCCTGTCATACTCAGGATTTTCATATTCAGCCATTATTTATTTATTATTTAAAAATATTTTTTTATCTTTTAAAAAAATGTCAGCTTACGGAGATAAACTAAACCCTTACAGAAAATTAAGAGAACCACGAGGTGTGAGAGGTATCCGTCAAAGTGTAGTAATAACAAATAACCCTTCAACTATTGACCAAAATCAACAATTATTAGTGAGATTTCCTAATCTAAGTAGTAATGATGTTATTGTTCCCGGAACAGTCAGATTAGCATTTGAAATTGAACTAACCTCTAAAGATGCAAATGCAACTATATTTCAAAACATAGGAAGAGCAATAATTAAGAAAACAACAATTAGAATTAGTGGAAATGAAGTTATGTCCATTGACGATAGTGACATCTATCATTGTTATATTGATTTATGGAAGACTATTACAGAACGTGTAAATATGGTATATCAAGGCGTTGGCAAAGAGAACATGTTGAAACATAGAGTGGGTGCAGGAAACGCAACAGCAGATAAAGAAGATCAAGCCATCGCAAAAGCATATGGAAACAGGTTTTGCATCCCACTTGATTTTGAATTATTGGAAACCCATATGCCTTTTTATCAAGCTGGATTAGGAGATAGACTTGAATATGAACTTACATTCAATGATTATAATAAAGTAATTAAATCAGGCGATGCAACTTCATCTTATACAATCAAAAATATTTGTTTGGAATTTGATATTGTTTCTGATACTGAATTAGCAAGACAAATAAGACAGCAAGTTGATGGTAAAATGGTTATTTTGTATGACAGAATACTAAGACACAGAAAAATACCTAAAAACAAATCTGATACACTATGGAATATCAATCTAAATGTTCCTGCAAGAAGTATGAAAGGAATTCTTATGCTATTCGAAGATCCTGAAAGGGCCAGCACAGAAGAATATTATAATCCAGAAATTACAAAAGTGGAAATGACAATAGAAGGGATTCCGAATCAATTGTATAGTCAAGGAATGAAGTCCCACCAACACTGGGACGAAATAAATAAATTCTTTGCTTTGAATTCAAAAAGAAACAAAGAAACAAGTATGGTTGTTAAAGATTTATATTTTACTGATACAACAATAGAGAAATATCTAACGAACAGGTATGCTTTATGGTTGGATTTACGTTCAACTGATGATAATACACTTCATGGTTCTGGAAGAAGAATTGAAAATGCATCAGAAGGTATCACAATACAAATAACGAAAGAAGCAGGAGCAGATGAACCAATCAATCTTTATTTGTTTGTTATACAAGATGCACAAATCAACTTTGAAGATGGTAGATTTAAAGAAGTCAGTTATTAATATTTTTTTTACAAATAAAAAGGGAACTACCAAAATATCCTCATTGTGCTATTATATGTGGTCAAACTGGATGCGGGAAAACAGAGTTTGTCCTTGACCTTTTGGAAGAGGAATATCGTCAAGTATTTAAACATATTGTTATACTTTGCCCAACCATTCAATGGAACAAGGCTTATAAAAATCGTGAGTGGATTGGTGATGTTAGAAAGCCTAAAACAAACAAGAGGGCCATGATGGCCCTGGATCGCTCACCTGATCCATAGTGTAACAAGTGGGCCCCAGAGAGGGCCATTATTGGCCCCAGGGTTTTAATGTGCATAATGTTGAGGGAGGTCTTAAAGGTGAAGCTTCATACCAAACATCAACAAAGGCTATAATTAGAACAATCTTGGCAAAGGTCCACTAGATAAAGCTACACATCAAATTTCAAAGACCTGGGCCTTGCAGTTTCAGAGAAGAAGATTTTTTTTAAAGATATTCCCTACATAAGCCTATGCAAAACCAAATGGCCCCAGGGCTATATAAATCTATGTAAAAACAAAGGGCCCCGGCCCGGGGTGGGGGCATTTGTGGCCCCAGGGCTATAATTTGAACAATCTTGGTAGAGGTCCACTAGATAAAGCTCCATACTAAATATCAAAGGCCTTGGCCTTGCAGTTTCAGAGAAGATTTTTAAAGATTTCCCTATATAAGTCTATGCAAAACCAAAGGGCCCCGGAGCGGGGACATTTTTGGTACCAGGGCTATAATTTGAATAATTTTGATAGAGGTCCACTAGATGCAGCTTCATACCAAATATCAAAGACCCAGGCCTTGTGGTTTCAGAGAAGAAGATTTTTGAAGATTTTCCCCATGTAAGTCTATGTAAAACCATAGGGCCCCAGAGTGGGGGCATTTTTGGCCCCAGGGCTATAATTTTAACAATCTTGGTAGAGGTCCATTAGATGCAACTTCATACCAAATTTCAAAGTCCTGGGCCTTGTGGTTTCAGAGAAGATTTTTAAAGATTATCCCTATATAAGTCTATGTAAAACCAAAGGGCCCCGGGACGGGGCCACTTTTGGCCCCAGCACTATAATTTGAATCATCTTGGTAGGGGTCCTTTAGAAGAAGCTTCATACCAAATATAAAAGACCTAGGCCTTGTGGTTTCAGAGAAGAAGATTTTTAAAGATTTTCCCTATATAAGTCTATGTAAAACCAAAGGGCCCCTGAGCGGGGGCATTTTTGGCCCAAGGGCTATAATTTGAACAATCTTGGTAGGGGTCCACTAGATGAAGCTTCATACAAAATATCAAAGTCCTGGGCCTTGCGGTTTCAGAGAAGAAGATTTTTAAAGATTTTCCCTATATAAGGCCATGTAAAACCAAAGGGTCCCAGTCGGAGGCTTTTTTTGCCCCAGCACTATAATTTGAACAATCTTGGTAGGGGTCCACTAGATAAAGCTTAATTCCAAATATCAAAGTCCTGGGCCTTGCAGTTTCAGAGCAGAAGATTTTTAAAGATTTTCCCTATATAAGCCTATGTAAAACCAAAGGGCCCGGCGGCGGGGACATTTTTGGCCTCAGCACTATCATTTGAATAATCTTGTTAGGGGTCTTTTAGATGAAGCTTCATACCAAATATAAAAGACCTAGGCCTTGTGGTTTCAGAGAAAAGGATTTTTAAAGATTTTCCCTATATAAGTCTATGTAAAAACAAAGGGCCCCTGAGCGGGGGCATTTTTGGCCCAAGGGCGATAGTTTGAACAATCTTGGTAGAGGTCCATTGGATGAAGCTTCATTCTAAATATCAAAGTCCTGGACCTTGCGGTTTCAGAGAAGAAGATTTTTAAAGATTTTCCCTATATAAGTCTATGTAAAACCAAAGGGCCCCTGAGCAGGGGTATTTTTGGCCCAAGGGCTATAATTTGAACAATCTTGGTAGGGGTCCACTAGATGAAGCTTCATACAAAATATCAAAGTCCTGGGCCTTGCGGTTTCAGAGAAGAAGATTTTTAAAGATTTTCCCTATATAAGCCTATGTAAAACCAAAGGGCCCCAGGTGGAGGCTTTTTTTGCCCCAGCACTATAATTTGAACAATCTTGGTTGGGGTCCACTAGATAAAGCTTAATACCAAATATCAAAGTCCTGGGCCTTGCAGTTTCAGAGCAGAAGATTTTTAAAGATTTTCCCTATATAAGCCTATGTAAAACCAAAGGGCCCGGGGGTGGGGACATTTTTGGCCTCAGCACTATCATTTGAATAATCTTGTTAGGGGTCTTTTAGATGAAGCTTCATACCAAATATAAAAGACCTAGGCCTTGTGGTTTCAGAGAAAAGGATTTTTAAAGATTTTCCCTATATAAGTCTATGTAAAAACAAAGGGCCCCTGAGCGGGGGCATTTTTGGCCCAAGGGCGATAATTTGAACAATCTTGGTAGAGGTCCAATGGATGAAGCTTCATTCTAAATATCAAAGTCCTGGACCTTGCGGTTTCAGAGAAGAAGATTTTTAAAGATTTTCCCTATATAAGGCCATGTAAAACCAAAGGGCCCCGGAACGGGGGCATTTTTTGCCCCAGCACTATAATTTGAACAATCTTGGTAGGGGTCCACTAGATAAAGCTTAATACCAAATATCAAAGTCCTGGGCCTTGCAGCTTCAGAGCAGAAGATTTTTAAAGATTTTCCCTATATAAGCCTATGTAAAACCAAAGGGCCCGGGGGCGGGGACATTTTTGGCCTCAGCACTATCATTTGAATAATCTTGTTAGGGGTCTTTTAGATGAAGCTTCATACCAAATATAAAAGACCTAGGCCTTGTGGTTTCAGAGAAAAGGATTTTTAAAGATTTTCCCTATATAAGTCTATGTAAAACTAGAGTGTTCACAAGTTTTTTCTTTAATTTGACCTACTGACCTACTTTTTGACCCGAAAAGACCTTTATTCAAACTTAGCCAAGATATTGTCACAATGACCATTCTGAGCAAGATTAATGATTTAACCAAACTTGTGGCCTCCTGAGTATTCACAAGGTTTTTCTATGATTTGACCTACTGACCTACTTTTCAACCGGACATGACCCATATTCAAACTTGACCGAGATATTGTCATGATGATCATTCTGAGCAAGTTTGATTATGATTGGACCAAAATTGTGGCCCCTAGGGTGTTCACAAGGTTTTTATATGATTTGACCCGCTGACCTACTTTTTAACCCGATATGACCCATATTCGAACTGGACTGAAATATTGTCACAATGGTCATTCTGAGCAAGTTTCATGATAATTGGACCAAAACAGTGGCCTTCAGAGTGTTCACAAGGTTTTTCTATGATTTGACCTACTGACCTACTTTTTGACCGGACATGACCCATATTCGAACTTGACCAAGATATTGTCATGATGATCATTCTGAGCAAGTTTGATTATGATTGGACCAAAATTGTGGCCTCTAGGGTGTTCACAAGGTTTTTCTATGATTTGACCCGCTGACCTACTTTTTAAGCCGACATGATCCATATTCAAACTTCACTAAAATATTGTCACAATGATCATTCTGAGCAAGTTTGATGATGATTGGACCAAAATTGTGGCCTCTCGAGTGTTCACAAGGTTTTTCTATGATTTGACCTACTGACCTACTTTTTTACCCGACATATTCGAACCTGACCGAGATATTGTCATGATAATTATTCTGAGCAAGTTTGATGATGATTGGACCAAAACTGTGCCCTCTAGAGTGTTCACAAGGTTTTTCTATGATTTGACCTACTGACCTACTTTTTCACCCGACATGACCCATATTCGAACTTGACCGAGATATTGTCATGATGATCATTCTGAGCAAGTTTGATGATGATTGGACCAAAACTGTGGCCTCTAGTGTGTTCACAAGAAAAAGTTTACGCACGACGGACGACGGACGACGGACGACGCACGACGACGCCGGACATCTTACGGTCACAAAAGCTCACCATGACCTTCGGTCAGGTGAGCTAAAAATATAACAATTGTTAATCCTATTGTTAATGGAGAAGAAAAACTACAAGAACTATTAAGAATGTTCTTTAATAAATATGCTGGTCATTCTACTCTCTACATTATTGATGATTGCAGTGCAACGAAAGAACTAACAAAGAAAAAAGATATGTTATCAGAATTAGCATTTTCTGGTAGGCATGCAGAACAATCAGTGTGGGTTATTTCGCAGAGATATAATTCTGTGTTAAAAGATTTAAGAGAACAAACAAAATGGCTATGCATGTTCTACACAAAAGATAGAGATAGTTTTGAAAATTGTTTAAGAGAGAATGATGTTATTCCTACTTTGGAAGAACGACAGAGAATAAAAGAAGAACTGAAAAAAAAGAAGCATCGTAAGTTAATTTTGAAGACTGACCAGCCTACTGGTTATTGGTTGGTTGATTGATTATTTTTTTTAGCAATGATTAAGTAATGCTTATTCAATGCTGTAGCAAATCTTAAGTAATGCTTATGCAATGTTTTAAGTAAAATAGCAATACTAAAAAACAATGCTGTTAGAAATATTATCAATCACTGCAATCTTATCAATAATCATAACAAACACTGCAATCTTATTAATAGTCGGATATGCGATGTTTTATTTTTTAAAAATAAAAAATAAATTACATAAAATAAAAATGAATGCTGAAGAATTATTACAAGACATTGAATGTGAAAGCACAGAAAATAATGAACAAGAAACAAAACGTGAGCGATTATCAGCCATTGTTGCTGGTGGTGGTAGTAAGCAGTATCTTGGTAAAGACTTACAACTATCAGACATTGATACAATGACAGCAGAACAAATAAACAAACTTTACTGCAGATATGAAGCAAGATTGGGAGCAAGTATGACTAAGACATTGGGTAATTCTTTCATTAGCTTATACGTGATGGGTGTATCAAAGTATTTCAATGTTGTTAATCCACCTAAACTGATACAAGACTTAGAGGAAGACCCTTTTATCAATCACGCTTTGACAAGTTCGTGTTGTGAATTGTACTATAGATATGGAATGTATCTTGCTCCTTTAACTGCAATGCTAACAACAGCAAGACATATTGATTTTAATAAAAAAGAAAATATCTCCTTAGAAAAAAATGAGTGAAGTTAATGAAAAGATGAGTGAAGTTAATGAAACTGTTAAAACAAAAGACCCAAGACGAGTATCTGCTGGTAAGAAAGGTGCAGAAGCAAGAAAAAGAAATGCAGAATTAAGAAGAAAGGAGGCTGATACTATAAAGAAAGAAAACATGGAATTAAAATCTATAACAAGAGATGATGATGTCGGCTCTCCAAATTCACAGAATATAAATATATACAAAAATTATATACCATTATGTATAACAATTGGAGTTGTTGGAATAGGATTGTATATGTACAAGTCTAAACAAGTTGTACCACAACAACCTATGATGCAACAACCTGCACCTATTATACAACAAAAAGAAATTGACCCATTTGAATTTAATTAATTTAAAAAAATAATATTCTCATTAAAAAAAATGACAACCTCAATAGACGGAAAACAAATTGCAAACATGTTATATCATGCTGGAGTGGAAACTGTATTAACTGTTGGATATTCAGAATTAGGTAGAAAACTATTGAAAAGACCAGCACCAAAAGTAGATTTTAATATGACAGATATTGGTATGTTGTCCATTGATATATTACTTGCAATGGCAACAAAGGATATGCTTGTTAAGCAAGGTATTATTCCTGCAGATATTATGAAGTAATTTTAATATTTTTTTTTTCATTATATAAAAATGGCAAGTGCAGTAGCATTAATGGTTGGAGGAGCAATTACAAACGCCTTAGCCTTTTCAGGTAGTAATTATTTATTTTCACATATGGGTAGTAATAGTGATGAAGAGAGAAAACGACATGATAAAGCGATGGAACAATTAGAATCAGCAACAACTGCATGGAATGAGAAGAGAACACAAAGATTGGATTTTATTAATGAACAGTTAAAAAAGGAACATCATGCTTTGAATGAGTTCAGTGATGCTGATACTGCTATGAAACAATATTATTATATTACAGGAAAACAATTGCCAGATAATTTATCCACACCATTACCACCAAAACCTACATTAAGTGATTTTTACACTCCATCAGAAGACCAGAAAAATAGAGAGATTGCATTTGTTGTCGGTGGTATGGCATTGACAGGATTTGTTGCTTGGAAGTTGATGTAGGTAAAAAAAAATTATTTTTTGACATAATCTTTCTTTGGAAAAACTAAATCATAAGCATGATATTTATTTTTTTTATTATTCTTACATGGTTTCAAACCAAGTGGTCTTACATAAAATGGTGGTTCTTTACCTTCTATCTTCTTTGTGAGATGTGCAGGACTCCATACTTCACCATTGTCTTTGAGAGTTAAAATTACACTCACACCATTGTCTGTGTTAATTTCTCTGTAGTCAGTGATTGTATAAATGTTGTTGATTTCTAAATCAGTCCATTTCTTTGTGTCAAATTGACTTTGTTCCTTTAACAGCTCTTCAAACTCTTCTTTTGTAGGTGTATAGTCATCATCAAGCAATTGTGCTATATTTTGCGTTTGTGCATTCTTTGACATCTTTTTATATATAAATATTTTTTCTTAAATAAAAATAAATGGAGAAGATATACTATAGTCCAAAAGGTTTCTGGAAAGGACACTCAGCTGTTGGTAAGTTAGCAAAAGAAGCAAAGGTTAGTCAGAAACAAGCATTAGAGTTCTTAAAGAAACAAGCAGTATGGCAAATATATTTACCTGCACCTAAGAAAATAATAAGACCAAAATTTGATGTGTCTGCAGAGAATGAAGTTCATCAGGCTGATTTGTTGTTTTTACCTCACGATACTATTGGTAGAAAAACATACAAGTATGCATTGACAGTGGTTGATATTGGAACAAGATATAAAGAAGCCGAACCTTTGACGTCGAAAGATAGTAAAGAAGTTGCAAATGCTTTTGAGAAGATTTATAAAAGACATTTGAAGTATCCTAAACTATTGCAAGTTGATCCTGGTAGAGAATTTATGAGTTCCGTTTCAGCTTTGATGGAAAAGCATAATACCAAAATAAGAAGAGGTAGAAAAGAAATACACAGAGACCAAGGAATAGTAGAAAGATTTAATAGAACCTTAGCAGAAAGATTGTTTGGTTATCAGTATGCTAAAGAGATTGATACTAAAAAAAGAAACAGAGAATGGGTTAAGAGATTATCTGATGTTATTAAAGCATTAAATAAGGAGACGAAAAAACCTCCTCCAATTATAACAAGAAAAGTTGATGCTGAAATTTGTCCTTATGCAAATGTTAGATATTTGTATCAACCTGGAGAATTAGAAGGTGGTGGAAAGAGAAGGGCTACTGACCCAGTATGGTCTGTTGATATTCATAAGATTGACTATCATATTATAACGCAGGGAATAAGAGTTTATTATTTGAAATCTCCTGCACCTAAGAGAGGGTTTGTCAAAGAGGAATTACTTATTGTTCCGGCTGATACCCATACGCGTATGTCATGATTCCATCTGGTGCTATGTATCTTTTTGTGTCTAAAGGAGAAAGTGTAGTTTTATTTACTTTTAATCCATATATGTTGTGATGCATTGAGCGTAGCATGTTCATTGAGTGTGTGTATTTCTTTTTGTTGAATAATGCATCTCTGTAGTTTTCAAAATTGATTTGTTTTTTGATTACATATTTTTTTGTTCCTTTCGCTTTTTTGATGACTTGTTCATCTGCTCTTAATACTGAATATAATTTAGGACGAAGACCAATATATTCTGATATTGAAACACCATCACATTCATCCTTCATCTTACCTATGACCTTCTTGTTTGTTTCATCGTATAGTGGATGTTCTTTTGGATAATCAGAGAAATCGTATTCATCTTTCATTTCAGACATATCTTTGTAAGCATCTTTGGTTTTGATATCTACTAATAAACTGTCTGTGTCGGTGTATAACAAGGTGCAGTTATCACCATACTTCTTTTTCAATGTATTATAATACCAATCATACATAAGATGTTTTGATAAATCTAAAACACAGAAGCCAACATATATTGGTTTATTTAGAGTTAATCTTGTTTTATTCACTTGAATGGCAGATAACTCATCAGAGAACTTTACTCTACGATTGAAGTTTGGTTTGGCTATTATCTTGCGGATTTTTTCATTTTCACTGCCATCTGTTTTGACTAATTTAATATCAACTCTTTTACGTATGTTTTCCATTGTTTTGCCAAATACTGAGTTGTTCATAAGTTTAAAGAAATCTTTTTCAAATGTAGTCTTTGCTTTTTTACGTAATTCTGTATTCAGACGTATGTAAGGTTCCATCCAAGGTTTCTCATCAAATTCTAATATTCTGTGTATTTTTGTTATTTTCATACCAAGTTGTTTGTATAGTCTCAAGTTCTTGTAATGTACTACATATTTCTTCTTATCCATTAGATTGGGGACAAGTTTTTCTGTTTTTAACATACTATTTTCAATTAGTTCATTTTGATAGTCGGATAACCATTCTTTTTTAATTGCTAATTTTTCAGGTGCAAGTGGATAGTCGTTATGTAGTTTATGTAAATGTTTGGGATATTCTAAATCTACTTCATATATTCTTCCTCTACCTTTTTTTAGTGGTTGAAGTTCTCCATCTATTAAATCTTTATTAGTTATCCATTTGAAACCACCATATGGAAGTGGTTGGCTCATTGAATGACCATATAAATTATTTGCATCTAAATACATTATGTAATTGTCTTCTTCATCTGGATTATAATCTGCGACATATTTATTGTTTGCTTTTGCGTGTCTTTTAGAAACCATACTTATTCCACCTCTCATTCCTTTTTCAATGAAAAGATGCATATCCAAATCTGATAGAAGTTGTAATTCTATTTTTGTGTATTTTAGAAGAGCATCCCAAGATAGACCAGGTGCAGTGTAGTAATGTAGAGGGTCAAGTTTATAGTTATTCATACAGGTTTCTCTAAACTTTTGAAAAACATCTGCAAGTAAGAGAACATCTGTTTTGAGATATAAATCATGATAATCACCAAGTGTTTTACAGTTAAATTGTTTCCATACTTTTTGAGCGTGTTCATAGTCTTTTTGTTTGATACTTTCATCTGTAAGACTGCTGTAGAATTTGTCTATGGGTGGTAGTTGTGTTTCATCAAATCTATCAAAACTATCAATGTATTCATATGGATAGATACCTTTACGAGCAAGAAGATGTGAGTTAGTTGTATGTTTTACAGTTAATGGTAAGTCTGATTTGTTGAGTTTTTTATATCTTGTATTGTGACATTTTTTACATTTCGCTGTTAATAACCAATTTTCATTGATGTTTATTTCTTCTGTACCTTTACATTTTTCACATTCTGTCTTTACACCAATTGCTCCATCTACCAACTTTTCAAGAGAGGAAGCCATAAATTGAAAACTGTCTAAGAATTTCAGTTGTCCAATACTGAATGAGATGAATTTCTCTGAATTATTTGCAATACAAGTAATGTTTCCACTTGCTTTGTGTATTTTCTGCATTATTAGATGGCTATCATAACCTTTTAAGTTGTGGAAGATAACTGGAATTTTGGTTTTATTTGGTTTGATTGCAAGTTTGAGATTACAGGATTTGTGTGCTGGTCCTCTATATTCTCCTGTGAAATGACAGTGGTCTTTTACTTTTGGATTCTTTTCATTATTAATTTCTTTTTCACATATCCAACAATGGGAAGCATTTTCATAATCTTGTATGTTCTGTTCTGTTGGCATTATTAATGGTTTAGGATGTCTAAAGATGTTGTTGATGTTATTCACTTCACATTTTAAATGATTTAGAAAAACCTCTGCAACATCTTCACCTCTGTATATTACTGGTTTGTCTGCTTTACCATCATATCTAACAACTTGATATCCAAATCCACACGCTTCGTGTTCGCTTGTTATTTCTGATTTATCTCCTTTTTGTTGTGATTTGGGTTTGATTTGTGCTTCAAAGTCAGCATAGATAACATATGGAACGGGCATTTGATTTTGATGGTTTTTAAACTTGATAAGACCTTTTGATGGCATTTCTATTCGCATTGGAGATTTATTTATGCCTTCACAGTCTTCTTTATGTTTGATTAGTAGGTCTTCTCTTGTAAAACCATAAAGACATCTATCACAGAAATGTGTTTTATGTTTGTGTTTATTGTTCTGATTGTAAAGTAATCTATTAAGGTTTTTAATAAAACAGTAGTGATATTTTGTTTTTGACTCATCAGGAGGATAGTCATCAGGATTATAATCTTCATCTATCATTTCTTCTTCACTATCATCAATTTCCTCTTCAACATCTTCAGTTATCAAAAGCAGATTAATTCGTTCTTTTTCATTTGGTTGATTTGAAATATGATATGGAAATATAGTAAGTTTCTCTGTCTTTTTTGTTAATGTGTATCCATAAACATTGATTGCTATATTGTTTTGTTTCTCAACTTTTGGTATTTGTGAGATTGGTGTGGGAAAGTCTATTCCTTCCATATTTAATGTGCCTAAATATTTACGATAACTTGATAACTTACTTGGATTGTTTTTGTTTGGGTATTTAGAAGCAAGTATATGCCATTCTAAACATCTATCATCATCATTTGATAAATTAATTATTGCTTTTTTATTTGCTATTGCACTTGGAAGAGAAATATACGAAGAACCTTTGAGTGGTTCATATTTTGCTATATTAAGATAAAGTTTGATACAATGGTCAATTTCTAAACCCGTTGCGGTATTTGTGAATTTTTCAATCCATGTTTGTATATAAGTTGTTTGTTTGTTATAGTTTTCATCTAAATTATTTCCATCAAGAACTGCACATTGTTCTCCGTGTGATGCACCGGTAACTTCTTTTCTTTCACCATTAAGTTCATCTTTAAAAAACTTTATAGATAACCCAATTGAAAATTTAATACCATTGTATTCTTTAATGTTTTCATTAATTTTATCTATAATGACAGATTTTTTATCATTAAACAAAATATTTGGGTCTTTATATTTATGAGCATCTATTTCATACGCTTTGAAGTAATTGCATAATGGTTTATCAACCAGTTTCAGAACATTTTTCTCTTTAGTATCTTCATCATTAATTTTTTCACTTGTTTTAACAGCATTTTGTTGCTGTCGTTTTCTTATCTTTTTATCTCTACGTCTTTTACGCAGATTTTCCAATGTAGAAGTTTGTTGTAGTGCATCACTCTTCTGTTTCTCAATATCTAAGGATTTAAGACCCTTGTCTAAAGCCTCATCACTAATTCTTCCTTCACTATGCAATTGTATTAGTCTCTCTACAGAACTCATTTTTTTGTTTTCTTTTAAACTATAAAAAAAAATTTTAAATATAATAATAAAAATGGATATAGAAAAAGCAAAGATGCAAAATATATGTGCTATGTTGCCGTTAGGTTCAAATAAACCATGTAAAAACAAATCAGTAAAGCATTCTATATACTGCAAGGCTCATAATTTTATTATAAAACATAACAAAAGTAAAGTAGTGAAATGTTTACAATGTGGTAAAGGTACTACAGCAAAATATCAAATCTGTGATAAGTGTGGTGGAAAGAATTTTAGAGAAAAACAGAGATATTTTAACTCTATAAAACCTTTTAAGCAGGAAATTGCAAGATTGAGTATGATAGAGTGTTGAGGATGATTCAGGACTGAAAGAGAACATACATTCAAAACATTCAAAACTGAGTGAAAGTGAGAGAAAGAAACTTATTGAGGAAGGTAAGGGTCAAGCGAAGAATGAAATGAAAAAAAAGATAGAAAATGCTTGATTTTATTCAATAAAATTACAATAGTAAATGACCCACCACCGAAATATGAAAGTTAATATTTTTTTTTTGCTTCACTTCCGACCTACAATGTTGAAAATTTATAAGAATGTGCATTTTGTATGTTGAAACATATGTACAAAGTTTGGTGGTAATTGGTTGAACCAATGTTATTTTACAACAATTCAAAGACTTGCAGGAAATTCCAAAATGATGCTAGAACTTTGAAATTTTGTGATAATATGTATATATGCAACCCAAATACATATGCAAAAACTGGGACAAATCGGTTGATGGGATTCCACTTTCAGGAAGACTCAAAGACTTTCTGAAATTCCAAAAGTTGTCATAGGAACTTGGAATTTTAATATGTTATACAGCCTTAAAGTCTTGTTATATGTGCAAAATCTGGTGGTCATTGGATTATGTAAAGGCACTTTCAGGAGGGGTTAAAGTTTTTGCCCCAAAGTGGAATTTTCAAAATTCTTTTTAATATGTTTCTATATAGTGTCTATCCGCGACTTTTATCGGAGCAGATTTTGGATATTACTTTTAATTATTTGTTGTTCTCTACGAGTTGCTTAGTAACCTTTCTTAATTAAACCGATTACAGTGTTATCAGGATTTTTTTGTATTTTTTTCTTTTTTTTAACCCATTTTTATCGCTTAGAAACGCTTTTTATTGAAACCGATTACGCTGTCATCATTTTTATTCAATGTTCCATTATAAAAAGATTTTTATGTCATTACCGGGATTCGAACTCATGCCCCACCATTTACAGTCCAAACCATCTAGACCACTCGGCTATCACGGCTTGTACTAGAATAGTAAGAAATTGAACGTAAATAAATGACTAGTTTTTTGTCCAGTGAATGGTTTTCTAAATACTGAAATAGTCCGTAGGTGATTTCCCTTTTGGACTTTGATGTCCAACTATCAGTGTGGTAAAGATAAATTGACATGTAATAGTCGGTTTATCTGTCTGCTCAAAATACTGCGGTAAAATATATATGTGGTAAGATGTGTTTATATATAGATAGTGCTGGTTGAAGAGGTGATTTGTGAGGGTTTTTAACAGATTACCTCAAAACCGGCACTATCTATATATATGTCCTATATTAAGAATCATTGTATTCTTGGTATACGGTGCAAAGACATTTTTGATGAAATATGTTCGGTTTATGGGCATAATGAAATGTCTTTTCCGACAGTTTTTCGTTGGTGTAAGAAATTCAGCTGTGGGCTAGGCTCAACAGAAGATGCACCACATGATCGTCGGCCGAAAAGAGCAACATCTGCCAAGATGGTTGCTAGAGTGAAAGAAATAGTTGCTACCGATTCACGATACACCACTAGGCAAATAGCTAGTATGGTTGGCATCTCATTAGGAGCAGTTCATACAATTCTGAAACGGGATTTGAAATTGAGAAAGAATTGTGCTAGATGGATTCCCCATCTGTTGACAGATGAGCAGAAAAAGACACGCGTTCAGTACGTGTGCCAAGAATTTGCTTAAAAAGTTTCCAAATTACAATGCACGGTCTTTCGCCAATGTCGCCACAGGTGACGAGACATGGGTTCACTTTTTTGAGCCAAAACGAAAGATTCAGAACAAAATATGGGCAACAAAGTATTGCAAAAGACCATGCATTGCAAAGCGGACCATGAGCGTCAAGAAGGTAGTGTATGCCATATCCTTTTCAAATCAGGGCCCTGCTATTCAGGTTGCTGTGCCTTAAGGCAAATCTGTAAATGCGAAGTTTTACAAGAATATAGTTCTTCGAAAATTGAAGAAATATTTCAAAAAACGAAGACCCGCAACTGGTTTTGCCAATGTCAGATTGCTACATGACAATGCTTCATCGCACAAGGCGTTCATTGTGCAAGACTATCTGAAGCAGGAAAAGGTTGTTGAACTCCCTCACCCCCCGTATTCCCCTGACCTTGCCTGTATGACTTTTTTTTGTTCCCGCGGCTGAAAAAATACCTTTCTGGTCTAAAATTTGTACAGCGCAAAAACCTCGGTTCTGCAATATTCCAGTGCCTTCATAGTATACCTCGAAAAGACTACCAAAATGCTTTCAATGATTGGATCAGAAGACTGAAAGTTTGTATATCTGTTAAAGGGGAATACTTTGAGGGGACAAAATAAATTTTTCATCGAAATCTATCACGGAATCATTTTTATGTGCTTAGTTGCATTCATATTTGAACAGTCCTTGTACACCCATTAAGATGCCTATCACAACAATTGTCATCTGCTTTGTCGTCTGCTGGTATTTTTAAAAGTCAGTTTTGCAAACAGTGTGGACCCTGATCAGACTGCTCCCCTAAGATCTCTGATCAGGGTCCACACTGTTTGCCTGTATGCAAAAAAATATGCTTGAAATTTTTGCAAGAAGATTCAGCAGACAACATTTTAAGATGCAGTTTTCTGGGCATTTGGGGTATAAACCCTCATCGATTCAAATACTGTGCCCTATCAACCCATTCAGTACCAGAAACCCCTAAAGGGATACCTTGGCAAACAGTGCAGGCCCAGATCAGAGACCGCAGAACTCGGCGTCTGATCAGGGCCTCCACTGTTTGCAAGAAGTTCAGCCATTTTCAAAATCAATTTTGGAGATACCACGACCTGACTCCCCTAAATTAAGAAATGGACTCCTGCTTTATATAAGGTGGAAGATTCCACTTGGTACAAAAAGGGTTATTTCATCTCCCACATAGCTCCTTAATGGGGCCTCACAGAGAGAGATGACGCAGCTTCTCAGCATCCAGGAAATAATCAGAACGAGGCTAATCAGCAACAGGTTCAAGTCTTCGGAGAAATTACCAAAAACTTTTGATTTTTTTCTGAGTTTTAAATCAGTGAAGAACGGAGAAAGGGCTGATAACTGAATAGCGAATTAATAAGACTTAATTTGGTTCGTAAATCGGTGAGTGTAACACACAGAATTCATACCTTTATCTAACTTCAATTTGGTTCCAAGACGCGCAGAGTTTCAGGCAAGACGCCATTATGGAAGTTCCGAAATCAGGCCCATCCCGGAAAGTTTGCTCTTTCTGCTTTCCGTAACGATCTCCTCATCGTTCTGTGTAAACTGAATGTCAACCACGATCGTTCTTAAACGAACACTTTCGGCCAATTCTAACAGGATTAGGAAAAGGAAAAAAGCGACAGAAAGTTTGACAACAAACGAGTCGCATGGCATTGTTTTTGTTTATGTGAAAACCACCAAATCACGGGCACTGTTTCGCGACAACGCATTTCGGCCCGTACATTTTTGCAATAGAAGGCCATATTACGACGTCGAGTCGTACTTTTCACCATGAAAACCTTCTCGTTCACAATTTTGTGAAGCGTAACGAGCGCATATCGCTCATTCATAGATTTTACAAACTTTCCTGAATAATGAAATAAACCAAAGGTGTTGGGTTTTACCCCTTTTTCATGCGACCACGCAGAGATAGAAACGAGCGTTGTATTTTTTGTATACAAATAAATTACTCTAAATGGGAAAACGTTCTGGTAAGGGCTTTATATTTAATTTCAGGCCACACATGGAAAACCCAGACACACACGCCGACAACGGCAAGTCTACTGCGCATGCGCAGTCAAACAGAGGCGCCAGTGGGGAAAATAGCGGCGGCCCAGTTAACAGCATAGAAAAAGTAGTGTCAAAGCTTTCAGCGCAGGTGGACGAGTTCAGCAAAGCGTCCAAACATATACGGACGTTATCGGAGGCAGTACAAACACTCAGACAGGATGTACAGCAGCTAAAAAGGAAGAGTTCGCGAACTGATGAGCTGACAACACCTGCAAAGAAGAAATGTATTAACAACAACTCTGACACACCTCAACCTGGGCACTCACAAGATACAGAGACATCCACCCCAGAGTCTCATGAAGAGTCAATCCAAGAGGATTCAAACTCAGATTCAGAGGATTCTGACAATGAACTTGAGGCATTCATGGAGGATCAATCAGAAACACAAGACTCGTTTGCTGAACTGGAGAACTTCTTTCTACCAGATGATGGTACAGGGGATGATGTTGGGGAAAAAATGGCCAATATTACACAGAAAGCATTACGAGGACCCAAATCAAAAAAGGATGAAGAAAAACTACACGACTTAAAACAAAAACACCTGCGTCCAAAAAATGTTCCCAACCTCCAAGCCCCAAAAGTGGAAGAGTTCTTGTGGCGCCAGCTGAGGCGGGATGTGAAAAAAGTAGACTACGTCCAGCAAAAAGCAGCAATTAATTATGGCCAAGCTATCACACCACTTATCAAGGCTCTGGAGCTAATGCAAGCCAACAAAGACCATGAAACTGCCAAAGGGTATGTAATGGACTCATTCAAAATACTGTCCCTTCACATCAAAGCCACTAATGTCAACAGGTTAGAGCAAATCAAAAAAGAACTCCAACCAAAATACAGAGCCCTAATACCAGAAGAACCATCGGCAACAAAACTTCTAGGGGATTCCTTCCAAGAAGCCGTCAAGAAATTGGAAGGTACAAAGGGCAACATCACCACGTCATCGCAGCATTTTTTAGGGAAGAAGTGGGGCGACAAACACCAGTCGTCCCACAACTACAGACAGAACTACAACCAGACATACAACCAAGGCTTCAGATACCAACAAAAGAACCGAAGGTACACAAACAACAAAAACCAGAATGCCTTCAAGAAGAAAAACCAACCTGCAGCCAGGAGATAAATGTAGGTAGACAACTCCCAAACCCATTTGTTTCAATGAAATTCCCAGACATGATAAAAACAGACAAAAACACAGTTATTTACAAGTCATTTGATTTAAAGAATACACCTGACAACTTTGAAGCGGGAAAAACAAAACATTTTCGAGAAAATTGGTTTGAAATCACAAATGATAAATGGATTAGAAACACCATAAGTGGGTATAATATTGAACTAGATACAGGGCCTGTGCAGAAAAACATACCCAAACCAATTCAGTTTTCATCTGATGAACAGGAAAAAATTAATAAAGAAATTGACAGATTTTTGCAGTGCAAAATTATTGAGAAAGTTCATGGAAAAACAAATGATGAATACATTTCTAACATTTTCTTCAGACCCAAAAAAGATGGCAGAATTAGAATAATCCTAAACCTGAAAAGTCTCAATCAAAACTATTTAGAAAAAATTCATTTTAAAATGGAAACTCTACAATCTGCTACCAATGCAATGAGGAAAAATTGTTTTTTCGGCTCAGTCGACCTCTCTGAGGCTTTCTATTCAATCCCAGTCAAAAAAGCAGATAGGAAATATTTTCGCTTCATTCACAATAATCAGAAATACCAATTCAGGGCTTTGATCATGGGATATACCCATTCACCTAGAGTTTTCACAAAAGTTTTAAAGCCGGTATTTGCGAAATTAAGATCAAAGGGCCACGTGAGCTCAGCTTACATTGATGATTCGTGTCTCCAAGGGACCACATATCACTTTTGTAAACAAAACATTGAGGAAACGGTTCGACTGATGGACTCCCTGGGACTGACGGTACAACCTGAAAAATCCGTTTTTGAGCCAACACAGCAGATTAATTTTCTGGGATTCCTTCTTTGTTCAGTGACCATGACAGTCAGACTTACGCCTGAAAGGCGCCAAGAAATTATCAATATGTGTCAGAATTTCCTGCTTAAACGACGGGTGACAATCAGAACGTTTTCACAATTAATTGGCAAGCTAGTAGCTACGCAACAAGGCGTAGATTACGCACCCCTTTTTTATAAACCCTTGGAAAAAGTTAAAGAAAGGGAACTCACAAAGCACAATGGAAACTACAATAGTTTCATGACTATCCCAAAACATGTACAACCCATCATTAGGTGGTGGATAGACAATGTCAATGCCAGTTTTAAACGGATTTCACATGGGAAACCGCAACTGGTCTTATTTTCAGATGCATCGCAAAAGGGCTGGGGCGCGTTCAATAAAACAGACAACATTCGAACAGGGGGTGAATGGTCAGCAACAGAACAAGCCTCACACATTAATATACTTGAACTCAAAGCTTGTCAGTTAACCTTATTTACATTTTGTAAGGATGTGAATCAGACACATGTCAGAATTTATATGGACAATACCACTAGTTGCTCCTATATTAATAAATTTGGGGGAAAAACAACAGAGTTGGACTCCATTGCCAGAGATATTTGGATGTGGTGTATAGAAAGACATATTCACCTCAGTGCTGCTCATGTCCCAGGGAAGGACAACAGCGAAGCCGATGAGGAATCGCGCCGAGAAAATGATGATACTGAGTGGTCTTTACATCAGGATATATTTGAAACCATTCATGATTTATATCCAGATTTGACTATAGACTTGTTTGCATCGCGACTAAACCACAAACTCGACAAATATGTTTCACGCAGGCCAGACCCGAATGCATTTGCCATAGATGCATTTGTAATGTCATGGACTAATGAACATTTTTACATATTTCCCCCTTTCAGCCTGCTGCCACGAATTCTACAGAAAGTGGAGGAAGACTGCACGACAGCAATACTGATTGCACCAATATGGACAACCCAAAGCTGGTGGCCCAGCCTCCTACAGCTGATAACAGGACAGTGCTTCCGCTTGCCGAACCCACAGAAAATCCTCTCTCTACCGCACAAGCCAGAAAAACAACATCCGTTGAGGAAGATGAGCCTTGGGTGTTTTCCCATATCAGGAAAGCACTCAAAGACAAGGGAATTCCAAAACAAGCCAGAAATATTATCCTTAAATCATGGCGAAACTCCACCAAAAAGCAGTACAACACATACATTTCCAAGTGGTTCAAGTTTTGTAAGCAAAAAGTTAATCCCATTCGACCCACGATTAACAATGTGCTAAAATTTCTTTCCAAATTATATGCTAGTGGACTGCAATACAGGTCCTTGGGCACAGCAAGGTCAGCGTTGAGCACTTTCCTAAAGATATGCAGCAACTTAGACATTAATAGCCATGAGGAGGTGACCAGATTTATGAAGGGAGTATTTGTGGAACGTCCGGCATTGCCGAAATACACCACAACTTGGTCAGTCGACATAGTGTTGAATTACCTTAAGTCAACATCAACTAAGACTCTGCTTCAGTTATCTTGCAAGCTGAGTATGTTATTCTTATTGGTCTCGGCACAGAGATGCCAAACTCTTCATATGATAGAATTAGCAGATATCAGAATAACCAATGACAAAGTGTTTATAGCGCCAAATCATTTACTGAAACAATCCAAACCCAATAAACATTTGGACATCATGGTGTTTAAGGCATACAGTAAGGATGAAAAACTGTGTATTGTGAAAACATTTTCAGATTACATGGAGCGAACTAAATACCTTAGAAACACTAATAAACTCCTAATTAGTACAATGAAACCTCATATGGCTGTGTCAAAAAGCACAATATCAAGATGGGTAAAAATGGTGCTGCTAAAAGCAGGAGTCGACCCATCATTTGGACCTCATAGTACGAGGGCTGCATCTACATCAAAGGCAAAGTTAGGTGGGATTCCATTGGAAACAATAATGAAAACTGCTGGATGGTCCAGCACCTCTGTCTTTGCTCGGTTTTACCAAAAACCAGTTGATTCAAATGCTGAAAAGGAAACAGTGCAAGATGCAGTTCTCGAATTATGAATATTTGTTTGAGTCTGTTTTAGTAAACATGTAAATACAACAAGATATTGTAATCATCAAAAAAGTCTATCATTAATGTTTCCAAATTATGAAGAATCATCTCTAAAATCTCTGTGAGGCCCCATTAAGGAGCTATGTGGGAGATGAAATTGTAAAATTAAACAAGACTTACCTTCGAAGAAGGGAAGGCGCAGTTTAGTTGAAATTTCATCGACCACAAGCTCCTTAAGGGGTCACACACCCTCCCTCCCTACACCCAAGAAATTGCATGATTCTTCATAACTGAGGATCCGGATCTTGCTTTCTTGAGTGACAAGAACCAATATCCGGATCCAGTCTCTGAAGACTGATTATTTCCTGGATGCTGAGAAGCTGCGTCATCTCTCTCTGTGTGACCCCTTAAGGAGCTTGTGGTCGATGAAATTTCAACTAAACTGCGCCTTCCCTTCTTCGAAGGTAAGTCTTGTTTAATTTTACAATTAATGTTTAAAGCAATAGGCAGCATCTGTTAATCTTAAAATCTACATTATGCTAAAACCGACTGCACAATTACTGCTAACAATTAAAACTCAACTGCTGCACAGTTTAACTCATTGTATGCGGGAATCCCCTAAAGGGGAACCTTGGCAAACAGTGCAGGCCCAGATCAGACGCCGCAGAGCGCGGCGTCTGATCAGGCCCTGCACTATTTGCAAACGGAATTTTCCTTCAAAAATAAAAAACGAAAAAAAATCGGCCTGACACCCCATATATGACAAATGATCTTGTCCAACATATAGCAGTGGAAGAGTCCACTAGTATACAATGGGTTAAACCCTGTCCTGCTAAACAACAACCCCAACATTTGCAAACAGTGTAGATCTGAAGCTCTTTTGTTAGAGGGTCACCCAAGGAATATTCCTGTGATTAGAAATTATTTCAAAATGTATCCAATGGTTTAGGAGAAAAGATCTTTTACAGGTTTTTCTATTTTTAAACTCTGGAGGCCATCTTGTTCATCTGAGCAGAACAGTTTGAGAAAATGTGGCAGAGGGTCAACCAAGGAACATTCATGTGAAATTATTTCAAAATCCAGCCACTGGTTACCAAGGAGAAGTCTTTTAAATGCTTTTCTATTTTTAGCTCTGGTGGCCGCCTGCCTCGGTAGCTCAGTCGGATGCGTGTCTGACTGGTAATCAGGAGGACATGGGTTGGATACCTGCTTGGGATGGCAACATTCTTACGTGGAGATTGATCATGAAATCTTTTCTACGGTCATTCTCTCCCTTCAACTGATTCAAGAAGGGCAGTTAACAGTACTGGTTAACAGCTTAGGTATAAGCTTGCCAAGGAAAAGTGTGGATAGGTAAACTGACTAGCTTGAAAATGACCTAAATAGTAGTGTTGACTGGGCCGTTAAACTCCAAAAGAAACAAACAAAACAAAAGCTCTGGTGGCCATCTTGGTCATCTGAGCAGAACAGTTTTACCAATTTTGGTAGAGGGTCACTCAAGGTTCATATTCCTGTGAAATTATTTCGAAATTGATCTACTGGTTAATCAGGAGAAGTCGTTCATAGTTTTTTTCTTCTACTTTTAGCTCTGACGGCCATCTTGTTCATCCGAGCGGAATTGTTTGAGCAATTTTAGTAGAGGGTCTACCAAGGAACATTCCTGTGAAATTATTTCAAAATCCATCCACTGGTTAAAGAAGTGGTTTAAAGGTTTTTATATTCTAAAGCTGAGACTGGTGGCCATCTTGTTCATCCCAGCAGAATGGTAGAGAAATTTGGTAGAGGTCTGCCAAAGACTGTGCAAGGTAAGACAAGTATGACTGGCTTGATATGCCATTTTTAGTGTTGTCTGGGCTGACAATAATAAACTCCAATCCAAACCAACACAACTATAAAAATCCTAAAAATTGGCACACCTTAAGGACTTGCTGA